>OY992536.1:229231088-230431088 GCA_963921195.1 Pegoplata infirma | reverse complement strand
AAAAATCCAAAACTTTGACCGAAGGGCGCCACGGGATAAAATAAGCTCTATATAATGGCCGAGGAAAAAAAAATTGTGATGTTTTTTAAAAAAATTCTTAAACGTTGGAAAAAAACACCATTTTGGGCATTTTTTGGAAAATTTCAAATGGGGATATCTCGAAAACCGTTAGACCGATTTAAGAAATTTTATGACATTCGTTTTGAGCATGCCAAAATTAATTTAAATAATGTATCAAAAACATTTTTTTTTTTTTGATTTTTAAAATTTCTAATTCTTTTTGGTGGAAATTTTTCAAAAATCCAAAACTTTGCCCGAAGGGCGCCACGGGATAAAATGATCGGATTTGGCTCAAATTAGATTTAAATGAAAGATTGTCTAAAGCTCTATGAAATGGCCGAGGGGAAAAAAATTGTGATGTTTTTTAAAAAATTTCTTGAACGTAGGAAAAAACCGCCATTTTTTGCAAATATCAAATGGCGATATCTCGAAAACCGTTCGACCGATTTTTTTTTTTTTTTTTGATATTCCAGCTCACCGCATCAAAATTAACAAATATGATTTTTTCAAAAATCCAAAACTTTGACCGCCAGGCGCCACGGGTTAATTTAATCCGATTGACCTCAAATTTGTACCACATAAGTTTTAGACCTTGGACAATAAAAATTTGACCGGACACTTGGGAAAATCGAAAGTTGAGAAAAATGCCAGTCTAATGTACTACATACGTACGCCTTCACCAGAAATATTTTTACAGTAAAAAAAACATTACACTCGAAAAAAGTTCTACACTCACAAAAAAAATTAGTAATTATTTTTTTTTTTTTTTTGAAAAAAATTACAAAAAAGAGTTTCTTACTCAAAATAAAATATTTCTAATCAAAAATGTTAATTTTTTTCACGTTAAAAAATGTACTATCCTTAAAAAAAGGCATTGTGGAGGGTATTCATAGATTCGGCAAAGTCGAATTTAACTTTCTTACTTGTTTTATGTACATTTAATAAACAAATGGAAAATTTTTATGCGAAAAGCTTAGACTTGGTGAAAAAGTAGTTTTGGTAAAAAAAAATGATTTTTTTTCACGAAAAACAAAATTATGTTAAATAAATTTAATGACCCCAAAATTTTTGGGGAAAAAAATTTTGATGAAAAAAAGTTTTTGATGAATTTATTTGATGAAAAGAAAAATTTTTTGGTGAGAAAAAAATTGATAATAAAAAATTTGATAAAAAAAATTTATGAAAAAATAAATTTTGATGAAAATAAAAAATGATAAAAAATATTAATGAATAAAAAATTGATGAAAAAAAAACTTTGATGAAAAAAAAACTTAATGAAAAAAATTGAAGAAAAAAAAAATTTTATAAAAAAAAAATTTTATGGAAAAAAATTTTATGAAAAAAAAAATGATAAAAAAAAAAATTGTGAAAAAAAAAAATTTATGAAAAAAAAGTGCAATGAAAAAAAAATTTGATGCAGAAAAAAAAATTTTTTGTTGAAAAATAATTATGTTACTTTTTATTCACCAGCTGGTGAAAAACGGTTTTATTCACCAAGAGGTCAATTATTATCCAAGTTACAAACCCAAGTTATTAAAATTTTTGGTTTTAAGAAAATGAAAATAGTAATTCTTGTTTTCTTTTTCGTTAATTGTTAGCTTATAGTAGTAGTAGGTAGGTAATCTTTATTTTCAAAATAAAATTCATTAAAAATATGTTTACATTTTTTTTTGAATTTTTTAAAAAAAAAGATATATATACGACATTGACCTCAGTCGTCTGTCGGAAAAGTGATTATTACTTAAATTTATTTCAAATATTACAATTTATTTAAAAAGTTTTAATAATTAAATTCATCTATTAAAATTTTTCTGTACTTTAAAGCATTGATAATATATTGGACTAAATTAGTCCAACAAAAATATTCACCATTTAAAATGGCTATTATAAATTCATTTGATAAAAACATATATCCAAAATAACGAAATCTGAACTCTTTTAAAATAGGGCAACGGCCTATAAAATGTTGAATGCTTTCGATTTCATTTAGGTTGCACAAAGAACATATTTTGGAGCCATTTTGTGAGAAGCGTGTTGCATTTAACTCGATCAAGTCACATCTCGCTTTAAAAATCCACATAATTTGTGTTAGATTGTTGTTCTCAATCATATACTTTTGGCCTTTGGAAAAGTCCAAGTTTTTGTAGATTCTGTTGGTATCCATTGCACTCTGAATATATTTTTGTTTGTTCGATATTCTAAGTCTGTCTAGTAAATACGCACGTTTATCTTGCCACTCTCTGTATGTTATACTTTCATAGTCCCAACTAATTTGAAACGGTTCACCAAGTCTCTGCAGGGTTTGGACCCAGAGCAAATTTTTTTGTATCAGTTTATGGGTTAACTGGTAAGGTAGTCTATTTGTAGAATATTCAAAAAGGGTTCGACCAATATATCTCATATTTAAATCGAGCGTGTAAAGGTGACCATCTTCCATGTTTGTTTCAAGCATCAAAATATATGTCGGTGCAAATGAAGGTAAACACAGAATCTTCTTTACAAAATAGCGTTGCAGTTTATCTACTTCGTCGAATAGCGTGTGTCCCCAAACTTGGGCTCCATACGTTTGTACAGCTCTACAAACAGCTTGAAAAAGTTGCCATTTTGCTCTTATTGAAATATTTTTCTTGCTTAAAAAGCTACTCCATGTAGAGTTTATACAATTTTTTGCGTTGTTGTTTCTGTTTTCAATATGTTGCTTAAAAATCATTTTTGGAGTCAGTGTCGTTCCCAGATAACAGAAGCTAGATACGATTTTTAGCTCATTACCATTGAAAGTCCATTTTTCTTCATTAGATTTTCTACCACCATTTCTAAATATCATTACTTCTGACTTGCTTATGTTAACTTCTAGATTCCAATTAAGGCAGTAGCTTTCCAATTTAGTTATCATGTTCTGCAAAGTATTTACATTGTCTGAAATAATAACAATGTCATCTGCATATAATAACAATCTAATATTTATATCATCGACGTAAAGACCTCCCCCTAGAACTTCATGCAGGTCGTTGATGTACAAGGCAAACAATAGCGGTGATAACAGGCAACCTTGTTTCACTCCAGATTTTGTCTCAAACTCATCTGACATTTGACTACCAGTCCAAACAACGGATGTGGTAGTTTTGTAAACCGATTCAAGAAAATTTATGATCTTTGTTGATATACCAATTTGATGTAGTTTATAAAATAATAAACTTCTAGCAACTTTGTCAAACGCGGCTTTAAAATCAACAAAGAATGCGTAAACCTTTCTTTTTTCCTGAAATTTTAAGTGCACAATAGCCGACAGGTTATAAATATTGTCTATCGTTGAGTAGTTTTTTCTGAAACCAGATTGATATTCTGTTAGAATGTTGTGTTTTTCAGTCCACGCAAAAAGTCTTTCGTTTATTATACCCATAATTATCTTGGCAATACAATTCATAAACGATATGCCCCTGTAGTTACTAGGAACACTTACATCGCCTTTTTTAAATATAGGGAATATCACACTTGTGTGAAATGTATCATCAACATAACCAGTATCTATAATTCGATTATACGCCACTGTCAACTCTTGTAAAAGTTCTGTTGGAGAGTTTTTGAAAAACTCATACGGAACTCTGTCAATACCGGGTGCTTTATTATATTTTGCTTTTAATAACGCTTTTTGTACCTCATCGATTGTTATAGCAGCATCTAAGTCTGGATCATTTCTCAAGAATAGGGCATATGAGATGTCGTTTGATACCTGTGGAGGGTTAAGTAAATTTTCAAAATATATTTTAAAGTTATATGCTGATATTTCTGGATTTGTGTGCATAGTTTCTTGTCGTATTTCCTTTACCATACTCCACCATTCTTTAATGTTATTAATGGTGTTAATTTTAATCTCCAGGTTTTCATAATATTGTATTTTTTTCTTTTCGCATATTTCCCTGTATTTTCGGTTTACTTTTAGATAATCTTCTCTTTGCTCATTTCCTGGCGTTCTATTATATACCCGAAGCTTTGTAAACGATTCTTCTCGAGCGTTAAAGCATGTTTTGTCGAACCATTTTTCCTTAAACGACATCGTCTTTGCGCTTCCACTCTGTGTACGAGATGCGGATGAGTTTATAATTACTTCAGTAAGGTCTTCTAGTTTTATAACACGATTTTGTTGTTTTAAAATTTCTACGTTTTTTTTACTTTTTGTTGGTAACCCACTTTATTTGCTTCAATCCACTTAATTTTGGGTAGTAAATTCATTGACTGTTGCTCCTGTATGTCAACACCAATATTCAGATTGAGAAGAATGGGAAAGTGGTCTGACCATATGCATTCTTCTACAGAAAATCTATTTACAAATTTAAGCATATCTTGAGATAATGCACAAATATCGTTTACAGATTGACCTGTGCCACTTGCATAAGTAAAATTACCTATTTCATCCCCTTTTGTAATT
The DNA here is from genome assembly GCA_963921195.1 of Pegoplata infirma. Classification (NCBI taxonomy): domain Eukaryota; kingdom Metazoa; phylum Arthropoda; class Insecta; order Diptera; family Anthomyiidae; genus Pegoplata; species Pegoplata infirma. The sequence continues at coordinate 230,426,602 of OY992536.1, read as the reverse complement.
CCATTTAGCACAAATAGCCCATTTTCGTTACACAGCTCTACAAATTGTCTACCTTTTTTATCTACTTTTTTATCTCTTGACTTTCTTGAATTAAAACCGGCATTAAATGAATTCCAAGTAAGCTCATCTCTAGACTGTTGTATTTCCCCGATTCTAACATTTAAATCTCCAATTATTAGAGGATTCATCAAGTTTTCATATAAGAATAAATTTTTAACAACCTCAAATTCTCGCTGCCAATCAGCACTTCTCAAGTACAAAGGTATAATTGTTAAGGCCATAGTTTTCGCTTGCAATTTTATAAAATCTACTTCGTTTATTCTGCAAAATTCATAACATATTCCTTTTTCAACAAGATTTTTTTTTACCGCATACATGCACCCACCGATACATCTTCCAAAATTACTAACTCTTTCTGCTGGTTTCCAATGTATTTTAAAGTTACCAAAATATTTCTTACACTTTTCGATTTTATTTTCACCTAAATGAGTCTCAAGCAAAACAACGATATCATAGGTGTTTATATAATTAAAAAAATCACAATTTGATAATTTGTTTTCTAAACCATGTATATTATAAGACAAAATGTTAATACTTGTTCTAACTTTATTAAAATTACTTTTATTATCAATGCTTTTAGTACTTACATTATGGTTTTTTGTTTTTTGATAGTTTGAATCTAACAGTTTTTTGGAATTATTTTCGATAAAATTTCCTCGTATTCTAAATTAATATTAAGATTTTCATCATAATATATTTCACGCAAAACTTCATCCCCAGTTTTTTCCCCACAAACAAGTATGTTGTTTTTATTCCAATAGAAGCAGTTCTCATCTATAAAAAGTTTGTCTCCTTTGACTACAATTCGCTTGTTTTTATTTACCAACAATATATCTTTGCGTACCTCTAACATAACTTTTTTTTTCTTTTGACGATTAACACTAAGGTCTCTCTCAATATACACATTTGTTCCCTTCAGCTTATTGGATTGCCTAAGTATCGTATTCACCATTCCAGAAGATTGCATTTCAACTACAACCGTCATTTTTCCTTCATTTTCAGCTATTTTCCTAACGCTATCGATCCCAGATGTTGAACGTATTTTTAGTTTTTTATCAAAAAGGTTTTTTACGGCACCATATATTGATTTTTTACTTTCCAGACCTCTAATTACTAATTTTTTTTTTCCAATTTCATCTTCTAGCTGACTGAGTCTTCTCTGATCTACCTCCCAATTTTCCTTTAATTTAATAACTTCTTCCTTTAGTGCTTTATTTTCATTTGCTAGCTTGACAACATCAGTTTTGACATCATCAATATGTTTTTTAACGACTTCAAGGTCACTTTTTGTGGGTAAATGTTGAAGTTTTTCATCTAGGGTATTTGACATAACACTTTGCATTAGACTCATAAGCTCTTCAATACACATTTTACCAACTGAATTGCTTGTGGATGCATTTTCGGGTGAAGTATCTGTAAGTTTTCTTTTAGCATTTTGTGACATTGAGCCCACTGTGTTTGTAAGTAATTCTGAATTACCTCTCAATGTATGTGGCATACTTTCAGGCCGTTACGATAAATTGCAAAGGTAATAATGTTCCCAAAATTGGTAACTCTGTTAATACAGTGTCGGTAACTCAGTGTCAAATTGTTGGTAGCTCAGTACTAATTCTTACTCAGGCAGCACTGTATTATTAACCGATTTGTGTCAGAGCGAGACCAGCTGTTTTTTTTTATTTTGTGTTTATTTATTTTCTTTCTTTAGGTATTGAGTGAATTTCTTTTTTTAATATTTTGCTTTCCAGTTTAATAAAAATTGAATTATTTAATTAACAATTACTTGCGATAAACGTTTGTTTTCGACACACTATTAACATGTCGTTAAACTTTTTGGCATGTACTTTTTATCAGCCCACTTTTAAGACCAGCGGCAGCCTGTAAGTATTTGTTTTCTTCAATTAATTCGGAGCCCACCAAAAACACGTCTATCGTTAATTAAAACTCAATCACTTTTGTTAGCTTATATCACAATTTGTTAGCTTATATTGTCAAACTGAGGTGGCGTCCTGCAACTTTTTTAAAATTAGACACCAGCCTAAAAACATTATAATGTTAAAATTATTTTTTTATCCAAATTGGTCTCAAAAGTGGTAAAATGTTAAGTGTGTTATCTAAAAAATATTTTGGTCCACAGATGTTGGTCAGCATTTTCGGACCAAAATCGGGTTTTTATATTTTTTTTAATATTTTTTAGATGACACACTTAACATTTTCCAACTTTTGAGACCAATTTGGATAACATATATTTTTTTTTATTTAAAAATCAGCACCTGTAGACCGAAATCGGGGCTTTAGAATTTTTTAAAGCAAAATTTAAAAAAAAATATTAAAAATAGAAAACCTTTGCGTCCCAAGAAAATAATGACTGATATTTTTCTTAAAATTCTAACCTTTAATAAAATGTTTATTTCCAAAAAAAATCAAAAGGGGGTGAAAGTTGACGAGAATGCACTCAAAAAATGCATTTGCATATAAAATTAATTTTTTTTATGATACAATTTTTTTTTTTGACTTTTATGTTTTAAGTAGAGGACTTTAGCTTTTAATTTAAATTTTGAGCATACAAATCCGATATTTACTTAAGCAGTTATAGCTTCTCAAACTACTCCACTTTTGCTATTTTTTTGGATTTAAAAAAAAATTAAGATCGCGACTAAAATCGATATTTTTTGAATTTAATTAAACTGTAAATGGAAATGTCTAAATGGCTTCATAGAGTATCTGTGTTCATAATTTAAAAAAAATCTTAAGACCCAACTGCTATATAAACTGCTATTGTAATACATTCTAAAAATTCAAAATTCAAAAAAGTAGGGGTGTCCCCCTTCTCAATTTGGTTTTGATGCTATTTGAGTTTTGCGAATTTCAAGAAAATTTTATTTTTTAACAATATTTTATTACATTTTTCACAAAGATACTTTAAACAGTGTTTTTGTGACTAAAAAAAATATTTCTACACTAACAAAAAAAAATAAAAATTTTCACTAAAAAAATTGCAATTAGAAAATTTACACAAAAAAAAAGTACGAGAGCAAATTTGTTTGAGTTTAAAATTTTATTGTTGGAATAAATTATTTATTTTTATTGTAAAAATTTTTATTTAGTGACAAAAACACTGCTTTAAATATATTAAAAAAAAAACAACATTAAAAATTCAAATTCCTTAAAATCCGGCAAACTCAAATAGCTTTAAAAACAAACTATTAATAATTAGTTTTAAGGAGTTAGAAAATCCGTTGTAAAACAACAAATTTATAATTTTTTTGATATTTAAATTTACGAATTTCGGGTTTTCAACACATTTTGTAATAAAAAAAAGTGTTTAACCAAGTGATCGAGAAAAACTTTTTGCATTTTTGTATTCTATGGACTTTTTGTGTAGCATAGTGTTATGTGGCACCTACAATTGTGCTGTTAACAACATGCTATTTTTGGCTTTTATTTTAAACTATAATGAGACTAAAACACATTGATTGCATTTTCTGTTATTTAATTTGTGCTTAGTTGTCCATGTGTGCATTTTATTATTTTAAAAGCATCGTTGGTATGTGTTAAGTTTGTTTAAAATTTTACATTTATCTAAAATTAATTTAAAAAGTTTGGTTTTATTGATATTTGAAATACACAGAGAGACTCCTAAAGCATTTTCGGCCAAAAGTTACTTAATACAAAAAATGCACCAATTTGGTAGCCAGGCCCAAAACAAACTTAACAAGTTATAGGCTACATTCGGCTGTAGCGAATCTTTAAATACCCAACACAATATTAACAAAAGAAAAAAATTTATAAAATAATATTTAAACCCTACCCCACTCTGTGGTACAGGTAGGGTTGCCAGACAGCCTGGAATGGACTGTATTTTCCAGTTATTTTGGGTCTAGTTCAGTTTCCAGCTAAAATGTTATTTTAATATATTAATATTTGTTAAATATATTTTACAAATTTTTGGACTACTTTTTGAAGAAATCATTTATCATGCATAAACCATAAATGGTATTTTGGCTACGGTCAAATATGCTCTTTTTGAAGAATTTTCACTCCTTTTTTAATTACTTTTTTGAAAATCTCGGGCAGTCTAGCGTTGATTTCGGCACGAATGTTTTTTAATGACCTTCTTAAGCCCCTATGACACTACATTTTTTTTTGTATTGATGGAATTTATGTGAACAGTGCAAATATATCACCATAGGAAATCTGAATAAGTGTGAATAGTAAAAGCATACTAAAAAAAACAGTAAACGTCAAATTTTATTCTTGTGTTATCGATAAATTTGGTTATCAAATGATTGAATGTCAAAAAAAATGTAAAAATTTTACATTTTTTTTGACATTTACGAATGAATGATATTAAGTGTTGCCAACTTTTCTGTTTTTCATTAAATGAAGCGATTTTTTGGTTTTTTTGACGGTTTTTGGTATTTATTAAGCGGGTTTTTATTTAAATAAAAGTAATCATCACTATTTGTTTGTTTATTTTATGTTTCTTTTTCATTTCTTCTTTTGCTGTTTCATTCTATCAATTAATAAAAAATAAAATACAAAAAAAATGTAGTGTCATAGGGGCTTTAGTCAAACTTTCAATCCTATATATTCTTATGCAGATGACAGCAACATTTGTCATTCATTTTCTTTTAATCATCGGCCAAGCCTTATAGAGGTTGAAGCCATGAGACAGAATATGAATAACACACTTAATCATGACCTGTCTACAATCTCCGAGTGGGGTAAGGTCGATTTTAATGCTCGCAAGACCCAATGTTGTATGTTGACCCACAGACGATCTGTGGAATCAATGTCATCTGTATCCATGGGTGGTATAGATATTGAAGAATCAGATACTCTTGATGTTCTGGGCATGAAAATACAATGTGATGTTCGTTGGAACCAACATGTTTTTCAAGTGTCGAAAGAAGCATTCAAGTGCCTTGGTTTCTTAAAACGGTGCAAGAACTACTTCACTCCGTCTGATCTTCTTACTATCTATACCGCCTATATCCGACCGAAGTTGGAATACAACTCCCATATCTGGGCAGGGGCTTCAAGGTCTATTTTGAAGCTTCTGGACCGGGTGCAAAGGAGTGCGTTGAAGCTTATCAATGACAGTAGGGTATCCAACTCTATTGATTAGTTGGAGCATCGTCGGAACGTGGGTTGTGCATCATTGTTCTACCGATATTATCATGGTAAGTGCTCTGCTGAAATGGGTGAACTTATTCCCGAGACTCGGGTGTACGTTCGTAACACTCGTCAATCCAGTAGATCACATCCGTTTGTTGTCGACTGTCCAATGAACCGCACAACGCATTACAGAGAAAATTCATTTCTCAGTCGAACAAGTCGTATGTGGAATTCACTCCCCGCAGAAGTCTTCCCAGTCAACTACGATCTGGAAAAGTTTAAAATAAATGTCCATAAACACTACTCACTCTATCCTCCTCCCCATAACCTATTTTCCTAATACCAACACAATGCACTGCATTAGTCTGGAGCGGTCAAATCTGCAATCGAGAGCCAGATGTTGTCGGCCTTTTTTGATATCTCACATCCAGAAAATTTAAACTGGCCATCTAGATTTCCAGATTTTGCCACTTTGGATTTAGTTTTGATGGATTTATTAGAAAAGAAAAATACGTGATCAGAACGTGATTTGCGTGATTCACGTTAATCAAACGCGTGAGTGATTTTTATTTCAATCACGTGATTGTGGGTGAGTGTGAGTAAAAAAAATCTGCGTAAGTGATTAGTGAGTGAGTCATTTATTTTTTGCGTGAGTTTGAGTGATTTAATTTTTTGATTTTTCTTACTGTTTGTTTTTATACCTTCCAACCACAGTATGGGGGTATACTCACTTTGTCATTCCGTGTCTAAAGCATCGAAATATCGGTCTCTTACCCCATAAAGCATATATATTATTGATCAGTGATCGATTCTAAGACACTCTAGCGATATCCGTTCGTCCGTCTGTCCGTCTGTCTGTGGAAGACACGATACAGCCGAAAATAAAAGACCTAGACACAAATATGTCTTATGGTCATAGTCTGGTTAAGTTCGGAGATGGGCAAAATCTGACCAGGGGGAAAAAAGTTCCCGCTTGAGAAGCTAAACCAACCTCTGAAAAACACCATATTTTTACATGATTTTTTGTGTTTTTGTTTAACAAATGCAACATTTTTATGCTTCAAGACGCTCAGAGTTCTGCATTTGGACCCGGAGGATTAGAAAATATAGTTTTTTTCGGCCCGCCCCCGTTTGTAGGTGTGGATTAAAAAATTTTTAAAATAATGATAAACTTGTATTTCTTTAGTGCGAAAATCATATGAACGAATTTTTAAACATATATTTCGATCGGAGATTTGTCCCCTCCAATTACCACTTTAAACCCCCCCCCCCAAAAAAAAAAAAAAGAAATCGCCCTTAGATTTGTTTTATTATTTTTTTGTCATGTTGGAGGGTATAAAAGATTCGGCCGAATTTAATACTCTTAATTGTTTTTGTTTTTCATTTCCTGCAAATAATCGGGGCTATTCCTGTTGTCATAAACGCGTTTAAAACGCGACGAAGGTAATTTTTGGTATTCCTGAATACGTTGGAGATAATACAGACGAAAAACATATGTTTTTTCGTCATCGTCGACATTCGACGTATTCCTCAATTCGTCTTCGACGCCAGATTCATAAAATTTTGTTCGACATCTTTTTTGGCGCGTTTTTATAGAAAATTGTGTTTTTTTTAACTAAATCATTAAAACTCATAGAATTTTCTTTTAAATATCAATTAAGTGTTTTATTTTTGTATAAATTATGTAATAAAAATGTCTCAGACAGAATAAAAACCATTAAAATGCAAACTGCATTTGTTCCGGGACTGTGCCACACAGGGACCGATTTTAGTTTATGGCGTTTTTTGTTTAATTTCTGAAGTTTAAAATACTACTTTTTAATTTTTTAATTATAAATATTATAGTAAGATTGAAAATAAATATAAAATATGACCCGCAATATAATTTTAATTTATTTACAATTCATGTTATTTATATGTTTTGTTGTTTTTTTTTGTGTTTTGCTAGTGATGACAAAACTTAATCGATATTCCTTCACCGATACCACTAAAGTATTGTAAAATGTGGTGAAACTCGGTCGTCGAAAGTGAAACTCATTCGACGTCGAAGTGATGCGCGTATTTAGAAATAAGGATGAATAATTTTTTACGATTTTTTTTTTTGGTAAGAAAATTTTCAGCGTGAGTAGAATTTTCAGTTTGAGTAGATTTTAATTTCACTCACGTGAATAGTGAGTGAGCGTGAGTAAAAAAAAATTTTGCGTGAGTGATTAGTGAGTGATTCGATTATTGTTTGCGTGAGTGTGATTCAGAACCCACACACGCGCCCATATCTAGTCCAGTTATTTGATTTTTAGTATCTGGCAATCCTAATCCCATAGCTTACACTCCGATTGCTCTGCAATTTATATATCGTCGGTGCGCCAACCAATTCCGCTATGTGTATTTCAGAATTTTTTGAAGAGACTTTAATAACAGCTAAATTTGATACGTTGCGCTGTTTTTTAAAAATCAAATTAATGTAAATAGAAAATTTGCAATATTATATAAATATTTTTGGAAGAAATATTGTTTTAAAGTACCGCGAAAGGTCAAAATTAAGCCAATAAATTAAGCTAATAAAAATCCAAAAAGCACGAAATCGACCAATTTAGTCTGGAGATATTTTTATTTTAGTAAAATCACTTTTTTAAAAAAATGGAAAATTGGAAAACTTTGCAATATCTCGAAAACTGTTCTACTTTTAAAACTTTGGACTTTATTTGTTGTATTAAAAATGTTTAATACAACAAATCTGTGGCCGTATGAAAAACTAGTTAACTCCATTTTTTGATAACAGGAGAAAAACACACTCTAAGTTTTTAACATATTTCACTAATTGAACAGTTCATGTGAATAAGGACATTTGTATAATTTTACAAATGACAATAAAAACGCAGGAAACGGTTTAAAACTTATATTTTTGTGAACTTTTTTGCATTACTGGATTAGTGCATTACGCAAAAATGTTGGACAAAATATTAGTTTTTAGCAGTTTCCTGCGTTTTTATCGTCATATGTAAAATTAAACAAATGGTCTATTCGTCCTTATTCGCATGAACTGTTCAATTATTTATTATGAATTTATGTTATTATGCATGCGCATTAGACTAAACATAATTTTTAATAATATTAATGATTTCTAGTTCCATGGAACACATTTTTGGACACTAAATCCGAAAATCGATGTCAGTTATCTTGTTTTTCGAAAAATGGAGATAACTAGTTTATCCAAAAAAAACTTTTTTTTTTTTCAATTAATTCTTATATACTATGAAATTAAGGCATCTTTAGTAATCATATGTGGAAAAACATTAACCTTTTGACTCAGCACGTTAATTAACCCATTTTTTACAAAAAAATGGAGTTAACTAGTTTTAAAAAAAAAAACTTTTTTTTCTTTAATTCTTATGTATTACAAAAATAAGCCGAGTTTTTATACATAAACTTCCCAGTTTATGTAAAAATATGTAACACATTACCAGGTAATGTAAATCCCTTATTTGTAGCATTATTTTAGGATGTCTTACCAAACATTTGTTCAACAATATATTTTTTTTAAGGTGAAAAATAATGTTTTACTAATAACTTGTTGCGTAATGCATGATTATTGCAAACATTGTATTTCATATTTATTATTTCTAAACATTAAATCTTGGGTGACTTATATTTGGTTACATTATGTATTATTTCAAAATTGTAAAATATGCATTATTTGTAATTGAATACATAATGCATTAACATAAAAAATAAATATTTTATACAAAAATGCATTAGTTTAAACTAGAGAAGGGCTCACGACAGGAATTTTCGAATTACGCACACTCACGAGCATATTTTTTCTACTCACACTCACTTGCAATCACGTGAGTAAACTTAATAACGTTGCTTATTCACTGCTTGTAACACCTTATATATCATGTTCTCTATGCTAGATTATTTTATTTCTCGTAGCCTTAAAAATATCATATATTTAATACATTATGCTTCTCCTATGCTTCGTTATATATTTGATAATGTACTTAATACCTAACTTCGTTGTCATAATTTGCATGCATTACTTTGAGTCTCATCCCATGCTAAAATTATCAATGCAGCATGATATAAAGTATGTTATCCTATATATAAATTATTAATAACTTTAAAACTATTACTTTAAGATATTTTGGGTGGTTGGCAGTCGTTTTCTATGAATTAAGATCAGCAAAAAAAAAAAAAATTTGTGCATTTTTTTAAAAGCAATCTATGAATACTCGGGCGTTAAAATTTTTATGCTCAAAATTTCGACTCAAAGGACTCGTGACTCTAACTTATTCTTTCAGCTTTTTCTCCCATAGTTTTCGAAAGAACATCGTTTTAAACTTTTAAATTTTGTGTTTTTAAGAAACTATGGAGTTATCTTGTTTTTTCAAAAAATGCATTGAGTTATCTAGTTTTTCCATAAAAATTGTTTTTTTTCATTATTTTGTTTTCCAAATAACTTTTAAATGAGAACATATATCAAAATTTCGATCTGACAGAGCGATAGTAAATGGAATACACTTTTTATTTTTGGTGTTATCTCAATTTTCTCAAAAAGTGGAGTTAACTAGTTTTTTCGTACGGCCACAGAAATATATTTTTAAACTCTAATTTATTTATTTTTATATGATCGTCATGTGGCATTAATCTAATGTAACATATTATTTTAATATCTGATATTAATCTGTTTTACAACATATCCTTAAATAGGGGGGCCCTGTAGGTTAGTTGGTAGCGTGCTAGCCTATGAAACAGGGGGTCGTGGGTTCGATTCCCACAAAAACCCTTGGTCGATTTCGCTACAACGAGACGACGGTCATTGTTACCAGTTCTCGTTTAGGTTTAAATTATTAAAAATGATGTGTAATTAAATTGGAAAAATAAATAAAAACTGATCATTGGATATTTATATTTTTATATAACATATCCTTAAATAGTATAAAAAAAAACACATTTCTACGCTTTTATTTAAAAAATTTTGATGGTCTTGTTAATGTTAAATTTATAATTAAAATTTATTATTAAAGTCATAATTTTTTTTATATTTCGTTGTAGCCATTTTTTTTTTATATTTTCTATATTTTTCATTATTTTCAATTAAAGCATTATTTTTAATGATTTTTAATCGTTGGTCATTATGAAATTTATGTTTTGTGTTTTAGTCCGTTTACACTGGACGATAATGCGTTTTCTCATCTCTGTTGTAGTTATATATTTTTCATTTTATGGTGTTTATGGATTTTTAATGATATTGTATTGTGGCTTTCTAACATGTTAATTTGACCCAGTTGTTTTTTATTTTTTCATGACAACATTTTCACAACACAACAATAAAAAGAGTCATATTGTGCTCAACATCACTTTATGAAAATGTAAAACCAAAAATGAAAATGTCATCATGGATTACTATTATGGTTAATTAATCATAAAACATAATGGGTAATTTAGTTTTATAAGTAAAAAAAGTTTAATTCGTGTTTCATGAAAACAATCCAAAATGTCCAAAACAATAAAAAAATATTATTTAAATGCAAAAAAAAACAAAGAAACTGAAATTTTCAATAGAAAATTATTGATCTATCGATAACTGAAAATGTTCTATAGAAAAATATTGAATTATGATGTGTTGATATATGGATGAATATTTTTACATTGAAAGTTATTGACTTATCGATGCATCGATAACTCCGAATTTTGTCTAGAAAATTATTAAAATATCGATAACAATAAATAAAATTTATCTTATAGAAAATTATTGAAGTATTTATGAATCGATAGCTCAAAAATTTCTATAGAAAATTATTGATATATCAATAACTCCAAACTTTCTATAGAAAATTATTGAATTATCAATGTATTGATACCTCAAAGTTTTCTATAAAAAATTTTAAATTATCGATACAGCGATAATTCAAAAATTTCCTATAGATACATCGATAATTCAATAATTTTCTATAGAAAATTTTAAATTATCGATACATCGATAATTCAATAATTTTCTATAGAAAATTTTAAATTATCGATACATCGATAATTCAATAATTTTCTATAGAAAATTTTAAATTATCGATACATCGATAATTCAATAATTTTCTATAGAAAATTTTAAATTATCGATACATCGATAATTCAATAATTTTCTATAGAAAATTTTAAATTATCGATACATCGATAATTCAATAATTTTCTATAGAAAATTTTAAATTATCGATACATCGATAATTCAATAATTTTCTATAGAAAATTTTAAATTATCGATAATCGATAATTCAATAATTTTCTATAGAAAATTTTAAATTATCGATACATCGATAATTCAATAATTTTCTATAGAAAATTTTAAATTATCGATACATCGATAATTCAATAATTTTCTATAGAAAATTTTAAATTATCGATACATCGATAATTCAATAATTTTCTATAGAAAATTTTAAATTATCGATACATCGATAATTCAATAATTTTCTATAGAAAATTTTAAATTATCGATACATCGATAATTCAATAATTTTCTATAGAAAATTTTAAATTATCGATACATCGATAATTCAATAATTTTCTATAGAAAATTTTAAATTATCGATACATCGATAATTCAATAATTTTCTATAGAAAATTTTAAATTATCGATACATCGATAATTCAATAATTTTCTATAGAAAATTTTAAATTATCGATACATCGATAATTCAATAATTTTCTATAGAAAATTTTAAATTATCGATACATCGATAATTCAATAATTTTCTATAGAAAATTTTAAATTATCGATACATCGATAATTCAATAATTTTCTATAGAAAATTTTAAATTATCGATACATCGATAATTCAATAATTTTCTATAGAAAATTTTAAATTATCGATACATCGATAATTCAATAATTTTCTATAGAAAATTTTAAATTATCGATACATCGATAATTCAATAATTTTCTATAGAAAATTTTAAATTATCGATACATCGATAATTCAATAATTTTCTATAGAAAATTTTAAATTATCGATACATCGATAATTCAATAATTTTCTATAGAAAATTTTAAATTATCTATAGAAAATTTTGATTTATCGAAAATTTTGAGTTATCGATAAATCGATAGTTTAGTAATTTTTTATAAAAATTTTAAGTTGTCGATACATCTTTAATTCTATAATTTTTTATAGAAAATTTTTAGTTATCGGTAATTCAATAATTTTCTATGCAACATTTTGAATACATCGATAATTTCGATAGAAAAATTTTGCTTTATAGATGTATCGATAAGTCTATAATTTTGTATAGAAAATTTAAGTTTTATCTTATTCCTTGGTTGGCATCTTAACTACCTTTGTATAACTGGTCACAAATTTATTGTTTTAACGATAAGGAGTATAAAAATACTGGCCAAGTTATATTGGTAGCTTTGAATAATATATGACATCATAAACCACTTTTAACCCAGTATTACATTGTTATTAGATAATATCGTTTTTCTTTATTGGAAACCAGTGCACAATTTTTGCATGCAGAATTTGTTGTTCTTCTTTTTCGTATTTTTTTTTTTTTTTAACAATTTCCTTTTAGTTATATTACAACACACAAAGACCAGGAGCTTATATACGCCCAATTGACATGGCAACACAAAAACAATGGCCCACCACAATCAGCAATGCAGTTCATCATTTGTCCCGAGTCAGTTTTGGTCTTTTATTGGGATTTAAATGAAGTTTTTTTATACACTTTATCATTAACACCGTAACTGGCGAAAGTGCCGTTCAATGAAACATTATTCGATGTTCTCAATATACTCAAAGGAAATGATCTTATTTATTGTTAATAATTAGGGATGTGATTTCAATGCAAATGCATGTTTTTTGTCGATAGTCTAAAAACTAAATCGACCAATTATCTATACGAATCAAGAAATTTGAGTTAAAATGGCATCGACTCGTTTTCGCATCTTTTGGTGAAAATGCAATATTTTTGCATATTTTGGTTTTAAATGCATATTTTGTGCATATTTACAACTTTAAAGTGCATATTTTGACATAAACTAGCAAAAACACAAAATGAAATTTATTTCAGTCTTAAACTTTTTTCGTTTGAAAACAACACTTTTATTGCACACATTTGTTTTAAGTGCATATTTTTAGGTTTTTTAGTGCATATTTTAAATTTTATACCACAAATTTTAAGAGCATATTTTTGATTTTTTAGTGCATTAAAATCTCAACCCTATTAATGAGTAAAACTTGAATTTAAATTTCAAAAATGTTTTTTTTCGAATTCAAAATTTTGCATTTCTTTCGAAACCTAGTGGAAATTTATTGGTCTGCTTGGCAAGCCATAAAGAAACTTAAGAAAAATGTTGCATATCACCATAAAAAAGACTTAAAAAATATGAGAGCATATTTAATGCCTTTTTCAACACCTTATGGCTGCACTTGATATTATTATTAATGCATACGTGACAAAATTTGAATTAGTATGTATATTAGCATCCGTGATGCCAACTGATTCTTTATTTAAAAGGGGTAACAAGTCTGTGATAAAAAAAAAAAAATCATTATTAGGGCGTCCCATCAAATTTTCGAATTTCATGTCGTAATATCTGCCAAACGATGGCCACGTTAGAGCTGATTGTGGGGAAACTTATGAAAAAATTTCGCAAGGTCATCTTTAGTCGGCAACCAGAGGTCAAAAGTGAAAAAAATTACGTACTTCGACAAAAATTTATGTCCACATTTTTTGACCGACTCCGGCTCAAAAATTCGGAAATTTTGTGTACTTTATTAGAAAAATATTTAAAAAAATCTAGAACCGCTATTTTGGTACACAGATGCTGATTCTTAAACATAAACATTATTTTTTTATCCAAATTAGTCTCAAAAGTTGGAAAATGTTAAGTGTGGTATTTAAAAAATATAAAAACGATATATTGGTTTTAAAAATGCTGATCTGCGATCTTGGTCCACAAATGCTGATCAGCAATTTCGGGCCAAAATCGTGTTTTTATATTTTTTAGATAACAAAAGTTGAAAAATATTAAGTGTGTTATCCAAAAAAAATATTAAAAAATATAAAAACGCGATTTTGGTAGAAAAATGCTGATCTGCGATTTTGGTCCACAGAATTTGATTAGCATTTCCGAATTTTTGAGCCGGGTTTGGTCAAAAAATGTGGACATAAATTTTGGTAAAAAAACGTAATTTTTTCAACTTTGACCACTGGTTGCTGACTAATGATGACCTTTCAAAATTTGTTCATTCATTTTCCCACAATCAGCTCTAACGTGGCCAACGTTCGGCAGGTATAACGACATAAAAGTTTTGTTTTAAATTTATTTATGTTAGTATCTGAGACTTTTTCTATAGAAAAAATGTCTCAGAATCTGAGACTTTTTCTATAGGAAAAATGTCTCAGAATCTGAGACTTTTTCTGTAGGAAAAATGTCTTAGAATCTGAGACTTTTTCTGTGGAAAAAATGTCTCAGAATCTGTAGAAAAATGTTTCAGAATTCCTATAGAAAATGTCTTACCTAGAATCTTAGACTTTTTCTAAGGTCAGAATCTGAGACTTTTTCAGTGGGAAAAATGTCTCAGAATATGAGACATTTTCTATAGAAAAAATTTCTCAGAATCTGAGAATTTTTATATTGGAAAAGTGTCTTACAAGGGAAGTTTCCCTGGTGTCACCCTCCGATCTTCATGAAATTTGGATATGTTGTTAAGAACGAAAATTAATTCGACACGTATTTTTTTTAGCGGCCCAAACTCATTTTTAAGAGGGGTTGATTTGTATGGGGGAAATTGACATTTTTCAGTTTTTTACGATTTACGCCTATTTAAACAAAATTAATATAGGCATGTGTAGTATCAGATTAAAGGTATTAAAAATAGCTATCTCGTGGTGCTATGCTAACAACGGGCCAAAGAAGTTAACATTTTTCGACTTATTAACAAAAATGTCCTACAATTTGGTATTTTGCTCAATATGACGAAAAGTTGTGCATGTTTGGACACGTTCTTAGCACAGGTAGATAGGTTTTCCAAAGATCTTTCATTTGGTATGTAACATGACTAGGTTTCTTTGCATAATATAGGAGATAAACGAAAAAAACTGAAAAATGGCCTTGTCTTCCCCCCTCCTTTTTACTCCCTAAATATGAATTTGGGCCGCTAAAAAAAAATACGTGTCCCTTTATTTTTTCTGCTCTACAAAATAAAACCAATTCCATAAAGATCCGCGGGTGACACTAGGGAGACTTCCCTTGTTAGTATCTGAGACATTTTTTTAAGAAAAATGTCTCAGAATTCCTATAGGACATGTCTTACTTAGGATCTAAGGTAAAATGTCTCAGAATTTTAAAGCCATTAAAAGCATTTAAAATTGGCATCACTGTGCCGTATAACCATTTCATTCAACAAATATTTTTTATGCACAACAGGTTTCTTATTAGTCTGCCACTCTAACCATCCCAGAAAATATTTTTTTTAGCTTTAGTTATAAAAAGATTTATAAACAGGACAGTTTTTGCATTAAATCAGCAAAATTATAATTTAGTGTGATTGCAGTTCAATTTAGAAATTTTAAATTCCAACCTGTTAATTTATCAAAATCGTTTTGTGTTATTAAGATTTATTCATTATGTTATTTACTTACAAAAATACTCCATATCTATGAATTGTATAAAACTTACCTGAAAATAGAAAAAAATATATTTATAATTTTTTTCAGCAATAGACAATGAAAAAAGAATACACTAATAAGAGAAAATTATATCATTATTTTAAAAAGTAACCATAAATAAAATAATTTAATTTTTTATTTGTAATAATAAATAAAATTATTTTAAAAAGCAATCAGTAATTTTAAAAGAAAAATCATTAATTTTATAAAGGATTTCTTGGTTTCTACTATTTCTGTAGTTTAAAAAAAATAATTTACTGTTTGAAAAACGAAATTTCTGTTACATTCAATTTCGGCAGTAAAAAATTTCTTCTTTAGTTTTACTGTTTTTCAATACAAAATAAGTTCACTAGTTTTTTTATGTTTTTTTTTAGTCATTAGATTAACATTTAAAATTGACTTTAATATGTTTTTATTTTAAATGAAAAAACAGTGGAATGGTTTTTAAATAAAATTTAATTTGTTTTAAGTGAATATTCACAGTGTAGTTTTAATTAAAAAATTCTTAGATGCAATTTAAAAATTAATTAAATTCGGGCCGACGAAGAAAATAAGCATGTTAATTAGAAAAAACTTTAAGTCGTAGTTTAAAATATTTCAAGAAGTCATTAATTAAAAATTAAATTAAAAATACACTCAAAATATTTTGTAGGCAAAAACAAATGAAAAACATATTTAAAACAAATGATAAAACATTTGAAAACCATTTGTTTTTACTAACATCAACATTTATTTTTTACTGTTAATAAAATTTTCTAAAATAAATAACATTGAACATTAAAAAATAACGTCACTCTATTTTTTTTAACAACAAATTCGAAAAAATTAACCTACGAAAACACTAAAAATTAATTATTGTTGTGTTATTTTTACCAACAAATTCAAAACAAACTACCTACGAAACATTAAAAATTTATGATTTCGTAGGTTGTTTTTACATTTTTTCTATTTAATTTTATTTATAAATTTTAATATAAATTTTTTGGGGAATCGATCCCGCAATCAACTACATTCTGGCCAGACACTCTACCCATCGTGTTAAAGTCACTTGATAAAAACATGTTTTTATATTTCTATAAATATTTTTTTGAATTTTATGTCTACTAAAAATAACCAACACAAGAAGGTAAAAACCAATGACTTTTCTTTAAAAAATGACAACAATTTAAAAAAAAAATTAACGTACACAAATCATTAAAAATTAGAGGAGAATCACTTATTTTTACTTACAAAACAAAAATAAATGAATAAAAATAAAATTTAATAAAACAACCAATTGGCCAAATATAAACAATAAATAAATGACTTTCAAAATTGAATGTTAACGAAAGTCTTTATTTTTTATGTTGTTATTTCTGAAACAAAGAACAGAAATAGTCATTTGAAAAAAACTGAACATTGAACAAATGTTTTTTCTTTTAAAAACGACAAAACGTAATACTTTTTAAATAAACTACAAACAGGTAATGACATAATTTTTTGTGTGTAAAACAAAAAATAATTAAAATTTTAATTAAAAAAATTAAAAATTTAATTGAAAATATATTTGAATATCATTTGAATTTTTAATTAATTCATTAAATTTTTTATGAAATAAATTGTTAAACTATTTTAAAAAATATTTTAAAACTAGCATGTTTCTTCAAACTTTACCAAATATACTTATGCTATAAAATCAAAAAAAAAAAAGAAAAAGAAAACTTGATTAAACAAGTTCAGAAAATTCAAAAAAAGATAAAAAAGTTAAGAACATTTCTAAGAAATTTAAACAATTTAGAAAAAAATCAGAAAAATTAATTAAATTTCTAATAAATAGAAATGAATAATTAAATTGTAAAATTTAAAGATTTTGAATTTTTATATGAGGCATTCTTCAACTTCTGAATAGGTTGTATGGATAGCCCTATATGGAACTTAGAAAATTGCGTTTTTGGTTTTTTAAATTTCCAAAAACTCGGCTTAGGATGCGTGGTTAAATATTGGAAAAATGTCAAATTTGTGGTAAGTTGCCTTGATTAAATAAAAAACTTTTAGAACCCGTTCTGAAATTTTCCATTTTTTAAAAAAGTCAATTTATCAAAAATCCGGCAGCTTTTTTTTATTTTTTTTTTTTTAAGTTTAAATGTTTGTCCATCGACACAAAAAAATTCAGAAACGCGTTTTTAGTTTTTTTTTCGAGAAAATCGCATTTGAATTTTAAATTTTATAACAATTTAGTAATTTGTTGTAATTTCTTGTTTCAACAGAGCATATGAGTAATACTATTTATGCAATTAATAATACTCATTCGCAACGTTAAAACAAGAAAATACAAGCAAATTACAAAATTGTTATGAAATTTAAAATTCAAATGCGATTTTCTCGAAAAAAACGAAAAGCGCGTTTTTGATTTTTTTTGTGTGGATCGACAAACATCTAATTAAAAAACAAAATGGACGGATTTTCGATAAATTGACTTTATTAAAAAATGGAAAATTTCAGAACGGGTTCTGAAAATCCATGTTCTGATTTGTACTGATTTTTGAAAATATGTACTGATTGTACGGATTTCTGACTATTGAAACAGAAAAATAATTTTATTAAAAAATTAAGTCTAAAAACTATAATTTTCATAAAATATGGAATACGAGAAGTTTTATATAAGTTAAGTGTGAGATATATTTTCTATAAAATAAATTCTAAGAAGCTAAGAGTTTGTGAGTCCGAAAAAAGGCTCTTAAAAAAAGATTTATCTGATGCATATAAAATCATAAAGTGTTTTTTAAGGAAAATTTCACGGGATGATGGATTTTTTAATCAAAATAAAACTTTGATTACGTAAATTCATCAGAATTTAAGGATTTTTATTCCCGAAATATGGACCAAAAATTTAACAGGACTGTTTTTTTAAAAAATATGTGCTTATTATCTGGTAAGTTTTTCAGAACCTAAGTGGAAAAGTCCTCAAAATCTGAGTGATTTTTTAAGCAAATAAGTTTTTAGAATTTTAAAAAAGGTTTGTCTGTTAAGACTATCTGACTATTTATTTTTTTTGTCTCAAATAAACTAAATTGTTAATAAAATCAAATTTTTTATTGTTGAAAACATTCATCATATTTTTTTTTTTCTATAAAAAAAAATCATAAAAACTAGGGCGTACTGATTTGAGTTCAGAAAAAAATGGTCTCCCTACATGTAGGGCTATTAAAACAACCTATTTAGAAATTTACGGGACACATGATTTTCTGTAGCGGGACATTTGGTGTGGAATGGCTCATATCCAGTTAAAGAACCTAATCAAACTCAAATATTCAAAAGATATTGCTAGGGACCCCTGTAGGTTAGTAAACACGATGCTAACCTCTTTTGATCGTGGTGGTAGTGGGTTCGATTCCCACCAGAACCCTTGGTCTTTTTCGCTAGACTGACCGTTGTTACCAGTTCTCGGTTAAGTTAAAATTATTAAAATTAATTTGTAATTTAATGGAAAAAATAAATACAAACACTTCGTCATAATAAAAATTCTTTACTATATCTGTGTTTATTGTCAAAATTACTTACAATCAACAAATTTTTGTCAGCTTCTGTATTACTACTTATGTAAATTGCTACAATTTGTGAACAAAACATAAAAAAAAATTATAACTTTTGAACAAACTTGTCTAATTTACATTAAAAAATAAATTTTCATCACAAAATGTTGAATGTCGTGTAACTTATGACTTTATCTAAATTAAGTTTTTGTCTTTTCTCATTTCATTTTATAAATGAGAATTTCTATTATAAATTCCATTTTAAAAGCAATAACAAAAAAAATTTGCCATTTATTTTGTAGGGTTAATTTAGTTAGTATGGTTAGAAAAAAATGTTTGTATTAGAGATGGGCGCTGGTCACGTGATTTGCGTGATTCACGTAAATCACGCGTGAATGTGAGTGAACGTGATTGAACGTGAGTTTTTAGTGAGTGAGTCGTTTTTTTGCATGAGTTTGCGTGACTTGATTTTTTTTTCATTTCTTGCAAAAAATTTTTTTGTTTTGTTTTTGGTAAGAAAATTTTTAGCGTGAGTTAATTTTGCGTGACTCACGCGTGAGTGTGATTGAATCAGGTGATTGAAGTGACCGTGAGTAGAAAAAAAGTTTGAGTGAGTGATTCGATTATTATTTACGTAAGCGTGAGTGAGTGTGAGTCAAAATCCACTCACGTGCCCATCTCTAGTTTGTATAACTTGAAGCTGGAATGTATGTATGTGTGTGTGTGTGTATAAAATGTCTGTGGACATTACATTTTATCAAATGTTATGGCAACAGTTGTGACCAGCTGTTGACCAATACATTTTGTTATTTTAAATGGGATGTTGTTGCTGTTGTTGTTGCTTATTTAGGCAACAACATACAGCTTAATTTATATAGGACATTTGTGCTTTTTTGTTTTTGTTTTACTTAGTTCCATTACATTTACTGTCACTTTGAACAATGATGTTTAGTCAGTTTTTCATGGTCTATAAAATATTTTGGATTTTTTTAGTGTAATTTTTTTTTTTGTTTTTTAATTTGTATTGTAAAATAATATTGTTGCAAAATGTGTGTGTGTAAAAAAAAGTGTGAATACGAATGAGTAATAATTATCTTTTATACGACAAGGGGTTACACATATGAGGCATTCCACACCAAATGTCCAGCGAAAAAAAAAAGTTTATCGTAGACTTCTGAATAGGTTGTATGGATAGCCCTATATGAAACTACGAAAATTGCGTTTTTGGTTTTTCAATTTTTCAAAAACTGGGCTTAGGAGGCGTGGTCAAATATTGGAAAAATGGGCAAATTTGTGGCGAGTTGCCTTGATTAAGTATTTATCACATTTAAACGGAATGCATCACCATCTTAACAATTTACATTCTTATATAGTTTTGTATGGGCTATCGATGAAAAAGTTTTTTTTTTGAAAATTTTCAGAACCCGTTCTGAAATTTTCCATTTTTTAAAAAAGTCAATTTATTAAAAACCCGGCCACTTTTTTTTATACCCTCCAACTACAGTATGAGGGTATACTCACTTTGTCATTCCGTGTGTAACGCATCAAAATATCGGCCTAGGACCCCATAAAGTATATATTTATGATCAGTGATCGATTCCAAGACATTCTAGCGATGTCCGTCCGTCCGTCTGTCCGTCTGTAGTTAACACGATGCAGTCCAAAATAAAAGAGCTAGACTCCCGACATTGGGCACGAATATGTCTTATGTTCCTAGGCAGGTTAAGTTCGTAAAGGAGCAAAATCGGTCCAGGGGGAAAAAGTTCCCCCTTGAAGAACTAAACCAACCTCTGAAAAATACCATATTTTTACATGATTTTCTTTGTTTTTGTTTAACAAATGCAACATTTTTATGCTACAAAAAGTTGAAAGTCCTGCATTTGGACCCACAGAATTAAAAAATGTAGTTTTTTCGGTACGCCCCCCCCCCCTTTATGGGCGAGGAATATTTTTTAAATAATGATAAACTTGTATTTTTTAGAGCAAAAAGTATACAAACGAATTCTTAAACACATATTCGAGAAGAAATGCACCCTACCACCCCCCCCCCCAATTACCACTACCGACCCCACCAAAAAAAATAAAACGCCCCTGCAATTTTTTTTTTATTATTTGCATGTTGGAGGGTATAACAGATTCGGCTCGGCCGAACTTAACACTCTCACTTGTTATTTTTTTTATTTTTTAAGTTTAGATGTTTGTCCATCCACACAAAAAAATTCAGAAACCAGTTTTTAGTTTTTTTCGAGTAAATCGCATTTGAATTTTAAATTTCATAACAATTTAGTAATTTGCTGGTATTTTCTTGTTTCAACAGAGCGTATGAGTAATATGCGTATGTATTATGCAATTAATAATACTCATTCGCAACGTAAAAACAAGAAAATTCAAGCAAATTACAAAATTATTATGAAATTTAAAATTCAAATGTGATTTTCTCCAAAAAACGAAAAACGCGTGGCTGAATTTTTTTGTGTGGACGGACATACAAAACTATATAAGAATGTAAATTTTTGAGATTGTAGTGCATTCCGTTTTAATGTGATAAATATTTAATGAAAATTAGAAAAACCAAAAACGCAATTTTCTTAGTTCCACATAGGGCTATCCACACCTATTCAGAAATTTACGGGATACATGTTTTGCTGTAGCGGGACATTTGGTGTGGAATGCCTCATAAACATGTGTCCCAAGAATGTCTCTTGAAGCTTCCTAAATTGTGCTTTTTGGTTTTTGAATTTTTCTAAAACTGGGCCTAGGAGGTTAGTACGCTCAAAAAATTGTGTTATTAACTGTTTGTAGTTTATTTAAAAAGATTTACGTCTTTCCGTTTTTTAAAGAAAAACCACTTGTTTAATATTCAGTTTTTTCAAATGACTATTTCTGTTCTTTGTTTCAGAAAATAACAACATAAAAATTTAGACTTTCATTAGTATTCAATTTTTAAAGTCATTTATTCGATTTAGACTTGAAATTTGAAACTTAAGCATCTGTTGGCCCAAGGACGAAGCCTATTGAAATTGGAAAAAATCGGTTCATGTTAAGACCTAGCCCCCATACAAACACCCCCTTTGAATTCGGCATAAATGACTCTAATAACCGTATTATAATAGATATCGCTTTGAAATTTAGCAGGTAATCAAATTTGTATGCACAAATCTTCATTCCAAGTTTCAAAGGAATTGGGGCGGTCCTTCTAGTAGTCCCCATACAGACCACCCCCCCCCCCCAGATATTCACATAAATCCCTCAAAATTCATGAAAATGGAAATATTTGATAAAAATTGTATTTTTAGGTGTTAAACGTGTACTTTAGTAATCTAATCAAATCGGAATATAATTGTACAATTTTTGGACTTAGTCCCCCATATAAAAATTTCGACCGATATTCAGTTAAACGGCCTATTGACAATAATAAACCAATTCCACTAAAATTTGATCTGTGTGTGTTTTCTACACTAAATAAAGATCTAACAAAAGACAGATCCAATCGGTACATGTTTGGCCTTGGGACCCATTTTCCGGAAAACACTGGTGTAGGGTATCATATGGTCGGTCTTGACCGAATATAACTTTCTTACTTGTTTTTTTTTTAATTTGGCATTTTTTAAAGAGAAATCATTTGTTTTTACCTACTTGTGCAGGTTATTTTTTTTATAAAAAAATGCAGGATCGATTCCCCAAAATTTTATTAAATATTTTTAAAAAATATTTCAATAGAAAATTGTAAAAAATAACATACGAAGTCATTAATTTTTTATGTTTTCGTAGGTTAAATTTTTGGAATTTGTTGGTAAAATAACAGAACTATCATTAATTTTTAAAAATAATAAAAAAAAGTAACTATTTAATGTTTAATGTTATTTATTTAAAATTCTGATTAATTTTTATTAATAAATAAAAATTGTTTTATTCGACCTTTAAAATATTATATTTTGTGAGGATGTTTATTCTGGCTCGAGGTCATTATTTTCTTTACTAATTAAAACCATGATATTCTCATAGCATAATTTTCAAGAAAATTATTTTTTGTTTTAAATTTATTTATGTTGGTCATTTGTGCAAGACTTAATCGACACGTGTTTCGGAATTTGTCAAGATTCCATTGTCAAGATTATTTAGCAAAAATAGAAACGATATACTACAAAGTAGCAAACGAGTCTAATGACAAATCGTTTGTGCACAAACTAAAACATTAATACATATTCGACTCTATCCACAATGTGAATTAGAAAGACGAAGAAATTGTACTATGTTAGTAAGTAACGATTGTCAATAACCAACAAAAATATTTAAAACATTTTACATACGATAGTCCATTGGACTACAACAATATTTTTTTTGTTGTTGTGAATGAAATTATACCATTATTAGGGCTATTCATCACTATGGCGTGCCAACCATTATGTTCAAATTCTGATTAATTTTTATTAATAAATAAAAATTGTTTTATTCGACCTTTAAAATATTATATTTTGTGAGGATGTTTATTCTGGCTCGAGGTCATTATTTTCTTTACTAATTAAAACCATGATATTCTCATAGCATAATTTTTGTGGATAGAGTCGAATATGTATTAGTTTGTGCACAAACGATTTGTCATTAGACTCGTTTGCTACTTTGTAGTATATCGTTTCTATTTTTGCTAAATAATCTTGACAATGCACTCAAAAAAATAAAACTGTAAAGTTAACAAAATTTTTTTTGTTACCTCGAGTTTACTGGCTTTTTAGCAAATTTTTAGTTAAAATCAGCGTTTTAACTACTTTTTCTAGTTAAGTTCAATTTACGAAAATACTAGTTTTGTACAAATTTTGAATTAATTTTTTTTTGTTGACTTTAAAACTGAGTTTACGAATTTTTACTAATTATTTTGCTGATTTTTTGTAACATTTTTGTCAAGTGAAAAATTTTAAACATTTCTTGTGTTGCCTCCTAGGCAAATCTCATAAGTTCTACTTAAGCTGAACTTAATGCTGTGAAAAAAAGAAAAAATAAGTGAAGTGTTAGTGTTTAAAACCAATATTTACCAAACTTAAAATTTTTTACAAAAAGTTTAGCTGAATTCAACTAATAAAAAATGTTACGAAATTTTCAGCTGAAGTTTTAGTAAAAATTACGTTTTTTTTGCTACATTCATTCTACGAAAAGTTAACTAAATATTTTTTGTTAAATTAACTAGAAATTTAGTAGGTTCAAAATCAGGTGTTTTTTTAGTTAAATTTAACTAAATTTTTTGCTAACTTTACAGTTTTATTTTTTTGAGTGTGGAATCTTAACAAATTCCGAAACACGTGTCGATTAAGTCTTGCAAAAATGACCAACATAAATAAATTTAAAACAAAAAATAATTTTCTTGAAAATTATGCTATGAGAATATCATGGTTTTAATTAGTAAAGAAAATAATGACCTCGAGCCAGAATAAACATCCTCACAAAATATGTTATTTATTTTAGAAAATTTTGTCAACAGTAAAAAATAAATGTTGATGTTTGTTAAAACAAATGAATAAATTACTGGAATTGTTTTCAATTATTTATTCACTGGTTTTAAAAGTGTTTTTCATTTGTTTTTATCCACAAATTATTTTGACTGTATGAAGCAAAATGTTGCACCCTTAAACAGTATCAATTGTAAAATGTAGCTACAACCCATTGTGATTACAAAAAAACAAAAAAATTAAAAAAAAAATTCTTTCAACCAAAACATTGGATTTCAGCTGTTTTTATAAGGCAACTTTACTACCCCGTTATTTTATGAAAGTGTGAAAAATGTGACATTTTTAAACTTTACGATGGCAACATTTTTGAAAAAAAACATCATAAATTTTTAAAAGTGGTGCCAGTTTTTTTAGAAAAGAAGTGCAAAAAGTGCAACCTTTTTTGAAGGCAAGGTAAAATGTAACATTTTTTGTTTGATTTTTTCTGTAAGTACAGATCGAGCACGGGCTCTAATTATATTTGTTATAAGGGTTCAAGTTGAAAAAATGCAGAAGAAAAATTGAATTTCTAAAAATTGTAGACATTTCTGGTATTTCCTATACCGGTTTCAAACATAATATTAATAGTTTCTACACTCAAAAAAAAAAAACTGTAATGTTAGCAAAAAAAGCTTGTAAACCTACAAGAAAATTTGCTGATTTTGAACCCACAATAAAGTTAGCAAAAATGTTTTGCCAATAATTAGTTAACTAAAGTTTTTTTTTTGAACTTAGTTCATACACATCTGAGAACCCCATTGGGTTCGGACCCGATAGGTCCAGACCCCGATGGGCCTAGACCTAGTTGGGTTCCTTTAAAATCGTCATAGTTTTTGATCCAAAATTTGTGTCCGTTTCGCTCTACCTTGCTTAGTTTTTGAGATACGACCACTGGGGTCTTGAGAATTACAAACCTCGATAACTTCAAAAGCTCGGAGAGCTTTTGACTATTCTGCGGTCTTGTTCTACGTGTTGAGAGCTACAAAAATGCTTTTGGACTTTTTGTTGTGTCGATAATATTTACCGAGATATGAGCATTTTAAAATTTTCGGGAATGCTAACTTTTATGGATCCAAAGTTAGAGCCCATTAGGGTCCACACATGTGAAGAGGACCGGCGATACTATGGAGATTCTAAGAACCAAAAATGGCCACCATTTAGCTCTATCTGGCTTAGTTTCCGAGATAGCGCCATTTTAAGTTTTCTGAAAATAAAAAAAAATTTACCATTTTTTTTGCTAATATTAGCAAAAAATCTTGTAAAAATGTTGTCAACTCAGTTTCAAATTTAGCAAAAGAAATTAGTTCAAAGTTTGTTTAAAATTGCTAATGTGCTAAATGAAGTTTTCAAGAATTTTTTGCTAACAGCTAATCTCAACTAAAAATTTGCTAAAAGTTAGCTAACTAGCGTTAGCAAAAAAAAATTAGTAAATCTACTAACGTATTTTTTTGAGTGTACAGAATATATTTTGACAGTTTCCAACACTACAATTCTATTTCTAGCAATCTCAACCACACTTCATACTTTCTTTCAACTTTTTTGTGTCTTACATTATTTCGCAAGGGTTACCAACATGATCTGGAATTGCAGACACAAATGAAGGAATTTGCATTTTCTGTTTCGGAGATGTGCCTAATGGCGACATATTTTGTCAGTAATTTTATTTGATTTTTTCTGTAAGTACAGATCGAGCACGGGCTCTAATTATATTTGTTATAAGGGTTCAAGTTGAAAAAATGCAGAAGAAAAATTGAATTTCTAAAAATTAATGCTTTTAACACTTTAATACGCAGGCAGGCGTATTTCTGCCTGGGTATATTCATCAAATGGTTAACAAAAAATTAAATGCACTGATTTTTTCAATAAATTAATGGTTTTCAATTTAATATTTTACGAAAAGTTAAACATTAAAAAACAACTTGTATTAAAAAGGTTTTCCGTTTTGGTTTTTCTTTCCACTGAAAAAAAAAACTTTTGTTTGAAATTATAACAAAATAAAACCTGCCATGTGCATATGAACATTATTGTGAGTATAAATATAAAACAATGAAATGAATGGCTTTAGAAATGTGAATAGTTTAAAACGTGAATACGTATTACTACTTCTGCTATTTCATATAAAAGTTTTCAACAATATTGCATTGTTTTTAAATACTAAATACAAATGTTTGTGCAGTTATTATTATTATTATGCATATGAAAGAGTACAGTAAATATGATAAAAAAATATGACAAAAGGTAGTAAACTTATTTATCAGCAGAAAAGTATGTTAAATATTTTAAATTAATGAAAATGTGAAGAAAAACTAAGAAGGGAAGTCTCCGGTTTTTTATACCCTCCACTCTAGTGATAGAGGGTATATATAAGTTTGTCATGCCGTTTGTAACACCTCGAAATATTGTATATATATAAAGTATATATATTCATGATCCTCGATCGATTTTAAGGCGATCTAGCGATATCCTTCCGTCCGTATGTCCGTCCGTCTGTCTGTTGAAAACTCGCTAACTTTTGAAAGACTTCACGGAGGCTCCTGAAGGTTGGCGTATATGTTGGCCATTTACCTGGTCAGGTTGGTATTGCAATCCAGCAAAATCGGTCTAGTGGTTCAAAAGTTATGAGCAAAAGACTGAATTTCGGCAAGGGCTTTTCGAAAATTTATGATATAAAAACACGCTAACTTTCGAAATACAATTCTGTGGATGCTTAAGCTTTATCGTTGCCCTGGCCTAGTTCGTATTAAGTTTCAGCCAAATCGGTCAAGTGGTTCAAAAGTTATTAGCAAAACCGTGAATTTCAGATAAGTTTCACCTTAAATTCACGTGTTGAAAACCCGTTTACCATGTTCGAAAAACATTGGTAAGTCACAAAAATATTAAACAACGTATTTTTGTTAATCAAAAATATTAAACACTAAAAAAAAATACACTCGAAAAAAATTTTACACTCAAAAAAAAATTTTACAATTTAGTTATTTTTTTTTTTAAATTACTAAAAAAAAAAGTTTTTATTTTACACAAAATAAAATATTTCTAATCAAAAATTTTATTTTTTTCACTTTAAAAAATTAACTATCATTTAAAAAGGGAATTGTGGAGGGTATTAATGGATTCGGCCAAGTCGAATTTAACTTCTCTACTTGTTTTGTTTTGTTTTTGCTCTTCGATATTTATGAAATTTTAATATGTTGTTCAGAACAAAAATCTATTGGATTCGTATTTTTTTAGCGGTCCAAACTCATTTTTAGGGGATTGATTTGTACGGGATGTAGTTGACATTTTTCAGTTTACATGGACTAAAAACGTCCATGTAAATGGTTTAAATGTTCTGCAAATATTTTACTCACAAAATTTCACTAGAGGTCATGGACGTATTCAAGGGGGGCCCGGGCCCGCCCTTTTGGATTGAAAAATTTAAAAAAAATAATTCACTTCAACACATATTAAAAATAACAAACATAAAGTTTTTAGTATTGCAAATAATTTGGTTTTTGAAGAAAATTTTTAATATTTTTTATAAAAACTCTTTATTGTATTAAATTTTCATTTTTAAAAAGTCATTTATATCGGAAATTATGTTATTGATTAACAAAAAAAAAAATTGAGTTGGGCTCCCCCCCCCCCCCCCCCCACTTTTCAAATTCCTGGATACGTCGCTGCTAGAGGTTGTCAAAGTTTGAAAGTTTGTGCTACATGCGCAAAATACTTAACTACCCGAGTAAAAATGTTATATTCTTATACAGTTGCGAAAGAAAAAATAGCACCAGAGGGAATTTTATGCCATTCGAGTTTTGTCCGATAACATTTACAGAAGTGTCTAATGGTTTTTTCAAAAAAACAATATGTTAAAAAAAAATAACACAGAATAAAAATACTCGCCTGCTTTTTCTATGCAGCATTCTGTTTTTAGTGGACGTAGCCTTAAAGCCAAAATCAGCCAAATTTTACTCAAAAAAAAAAAATTTAAGGGAACCTAGGTCGAATTTAAGTCATTAGTTAAGGTTTTGTAGTGTTCAACTCTTGTCTATTAGGATTTTTTTTCATTGCCAAATTTCAAAAAATTATTCCTATAAAAAAACTTAAGAAAAGTTTGATATTTTAAAAAATGTCTCTTCAAAAAATTTTTCAGTTTCTAAAACATTAAAAAAAATCTGCGGTTTTGTGACATTTTGCTACAGCCCAATTAGAAATGTCGTTAAGACATTTTAAAGACTTCCTTATGACAATGTCAGTATACCTGCTGACTGAAAAATCTCTGACCATACAAAAAACCTCATGACACCTCCTGACTTTTTCAAGTATTTTGTCAAAATTCGTCGCCGACAAGTAAGCAGGTAGTCAATAGTGCTGACTACGTTATGACACTTACATAGTACGTCTGAGATCGTTAAAAAATTAAAAATTTATTAATCACGTTTTTTAATCTACACTACTATTACTATTTTTATCTGTCCATTTCTTAAATTTATTTTTTTTAAAACTTACTTTTTTTATCTGCCTCACTTGGTCCGCGAACTTAGAACCTGCTGTTTACTGGTCTAGCACCTTACCCCTTTAGCCAAACTTTGATAATAAATATGTTTATTTAAAAACAAATTTAAATTAATTTATTATTTGAATTGTCCTGTTATATACATTTCGTCACCTGAATTGAAAAATGCTACAATATAATTTTTTCTTCCTCAAGTACAATTTTTTTAAATATTAATTGGAATTTGGCTTCATCCGATTTAACAAGATTTCGTTAGAGTTATTTAAGCGTATCTTAGTTGCTTTTAATAGTATTTATACAAAACAGAAAAAATCATTTACAAAAAAAAAAATATTGTAGGAGCCCTTTATAATTAAGATGACGATATATTATATTTATTTTGTTTTTGACAAATTTGAAAATATTATGATTTCAAAATATATTTTATTACAAACAATTTTAAGCTGTGGTTGGCCTAGTTGTCTAGCAGGTTCGACAGCTTACGTGTTGTAGATTATTGGCCTTGGTTCAATCCCCGGTCGCGGATTTTTTTTATATTTTTTTTTATTGTTTTAAGACCAATTCAATTTTATTTTTTTTTAATTAAAACGAAAATTAAAAGAGTTTTAAAGGATTAAATAAAATTACATCGATTTTACAACGGAAAAAAACTTTTTAGTGATGGATCGGATTTGCTATATAATTGTCAGCATAAAGGACATGATTTTTCTAAATTGATAAGGCAACTTATATGACAAGTCAGTACATTTATAGAACTTGGGGAGCTCCGACAAAAATTATGACATGTCATTAAGTTGTCTTCAGTAAAATGTATTTACTTGCTGACTTCTACCTGGTGAATCATTACTGACATTGTCTTAAAGACAAAATTTCTAATTGGGAGAAAATCTATCAGAATTTATAAAATTCCTGCCATAGAAAAATTTTCAAATTCTGAAGTGGAAGGGAAGTATCTCAATCCTTATGAACCGGTTTGCCGGAAACTTAAAATATATATAAAGGAGACGATTTTAAGGTTGGGGTGTCTCGGTTTATCGGCCACATCATTGTTTAAAAATTTCGTTGTCCCCTTATGAAACAATGTGGGCCTTCGGAAAAATTTAGATAACTCCCAAACTAACAGGAATATCGTCTAGAGCAGCGGTTACCAACCTATGGTACGCGTACCAGTAGGGGGTACGCGAAACTTTACGCGGGGGTACGCGTACGTATTTTAGTAATTTGGACATTCGTTTTATATTAACCTTTCAATGCTGGTTCCGCATCTGGCTTTCAAAGTTTTCCATAACGTCAGGGTTTTAAGAAAGTTGAGGTCAAAGTTCACAAAAAACGTGTTTTTGTGTAATTTAGCGGAAATTTTTTTGAGATATATTGAGATCTGACCACTTGTTTTCCATTAACCTTTCGACGCTGAATCCAAATATGGTTCCAAATTTGTCTATGATGTCAGGTTTTTAAGAAAATTTATGTCAAAGTTCTCAAAAAAACGTTTTTTTGGGCATTTTTGAGACGGGTTGTGATAGAGTGGAAACGTTGGTACCATTTTGTTAAACTCAAAATGCGCTTTCATTGTATATACGAGGGTGTTTCATCCGAAAATTCACGGAATTGTTGATCTGCCCTTGTATTAAAAAAAATTAAAAACATTATATTTCCGCCCTCTGTGATGTGCTTTTGAAACTTTTTTAAGAGTTCAAAAACGTCCGTTGTTTAAATTTTTGGTGTAGAATTGACTGGCGAAATCAGATTTGCAATATTTTCAGCTGTTTTTGCTCTGGAGAAAAATCAGCCCAAAATTCGCGTTTTCAGATGTATTGAACCACCCCAAGGAGCGAAAATTAAAAAAAAAATCCACCATTGTTTTGATCTCCCCTAAATTCCTTAAAAAAATTTATAATACCCGCAGATCAAAAATTTCAAAATTAACTCTAATATTTTTATAAGAAGTTTTTGAACGAAAACAAAAAACTCGTTAAGGGGTATGCGGCTGACAAAATTTAAAATCAGGGGTACGCGAGCCAAAAAGGTTGACAACCGCTCGTCTAGAGCAAAAATACGTGTCGACTAAAATTTAATAAAGATTATTTCGAATTCATATGGATATCGTAGGTCTATGTCTTCATATAATTACCCCCCAAAATTTACACGTTTTCATGAAAAAAATATTAAACGAACCCGAATTTTCATAAGGTTATGCCAACGTTGGATAGGCATTAAAAAAGCGTTTCTCCTCATATGGTAACATTATATAGTTTCTTAAAAAGAAATGGCTGAAAAATCAAAAAAACGATTTTTTCCATTTTTTACCCATTTCACTGCGGAACACTAAAAAATAAACAGTACACTCAAAATAATTCTACAGAAAAAGGTTTAGTAAGTGATATTGTACCAAAATCTACTAATTGGTTACTAATTTTAGTATCTTTAAAGTACTAACATTAGTAATTTTTACTGGTTTTGACTAATATTAGTTAAATATTTTAGTATTGGTTACCAATTTCTGCACTAGGTCCTTTTGGACTAAAATTAGTTAAATTTTTAGTATTGAATACCCACGTTTTTTTTTTGGGTGTAGTTACGACCATCATTTCTATATATTTCGGACATGCTGATTCGAAAGGCGTACTCCGTTTTTCGATGTATGGTACAGTTTTCTTGCAAAATGTCGTTAAAGATTTGCTGATTTCGAGCCAGTTTTTTAACAAAAAGTTAATGATTTATAAATTTTATGGCATGGAAAACAAAGATATGACTTGTAGCAATATTTCTTATACAAATTAAGTTTAAAGCTTTTCATCTTAAGCCCTTAAATTCTAGAATTTCTTCATTTTTATTGGTCTAGGACCCTATAAAGTATATATATTCATGATCCTCGATCGATTTTAAGTCGATCTAGCGATGTCCGTCCGTCCGTCCGTCTGTCTGTCTGTTCGTAGAAAACACGCTAACTTTTGAAAGACTTCACAGAGGCTACTGAAGTTTGGCATATACATATGTTGGTCATTTACCGGGTCTAGTTGGTTTACAATCCAGCCAAATCGGTCCAGTGGTTCAAAAGTTATGAGCAAAAGAGTTAATTTTGGCAAGGGTTTTTCGCGAATTTACGAGATAAAAAACACGATAGCTTTCGAAAGACAGTCAAAAGTTATAAGCAAACCCTGACTTTTCGATTGGTTTCATCTTAAATGCCACCTGTTAAACAAATTTTAAAAGCATTGGTGGTGTCTTAACAATGCTTTTCAAACTTGTTTAGTTTTAAAGCAATGCTTTTTAAACTTGTTTAGTTTTAAAAGCATTGGTAGCTTCGAAGTTACACTCGAAAAAAAAATTTACACTAAAAAAAATGTACACTCAAAAAAAAATTTTTTTTTTTTTACAAAAATTTCAATATTTTGTGTACACACGTACGTGTATTCACTCAGAAATATTTTTACAGTAAAAAAAACATTACACTCGAAAAAAGTTTTACGCTTTTAAATGAAAATAAAAAATTTTTTATTAAAAATAAAATATTTCTAATCAAAATTGTTAATTTTTTCACGTTAAAAAATGTACTATCCTTTAAAAAAGGCATTGTGGATGGTATTCATTGATTCTGCAAAGTCGAATTTAACTTTTCTACTTGTTTATATTTTCAAAATTTTTTTTTTTTTAATTTTTAAATTTTTTTTTTTTTGACTCAAAAGAAAGCTTATGGTTTTTCCCATGAGACCTATGAGTTCCAAAAGTGGGCTAAGACCTGTTTATATATACAAATTACGGCAGCAAATACTACAAAAAATCAAATTCTTGGAAATTTTGACGAAGCAATTGGGAATTGGGGGATTTATTTCGAAAAATTATAAATTCATATATTTACAAAACATACAAAAACATCCAACATTATTCGGATTAAATTGCTTTTAAATATATACTGTGGTTTATATCATTATCAAGGAGAGGACTTTCATGCAAATGCATGTTTTTTCCTGTTAATCTTAAAACAGCATAAACCACATATCTTTGCAAATCAAAGAATTTGCTTTAAAATGGCATGTATTCGATAGTGCATATTTTTGCATATTTTCCTTTATTTTTTTGAATTATTTTATAAATGCATATTTTTAGGTCATATTTTGTATAAAATTTTTGTTTTGGCTTTTTTTTTAATTTGTTAAGAATTCCTTTTTTTTGTAAAAATCATTAATTTACCCGTTGAGCAGGCCTCACCATTTTTTTTTTCGATGTCAAATTCTTGTCTGACCAAAATGATTTTTGTTTTTTGATAATAAGCTAACAAAGTAAAGAAAACTTTTTTTTTAATTTTTCCAAAAATGCGCAATGTTTAAAATTTTTAATGCATATATTTGTAGTATTTAGGGCATATTTCAAAGATTTTTAGTGCATATTTTAGGTGCCTAAAACACAATTTTTTAATGCTCAAGACCTTATATCTTGTCCCTGATCATTATATATGGCATCATATAAAAATTTTTACTCGGGAGGGTATCATATAGTCGATTTCGACCGACTATTATTTCTTACTGGTATTATTTAATAAATTGTTAATTAACTTGCAACACTTACTTATCATCTTATGCCGCCTCAAGTGAAGTTAATCCTTTTTTTATGTGCAAAAAAGGATTTCAATTTCTTAACAAAGATTATTTTTTCTTATTCGTTTTTTTTTTTTGTTATAACTACAAAAACACACACACAACAATTTTCCCTAAAATCTTTAAAAAATTTCGTTTCTTTTATTTCTGAAAAACGGGTTTAATTTCCACTAATTAGCACATGAGGGCAAAAAAAATTTAAAACTTTTTTTATATTTTTTCCGAAAGAAAACTTTATTTTTTATCCTTTTTTTGTTTGGTTTCTTTTACAATTCTTTTAAAAATTGTAAAACAAAAACTTTGTTGTTTAAAGATGTTTAATGTTAAGAAATTCTCTAAAAAAAACTTTAATTTTTTTTTACTTTTTTCACTGGAAACTTTTTGGTATTTTTTTCTTCTGTTTTATTATTAAATTTTACTATGTTCGACAACAACAATAATGAAAATTTAAGTGATTCTTTTCTTTTTTTGCTGAAATTTACTACTACCAACAATAAACAACAATTTTTTTATGTATTTATAAAAGGTATTAACTTTATTTTTGTTGCAAGGATATGTGTGTGTTTGATGCTGTGTGTTGCTATTCTTTTCCTCCTGCTGTAAACTTTTTTCTTCACTTGCCACTAGTGTGTTTTGCAAAATTCCAATTTTACTAACTTTTTGATTTCCGCGTTACCGTTGTAAACAACTCGTAGTCTTTAAACAAACTGTATGCGTGTATTGCGAATTTTACAATTGTTGCTGCTTTTCCATTTTTTTTTGACAGTAAGAACTGTTATAAAATTTTAATGCTCACGCAGTTTTTTTATGAGAGTGAGATAGAGAGAGAGAAAATGAAGAGAGTTTGTGAGAAAATATAAGGATAATATGTAATAAAATTAATGTTAAAATTTTTTTGTTCTTTAAATAACAGTATTAAGGAAAAGACCTTTTACTTAATAATTTTAAGTTAATATCATAAATCTGAAAAAAAAAAAAATTGTCCGGACGTTCGAATTCAGAAAAAAAAATGTCTTCCAAACAATTATATATTTCTATATTTGTTTGGGAGAAATTTTTTTTTTTCGAATTTGACCGTCAGGACAATTTTTTTTTTCTTCCGGGTCTTAAACTTATATGGTATAAATTTGAGTCCAATAGGATTAAATTTACCCCAGAAGAGCAACGATCGAATTTTTTGATTTTTAATAATTAAAAAAGTTCTGCGATACATGTTATGAACAGGGCAAGGAAGTTTATGCACTAAAAATCGCGTTTTTAGCGCTTAAAATATGTATCAAAAATTTAAAAATATGCAGTAAAAACTAAAAAATATGCATTTAAAATTGATTTATTTTATTATTTATTCATAAAATATATATATTTTTTTCTAATTAATTTTAAAATGCATTAAAGGTCAAATTAAATAGTACGATATTTAAAAATATAAATCTTATTCGCACTAAGTTGATGTTACGTTATATTTTCAGCAAAAAACTAATTAAAAATATTTTTTTGTAAAGCAAGACACAAAAAATAAAAAAAAATTTTACTGAAAAAAAAAAAAAAAATTACCATAAAAATACTTTTTTAGTAATGTCCGAATATAAACTAATATTTAAAGCAAAAAAAACAAGTGAGAGTGTTAAATTCGGCTGTGCCGAATCTATAATACTCTCCAACATATAAAAAAAAATTAAAAAAAAAAATTGCAGGGGCGTTTTTTTTTTTGGGGGGGGGGTCAGTAGGAGTCATTGGGGGATACATAAACCAATGCGGTAAATGTTTACAAATACATTTATTATGCTTTTTCAGCTTAAGTAATACAATTTTATCATTATTTAAAAACATTTTTAATATCCACGCCCACAAAAGGGGGGCGGGGAACAAAAACATTTTTTTTTTATTTCCTAGGCCCAAGTGCAGGACCTTGAACTTTTTCTGACATTAAATTATTTCATTTGCTTAACAAAAATACAAAAAAACCTGTGAAAATATGGCGTTTTTCAGAGGTTAGTTAAGTTCTATAAGGGGGAACTTTTTTCCCCCTGGTCCGATTTTGCCCATTTACGAACTTAAACTGCCTAGGACCAAAAGACATATTCCTGCCAAACTTAACGAGTCTATCTCTTTAATTTTGGACTGCATCGTGTCTTATACAGACGGACGGACGGACGGACGGACGGACATACGGACATTCTAGAAAAGTCTTAGAATCGATCATAGACCAATAATATATATACTTTATGGGGTCCCCGACCGATATTTCGATGCGTTACAAACGGAATGACAAAGTGAGTATACCCCCATACTGTAGTTGGAAGGTATAAAAAGTAAATTTTTTTGTTTTTTTTTTTCACTTTGCTTAAAACCCATGGTCCTACAGGTCCAATATTTTTGTGTTAATATAGACCCGAAAAGGCAACTTTTCCGACCCCAACGTTTTTGAAATTCAAAAAAGCTAAATTTGCTCCACCATAGTATAAATATTTACAAATACGTATGTTATCGCCTGAACTCGGATTTTCTTTTAATTTTCCCTTTTACGGGAAAAATATAAAAAAATAACATAAATTCAGTTTTTTTATCTCATTGTCAGTGCAGTTTAATAAAAAAAAATTAGGAACACTCCTATCCGACTTTCAGATGCAGCCCTTGACCAAAATTACTCCATGAAAATTTTATTTATATTTTTCACACCTATTGCTCAATTTTTGCTTAAATTTTTCGACAAAAAAAATATTTATTTATTTTTTATCAAAATGCATGAACATGAACACATTTTTCATAAAAAATAGCAAATTTTACAAAATTAATAAAAAAAATACTTTTTTTTAATAAATATTAAAAAATATGCAAGAAAATATGTAGTTTAAGCAAAATATGCATAAACATGTATTTTCATCAAAATATGCAAAAATATGCACTAACAAATCAATGCCATTTTTAAGCAAATTCGATGATTCGCGAAGATAAATACTTTAAGTTGTGCTCAGGCTAACGACAACAAACATGTATTTACATGAACCCCCTTGCCCTGGTTATGAATTTTGATGCGTTAAACACGAAATCGGTCAAACGGTTTTCGAGACATCGCTATTTAAAATTTGAAAAGAAAATTATGTTTTTTTCCCACGTTGAGAAATTTACAACAAAAAATATATCAAAATTTCTTTCCCATGACCTTTGCATACTGCTTGAGACGATCTTTCATTAAAACTTAATGTGAGCCAAATCCGATCATTTTAACTCGTGAAACCCTTAAATTTTGAAAAATTTATACACAAAAATTAACAAAGTAAAAAAAATTATCACATTAATATCAAAAACAAATTTAAAATCGGTTAAACGGTTTTCAAGTTATTGCTCCTTGAAATTTGCAAAAACAAAATTCCGAAAATGACGGTTTTTTCTACGTTCAAAAATTATTTTTACAAAAAAATCTAAAAATTAATTTAAAATTGTAAGTTAATTTCAAAAAAGAAATACATATAAGCAAATCCATAGGAAATTTAAGTGACGGAACACAGACTTTGATAATTTTTGGTTATTTGATAGAGCTTTATAAATGATTAAAAACCATATTTTTTTGGATAAATACTTTGGAAGAGCGTTTAAAAAAGCGCTTTCTGACAATAATGATTTTTAGACAGTTCTTTAATATTTTTGTGCTCGGAAACCGTATGTCATACGAAAAAACTTGTAAAAACAATATTGTTTATAAAATATTGAAGATTTAAAATTTATAATTTTTTTTTTTTTTTTTAATTTTAACAAAAAAAATTTAAAACCATATTTGAATGTCCTTTTTTGCTGGAAAGGACACCATGGATTTCAAAAAACAAAATTTTGTATTAAAGCTTAGAATGCCCTTTAACGCTATTAAAATTTTAGAGACCCGGTTAGAAATAGTCACATATGTATATGAACACATATGATCATCCATATATGTCCATGGACGAAAATTGAGGTAATATGTACATTAGAGTGGCACTTAAAAATTAAATTTTCGAATTTCAAAAAGCGCGGGTCGGAATATTGGGTAATTGCGTCTAAAAATGATTGTGTAAAAATTTCAGGAAAATCGAATAACTTTAACCCGTGCCGCTTTGAGGTCAAAGTTTGAAAAAAAAAATAAAAAAAAGTTTTTATGAAATTAATTAAAATAAATTTTTTTTATTTAGCTTTTACTCAAAACTACTTGGAAAAAATTATGTCAACTTTGTATGACATCATTAACCCGTTAAAAATTTTAAGCTAAAAATTACCATGAATTTTGGGGGGTACTTCAAATGAGTATTTTCGATTTTTTAAAAATTTTATTAAACAAAATTTTTAAATTCAACATTTCTATACAAGTCACTTATAAAAAACATCCTAAAGATTAAATATTAAAAAAATTGGGGATATACACCGACTCAATTTGTTTTTGGAGCCGTTTGATTTTTGTGGATTTCAAGGAAATTAGAATTTTGTGTAAATTTTTTTTTATGAAAATCGATTTTCAAATAAACTGACCAAATTTAAATTTTTTGTTGCTTCTTTTGATCAAATTAATTCAGTTAAGAACTATTAACTTTATTAGACATCGTTAACCCATATTGGCAGGGGACAAATGTGACCCAAGCAGCAAATTTAAAGTTTGTTTCTAGAATTTTAAGAATTTTATTGTTTCAAAATCATTTTGGTGGTCTATTACATACTAATTTATAGTGTCCTACCGAATATTTGGCTTCGGCATTGGCCAAAGAGCAGCACTCGGCCAGTATTCGGCTTCGGCTATATTTTTAGCCAAATATGGCCTTATACCGAATAATTATATAAAACTTGTAAGAACGTGTTAAAAAATGTTTTTGTGGAAAAACCAAACACTAAAAAAAAGTCTTGCACTCAAAAAAAATTTTTACTCAAAACAGGTTTCACACTCGAAAAAATGTGCACTCAAAAAAAATTATTTTTACAAAAATTTATAAAAAAAAAACATTTATGGATTCGGTCAAAATATATTTAAATAGTAAAAACAAATAAAAAAGTTAAATTTGACCGAATCCATAAATGTTTTTTTAGTAATTTTTGTAAAAATAATTTTTTTTTTTTGAGTGCACATTTTTTCGAGTGTAAAACCTGTTTTGAGTAAAAATTTTTTTTTGAGTACAAGACTTTTTTTTAGTGTTTGTTTTTTCCACAAAAACATTTTTTAACACGTTCGTACAAGTTTTATATAATTATTCGGTAAAAGGCCATATTTGGCCAAAAATGCAGCCGAAGCCGAATACTGGCCGAGTGCTGCTCTTTGGCCAATGCCGAAGCCAAATATTCGGTCGGACACTATAAATTAGTATGTAATAGACCACCAAAATGATTTTGAAACAATAAAATTCTTAAAATTCTAGAAACAAACTTTAAATTTGCTGCTTGGGTCACATTTGTCCCCTGCCAATATGGGTTAACGATGTCTAATAAAGTTAATAGTTCTTAACTGAATTAATTTGATCAAAAGAAGCAACAAAAAATTTAAATTTGGTCAGTTTATTTGAAAATCGATTTTCATAAAAAAAAATTTACACAAAATTCTAATTTCCTTGAAATCCACAAAAATCAAACGGCTCCAAAAACAAATTGAGTCGGTGTATATCCCCAATTTTTTTAATATTTAATCTTTAGGATGTTTTTTATAAGTGACTTGTATAGAAATGTTGAATTTAAAAATTTTGTTTAATAAAATTTTTAAAAAATCGAAAATACTCATTTGAAGTACCCCCCAAAATTCATGGTAATTTTTAGCTTAAAATTTTTAACGGGTTAATGATGTCATACAAAGTTGACATAATTTTTTCCAAGTAGTTTTGAGTAAAAGCTAAATAAAAAAAATTTATTTTAATTAATTTCATAAAAACTTTTTTTTATTTTTTTTTTTCAAATCATCGTCTTTTTTCCCCAAAACCCCGAAACTTTGACCTCAAAGCGGCACGGGTTAAAGTTATTCGATTTTCCTGAAATTTTTACACAATCATTTTTAGACGCAATTACACAATATTCCGACCCGCGCTTTTTGAAATTCGAAAATTTAATTTTTAAGTGCCACTCTAGTGTACATATGTGATCATTTTTACCTGGGGAGGTGTTTTTTCGTATTGTTGAGCAATAAATTTTTTAAGTTTGTTAGATAGCCAAAAATTGGATTTTTCTCAAAATTTTGGAAAAAAAATCAAAAATTTTGCTATATCACCAACCTTGAAAATTTATTGCTCGACATCACGAAAAAAAAACACCTCCCTGAAATTTTAACAGCGGTAAAAGAAAATTCTAAACTTTAATAAAATAATTTTGGTTTTGGAAATCCATGGTGTTCTTGACAGGAGAAAAAGGCATTCCAATATTGTTTTAATTTTTTTTTTTGTTTCTAAATATTAAATATCCATAATTTTATAACCAAAATAGTCACTGAAAGTTTTTTTCGTACAACTTACGGTTTTAGAGTAAAAAAAAGCACAAAAGAACTGTCTACAGCCAACTATTTGAATTTTTTTTTCAAAATTTTGCAAAAAAAAAAAATCAAATATTTGGCTCTCTAACAAACTTTGAAAATTTATTGCAATTTATTGCAATACGAAAAAACACCTCTCATTAATTTTAATAGCGTTAAAAGGACATACTAAACTTTAATACAAAATTTTGTTTTTGGAAATCCATGGTGTCCTTCATAGGAAAAAAGGATATTCAAATACAGTTTTCAAAATTTTTTGTTGAAATTTAAAAAAAAAATATTGTTTTTATAAGTTTTTTCATACGACTAACCGTTTCCCAGCACAACATTTTTAAAAAACTGTCAAACAGTCAATATTGTCGAAAAAGCCCATATCTTCCAAAGTATTGATAAAAAAAGAAAACTATGGTTTTTATTCATTTACGAAGCTCCATCAAATTACCAAAAAATAATCAAAATCGGTGATCCGTCAGTTTAATTTCCCATGGATTTGCTCAAATTAGACTGGATTTTTTTTTTGTTTGGCAACAAATTTTTTCTTCCGATTTTGCACAAATTTTTATTCTCCTAGTCCTAAAACTTATATGGTACAAATTTTATGCTAATCGGTTTAAATTTATCCGTAACGCCAGGCGATCACAGTTTTGAAATCGGTCAAACGGTTTTAGAGATCTCAAAATTTCGTCCCCTTGACCTTTTAATAGAGCTTGAGACGATTTTTTATTCAAACTTAATGTGAACCAAATCCGATCATTTTAACACGTGAAGACCTTCGATTTTAAAAATTTAATACAAAAAATTTGGATATTTGAAAAATTAAAATCATCTTGCGATATATTTTTGGCATACGGAAGATGAATATAAAAAAATAAAATCGGTTGAACGGTTTTCGAGTTATTGCTATTTAAAATTTGTCAAAAAAGTTCCACAAATGGAGAGTTATCCTGTGCACAAAAAAAATTTTCAAAAATTAAGAAAAAAACAAGTAAAAAAGTTAAATTTTGCCTTGCCGAATGTATTGATACCCTCCACAATTTCTTAAAGATTATTGCAAAAAACTTTTTTAAAAGAAAATTAATTTAAAAAAAAAAAATTTTTTGAAAAAAAAATTCCGCGAAAAAAAAATTTGGTTAAAAAAATCCGCGATTTTTTTTCTTTTTTTTTGTCAACAAATATGTTCGCAATTGTTTAAATACCATTTGGTGTTCAATTATGTTCACATATGTCAACCAGAAGCCGAATTAAAGCATTTTGTATTTTTAGGTTATGTTGAATGTACTAAAATTTTTGAGGTGTCCTTACATTTCATTCATAACTTTTGAACCGCTGAACCGATATCGCTCAAATGCAATACCAAACATCTCGGGAGAACTTCCAATAAATATGTTAAGTTTCAGTCATCTCCGTATAATACTTTGGCCGTGATCACCATTTCCACAGACAGACGGACAGACGGACATAGCTAGAATGTCTTAAAATCGATCGGGGATCATGAATATATATACTAGAGGTGTCCTTAAAAACGAAAATCACCTTTTTATACCTGGTAGGGTCCTAAGTTGTTCTTTAGTATCTAAAAATGAGTGAGCCAAAATTTGGGGACATTCGGCTAAAAATAACTCGTGCCGAAAATGGATAGAAGTCTTGGGAGATTCTTAGAAGAAAGAAAAACCCTTTTTTTGTAGTTTTCGGAAAAGCATTGGTATTTGTTATTTTTTGTTAAATTTTTTGTGAAACAATATGAAAATGGTATTTAATTACGTATCTAAAAAGACTAATAAAATTAAAATCGGATAAGAAATAAGCATTTTACGCATACATGCCCCAGATCATTGTATGGTTTTTAAAGCCAAAATTTCAAAATTTTCAAAATTTTTACACAAAAAAAAAATATTTTTACTTTATGATCATATGGAAAACATGTTAACGATTAAAAATAGCAGATATGGTAGTCAAGATTTTTTTTATTTGGCGGCGGTAGTGACAAAATTTCCGCGTATTCCAAATAAAATGCATTTTTCTAATATGGGATAATTTTTTCATTACTGTACAGAACAAAGTGTAAAAGGTAAATTTTTTAGCTTTTGAGAAATCGGATGTATGCTGATATTTTGTATTATGGAAATGTATAACGTCTCAAATTTGTCATTTCACCTCAACGAAAAGGGGTTAAAGATGCCCGACTTCTCAAAAAATTTACAGAATTTATGTATTTCACTTCATATAATACAATACAGAAAATTGTTTCCCATATTTGCTAAATTACTTTAGAAAAACACATTTTCTTCGGAGTCCGCGGAAATTATATCACTACACGCCAAATGAAAAAAAAGTTAGACTACCATATCTGTCAGTTTTTATCCATAACATGTATTTAATATAATTTTAAAGTAAAATTTAATTTTTTTTTATTTTTTTGCCTAAAAATTAGAAAATTTTCAAATTTTTGCTTTAAAAACCATGCAATGGTCTGGGGCATGTATGTGTAAAATGGTTATTTTTTATCCGATTTGAATTTCTTTAAGCTTTTTGGAAAGGCAATTTATTACCATTTTCATATTATTTAACAAAAAATTTAACAAAAAATAATATATACCAATATTTTCCAAAAAACTAGAAAAAACGTGTTTTTTATCAGATAAGAGTGTCCCAAAATTTCAATCCATTTTCGGCACGAGTTATTTTTATCCGATTGTCCCCAAATTTTGGCTCACTCATTTTTAGATACTTAACTACAATTGAGGACCCTACCACGTATTAAAAAGTGATTTTGAAAAATTACCTTAGTCGTTAGGACACCTTTAATATATACTTTATGGGGTCCCAGACCGATATTTCGATGAGTTACAAACGGAATGACAAACTTTTATACTCCCTCTATCACTAGAGTGGAGGGTATAAAAAAATGTTTAATAACCTTTCATAACGGTTGAGACAAGTTTTCATTTAAGACCTTTTTCTTAAAAATTTTAAGTTTAAATCAAAAATCTGAAAGAAATACAGGCATTTCTTTATGCTGACAAGAGCCTGCACTGAACACAAACAAAAAAAAAAAAATCAATGCAACGGATTTCGATATACCGCTATTTGAAATTTAAAAATTGCTGTTTTTCCTACATTTAAGACGGTTTTTAAGAACAATTTCAAAATTTTGTCCCTCTTGATCTCTTTACATAATTTTAAATGAAGACGATCTTTCATTTAAAATTAATTTGAGCCATTCCGCTATTCGATGAAAATTTTTGTTTTTTAAAAATGTCCACAAAAATTTAAAATTTAAAAAAAAAAAAATCTTGTGGCTGTTATTAATTTTGGTCATATGAAATTTGTCAAAAAAATTTCCGAAAATGGCAATTTTTTCCTGTGTTGAAGAAATAAAAAAAAAAATCTGAAAATTTTTTTCTATAGACTATTTTATAGAGATTTAGACAAACTTTTATTTAAACTATATTTAAGCCAAATCAGACCATTTGAACTCCTGGCGTCCTTTGATGAAAGTTTAGAGTTTTTTGTAAAAATTTTCAAAAAATTTAAAACTTTGATTAACGAGCGCTACGAGTTAAAATTATCGGATTTCTGTTACATTAATTTAAAATGAATGTTTTCCAAGCTTTATAAAAACATCAAGAAATTAAGAATTGAGATTTTCTATTTAATTTCTTGAGCAAATGAAAAAACACAATTTTTTTGCAAAATTTTAAATAGCAATATCTTAAAACCGTTCGATTAATTTTATTTTTTTTAATATTCGTGTTTAGCAAATCAAAATTAAAAGATACGCAGGAGAAGTATTGCAGGACATGTTATTTTTTTTTCCTCAAATTTACAAAAATCCTAAACTTTGAATACAGTGTTTATTTAATCTGATTAGTCTCAAATTTGTAAAACATAATTTTAGATCTAGTAGAACAAAAAATCAAAAGTCAAAGAAAAAATTCCACTCCCCTGTTATATATTTTTCCAGCAAAAACCTGCAGATTTTTTACATATTTATTTTTTCGTATATAAAGTCTAAAGTTCTGAAATGTTTTTTCTTTAGAATACTTCCAAGTTCCATTTCCATAAAATTTTTTATTACTTTATGAATACTTTAACTAAACAAATGTATTTGAACTTCTATAATATTCATTTGAATTAATTTAGTTTTATTGTTGTTTTGATTTGTTATTATTGTGGAGATTAGTTGTAGTTGTTAATAATAAGTTGTTTATTTTGTACTTACAAAAAATCTGCAATAACTTTTTTTTTAACAGGGATGGTAT
This sequence comes from Pegoplata infirma, assembly GCA_963921195.1. NCBI lineage: Eukaryota > Metazoa > Arthropoda > Insecta > Diptera > Anthomyiidae > Pegoplata > Pegoplata infirma. The sequence goes on along the minus strand of OY992536.1, from coordinate 230,381,943 downwards.
CCCATAGCAGCACACAACTGGTCGAAACCACACTAAACAAAAAATAACTAACCTAAAACAAAGTTTACACTGTCATTAATTTAAGTACATCAATTTTCTTGAATTAGTTTAAATTTTACTTAATATAAAAAAAATGTACAAAAGTTATATTCGGTCAAGACCGACCATATGATACTCTACAGCAGTGTGTTCTGGGAAGTGGGTCCCGAGCCCAAACATGGACCGATTGCATATATCTTTTGTTAGATCATTTACTAGTATAGAAAATACACTTAAATCAAATTATAGTGGAATTGGTTTATTTTTGTTGCTACTAGACCGATTTAACTGAATATCGGTCGAAATTTTCGTTGGAAAACTGTGTCTAAAAATGGTCCCGTTATATTCAGATTTTATTAGGTTAACAAAGTACACGTTTAACATCTTCGAATAAAATTTAAATCAAATATTTTGCATTTTAATGAATTGTGAGGAAGATATGTAAAAATTGGGAGGGTGGTTTGTATGGGGAGTACACGAAGGACAAATCTGATTCGTACAAAATTTAAAGCGATCATTAGTGCATACAAAATAAGGTTTCCTGACAAATTTTAAAACTATTATAATACGGTCATTAGAATCATTTTAGCCAAATTCAAAGGGGCGTTTGTGTGGGGGCTAGGTCTTAACATGGACCCGCAAAATAACCAAATTTTAATTCTCAATACCCCAGTGGTCCCCTAAAATCACGTATCTAAAAAACTAAGCAAGGTAGAGCGAAACGGACACAAATTTTATATCAAAAACTATGACGACTTTTAAGGTCTGGACCTGTGGGGTCCGATCGCAATGGGGTCCTCAAATATGCCTGAAATAAGTTGAAATAAAAAAAATTCTATTTATTATGTAAAAAAATGGCGCTTTTATATAGTTTTTTTTTAGTTCTTTAAGGGGGAACTTTTTTGCCCCTTACCCGATTTTACCCATTTCCCAACTTAACCGGCCTATGACTATGAGGCACATTCGTGCCAAAATCGATCATAGATCAATAATATATATAGTTTATGGGGTCCCCGACCGATATTTCTACGCGTTACAAACGGAATGATAAAGTGAGTATACCCCTAACTGTGGTTGGAGGGTATAAAAATGTTTTTAAAGGCGTATACAACAATTTTAACATGATAATGTTTTTAGGCTGGTGTCTAATTTTAAAAAAGTTGCAGGACGCCACCTCAGTTTGACTATATAAGCTAACAATTAACGAAAAAGAAAACAAGAATTACTATTTTCATTTTCTTAAAACCAAAAATTTTAATAACTTGGGTTTGTAACTTGGATTATAATTCACCTCGTGGTGAATAAAACCGTTTTTCACCAGCTGGTCAATAAAAAGTAACATAATTATTTTTCAAAAAAAAAAATTTTTTTTTTCATACATTTTTTTTTTTGTTTCATCAAATTTTTTTTTTTATCAATTTTTTTTTTCATCAATTTTTTTTCCATGAAATTTTTTTTTCCATCAATTTTCTTTTTTTTTTCATCAAACTTTTTTTCATAATTTTTTTTGTTTTCATAATTTTTTTTTCATCAAACTTTTTTCATCATATTTTTTTTATCAAATTTTTTTTTTCATAAATTTTTTTTTCATCAAATTTTTTTTTCATCAAATTTATTTTTTCATCAATTTTTTTTTCATCAAAAATTTTTTTTTTTTAAATTTTTTTATTTATCATATTTTTTTTTTCATCAATTTTTTTTTCATCAAATTTTTTATTATCAATTTTTTTCTCACCAAAAAAAATTTTCTTTTCATCAAAAAAATTCATCAAAAACTTTTTTTCATCAAAATTTTTTTTTCACCAAAAATTTTGGGTTCATTAAATTTTTTCAACATAATTTGGTTTTTCGTGAAAAAAAATCATTTTTTTTTTACCAAAACTACTTTTTCACCAAGTCTAAGATTTTCGCATAAAAATTTTCCATTTGTTTATCAAATGTACATAAAACAAGTGAGAGTGGTATATTCTTTGGTGCCGAATCTTTTATACTCTCCAAAATGTAAAAACACTTTTTTGCACTCACTTACGAAATGTACAGCTATTTTGGTTTTTTAATGGAGTCCTCGACTGATATTTCAATTCGTTTTGCATGGAATAGCAAAGTAATATAACATTATTTTTTTTTAAAAAACATTGCTTTGGCAAGTACATCCAAATCTTCCGCAAAACATTATCATGATTTAATGTTTTGGGCAAGAGTACAAAATTCGCAGGCATTTTTTGTTGATCTATTGGTTCGTTTTCGAGTTACAATTGGAATCTTCGAACTACAAATGGAATATTCGAATTGCAAATGGAATCTTCGAATTACAATTGATCTTTTATGAATTACAATTGATATTTTTCGAATTACAATTGATCTTTTACGAATTACAATTTATCTCTAACGAATCACAATGGATATTTTTCAAATTACAAGTGATTTCTTACGAATTACAATTGATCTTTTTCGAATTTCAATTGTTTTTTTACGAATCACAATTTATCTTTTTTGAATTACAATTGATTTTTTACGAATAACAATTGATCTTTTACGAATTAGAATTGATCATTTACGAATTATAATTGGAATCTTCGAATTACAATTGGAATCTTCGAGTTACAAATGGAGTATTTAAATTACAACTAGAATCTTCGAATTACAAATGAAATCTTCGAATTTCATATGGAATCTTCGAATTACAAGTATAATCTTCGAATTACAATTGATCTTTTACGAATTACATCTATAAATGATGTAGTATAAGTAGCTTGTGGATACTTATCTTAAACAATTTCTCTAATGTAGAAAAAACGGAATTGTTCAACCGATTTATTTTTAATTTTTTATTTTTTAAAAATCAAAAACTTTGATCTCCGAGTGTGTTAATTTAATCCGATTGTCCTGAAATTTGTACTGCATTTGTCTTAGGCATATCGGAATAAAAATTTACCCAAACGTTCAAAATCTAAAGAAAAAAATATTTGCCATACTAAAAACAAATACCAATCTAATCTCTGATAGTTTCCAAAAACTGTAATTTTTTGCTATTCAAAGGCGATTTTACAAAAAAGTGTTAAATTTATATTTTTAATATGAATTTATAAAATTATCTTTAAAATGTCAAACACATATTCATTCAAAAATTTTGATGGTTTCACTTTTAGGCTACAGCTGGTTCCGACCAACTCTGCTGGGCTATAGCACATACAAAATAAATAGATTAGGAAACTCAAAAAAAAAAATTAATTAGGATACTCCACAAAGATGCAAATAACAAATGGCTATATATTTCATGGAAATCCTTTCCATTTTTACTTTTCAAGTTAAAATGATTAGTTTCCTTCCCTGTAAGATTTAATTTCATTTCAGTTACATACATAGCGTATACTTAACAAACATTTGTATTTTAAATTAATATCATTCATACGCCCAGATGAACCTTGATTAACAAACATTCTTTGTGGTAATAAAAACAAACGAAAAATTACTTAAACAAAAAATAATTTAAAAGTTTTTTTTGCTTTTATTAAAAAAAAATACCCCAAAAAAAAAATGTTTTATGTTATTAAGCCAAAGACCAATTCAAAAGTATTTCAAATACGACAACAACAAAAAAAACTTCTGACAGGGAATTATGTTAAATTCAAGATGATGATGATACAGAAGAAGAAACAAGTAGAAACATTTAATTCGACTTGGTCGAATCTATGAATACCCTCCACAATGTTATCTGATAGTAATTTTCTAAAAAAAATTAAAAAAATTGCATTACAAATTTTTTATTAGAAATATGTATGTATATTATTTTGAGTCAAACTTTCTTTTAATCAATCAAATTTTTTTGAGTGTACAATTTTTTGACTGTCAACATTTTTTCGAGTCTGCCATTTCATTTAAAAAAAATAATAATGTGTAAATTTTTTTTTTGAGTGTAACATTTTTTTTTGAGTGTAATTTTTTTTTTGAGTGTAAATTTTTTTTAGTGTACAAATTCTTTGAGTAACAAATTACTTTGTAAAATATTTTTGTTGTTTTATACCTACATATATCTAATACAAAAAAAAACTATTTCACATATTTTCCTCTTTTTTATACCCTCCACTCTAGTGATAGAGGGTATATATAAGTTTGTCATTCCGTTTGTAACACATCGAAATATTGGTCTAGGACCCCATAAAGTATATATATTCATGATCCTTGATCGATTTTAAGTCGATCTAGCTATGTCCGTCCGTCCGTCCGTCCGTCCGTCCGTCCGTCCGTCCGTCTGTCTGTCTGTCTGTCCGTTGAAAACACGCTAACTTTTGAAAGACTTTACGGAGGCTCCTGAAGTTTGACATATATGTTGGCCATTTTCCGGGTCAGGTTGGTATTGCAATCCAGCGAAATCGGTCCAGTGGTTCAAAAGTTATGAGCAAAAGAGTAAATTTCGGCAAGGGTATTTTGCGAATTTACGAGATTAAAACCAGTCTAACTTTCGAATGACAGTTCTGAGGGTGCTGAAGCTTTGCATATATATTTGTCGTTCCCCAAGTCTGTTTGGGTTTAAATTTCAGCAAAATCGGTTCAGTGGTTCAAAAGTTATAAGCAAAGCTCTGAATTTCATATTTGTTTCACCTTAAACTGTTGAAAACTCGTTAAACAAGTTTTAAAAGCATGGTGAAATACGAGTTTTTTTAAAACTTGTTGTTGTTTGTGTTCCTGCCGTGGCGTGCAGTTTAGTTGTTAGACAAATAAATATTTGTTATTGTTTTGTTATTGTTAAGTGTAACTGTATGTAACGGTGTATAGTAAGTATTTTTTGGAAAAAATAAAGTAAAGTGGGATTTTGGTTTTTAAAGAAGAGGATAAAAGAAAAAGAAGAGGAGGGAAATATGTGAAATAGTTTTTTTTTTGTGTTACATATAGGTATAAAACAACAAAAATATTTTACAAAGTAATTTTGTTACTCAAAGAAATTGTACACTAAAAAAATATTTACACTCAAAAAAAATGTTACACTCAAAAAAAAAATGTACACATTATTTTTTTTAATGAAATGTCACACTCAAACAAATGTTGACAGTCAAAAAAATTTTTCACTCAAAAAAATTTGATTGATTAAAAAAAAAGATTTACTCAAAATAATATATTTCTAATAAAAAATTTGTAATTCAATTTTTTTTAGAAAATTACTATCAGATAACATTGTGGAGGGTATTCATAGATTCGACCAAGTCGAATTTAATTTTTCTACTTGTTTTATATTACCATCCTTTTCTTTAAAAACCAAAAACAAATTAACATTCAATCATACACATACTTTATTTGATTTTTTCCCGTTACATACAGTTACACTAACAATAACAAATATTTACTTGTCTAACAACTAAACTGCACCCCACGACAAGAAAACAAACAACAACAAGTTACAAAACTGGTATACCAGTTACAAAACTGGTATTTCACCATGCTATTAAAACTTGTTTAACGAGTTTTCAACAGTTTAAGGTGAAACAAATCTGAAATTCAGTGCATTGCTTATAACTTTTGAACCACTGAACCGATTTTTCTGAAATTCAAAACCAAACAGCCTTGGGGAACAACAAATATATATGCTAAGCTTCAGTCCCCTCAGAATTGTCTTTCGAAAGTTATAGTGGTTTTAATCTAGTAAATTCGAAAAATACCCTTCCCGAAATTTACTATTTTGCTCATAACTTTTGAACCACTGGACCGATTTCGCTGGATTGCAATACCAACCTGACCCGGTAAATGAAGAACATATATGTCAAACTTCAGGAGCCTCCGTAAAGTCTTTCAAAAGTTAGCGTGTTTTCAACGGACAGACAGACAGACGGACGGACGGACGGACGGACGGACGGACGGACGGACATCGCTAGATCGACTTAAAATCGATCAAGGATCATGAATATATATACTTTATGGGGTCCTAGACCAATATTTCGATGTGTTACAAACGGAATGACAAACTTATATATACCCTCTATCACTAGAGTGGAGGGTATAAAAAAAAAGCAAAACAGAATAGAACTCTTAAGATTAGTATTAAAAACTTAAATACTTTACTACTCAAACCTATAGGGAAAAATTACCACTCATATTTGAAGTTAGATGTGTAAGTGTATGTGTGTGTTTATACTCGTAAATGTATGCAAACAATAGCACACATTTAGTTAAAACAACAAATTGTTGCTTCTCTCGCAACAGTTTGTGTTATACCGCACACTCCATCAATAAACAAATAAAGTTAACTGTAATACACAAATACTCACATAAAAACACACACACACACTGTCTTAAACAAATACAAACTCATATACAACTACAATGTTGTTTTAAATACGGTGTGTTTAAAAGCAGTGAAGTATTATAAATAAAAAGTACTTCAAAGTTGTTTGCTGCATATACACATACACAAACACACACATGCATATACTCGCATCTCATGCTTAAGTACTAACTGGCAAAAGGACCTTCCTGCTTAATGTTGTCTCTTAAAACAGATATCAATGGAATAAATGATGGTGTATTCCTCTACTTACTTTATAAAAAGAACACAAAATTTAAGCAAAAAAAACTTAAATATTATTTTTGACAGGCAGTAGTTGAAGAGAAGACAAAAAGGAGGTGTTGGGTATTATTGTAAGAAAACTATAAACTTAAAAGTTAATAAAAACTAGAAAATTTTTTAGTGCGGCTTTACTCAATAAATTTAAGTCAAAAAACTTTTTTCAATCAGCAGAAAAATCTGCTGAAAATACATCCATTTTAAGCAATTTTGAACTGAATTTAGAAGCCGCAATTTGATGAATGTGTATTTTGACTATCTGTCAAATCAGCAGAAAAATCTGTCCATGCTGCCGAAATCTATCCAGACATCATCTAAGAAATCGGCTGATTATAACAGAATCACAGATAAATCCAATTAAATCACATCAATATTTCATATACGCAGAGAAGAGATATGGTTCTGGTAACCATAATTTAAGAGCGTCATATTATGATGGAAAATTTTATCATTTGTAGCAGCCATAAGAATAATGTTATGATTCTTATTCTTAATTTTAATTAAGGAACATATCGTCGGTGCGCCGACCAGAACACCTATGTGTTTTTTATGAATTGTTCAGGAGAGCAAAAAAACCGTTTTATTTTGCCAATTCGCAACATTTTTTTAAAGTAAATTTTTTTTATTTTTCCTAAACCCATTTAAAAATATTACGCGTTGAAAACCATACAAAATCTTTTTTTAATCTGAAGTGGTACAAGATTTTAACAAAAAACTACACATAGGTGATTTTGTTTCGGACTTTTTACATGTTTATAAAAAATATATAATACACATAGGTGTTTTTGTTCTTAAATTTATTTTAAATAAATTTTTATTTGTTGTTCAAAAGTAAAAATTTTGCAAGTTATATATCCGCATGGACTTGTAGCGAAATATTGATGGTATTCACGTTAGAATTTTTATCCTTGCAATGTGCGAAATGCAACATTTACTACAAAAAACACACGTAAAATTATTTTGGTGTTTTTTTTCATCCCATGTGTTTGTTGTAAAAAGTTTTTCATTTCGTACTTTGCAAGGCTGAAAACTTCTGATGTGAATTTTGTTATCACAAAGGGACGGAAAAACTTTACCAATGCAGAAAGTGATTATCAGGAAAACCAAAATAATAATAAGTAATAAGTCAAAAAAAGTATTAAATATAATTCTGATGCAAAAAATGGCAAAATGTATCTTCAGTGAAATGAAATGGCGAATCTTTTCGTAGAACATATTAACCCTCTATCTGCCATTTTTAGGGGTCATTTTTGTCCTTTTTTTAAATATCCTCATACAACACCACCTACACCACAAAAACGTACATTAACGGGTTAAAATCTTCTACAAAGATTTTCTGCATCAAATTTTACTAGGGGTTGTTAAAGTCCAAAAGTTCCTGCAAAGTTCAAAATGGTTAAAAAAGTAAAATTGTAAATTATCAAATACTGTTAAACTTTTTTTTTGCAAAAGTCGAGTGAAATAAGTCGAAAAAAAATATAAATCTGCTTTTGAGCTAAATAAAGTTAAGAGATAATTCAGTGAAAATTGATGGCGGTTCTTTTCTTTGTTAACCCTTTATCCTCATTTTGGTGCTTTTTTTAAATATCATCATAGTCCACTACTAAGGCATACGTATAAAGGGTTAAACAATTTTACAAACATTTTCTGCATCAAATTTTACTAGGGGTTGTCAAAGGCCAAAAGTTCGTGCGATGTAAGCAAAAGGTTTAAAAAAGGAAAATTTTAAATTATCATAATTTGTTAAATTGTGTCTTACCAAGATACTTTACAATTTTACTTTTTTAAGCACTTTTCGCACGAACTTTTGGCCTTTGAGAACCCCTAGTAAAATTTGCTGCAAAACTTTTTTGTAGAACATTTTAACCCTTTTAACGCACGTTTAAGTGAAGTTCTATGAGGGTATTTGGCAAAAGGACCAAGATTACTCCCAAAAATGGAAGATAATGTGTTCCAAGAAAAGAACCGCCATCAAATTTCACTGAAGACATCATCATTTAGCTCAGACAAAGATTTATATTTTTTTTTTACTTATTTTACACGACTTTGGTGAAAAACAATTTAACAGTTTGTGATAATTTACAATTAAATTTATTTAAGCATTTTGCACTTTTCGCACAAAATTTTGACCTGTGACAACCCCTAGTAAAATTTGATGTAAAACTAATTTTTTTGTAGAACATTTTAATCCTTTAACCGCACGTTTTAATGGCGTTCAACGAGGATATTTAAAAAAAGTACCAAAACGACACGTAAAAATGGGACACACAGGGTTAATGTATGTAAATGTATGTCCTTAGAAACGAACCGCCTTAAAATTTCACTAAGGACATCTTTTGATATTATTTACCTCAGAATTATACTTTATACTTTTTTTAGCTTGTTCAAAACGCATTTAAAAAAAATTTGGAAATTATTTTTTTTTAAATCGTGTTGCACAGTGTTATGCAATAAAGTTTCGGAATATTACAAAAAAAATGTTCAGAAAACTTTAAAAATATTAATTTATAAAAAAACCAAAGGGAGACGCAATGTTTTTACGTTTAAATCAAAAACAGTTATGTGTACTAATAACACATAAGTGTTTTTGCCGGAGAATTTCTATTATAGGTAACACATAGGAGTTTAAGCTAACTTTGAAACCATTTGAGATAACGGGAAACGCTCTGGGGGATAAATGCATTACCTGATAGGCTTCCTAATGGGCCAATAAAAAAAAAATAAAAAAATTACACATAGGTGTTCTGGTCGGCGCACCGACGATATCATGATTGCTACAAAAATGTTGTGATTGATATAAACATATTATGATAAAATTTTCAATCATAACATGACGCTTTTAAATTATGGTTGTCACAATCATATCTCTTATATGAGTGTATTATAAATCTTCTAAGGATTTTAAGTTTGGTCTATCCAAATTATATGGAATCATTTCGCAGCTATCTAATGAAACCGAGAAACCCGGTTAACCGAAAAAGCGGTTAACCGAGAAACCGGTTTTCCAAAATGTCGGGTTTTATAAACACTCCAGTGAAGCACTTGTTATGTGAATGTCCGGGCAGTGTTGCCATAAGTTAAAAAAGACAAGTTGCTAAATCTCAAAGAAATTGGTGCTAGATTGTTTTACAGCTATAAAATTGGGTGCTAATATTTTTTTACAGCTCGTGTACACTAGGGTACATTTAAATATGATAATTTTGGATTTTCGCTGCTCCTATACTCAGCATTTGTTAAACAACCTGAAAAAGTACCTGGTTAATCGGTTAAAGTTTCCAATTTTTGACAAAAATTCACTAAATTTTAAAAAAATAATACAAAATTTTTTGAATTACGCAAAAACGGCTGAACCGATTTTGTTGAGATTTCTCTATGGATGGTGGTAACCGAGGGTGGAACCAAAGGTTACTAGCTGGACCCGGACCCGTGCTTTAGTTTTGTCCGACTATATTTACATCAAGATGCAAATAAAGTAGATGTTTTCTTAGGGCCAGCAGCGCGGACCGAGTCCAGCTAGTAAAAAATATAATACTTTTGTGATATCGGTAAAGCTGTGTTTACATCATAGGATTTTCCATTTGATTTTCTCTCGGTACACATGCAAAATATCGACGATAGTTCGTGTAATCATACCGAAAATCCAATGATGTAAACACAGCATAACCTACATATATACATTTTTTTTATAGAAATAATGCCTCAAAATCTGAAACAATTTCTATAAAATGTCTTTTATTTATTTATAGAAAAAATTTCCAAATCTAAGAAATTTTTTCAAAAGAGAACTTCTTCGATTTTGAGACACCTTTCTATAAAAAAAGGTCTCTTAGATAGATAAATTTTTTAAGCAAAAGTCCCAAAAAAAAAGTAGAACAAGTAAGAAAACTATATTCGGCTGTGCCGAATCTTTAAATACCCTCCACCAATGTAAAGATTTAAAAAACAAAAAAGTTTGTTTTATTTATACCTCAGGAAATAAAAAAGTACTAAAAAGTGTACTTCCGGTACTTTTAATTAAAGGTACTTTTTATAAAAGGTACCTTTTATAAAAGGTACTTTTATAATTGTTACTTTTTATAAAAAGTTATTATATTTATAAAAGGTACTTTTTATAAAAGGTACCGGAATATAGAACCTATATGGATCTATATTCCGGGAGGTGAACATACAGTCCAAATTTCAAGTCTCTATGATCATTATATCAGGAGATTTAAAAAGTACCAAAATACAGTTTTTTACCCCTTTTACCCCCTTAGAATCAACATTGACAAAAATCCAGCCTTAGTGGATCTTTATTCCGGGAGGTCAACCTACAGTCCAAATTTCAAGTCTCTAACTTCAGCGGTTTGGGCTGGGCGATGATGCATGAGTATGTCAGTCAGTCACATTACTCTTTTATATATATAGATTTTCCGGATTTGGGCTATTTTTGCCATAAAGTTTATTTCTGTCTCTTATTATTTAACAAAATTTATTTTTTTTAAATGAAATATTTTTTTGAGAAATCTGAACAAAATTTAATTTTGGCGATATTTTCCATCCGATTTGGCGACAAAGCCAAAAAAAGTCTGGCAACCCCGTTAATATGACGAAGCAAAAAACGGACACACACACACACATGCTATGTATGTACATAAAAATAACTCAATTTTTTTATTATTTCTTAACGAACTTTTTTTTAATTAAATTTAGATTTTGTTTTACATATTTTAAAGTTTTTTTTGTAAAGATTTTTTTTTTTATCTCCGTTTTTTTTTTTTTATTTCCGTATTCTTTGTTATGTATCTACACAAAATATGAGTTAATTTAGGGTTATGTTGAAAAAAACGATGACTTTTTTCAGAAAATCACTCATAACTTTTAAAATACTTAACCGATTTAAAAAAAAATACATCAGTTTTTGCCTGGGAAAATTATGCAACTTTTGGTACCCCAAGCGTTTAAATCGGTTCCGGATTATTGCCAAAAACGTGATTTCAACACACAGACGGACAGACAGACAGACAGACAGACGGACATCGTTAGATCGACTTAAAATCGATCAAGGATCATGAATATATATACTTTCCCAGCAGAAATTTTGCTGAACTGGCAGCAGCTTTTGGAAAGGAATCCCGAGTCAAGTAGCGCTTCCAAACGTGCTGAATTCATGCATGATTCTCTAAGGCGATGTCCCACTTTAGAGCGCTAGTTGGATACACAGAAAAAGCGCTCTTAAGAGGCACTGAAATCACGTGTCTTTAGAGCGCTGATTAAAGCATACTTTTATAGCGCTGATTAAGCGCTATAAAGATGCAGTTAATTCATGTATCTTTTCAGAGCTGATTTAAGCAGAATAAAGATGAAGTGAATTCATGTATCTTTTAAGTGCTGATTTAAGCAGAATAAAGATGCAGTGAATTCATGTATCTTACTTATTATACAATTGACTCTTTCTGGAACACAATTTGAAAATCTAGAATACAATTAACTGTTTCTGAAATACAATTGACTATTTCTGAAATACAATTTGAAAAAAAATTAAACATTTTTATGTCAAAAAAAGTTCAAAGTTCTAAATTATACCATTTCCAGTTTAATTTCAGAAAATAAAAATTATATTTCAGAAATATACATTTATATTTCAGAAATTTCTATTTATATATCAGAAAATTCCATTTATATTTCAGAAATTTCCATTTATATTTCAGAAACATCTATTTATATTTAGAATTAAAACATATTATTTAGAATTAAAAACATATTAAGTATGAATGATTTCCCGGGAAAAACTATAAATAATTTAATTAAATTTGTTAAAGATAAACAAAATAAGAATACGGTTGAAGAGGTAACACAGAAGAGATACAAGTCTATTACATATATCCCAGGACTTTCAGAGAGACTTAAAAACTCTGACATTTATGACAAAGAAAACTATGAACTAGCCTTCAAAACCAACAACACAATTGACAAATTATTTAGCAAAACAAAATCAAAATTAGCAAATGACGAAAAATCTAACTTAGTTTACAAAATTAAGTGTAGTGGAGACAAATTCAACGTATGTCAAAAGACATATGTTGGTACTACAAAGACAAAATTGAAAACAAGACTTGGTTCGCACAAATCGGACCTTAAAGCTATTAACAAACCAATAGAACAAAAAACAGCACTCGCGGCCCATTGTGCACAAACTGGACACACACCCAATTTTGACAATGTTGATGTGTTAGTACAAGAGACAAATTATAATAGGAGATTTACATTAGAAATGTTGTATATTATTGACGAACCTGCCGAAAAGAGACTAAATTACAAAATCGATACAGAAAGAATTTCTCACATATACAAACATACAATAAAAAAGCACAATCAAAAAAGGAATACAATAAACAATGATCAAATAAACATTAGTGACGATAGCAGCAACATCGAAATTTTATAAACGCGCATAAAATTTAATTTTTTTATATGTAGTTATTGTTTTTTATGTTACTTGTTTCATTTTTTTATGTTATTGATGTGAATATTTGTGTATTTTTAAACAGATCCCTTGAAAATGGTCAACGGAGTTGACCGAAATATCGGGCATTAATAAAAACAAATTAAAAATTTAAACAACAAGTGTTATTTATTTTCTTAATTTAATGACCTCAAGCCAAACCAAAATCCTCAATCTAACAACAAAAAGGTCAACAATACATACTTTCAACACATCTATTAATGTTTCAGAAATTTCCAACTGTATTTAAGAAATTTACATTTGTATTTTAAATTTTCTAAACTATTTATTTGGAAATATAAATGAATTTTCTGGAAAGAGTTTAGAAAATTTTGAAATAGAAATTTTTGAAACACAATTGGAAATTTCTAAAATACACATGGAATTTTTTTAAAATTTAAAAGCAAAAAAAAATTTGAAAATTTTGAAATCAAAATGGAAATTTTTTAAAATACAAATGGAATTTTCTGAAAAGTATTTAGAAAATTTTGGAAATACAAATGTAAATTTCTTAAATACAATTGGAAATTTTTGTTATATAAATGGAAATTTCTGAAATATAAATGGAAGTTTCTGAAATAGAAATTTAGGAAATATAATTGGAAAATTTTTGAAATATAATTGTAAATTTTTGAGTTATAAATGAAAATTTCTGAAAAATAATTGGAAATTTTTGAAATATAATTGGAAATTTTATAAATATAATTTAAGTTTCTAAAATATGATTGTAAGTTTTTCGTAATATAATTTGTATTATTTGAAATTAAAGTGGAAATTGTGTAGTCAAAAATTGTTTTTAAAAATACTGAAAAATATTTTAAAATCTGCAAACATTTTTTTGAAATACATATGTATTTGTAAAAATTTTAGCAACATTTTTTTGATTTAAAAAAAATAATAATCTAGATAAATTACAAGAAAAAAGTTGTAAGAAAGAGAAAAAAATTTAAAAATGAGATAAAAAACATACCAATAAATGAAAAAATATGCAAAAAAAGTTAAAACAAACGTATTTTAATATTTGTGTTTTTTCGTTATCAGACTGTGCTTAATCCAAATCGGTTTATTCTTTGAAATAACAAAAAAGCATTTGCTGTTTTTTGGTTAGCCTATTTATCATCATTCAAAATGTGTTAAATATGTTATGATTGAAGCACTCTTTGCAGCGCTGATAAATGCGCAATAATGATGCAGTGAAATCATCTGTCTTCGTCCAAAACTCATACTTTTTCATTCAAAAAGTGTTAAAAATATTAAAAAGGAAAGCAAGTGTGAAATTTTATCAAAAAATAATTTTAAATTGTAAGTTTTATATAAAAAATCTTAACAAAAAATTAAACTTTTTTCCCCTTACTGCATCCTTAAGAGCGCTCTTTGGATGCGCTTCGGTATGCTTTAAATAGATGCTGTGTCGCCAAAATCTCGATTTATTTCTGCTGGGTTATGGGGTCCTAAACCAATATTTCAATGTGTTACATACGGAATGACAAACTTATATATACCCTCTATCACCAGAGTGGAGGGTATAAAAAGTATCAGATTCTAAGACATTTTTTTCTATAGAAAAAGTCTTAGATTCTGAAACATTTTTTCTATAGAAAGAAATCTAAGTGTGTGAGATATTTTGAGATTTTGAGACATTTTTTCTACAGAAAAAGTCCCATATTCTGAGACATTTTTTTTCTTTAGAAAAAGTCTTTGATGCTGAGACATTTTTTTATAGAAAAAATCTCAGATTCTTAGACATTTTTTCTGAAGAAAAATCTCGGATTCTAAAATATTTGTTCTATAGAAAAATCTCAGACTGTGAGATATTTTTTTCTAAAGAAAGTCTTAGATTTTGAGACATTTTTCTATAGAAAAAATTTAAGACATTTTTCTATCAAAAAAATTTAGAATCTAAGGTTTTTTTACAAAAAAAAGTTTCAGATTCTGAAAAAGCCATTAAGAAATTGAATGTTTTTTTTTTATGAAAAAAATATCCGAGAATCAAAGAAAAATGTCTCAGAATCTGAGACTTTTTCATAAAAAAATATGTTCCAGAATCTAAGATTATTTACATGGAAAAAAATGTCTCAAAATCTGATACTTTTTCTACAGAATGTCTCAAAATTTTAAAAGTTTTTGTTTCGAAAAATGTCACAAAATCTGAAATTTAAAAAAAAAAATATTTTTGAATTTTTAATAGAAAAAAGGAACCAGTTTCTGGATCAGTTTTCTCATAGAAAAAGATTTTGAGACATTTCTCTTGCGTTGTCAGACTTTATAATTTGTTTTATAATTTTTCGTTGTTTCAAGTGATTAATTCAGTTGCTCTTATTACACCGTCCGACACCCAATATTGAACATGAACCGGATGATATATGTCTGAAAGTAGAGATCAAATGGATTAAAACTACATTTACAGTTTTTCATTTCGTGATCCTGTTTCATTTTAAAAGGACTTCAAAGTTTTAAAGGATACATTTTGCAAAATATTTTTACTTGTCCGAGGATGCCACTGGTGGTGGCAAATGAAAGAAGACAGTCTCCCCAAATTTCTCCACTTTTTTTTTTGCCATAAGTATAAAGATAAAAGGATGTGAATATTGTCCTTTGAAAATTTTATCAAAATATTTTGTTGAAAATTTTTAATGATATTGAAAGATAAAGTTTTGAACGGACGAAAATAATAAAATAGGAAAATTAGGGGAGATCCTCCTCTTTCATTTTTATCAATAGTGGCATCCTAGCATAGATGGGAATTTTTCATTAGCATTGAAATTTAATTACCATTGGTTGATATCAATAGTAATGAAAAAATTTTCATTACCATTTAATGGTAATTAAATTTTTTTAATTGAAAAAATAATTACTAATGGTAATGAAATGCACCAATTGTTGAAAAACACCAATTATAATTGGTTTCAAAACAATTGGTTTGCACTTTTTTTTTTTTTTTTGAAAAGTTAAAAATTTAAACATCAAAGTATGTTTTTACAAAAAAAATATGAAAATGTTAAAGACAAAAAACAAAACGCAAATAAAAATTTTAAATATTGTGTTATACAAAGGCAATCAACGTGTGTTTGGTTTATAAAATGTGAAAAACTAAAACACCATATAACAAAAAAAAAACAGATTTTTCCAAATATTAACGATTTTAACAATATTGTGACGACTTTTACTAATGGTAATTATTTTTTTTAAGTGATGACATACCAATGGTAATTATTTTTTTTTTAATTTTCATTAGTAATTAAATTGATAAATAATTTAATTGGTACAATTGATACAACCAATGGTAATGAAAAAAATTTCATTACCATTGACATCAATTAAATGGTAATTAAACCATCAATTAATTGGTCTCTTTAATTAATTAGTCCCATCTATGCATCCTAGGACAAGTACAAACATTAAAAAATATTTTATAAAATTTTATCCTCTAAAACTTTAAAGTCCTTTTAAAAGAAAACAGGACCACGAAATAAAAAACTGTAAATGCAGTTTTACTACATTTAGTCTCTACACAGAAAAAACAGTTTAATTGTGCCAGCCGAATTAAGAGCCAACTGCATGGTTTAATTACAACAACTAAAATTTTCGGTTGCGATTACCGAAATTTATTTGGACCAACAGAAGTTAAATTTTCAAAACAAATTTTGGTTATGGCAACCGAAAATTTCGGTTTTTGTTATTAAACTATGCAGTTGGCTCTAAATTCGGCTGGCACAACTAAACTGTTCTCTCTGTGTAGTTTCAAAAGTATATTATCCAGTTTGTGTTTAATGACCTTTTTTCATTTTTGTCGGACGGTGTTATTAGTGAAATTTGATATATATAAATACCAATTGGAATTCGGTAGATCGGAATGAAATTATTAGTTATTACAACTGATAAAAGTGATGAACTATGAAAATTTTAGTGGCTCTAAATTTGGTTTTCTGTATGTATATAAAAAAATTGTCTAGCACCCAGTTCATGTCACTAAAGCGGGTTCTAGATCTAGCACCCAAAGTGCTAACATGGAAAGCCTGTGTCCGGGTCTAATGAGAAACCGCCTTAAGCATTTAGGAAAGGACCATAGAGTATATAAGGATACCCAAACTTTCAAGTTTGGGGGAATCACTTGGTCCATCTCGTCTAACTCGTCCAACTCGTCCAACTTATCAGGACCTGGTGGACTGGCCACGAGTACAGTAAACATTAACCCTGGAATGGGCAAATCAAAAAAAATCGAAATTTGGCAAACATTTAACAAAATTTTTGATTTAAATTTAAAAAAAAATAACTATAATTAAGAAAAATTCCAAAAAAAAAATTTTTTCTTTAAATTTTCTTTTTTGTTTAATTTTTTTCTCTTGCTTTTTTTATTTTCTTTACCATAATAAATTAATTTTTTTTTTCGTTTTATATTTTTAATAATTTTTTTGGAATTTTTCTTAATTTTTCTGATTTTTTCAAAATTTTAATCGAAAATTTTGTTAAATGTTTGCCAAATTTCCATTTATTTTGATTTCCAGTGTTAATGTTTATAGTCCTCGTGGCCAGTCCACCAGGTCCTGATAAGTTGGACGAGTTAGACGAGATGGACCAAGTGATTCCCACAAACTTGAAAGTTCGGGTATCCTAATATACTCTATGGTCCTTGATTTAGGGCAAATATTTTTCGATGACCTGTTTTGCCTCAACGGTGTCGCGTTGACATCTCTAGCAGAATATCTAAGAGAATCAAGGTGGTTTAAAAAGTAATTCGGGCAGTTTCAAACATTAGCAAAAATTCATTATACCCTGTGCCTCAGAGTGGTGTAGGGTATAATCATTGGTTCACTTCTAATGAATTTTTCATATATTGAATGAACATTTTCATAACTATCAAACAAAAATATTGTTTTGGCTACTAAAAAATATCCCCCTTCAACAACAACAACACTGTTATATAGCAACAGGAGCATCATCTGCTTATGTATATTAATATGTCTGCATGTATGTGTATTTATGATTGTGGTTCACTGTAAGTAGAAGTAGTGGTATCATCCCATTTCTTATTTTAATAATACACAACCATAAACCGCAGCAACAGTTTGGCGTTTTGGTAAAAGGAATCAACATCGTTTGAAGAGTATGAATACCAAAATTTCAACTAAATTTAAGAGGAGAAAGAGAAAAAAGAGAGCACGCGAATAAAATTCCAACTTTATTTTCTTATTTCTTTTTTGTGTGACTGGTTTAAATACAAGGTTAACTCAATACCAAATATAAAAGAATACACAAAGATGGAGCAGGAGTTTAGCACAAGTTAAAGTCGAAGAAACAACTGAAGAATTTATAGGCTTTAGTCAAAAGACTTTAACACACATAAACACATGCATACATACTCAAGCACACAAATATACTACTTACTGATTGTATTTGATTTTATTTTACTTGTATACGTTTGTATGAAAAGGATCTAGAGTATTGGATTTTTTTGTTTCTTCCTTCCATCTTCATGTTCATTTACAAAGTATGTTGTGAAGTTGAATAGTGTTTCTTAGTTGATGGCAATAGTAGTAGCAGTCGTCTTCGTCGTCGACATTCAACAACAGGCATTAGCATAATCAAGAAGGATTGAAGTAGTATATTTTTTATATTCATTTAATTTTCTTGTCTGAAATGTCCAAACTATATTTTACAGTCGGGGGACAAGCTTACTTAATATTTTTACACCAACCAAATGAACCAAAAAGTCGTTATAAGCAAATTTCACAAACCCGCCATTTTGAATTTAAAAATTTTCGGTTCTTTATTCGTAATCAGTGACGCCATATCAGTCATAAACAAATAATTGAAGTTCAGTATATACAAATTTTTAAATTTTTAGCCGCCATTTTGAATTTAAAATTTTTTTATTACATACTCGTAATAAGCGACGCCATATCCTTCATAAAACAAATAAGTGAAGTTCAATGTAAACAAATTTTAAATTTTTTTGCCGCCATTTTGAATCCGCCTTATTGAATATCAAATTTTAGATTCCATATTTGTGATGAGCGTCGCCATATCCTTTATAAACACATATTTTCAAAATAAATGTTGTATAGAAAATATAATAAATTGTGATTCGTAGTTTTTTTTTTTCAATAAACGGGCCTAATTCTGGACACATTCTCTTGATATATTTATATTTTACTTTTTGTTGATTATTATTGTATTGTAGATTTTTAAACAGATCCTTTTTCAATAAATGCTGTTTTTAAGAATATATTTTTTTTTATTTATTTAAAGCAAGGTTGGGTATCAAAACAATAAAGGTAGTGGTAGATTTAGTCAAGTTGGATGGACGTCCACCATTTGGCGAATACACTTGGAAGCCAAAGGCCCATTGTGATTCCTTTAATTGCTATTTTCAAAATACAACTCTGATACAAACCTTTTCTCTTTCAACCACTCCGATTACCTAAGATACTCTGCTAGAGAAATCAATTTGACATTCTTTAGGCAGTCCTGGTCATTGAAGAATCTTTACCGCAAATGCATAAGGCATCGTTTCACCAGACCCGGACATTTATACAAGAAGTGTTTTACTGTTATAACAGAGAACTCCTTAAAAAAATATGTCGAAGGTTTTAAACACCCAAAAGGATGTTTTAAATTAACACACTTATTGTTGTTTGGGTTAAACTAGTATATCAGTAAAACAACTGTAAAAAAACTGACATAAGCAGTTGTAGGTATTTTGCAGAAATTTAAGCTTATCACAAAAAAAAATTCAATAAAAAGCCCAAAAATTTTGAGGACGACATTCTAAAGGTTTATTTCATTTAAAAATCTTCCCAATTCTGAAGGTCTTTTTCTTCCAGTTCTGAGATCTCTGTAGAAGATATTTTAAAAAAGCAGTACAAATCAGTACAAGGTAATTTAATCAGTAAAGGTGACAAACAATCAGTACATGTACTGATCAAATCAGAACGAATGGTTTGTCTAATTATTATCATTAGAGTCCGGACTTTTATGCAGTTGAAAACGTTTTTTATGCGCATAAAACGTGTAATAAAAATACAAAAATATGCGCTTGAAATTTGAAAAATGTGCACTTAAAAATGTTTTTATAATATTTATTAATAATAAGAAAACATAAAAATAACAGCGAATTGGCCGAATAAGAACTCATAATAAAACCTCTGTTCAATCAGCACAAAAATCGGCTGAAAATACACCCAATTTGCGCCATATAAGAAAATCTGTCAAAACAGCTGAAAAATTTGTCAAGACAGCCGAAAAAATTTAATCTTTAAAAAACTTTAAACTTTTATTTCTGTTATTTTCAAAAACTAAAAGAAGAAAGAAATTCAGTTAAAATATCCATTTCAACAGAAAACACTGCTTAAAGTTTGCTGATTCAAACTGTAAGTTGTTTTACAGATTTTCGACAGAGTTTTTCCTGTGCATAATTACAAGAGCTTCGAACGAATTAATTTTATTGAGAATTAACTCAGAAAAAGTTTAATTCTGTTTAAAAAAAATTTTGAATTATCATTCCTTACTAGCTTTCAACACGAATTAATTCAAAGGCTTAATTCTCAGAGCTTAAATCAAATTGAATTAATTCCCAAGAAAATTAATTCCTTGCAAGCTAATCATTCAATTGAATTATCAAAATTGTTCATCATTCAAATCTATTACAAATTGAATGATGATTTTTTTATTGCATTCCCTTTGTATTTTCAAAACTGTGTTGCTTGTGTGCATTTTAAGCATCTTCGTGTGTAAACGATCGGCTGTTGTTTCCCACACAAACATAAATTTCTGTGTTTGTATGTTGCGCTTCATTGTTTTAAATTGAATGCTAAGAAAATTTCACCATTCAATTTGTAGTAGATTGATTTTGATAAAAATATAATGATTCAAGTTGAATGATTGAATGAAGAATTCTTAAGGAATGAATTCTTTAAAGAAATAATTCAATGATTTTGAAAACTGAATGATTTTAGGGAATAACAAATTCTATTTTTTTGATTCGAACTAGAAAATTGAACTTAAGAATTAATTCTTTCGAACCCTTGATAAATACCCACTAAAATGCGAATACACTTCTTCTTTGGTGATTTTAAATATTGTGGAAAAATTCTGACAAAAATATTTGTGTTTAAAGTAAAAAAATTGAGTGTAACAATTTTTTTGAGTGTAAAAATCTATTTTCGGGTGTAAACTTTTTTGACTGGCAAAAACATTTTGTTACATTTTTTGTGGCCATTCAAAGCGTGTTAAGTGGGTTTTTTCAAAACCTGAGTTCGTGTAAAACTTTATCTAAATTTTAGCTCATAACTTCTTAACCACTGTTGTATTTTGAAAGTTAATGTGTTTTTCTATAGACAGACGGGCAGATGGACTATGAATGTCGATAAATCGACAAATATTCATAATCGGCCCATATTAATAATAATGTAATACCTCGATTACAATAAAAAAAAACTTTTTTTTCCAAATATGCAATATCAGCCATATATGCAAAAATATGCATTTATACCAAAATATGCACTAACAAATCTATGCTTTGCAAATATATTTGATTCATGTTGATCTCAGACTGACGACAACAAATATGCATTTGTATAAGAATCCGAACCTTGATTACACCGTTCCACAAAAAATTAAAAAAAATCGTAAAACACGAAGTGTATAATATACGTTTGAAACTACACAGAAAAAAAATATTTGCCAATGAACGAAATTCATAGTACTTATGAACAAATACATACAAATTATGAACTTTTCCATTAAATTTTTGAACTTTATCATAGTATTTATGAAAAAATGTTAAATATCAAATAAAAATGTGAAGGATCAGTACTGATATTACTATAATAAAATCTCGGAAAAGATGTGATATATAAAAATATATCTAAACATTTTTACTCGGGTTTCACATATTATGACTTATTCATAAATACTATGAAAAAGGTTATAATCATTAAGAAAAATTTAATAAATTTTATGAATTTGTTCATAAATACTACACTCAAAAAAAAAAAAACTATAAAGTTAGCAAAAAAAAGCTTGTAAACCTACAAGAAACTTTGCTGATTTTGAACCCACAATTTTTTTGGTAAAGTTAGCAAAAACGTTTTGCTAAAAATTAGTTAACTGAAATTTATTTTATTTCAACTTATTTCATACACATTTGAGGACCCCATTGGGTTCGGACCCCATAGGTCCAGACCACGATGGGCCTATACCTAGTTGGGTTCCTTAAAAATCGTTATAGTTTTTGATCCAAAATTTGTGTCCGTTTCGCTCTACCTTGCTTAGTTTTTGAGATACGTGATTTTAGGGGACCACTGAGGTTTTGAGAATTACAAAACTCGATAACTTCAAAAATATTACTCGGAGAGCTTTTGATTATTTGCGGTCTTGTTCTACGTGTTGAGAGCTACAAAAATGCTTTTGGACTTTTGTTGTGTCGGCAATATTTACCGAGATATGAGCATTTTAAAATTTTCGGGAATGCTAACTTTTTTGGATCCAAAGTTAGGACCCATTAGGGTCCACACATGTGAAGAGGACCGGCGATACTATGAGGGCCCGAGAACCAAAAATGGCCTCCATTTTGCTCTATCTGGCTTAGTTTCCGAGATAGCGCCATTTTAAGTTTTCTGAAAATAAAAAAAAATTTACCATTTATTTTTGCTAATATTAGCAAAAAAGCTTGTAAACATTTGGTCAACTCAATTTTAAATTTAGCAAAAAAAAATAGTTAAAATTTTGTTTAAAATTGCTAATGCGCTAAATGAAGTTTACAAGATATTTTTACTAACATGCTAATCTCAACTAAAAATTTGCTAAAAGTTAGCTAACCAGCATTAGCAAAAAAAAAATAGTAAATCTACTAATGTATTATTTTGAGTATATGAAAGTCGTCCTTTGGAAATTTTTTTTTGTGTATTTTTTTTTTTTGTGCGTTTTTTTTTTTTTTTTTTTTAGAACACTAAATGTTATAAAATATTTTTCTAGTATTTGTACTTGCCCTATGATGCCATCCCCTAATTTTCCTATTTTATTATTTTTACATATCAGGAAGAAGGAGATAAGTTACGTCCTTCCAAAAATGATCCTTTAATATCATTCAAAATTTTGAGCAAAATATTTTGATAAAGTATTCAAATGACTTTATTCACATCCTTTTATCCTAACATGGCAAAATATAAGAATTAGGGGAGATCCTCCTCTTCATTTGCCATCACCAGTGTCGTCCTAGGACTAGAACAAATATTTCAAAAATATTTTACAAAATGTATCCTTTAAAACTTTAAAGTCCTTTTTAAGTAAACAGGATCACGAAATGAAAAACTGTAAATGCAGTTTAACTCCATTTGATCTAAACTTTGGGACGTAAGTATATCATGAACAGGATGTTTAATATTGACTGTCAGACGGTGTTATCAATATTAGCGCTCTACAAGTATCTGTCGGTATTGGTATCGAAATAATTTCGGTATTAGTTTTTGAATTGAAATGTCATAAAAAGGTCTTATTACTGAAAAAGGTAATTGGAAAAGGTATCCAACATTGTTTTAAAGTCCATATATATTTATTATTTCTTTCCGTATTTCGTTTCCCCCAAATGCTTCCACGTTTGCTTCTGGTTTGCTGTTTGTGTCACTAATACTTTGCAGTTTTTTTTTTGTTGCTCGTTTTTTTTTCCTTAAACAACGAATTATTTATGCAAATTTATGTTAATGCACTTGGGAGGAGCTGTCGGGAGCATTGGTGTTGGTTTGATGAAGTTGGCGTGAGATTTTTTTAATGTAGTATAGTTGATAATTGCTTCAACTTGATTGCATTTGGGAGTGAGGAAATTGGTGTTGGCAATCATATTTGGAAAATAATTTTATTTCTTATATTTTAACATTTTACTTGTTGAATATCAAAGACAAAAAACAGTAAAAACAAAGCAGAATCATTTTATGCATAATGATTTTTTTTTTTTTGTTGTACTACCCATAAAATTTGATTTAATAAAAGTCTACAATTTCAACACCTTTTTATTATTAAATGACTCGTTTAAGGAAAAAGCTACAACAAAATATTTGAAAGAAATGAAAGGAATGGTATAAGAAAAAAAAGGGTGTGGTTGGTTGGGGTGAATGGATGAGTAATTGAATGGGTTACCTTAGAATTAAATTTACATTTACTTTTGGTTGACATCAGCACATTTTTATTAACAACAACAACTACAAAGATTCGCATTTACAACAGTTTGAACATTGTGTTTGAACTTGCCAGGTTGATAAGAATTTTATAAATGTTTAGACGTTTAACTACATCTACACTCAAAAAAATAAACTGGTAAAACGCCTGGTAAAATGCCTTGTAATCCCGTTCTACCAATATTTAACAATTTTCCTTGTTTTTTAACAAAAAATCTTGTACTTTGCTCAAACGAGAACTACAATTTTATTGGTAATTTTACAAGTTTATTTTCGTAATTGTATTCTACCATTTTGAAAGGTTATTTTACAAAAAAAAACTGTAATTTTACAACAAAGTTTTTATTACGAGGAATCTTGTTGAATTACAAAAAAAAACTGTTATTTTACAAAAATTATCTTATACGAGGATTTATGTCCCGGACAATTTTTTTTTTTATTAAAAAATATTTTAAAAAAAGTTGACAAAATTTTGAAAAATTTATTACGAGGATTCTAATTAATTTACAAAAAAAAAAAACAGTTATTTTACAAATATGATTTTATTACGAAGATTTATGTTGTTTAACAATTTTTTTTTTTGTAAATTTACCATTTTGGTTTGTAAATTTACCAATTTTTTAAACATATTTACCATTTTTTCTTGTAAGTTTACCATTTTTTCCCGGCTTTAAAACAATATTTTTACCAATAAAATTGGTTATTTTACCAATTTTTGGCGCATTCAAAATTACGAGGAAATCCTCGTAATTTTACGAGAATTTTACCTACGTCCTATTTTACGAGAATAGCATCGTAAAATCACGAGATTTTTTGGTAACTTTACAAGGTTTTTTTTTTTGAGTGTACAGGCACATAAACTCAAACACTAGCATGTCCCGAAATCAGTAAATTTTGGAATTTCTTTAGGGCATACCCCTAGAACGATGCTTACTAAAGAGCTGATTACGGGAAAAATTATAAAAAAAAATTTGGAGGTCATCTTCAGGGCGCAACCAGCGCTTAAAGTTTTCATCCGTGGTTCATTTGATCAAAAAAAAATATTTTTTTTTATTTTTAAAATTGGTGCCAAAAGTTTCGTTACGTAGAGTACATTCTGGAAAAAATATTTGTAAAGTTTTCATGGAGTAATTTTGGTCCAGCGGAACGTTTTGAAACTTCGAAGATGCATAATTTATTACATATTTTTTTAAGTTTTCGTAAAAAACAGCTTTTTATACAAAGGCTTGAATATAAACTTCGTTTTGTACAAAATCTTAAAAGAACTCTTACAAACCCCAGTTTTTACAAAAACTTGAAAAACTACCTAATAAAATACACCTTTTCAAAATTTCAAAACGTTGTGCTGGACCAAAATTTCTCCATGAAAACTTTACAAATATTTTTTCCAGAATGTACTCTACCTAACGAAACTTTTGGCACCAATTTTAAAAATAAAAATAAATATTTTTTTTTGACCAAATGCACTACGGATGCAAACTTTAAGCGCTGGTTGCGCCCTAAAGATGACCTCCGAAATTTTTTTAATTATTTTTCCCGTGATCAGCTCTTTACTAAGCATCATTCTAAGGGTATGCCCTAAAATTTTTCATTTTCGGGACACGCTATCAAACACACACATACACACACAGATTAACATATACATTTGTATTGTAACGGGTTTTTGGTATGTATGTACAAAGGATACCAGACTATGTATAGAAAAAGTTTGTATGTAGACAAAAAATTGAAAGGTATAATCTAATAGGAAAGTAAGCCAGTGTGTTATTAAGGACTTAAATAGGCAGATATAAACAACCAGTGGTCCGGAAGTTTATAAAAAAGATTGTTAATTTTTTTACTGTTGTAAAAAACATTACATCATGATAATGTTCCGGTGTTTTATATTTAAAATTTAAATTTCGCTTAAATATATGATAAGACGGCACAAAGTACTAGTGTATCCCAAAAATGGAGGATACAAGAGAGAGGAGATGGTTGGCATAGGCATCAGCAGGTACAAAAAATTAAGATCCTGTATTCTACACAAAAAAAAAACATATTCTAATTGTAAGTCAGTTTTTTATACCAAATTTCATAATAAGTTTGACAGAAATTTTTTTCACAGAAAAAACCTGTTAAATTTTCCCCCTACAAATTTTCAGATTTTTTTTCTATGAAAATTTTTCGGATCTCGGGATTTTGTACTACATTAAAAAATGTTTGTCTACTACATAGGAATAGGAGAAATATCTTAAGATCTTAAAAATGATGATAGTCTAACGTATGTAAAACTACTTTGGAAATTTTTTTCAAAATGTCTAAGAATCGGGCCCCTGTAGGTTATTGGTAGCGAGCTAGCCTATGAAACAGGGGTCGTGGGTTCGATTTCCAACAAAATAGTTGGTTGAATTCGCTACATCGATTCGATTGATACCAGTTCTCGGTTAGATTGAAATTAAAAATGATTTAAAATTAAATGAAAACAATAAATAAAAACACTTGGGTAATTCCAAATATTTTCGTCCCACTGTTCGGAAACAT
Organism: Pegoplata infirma; assembly: GCA_963921195.1. NCBI lineage: Eukaryota > Metazoa > Arthropoda > Insecta > Diptera > Anthomyiidae > Pegoplata > Pegoplata infirma. Next base: position 230,355,170 of record OY992536.1, on the reverse strand, counting down.
GCCTTTGGACACCACTGAGAATTTGGCTCATAGATATCCACGTTTATATGAGATATGTTGCATTTTTGGATTTTCAAAATTTGCTGTAGTTTTCAAATTATCGCGGGTCAAAGTTCGACTTTTTTAGCAAAAGTCAGAAAAATACATGACGTTTAACGTGCTCTAGCTTTTTAACTAGTAATCCGATTATCACATGTAATGGCTCATATGAAAGCTTAATTCTTCTTCTTTTAGGAAATATTTTCAAAAGCATACGGTTATTTTTCAGAAGTGTTGAAAAAATTCAAAAACATTTTTTTTTGCAAATATTTAAAAAAACACATCTTCGATTTTTTAAAAAAAAAGTTTGGTGATAAACAATCCTGTTTTGTACAACATATCCAAAATTCAGAGTGGGATCCCAATGGGATCAAAAAATATTCTGGTTTTAGTACGAAGTTCTTAAATTTTACCTTAGAAAATTAAAATTTTATGTTTCTTCAATATAAAAATTTAAATTTTCAAAGAAAATTATACTATTAAAATTTTGAAAAACATTCAAAACATTAGAAATTTAAATTTTCTAAGGGAAATATATGAGAACCTCGTACTTAAAACAGAATAGTTTTTGATCCCATGGAGATCCCACTCTGAATTTTTAATATGTTATACAAAACATTGTTATTTTTCACTAGAATTTTTTTAAAAAAAATCGAAGATGTGTTTTTTTAAATATTCGAAAAGAAAAAATGTTTTTGCATTTTTGCATCATTTCTGTAAAAAAAAACTGTGTTATTTTAAAAATATTTTCTAAAAGAAGAACCCCAGCTTTCACATGAGCCTAAATTTGTGAAAATCGGGTCATTAGTTAAGAAGTTACAGCTCTTTAAACGTGATGTATTTTTCTTACTTTTGCTTAAAAAGTCAATCTTTGACCCGCCATAATTCGTTAAATACACCAAATGTAAAAAAACGATATATGGTACATATGTCATATTTATGAGGGCTATCTATGTGTCAAGGCTCAAATTAATCTGAGACACCATTTCCAAAAATGACGAAAATTTGAGCTAAATTTTCTGGAATGGCCCACTTGATCATGGGATCAAAATTATTGTATTAATTTAATATTAGAATCTAAAAACGTTTGTTTGGAGAAATTATTCGAAAAATAAAAGTGCTGAATGCCCGTAAATCTAAAATTTTTTAAAAATGAAAATTTGATATTTATATTAAAAGAAATTAAAAAAAATTGTCTCAGAATCTTAAATTTTGCTATAAGAAGTGGCCCAAATCTTAAAATTAAATGAAAAATGTGATTCAAGCGTTAATAGTACTTAAATTTTTTTTTATTTGGAAATTCTTCTACAAAAATCCGTAAAAGAAAATGTTTGCGTATTGAAAAGTTTTTCTTTGTGATAAATCTGAGACTTTTTCTATAGAAAAAATGTCTCGGAATTTTGACTTATTCTATAGGAAAAAGGTCTTAGAATCTGACAATTATTCTTTAATAAAAATGTCACAGAATCTGAGATTTTTTCTATAGAAAAAGGTAAAGAAAAACTCTAAAATTTTTCACATCCTCAAAAAATTTTTTTCGATTTTTTTTTTCGGATTAGGATTACCAAATTCTAAAAGTCTCAGAAAATAAGACTTTTTCTAAAGAAAAAAAAGTCTCAGAATTTGTTAATTTTTCTATGGGAAAAAGATTTCAAAATCTGAGACTTATTTATGGGAAAGAAAAAAGAATTTGAGACCTATTTTAAGGAAAAAGATACCAGAATCTGAGTCTTTTTTAAAAGGATAAAGGTCTCAAAGTCTGATACTTTTTATTGTTGAAAAAAGTCTCAGAAGTTGAACCTTACTAAATTGGAAAAAGGTCGCAAAATCTGAGACTTTTCTATGGGAAAAATGTCTTAGAATGTTAGATTTTTTCTATAAGAATAAGGTCTTTAAATCTCAGAATCTTAGAATTTAAGCCTTTTTATATAGGCAAAATGTCTCAGAATCTGAGACTTTTTCTATAGGGAACAAGTCTCCGAATCAATGACTTTTTCTATAAGAAACTGGTCTCAAAATCTGTGACGTTTTCTTTAGAAAAAAAGTGCCAGAATCTTAAATATTTTTTTATATAAAAAAAGGTCTCAATTACTTTTTCTATAGGAAAAACGTCTCAGAATATGGGACTTTTATTCAGGAAAGATTCACAGAATCACAGAAATTTTCTATAGAAACAAGTTTCTTAGAATCAGAGACTTTTGCTATGGAAATAGGTTTCAGAATATAATAATTTTTCTGAAGGCAAAAGGTTCCACAATCTAAAACTTTTTATAAATTAAAGATTTCTCAGAATCTAAGATTTTTTTCCAAAGGAAAAATTTCTCAGTATCTGTCACTTTTTCTTTAGGGAAAAAAGTGCCTGAATGTTAGACTTCTTCTAAGGAAAAGAATTTTTCTATAGAAAAAAGGTATAAGAATCTGAGACTTTTTCTATAAGAAAAAGGTCTAAGAATCTCAAACTTTTTCTTAAAAAAGGTCTTAAAATCTAAGACTTTTTCGATAGGAAATGGGTCTAAGAATCTGAGACTTTTTCTACAGCAAAAAGTCTCAGAATCTAAATTTTGTTCAGTATGAAATAAATCTAATAATCTAAGAGCTTTTCTATTGGAAAATTATCTCAAAAATGCCTTAAAATATATATTTTAATAGTAAAATTTCTCAGAATCTGTGACTTATTTGTGGAAAAAATTTCTTAGAATCTGAAAATTTTTCTATACGAAAAAGTCTCAGATTCTGAGACATTTTTCGTAAGGAAGAAGTTTTAGATTCTGAGACATTTTTCCTATAAAAAATCATTTCTTCACGAAAAATGTCACATGATCTGATATTTTCTATGTAGGAAGAATTTCTTTTATAGAAAAATTCACAGATTTAGACTTTTCTATTCGTCAAATGTGTTGAAATCTGAGACTTGTTCTGTGTATACGAAAATGTACAATTTTCTTTTAAAATAAATTAAAAAAAAAAGTAAAAAAGTTAAATTCGGCCTTGCCGAATGTATAGATACCCTCCACAATCTAAAAAAAAAATTTTTCCGAAAAAAAATTCTTTTGAAAAAAAATGGCGAAAAAAAATTTTTGGTAAAAAAAAAAATTACGCGATTTTTTTTTAAATAGGTTTGTACTTGTAAAAATACCACTCTGTGTCCAATTCTTTTCACATATGCCAACCAGCAGTCAATTTAAAGCATTTTGTTTTTTTTAGGTTATCTAGAATGTACTAAAATTTTTGAGGTGTGCTTACATTTTCATTCATAACTTCTGAACCGCTGCACCGATTTCGCTCAAATGCAATAACAAACAACTTAGGACAACAACAAGTAAATGTGCTAAGTCTCAGTCATATATGTTTAATTCTTTGACCGTGATCACCATTTCCACAGACGGACAGACGGACATCGCTAGAATGTCTTAGAATCGATCACTGATCAATAATATACACACTTTATGGGGTCTCAGACCGATATTTGGATGAGTTACAAACGGAATGACAAACTTATAGTATATACCCTTATATATTCGGCAAAAACTAATAAATTTGTAAATTTAATATCTTTCCCATCACTTTTTTTTTTGCAAAAAAACCTCTGTGTTTACTCGTCCGACAAAGGCGAATTAAATTTTTTTATTTGAAGTAAAAGTCCCCCCCCCCCCCCCCCCGCAAACCCAAAAGCTGTATCCGCCACTGGTATAAAAGAATCGACACAGCCGAATTTAACATTCTTACTTGTCTTTTCTTAATATGTAAAAATAATTTTGTTGATATCTTTTACACATATAAAATTATGACCGTTTTTGCTGAAATTCAGTTGCCACAGTTTTCAAAAAAAAAAAATAATACATGAGGCTACTGCCGCTCAAACTCACTAAATTTTATCAAAATCGGAACATATCGATTAATTTATAGTTGATATTAAACTAAATCGCTCCCAAGTAAATTTAGTGTTAAATGCAAAGTCCTTTAAAAAACAATTTATAATTTATTCAAACAATTATTTAAACAAAAAAAAACTACTACCCTTCAAAGAAAGGTTGTAATTAAAAGTAGTTTTGCATAAAAAATATGCAAATTCAACTAATGTACAAAAATTCTATGAAATTTAAATTATTATTTGTCTTTAATTTGAGTTTTGTGTCCACGCAATGAAATTATGAGAGACCTTTTTTTTTTAACTAAATGAATAAATTGTTAAATGTGTTTAATATTTAAGAATTTATGCTATTATCTTTATTGCCATTGTGGCTGGTTAATAATATACTTTTCTGAATGTGTTCCAAAGACACATAAGGGATAAATAGAGAAAACATTAAAAACATTGTCATATATGCGAGTAAATAAAAAAACAAAAAAAAAAATTATGATTTTTTTATAGGAGATGACTTGGACGGTCGATGTCTTTGTCATGACAAACATTGTGATATTTGTACTCCCAACACATCCGTATGAATGGAAAATCTATGGAAGATGAAGAAAATACTCACAGTGGGAGTTAAGTAAACCTAGACACACTAAATAAAATTATTAAACGAAATTAAACTAGAAAAATTTGACATGATATTCAGTAAAGATCAAGTTATCGTATTTATCATTAATTAAAATTTTGCCATAAATATTAGAAAACGTTTAAATTTGTTTTCGATTTTAATTGATATATTTAGGGGATTATTCATAATAATTGAAATATAACTTATGACGGTTTATTTTAGGGATGGATCGTAAGCGACTTTTCAATCACGATCACAAAAAAAAAAATTTTTAATCACGCACGAATATTTTGTTGTGCTCAGGCTCACACACCGTCACGTGAGTAGAAACAAAATTTAACTACATTCACGACGTAATCACGAAATACTCACGAATTAAAATGTGTAAAAAAAAAATTATGTCATATTTATTTATACATTACCCAGTTGGAAAAGTTCTTAAACCATCATTGGTGACGCCCCGCTGACATGTCAGAGTCACACGTGACATCCCCAAGACATCTCTTTATGCCAAGTTGAGAACAGTTTCATAAAAAACTAGCTTACCATCCCGGTACTTCGTTACCGGTTGTATTGAATACCAAATAATAGAAGGATCAGGATTACTCTATGATTTCAAAAAATTCCCCTAGGTAGTCTTTGTTTTATTTACTTGTGGACGTTTAAGTCTTTCATAAAATAATATTTCAATGAATAATTTAAACAATACAATTTGAATAACTTCGCTGGTACGTTATCATGTGCGATCCGGTGAAAAAAAGATATTGACAATTTTCGAGCCCTTATATCAGGTTTTTGGATTTAAAGTGAATAAATATTTCAGTGAAAAAAGAAATGGGAATAAAAATAAGTTTGAGTGAAAAAACATATAGGGAGAAAAAATATGGAATAAAAAAAGTTAAATACGATAAATTTGAGTAAAAAGAATCATTCCATATTGTTCCCTGCTCTATTTCATTTCGATCCCCGTTCTACTCCATTTCATTTCCAATTCCATCTCCTTTTGTTCCATGCAAGTTTCATTCCTCTCCGTATAATATGCGCTAAAAAAATAAAAATTTATATTGTCGTTATTTTATAGATATGAAAAGTATCATTTTACACCACTTTTACCAGGTACCCCTTTTTATCCTAAAATTTTAAATTTTAAAATATGGCTGTTATTTCTGGGGCTTTTAGTTTGATAGTTAGATATGTAGGTAAAAATAACCATTTGCCACCTCTTCCCTTAAAATTAAATTTTCCAAAAAACCTTTTTTTTTGTGCTAGTTGATCCTATATTTAAAATATCAAGTTTCTGAACCATTATTTCAAGAAATATAAGAATAACCAAATTTACACTTCTTTATCCCCTTTACAATCAGTCGCGACCCTTAGAAACAGAATTTCCTAAAATAAAGCATTCAAAATTTCAGTGCCTAGGATCATTACTTCATGAAATATAAAAAGTATCAAAAAACCCTTTTTTATACCTCTAGATTTTTTTAAAAAATACTTTAGCAGAATGTTTTTTCACCGAAGTACCCTACATTCCATAATTCAAGCTTCAAGATTAATTTTATATTATTCAAGATTATTATAGGAACAAAAAAGGTACCAAAAGTACACTTTCTTACCCCCGTTAGAAACGGAATTTCCAAAAAGTATTTCTTCCAGAATGTTTTCTTCTTCATCGAAAAATCCTACATTCCATATTTCAATTTTATAGGATCATTGTTTCAGCACTTTCGGTACTTTTAATAAAAGGTACTTTATATTAAAGGTAATTTTTGTAAAAGGTACCTTTTATAAAAAGTACTTTTTATAAAGGGTACTTTTTATAAAAGGTACTTTTTATAAAAGGTACTTTTTATAAAAGGTACTTTTTATGAATGGTACTTTTTATAAAAAGTACTATTTATAAAAGGTACTTTTTATAAAAGGTACTTTTTATAAAAGGTACTTTTTATAAAAGGTACTTTTTATAAAAGGTACTTTTTATAAACGGTACTTTTTATAAAAGGCACTTTTTATAAAAGGTACTTTTTATAAAAGGTACTTTTAATAAAAGGTACTTTTTATAAAAGGTACTTTTTATAAAAGGTACTTTTTATAAAAGGTACTTTTTATAAAAGGTACTTTTTATAAAAGGTACTTTTTATAAAAGGTACTTTTTATAAAAGGTACTTTTTATAAAAGGTACTTTTTATAAAAGGTACTTTTTATAAAAAGTACTTTTTATAAAAGGTACTTTTTATAAAAGGTACTTTTTATAAAAGGTACTTTTTATAAAAGGTACTTTTTATAAAAGGTACTTTTTATAAAAGGTACTTTTTATAAAAGGTACTTTTTATAAAAGGTACTTTTTATAAAAGGTACTTTTTATAAAAGGTACTTTTTATAAAAGGTACTTTTTATAAAAGGTACTTTTTATAAAAGGTACTTTTTATAAAAGGTACTTTTTATAAAAGGTACTTTTTATAAAAGGTACTTTTTATAAAAGGTACTTTTTATAAAAGGTACTTTTTATAAAAGGTACTTTTTATAAAAGGTACTTTTTATAAAAGGTACTTGTTATAAAAGGTACTTTTTATAAAAGGTACTTTTTATAAAAGGTACTTTTTATAAAAGGTACTTTTTATAAAAGGTACTTTTTATAAAAGGTACTTTTTATAAAAGGTACTTTTTATAAAAGGTACTTTTTATAAAAGGTACTTTTTATAAAAGGTACTTTTTATAAAAGGTACTTTTTATAAAAGGTACTTTTTATAAAAGGTACTTTTTATAAAAGGTACTTTTTATAAAAGGTACTTTTTATAAAAGGTACTTTTTATAAAAGGTACTTTTTATAAAAGGTACTTTTTATAAAAGGTACTTTTTATAAAAGGTACTTTTTATAAAAGGTACTTTTTATAAAAGGTACTTTTTTTAAAAGGTACTTTTTTTAAAAGGTACTTTTTTTAAAAGGTACTTTTTATAAAAGGTACTTTTTATGAAAGGTACTTTTTATAAAAGGTACTTTTAAAAAAAAATAATTTTTATAAACGGTACAGAATTTTCAGAAAGTACTTGTTCCAGAATTTTTTATTTCACTAAAGGATCCTGCATTCTAAATTTCAAGTTTGAATGACCATTATTTTAGTAAATAAAAAAAAGTACCAAAAGTACACTTTTTTACCCATTTTACTCCCGTAGAATCTACATTGGCAAAAACCCAGCCGTAGTGAATCTTTTTTCCCGGAATTGAACCGAAATTGCAAATTTCAAGTTTCTAGTACCATTATGTCAGGAGATATAAAAAGTACCAAACGTACAGTTTTTTTACCCCCTCAGAATCAACACTGGCAACAATCTAGCTTTAGTGGATCTATATTTCGGGAGGTGAACATACAGTCCAAATTTCAAGTCTCTATGACTATTATTTCAGGAGATATAAAAAGTACCAAAAGTACAGATTTTTACCCTTTTTACCCCCTTAGAACCAACATTGGCAAAAACCCAGCCTTACTGGATCTAAATTCCATAATGTAAACATACAGTCCAAATTTCAAGTCTCTATGACCATTATTTCAGGAGATATAAAAAGTACCAAAAGTACAGTTTTTTACCCTTTTTACCCCCTTAGAATCAACACTGGCAAAAATCCAGCCTTAATGGATCTATATTTTGGGAGGTGAACATACAGTCCAAATTTCAAGTCTCTATGACCATTATTTCAGGAGATATAAAAAGTACCAAAAGTACATTTTTTTACCCTTTTTACCCCCTTAGAATCAACACTGGCAAAAATCCAGCCTTGGCGGTTCTATATTCCCGGAGGTGAACATGCAGTCCAAATTTCAAGTCTCTACGACCATTATTTCAGGAGATATAAAAAGTACCAAAAGTACAGTTTTTTACCCTTTTTACCCCCTTAGAATCAACATTGGCAAAAATCCAGCCTTAGTGGATCTATACTCCGGGAGGTGAACCTACAGTCCAAATTTCAAGTCTCTAGCTTCAGCGGTTTGGGCTGGGCGATGATGAATCAGTCAATAATTCAGTCAGTCAGTCAGTCAGTCAGTCAGTCAGTCAGTCAGTCACGTTACTCTTTTATATATATAGACTAGCTTACAATACCGGTACTTCGTTACCGGTTGTATTGAATACCGGATAATAAAGGGGTCTGGATTACTCTATCGATTTTCAAAAAATTTCCCTACGTAGTCTTTGTTTTATTTACTTGTGGACGTTTAAGTCTTCCATAAAAAAATATTTCAATGAAAAATATAAACAATAAAATTTTAATAACTTTGCTGGTACGTTATCATGTTCTTTCCGGGGGAAAAAAAATATATATATACAATTTTCGAGCCCTTATGTCGGGATTTTGGATTTTGAGTGAATAAATATTTCAGTGAAAAAAGAAATTGGAATAAAAAAAAAATATGGAGTGAAAAAAAGCTAAACACCAAAAATTTTAGTTAAAAATATCATTCCATATTGTTCCCTGCTCTACTCCATACTGTTCCCCGTTCTACTCCATTTCATTTCCAATTCCATCTCCATCTTCTAAGGTCATTATTATAGGCACAAATAAAGTACCAAAAGTACACTTTATTACCCCCATTAGAAACGAAATTTAAAAAAAGTACCTCTTTCAGAATGTTTTTTCTTCACCGAAGGATCCTACAATCCATATTTCAAAAGGTACTTTTTATAAAAGGTACTTTTTATAAAAGGTACTTTTTATAAAAGGTACTTTTTATAAAATGTACTTTTTATAAAAGGTACTTTTTGTAAAAGGAAATTTTTATAAAAGGTACTTTTTATAAAAGGTACTTTTTATAAAAGGTACTTTTTATAAAAGGTACTTTTTATAAAAGGTACTTTTTATAAAAGGTACTTTTTATAAAAGGTACTTTTTATAAAAGGTACTTTTTATAAAAGGTACTTTTTATAAAAGGTACTTTTTATAAAAGGTACTTTTTAAAAAAAGGTACTTTTTATAAAAGGTACTTTTTATAAAAGGTACTTTTTATAAAAGGTACTTTTTATAAAAGGTTCATTTTATAAAAGGTACTTTTTATAAAAGGTACTTTTTATAAAAGGTACTTTTTATAAAAGGTACTTTTTATAAAAGGTACTTTTTATAAAAGGTACTTTTTATAAAAGGTACTTTATATAAAAGGTACTTTTTATAAAAGGTTTTTTTTATAAAAGGTACTTTTTATAAAAGGTACTTTTTATAAAAGGTACTTTTTATAAAAGGTACTTTTTATAAAAGGTACTTTTTATAAAAGGTACTTTTTAAAAAAGGTACTTTTTATAAAAGGTACTTTTTATAAAAGGTACTTTTTATAAAAGGTACTTTTTAAAAAATTTACTTTTTATAAAAGGTACTTTTTATAAAAGGTACTTTTTATAAAAGGTACTTTTTATAAAAGGTACTTTTTATAAAAGGTACTTTTTATAAAAGGTACTTTTTATAAAAGGTACTTTTTATAAAAGGTACTTTTTATAAAAGGTACTTTTTATAAAAGGTACTTTTTATAAAAGGTACTTTTTATAAAAGGTACTTTTTATAAAAGGTACTTTTTATAAAAGGTACTTTTTATAAAAGGTACTTTTTATAAAAGGTACTTTTTATAAAAGGTACTTTTTATAAAAGGTACTTTTTATAACAGGTACTTTTTATAAAAGGTACTTTTTATAAAAGGTACTTTTTATAAATGGTACTTTTTATAAAAGGTACTTTTTATAAAAGGTACTTTTTATAAAAGGTACTTTTTATAAAAGGTACTTTTTATAAAAGGTACTTTTTATAAAAGGTACTTTTTATAAAAGGTACTTTTTATAAAAGGTACTTTTTATATAAGGTACCATTATTTCAGTAAACTAAAAAAATTACAAAAAGTACACTTTTTTCCATTTTACCCCCGTAGAGTCAACATTGGCAAAAAGCCAGCCTTGGTGAATATTTTTTCCGGGAGGTGAACCTACATTGCAAATTTTAAGTTTCTAGGACCATTATTTAAGAAAATATAAAAGGTACCAAAAGTACAGTTTTTTACCCTTTTTACCCCGTAGAATCAACATTGGCAAAATCCAGCCTTAGTAGATTTATATTCCGGGAGCTGAACCTACATTCAAAATTTCAAGTGTCTAGGACCATTATTTAAGGAAATATAAAAGGTACCAAAGGTACATTTTTTTACCCTTTTTACCCTCTTAGAATCAACATTGGCAAAAATCCAGCCTTACCGGATCTATATTCCGGGAGGTGAACATACCGTCCAAATTTCAAGTTTCTGTGACCATTATTTCAGGAGATATAAAAAGTACCAAAAGTACAGTTTTTTACCATTTTTACCCCCTTATAATCAACATTGGCGAAAATCCGGCCTTACTGGATCTATATTCCAGGAGTTGAACATACAGTCCAAATTTCAAGTCTCTGTGACCATTATTTCAGAAGATATAAAAAGTACCAAAAGTACAGTTTTATACCCTTTTTGTCCCCTTAGAATCAACATTGGCAAAAATCCGGCCTTACTGGATCTATATTCCGGGATGTGAACATACAGTCCAAATTTCAAGTCTCTATGACCATTATTTCAGGAGATATAAAAAGTACCAAAAGTACAGTTTTTTACCCTTTTTACCCCCTTAGAATCAACATTGGCAAAAATCCAGCCTTAGTGGATCTATATTCCGGGAGGTGGACCTACAGTCCAAATTTCAAGTCTCTAGCTTCAGCGGTTTGAGCTGGGCGATGATGAATGAGTATATAAGTCAGTCAGTCAGTCAGTCAGTCAGTCACATTACTCTTTTATATATATAGATTTCACAATTTCCTCAATCATAATCAGCAGTTGTCAGGGAGTGACTATATTTTCCTTATTAATTGTTATCAAATAGGAGGTAGCAAAAAAAAAATTTAAAATTTTTTCTTGTCGTTTTACAAGGTTTTTTTTTTTTTTTTTTTTTGAGTGTAGAATTGGTTGGCAAAAATATTTTAAGCCCCACAAATAAAAGATATTTTAAACAATGTTCCTAAAATATGAAAAAAAAATAAGGTAAAACCAAAAATCTGCATTTATATCAGAATGTGCTAAAATTTGCATTTACATCAAAATATGCACTAACTAATCGATGCCATTTTCAAGCAAATTCTTTGATTTGCGACGATATTTGGTTTATGCTTTTCCAAGACTAGAGAGAAAAATGCCTGCGAATTTTGTACTCTTGCCCAAAACATTAAATCATGATAATGTTTTGCGGAAGATTTGTGTACGTGTACTTGCCAAAGCAAAGTTTTTTTGGAAAAAAATAATGTTATATTACTTTGCTATTCCATGCAAAACGAATTGACATATCAGTCGAGGACGCAAAAACCAAAAGAGCTGAACATTTCGTATGTGAGTGCAAAAATAAGTGCAAAAAAGTGTTTTTACATTTTGGAGAGTATAAAAGATTCGGCAGCAAAGAATATAACACTCTCACTTATTTTATGTACATTTTTTTTTTTAAATAAACAACACTCAGGCAATGCTGCCTATCAATTACTAATGTAACCGTGATGTTTCTTTCGGAAAGGGGATAGAAGAGAGATGAAAGATTTGAAAGATAGAAGGGCTTCAGTATGGCAACACTGTAATTGCGCGTGTCAATAATTTTGAGTACAGTTGTTGCATCGCCATCTGTTATCGATCTGGCGAATTATTTTTGAAGCTATATAATATAGCCATTATTTTATTATTTTACTTCGTTGATGTTTTAGTGCTACTTATCAACGAAGGAGGGTGCTGCGATAAATATTAGTTATAAATAGAAACTAATAAATATCTGAAAAAATGTTGTTCTGCCTGAGCTGGAAATCGAACCCAGGCTTGATGGCTAGTAGTCCAACGCGCTAACCACTAAGCCACAGCACCCACATTTTTTTTACGAAAAACAAAATTATGTTAAAAAAAATTTAATGAACCCAAAATTTTTGGTGAAAAAAAATTTTGATGAAAAAAAGTTTTTAATGAAAACAAGTGAGAGTGTTAAATTGGGCTGTGCCGAATCTTTTATACCCTCCAAAATGTAAAAAAAAAAATAAAAACAAAAATTTTTCAGGGGCGTTCCTTTTTTGGGAGGGAAGGGGGGTATTTTAGGGTCATTGGGGGACTTTGATAGCACCTTCCCATCGTGTTAAATATCCCGAGTAAAAATAAACATATATAACAATATATAATTTGATACAAACATAATATATCATATATGATTATATATCTCGTTGGATAGTTTCTAAATTTTTAAATGCAATCATATGCAGTTATATATAATTTAATCATGATTCGGATTAAAAGGTGTACGGTTGATATAATTATATAAAATTATATGAGGGTCAATAATCAATCAATGTATAATTTAACATAAAATTATATATAGCTTATTCTGTTCCATACAAAACTATATACAGGGTGGTCCAATAACTGGTATCTTTTTAAAACATGCAATGAAATGAACAATACTCAATAGTTTTGAAACCTTATGGCTTTATTTGAAAGAGCAAATATTCCCATTATTTATGGCAAACGACTTCATTCATGCGGTTGCCTGTGTTAGCTCCGCAGTAGCTCATTCTCGGCACCCATTTTTCTAATGTTTCTGGTTCTATCTCACGAATGGCTTGAACGATATTCGTCGAATGGGCCTAGAATATTTCTGGATTTCCCATGTTGCATGAATCTTTAACGAGACCCCTCAAAAAAATTTTTAAAGTTTTTAATCGGCAGCTCTGAAGTGATCAATTGTCACCGCGAATATGGCGAAAAACACGATTTCCGAACTAAGTGCGCAAAATATCGATTGTTTGATGGACTGTGGGACATATTGCGACATCCTTCTGAAAATAAATGTCATCCAAGTTGGTATATTCTATTACGGCCAACAAAAAGTCGGTAATCATGGCTATGTAGCGCTCATCTTTGACGAAAATGGGAGTTTCAGCTGTATTTTTGAAAATATTGTGTAATGATGCTGATACTCAAATCTATTGCTTTCTATAGATGAATTGGATTCTTTACAATACCTTGCGAGTTTTACGATCCCAAGATGTACCAATTTGTTTGTTAACATAACCTCATTTGAGTGCCTTATTTCGGTTAAAAACTTTTTTTCGAAAAACGTGCAGTTTGGCAGCGCAGTACTGCGCTACAACGCGATACAGCGGAGCAAGCCGAAGACACATCAATGAAGTCGTTTGCCATAAAAAACGGGAATGTTTGCTCTTTCAAATAAAGCCATAAGGTTTCAAAACTATTGAGTATTGTTCATTTCATTGCATGTTTTAAAAAGATACCAGTTATTGGACCACCCCTTATATGTTTCAAATTAACCAAAAAATTTCTAAGTTTTTTAGGCAAAGTATAAGAAACTTTTTAAAATGTTCCTACACTCAAAAAAAAAAGTGAACTAAAATCTGGGAAAATTAACTAAATTTTGAGGAAAAGAGGGAATGATTTGGCTCCAAAGATTTTTTTTCTTAGTTTTAGTTCATAATTTTCCCAAAAATAAGGAAAACAAAGTTATTTAATTTAAAGCCAATTTTAACTAGAAAATGGGAAAAATTATACTTCACATTTTAGAAATAGATTGGGTCTAGACCCTGGACCCACGGGTTCGGACCCCATTTAACTCGAGACCCCGTTGGGTCCTTTAAGGGTCCCCATAGATTTTGAACCAAAATTTGTGTCCGTTTCGCTCTAACTTGCTTAGTTTTTGAGATACGGTAATAAGGGGCCTGATAGGGTCTTGAGAATCTTAAAAACCGGATAACTCAAAAACTATTGATCGGAGGGCTTTTGAGTATTTTGCCGAAGTGTTCTATGAGTCAAGGGCTACAAAAATGCCGTTGGACCTTTTCTTGTGTTGGCAGTATTTACCGAGATATGTGCATATATAAAATCTCGGGAATTTCAAATTTTAGATCTAAAATTAGGGTCTTGAGACCCCGACAGATATGCAGAGCTAGGCTATTCCATATTTTTCTTTGTAGTCTTTCTTTTGAAAATTTCATTCGTTTCGCTCTATCTCGCTTAGTTTTCGAGATATCGCCATTTTGAATTTTTAACTAAATTCTAAGAAGTTATTTACTAAATTCTCAGAAGTCATTCACTAAATTCTAAGAAGTACACTTCCTCAATTCAAAGAAGAGAAATACGATGATGTTTTTTTTAGTAAATTTTAACTTGAACTAAATTGTTTTTAAGAAATATGTCTTAAAAATAAAGATACGATTCTTAGATTTAAGGAAAATTTCTTTGGCAGTAAGAATTTTTTTCCTAATATTAAAAAAATTAATTTAAAGAAAACTATGAACTAATTATAAGTAAATGAACTAAAATTTTTTCCTCATAGTTAAGAAAATTTCTCATTTTTTAGTTAAATTTTACTAAGTTTTAGGAAATTTCATGATAAATTTTTAAAGACATTTTTTCCTTAATTTTAGTTATGTCTTTTTTTTTCAGTGTAAACATTTCCTTGTCAGGGTTATGTATATCACCTATCTGGTTCGAAGCGTACCCAAACATTTTTTTTGTTTTAGAAAATTATATGTTTAGTGAATGTATCGTTGACCTGTGGTGTATCTCAAACCAAACCAAAAAACACCAGGATTTTATATGTTTTTATGCAATTAGATTAGATTAGATCCATCAATATATGACAATGTCTGGTCAAAACTCGGATGAAATCAAATCATATTTTATACAAGTTGATCTTTTTTAATGCAAAAAGATCCACCATTATTCGGATCAAATTGCGTATAAATATATATTTCGTTACATATCATTATATATTGCATCATATCAAAATTTTTACTCGGGATACCAAATTTTTCATTTATTTAACAAAAATACAAAAATACCTGTAAAAAGTGTATTTTTTTAGAGGTTGGTTTAGTTCTTCAAGGGGGAACTTTTTTTTCCCTGATCCGATTTTGCCAATTTCCAAACTTAACCTACCTAGGAACATAATACATATTTGTGCCAAACTTGAGGGGTCTAGCTCTTTTATTTTGGACTGCATCGTGTTAACTACAGACGGACGGACGGACGGACATCGCTAGAATGTCTAAGAATCAATCACTGATCAATAGGGCAAGTACTTTCATGAAAATGCATATTTTTACTCAGCATTGTAAACATAGCATAAATTAAATATCTATTCGAATCAAAGAATTTGCAATAAAGTGGCATTGATTTGTAGTTGCATATTTTTGCATATTTTGGTATAAATGCATATTTTTGCATATTTTGATATAAATTAGACTTTTTTTAAATTTCATCAATATTTTTTCAAAACTTCCTTAGGAAAATTCAAACCCTATCCCCAATTTTTTATAGAAAAATGTATTTATTCATCGAAATCATATTCTGATGCATTTTTTAAAGAAAATGGATTCCCCTATTTTTTATAGAAAAATGTATTTATTTATCGAAATCATATTCTAATGCATTTTTTAAAGAAAATGGATTCTGGAAGTATAATTTTTAGATTCTGAAAAATTTTTCCTATTCTGAGATTTTTATGAATATCTCTTCACTAATCGTAAAGAAAAAAATATTTTCGAATTTAAGATTTTTTACAGGAAAATTGCATTTTTATTTTGATTAGAGTTAGGGTGGGATCTTTTGCCTTAAGTAAATTTTTTTGACTTGAAAATCGGAAAATTCCGAAAAAAGTAAAAAAAAAAGTATTTTAAAAATAAATATTTTTTTTTGAATAATAAACACAAAGAATTGAAAAATAACTTGTTTTAGAAAAACATTGAATTTTAATATTTTTTTCTTTTAAAAACTTCAGTGATATTTAGTGACTCAAAGAAAAAACTTCTCAAGTAAAAAAATATTTTACTAACTAAAAATTGTTTCCACTCAATAAAACATTTTTAAGAATTGTCGAGGGCCTTAAAATATTTGACAAAGTCTAATTTATGTTGACAAATTTTTTTTTTTAGTAAAAACAATAATTTTTAGATGCATATTTTTAAAGTTTTTAGTGCATATTTTGGATTTTTAGACGCATATTATAGGCACATATTTTCGTTTTTTAGATGCATGAAAGTACTTGCCCTACTGATCAATAATATATATGCTTTATGGGGTCCCCGACCGATATTTTGATGCGTTACACACGGAATGACAAAGTGAGTATACCCCCATACTGTAGTTGGAGGGTATAAAAAGTTTTTGATGAATTTTTTTGATGGAAAGAAAAATTTTTTGATGTTAAAAAAATTGATGAAAAAAAAATATAAAAAAAAGCTTTTAGTAAGAAAAAAAATGATAATAAAAAATTTGATAAAAAAAAAAAAAAAATTTATTTATTTTTTGATGTTAAAAAAATTGATGAAAAAAAAAAGCTTTTAGTACGAAAAAAAATGATAAAAAAAAATTTGATGAAAAAAAATAATGAAAAAAAAAAATTTATGAAAAAAAAACAAATTGATAAAAAAAAATATGAAAAAAAAGTTAGATAAAAAAAAAAAATTATGAAAAGAAAAAAAAATTGATGAAAAAAAAAAATTGATGAAAAAAAAAATTGATGAAAAAAAAAATTGATAAAAAAATTAATGAAAACAAGTGAGAGAGTTTAATTCGGCCGCACAGTGGTCAATTTCGCGAGATAGCGGTCAAAACTCTATAACTTTTGACCGGATTGGTATTTTTTTACGCAATTTGTTTTGTTCAATAGGAGGGACTTTAAGCTTCAATTTGCGTGTTCAAACGTAAAAATCGACTGATAGGAACGTAAGTAATGTGGAGTTAAAAATGCATTTTAATTTTTTGTTGAGTTTCCATTTAAAAGTTGAATATTTTGACATTTTAAATAGGTATTTTTTTATAATTTCTTATTTTCTTCAATCGTATTTTACAACCAATACTTATTTATTATTCCTTAACTTAATTTTGGTCAGAAAATGCCAACATTTGGCCCCTGACATTTATTTAGTCTCAATATTCACAGGTCCTTTGTCCTTTTGATAGGTCCTAGGATAGGTGCTTTTGATAGGTCCAGGGATATGTCCTTTTGATAGGTCCAAGGATAGGTCCTTTTGATAGGTCCTAGGATAGGTCCTTTTGATAGGTCCAAGGATAGGTAATTTTGATAGGTCCTAGGATAGGTCCTTTTGATTGGTCCAAGGATAGGTCCTTTTCATAAGTCCAAGGATAGGTCCTTTTGATAGGTCCTAGGATAGGTCCTTTTGATAGGACCAAGGATAGATCCTTTTAATAGGTTCAAGGATAGGTCCTTTTGATATGTAAAAGGATAGGTCCTTTTGATAAGTCCAAGGATAGGTCTTTTTGATAGGTCCAAGGATCCACAGCTTATTTCCATTGGTTTTAAATTTATTTGCAATTTTCAGGTATTTAAGTTATGTAATATTATATGGCAATAAAATAATTTTTTACCTTTTCCAAATGAATTGCCGGATACCACATAATTTGAGAGTTCTATTGTCATTTTTGTCAAAATTTTGATACACCCTTCTATGTGGACTAGGTCCAAATATGGGCCAACTTCTCCTAATTTCAACAGAATTATTTTTTGGGTCAATAAGAACTCTTGTACAAAATTTCATCAAAATATATGCATAATAGCCACTTTCACATACAAATAACTTCTCAAAAAATATGACGTGCATTTGTACCGAATATCTTACCTTGGGTCAGAAAAATTGCTGTAGCTCAAAAAGTGCAGTCCCGATGCATGGACATGTATATATAGGAATGTAGGGGAGAGTTAGAACTACAAAATAGTAAATTTGTGTTTTGACTCAGCTTGACTCACAGGAGTTGTGCTCTATGAAGTAGGAAATTTCCGAGAAATTTGATCTTTTTTAAAAAAAATATTTAAATTGTTCTGAAAACAGTAGAGCTTTAATTTTTTTACCATTAATAGGAAATAAGTTAAGTTACAACACAAAATTTATTTCGTCCAAAAATCTTGAAAAACAAAAAAGTTATTATCATTTAAACTTTAAAAATTAACTAAAAATATCATAAATTTACTAAATTCTGAAAAAGCCCATTTTGGACCACCCTGTTCTCATTGAAATAATTGAAATAGAGTTCTAATTTTTTGGCTCCCGAGGTTTACTACTGTCTACTTTCATATGAGTCTAATAACTTTAAAATCGGAGAACAAAAACCAAAAGGAGTTTTGGCCGCTATCTCAAAATATTGACCACAGTGGGCCGTGCCGAATCTTTGATACCCTCCAACATGTTCAAATACAAAATACAAAAAAAATCAGAGGTGTTTTTTTTGGGGGTGGACCCTGTGGTTTACAAAATTATTTGTTATGCTTTTTAAACTTTAGTTATACCATTTTCTCATAATTTTTATGTTTTTTTTAATCCACGCCCACAAAAGGGGGCGGGACAAAAAAAACAATATTTTGTAGCCCCCGGGGTCTAAGTGTATGACTTTTTACTCCTTCTGACATAAAAAGGTTTCATTTGTTTAACAAAAATGTAAAAAAGCTGCAAAAAATGGCGTTTTTATAGAGGTTTTTTTAGCTCTTTAAGGGGGAACTTTTATCATGTTAAAAAAATGCATTTGCATTTGCATGAAAGTCTTCTCTTTGCTAATAAGTATTATGAATAAAGGGCTTAGAATTTAAATTCATATTTTCAAAATGTCAATTGAAGGTTTGATCTTATACTTTCTGAATAACAATTGAAAAAGAAGAATTTGTAATTTTATTGTTCAAAAAGTTCCACCGTTTGGTGTCATCTATGGAAAACGATGAAATAAAAAATAGCACACAAAGGATCAAATGAAAATTGAGACGTGTGTTGCGTGCAAGGATATTAATTATAGAAAAAGAAGGAATAGAAAACTTCATACTTACAGCACTGAAATTAGAAATTTAAAGCATTCCACACCAAAACTGCCCATATAAATTGCAAGAAACTTATATGTTTATAATTAACTAACCAAACTACAATTAATAAGGAATTTTTAAAAAGGTTAAATGAGTTTTTCGGAAGTCAATGTGGCCAAATCCGGCTCACAATATTTCGAGTAAATCATTGTTTAAGTTTCAAGATTTTCCAAAATTCCCTGTTAAATACTTATTGAAAATCTTATGAAAAATAAACTTAACAAGCAAATCCATGGCAAATTTAACCGAATTTGTTTATTTTTGGTTATTTGATAAAGCTTCATAAATGATTAAAATTCATACATATATTTTTTTTTTATCAATATTTTGGAAGACATGGGCGTTTAAAAAAGCTTTTTTTTTTGACATTATTGACTTTTAGACAGTTTTTTAACATTTTTGTATTCGGAAACCGTAAGCCGTACGAAAAAAAATTATAAAAACAATAATGTAGATAAAATTATGAAGATTTAACATTTAAAAAAAAAAAAATTCAAAAATTTCAATAAAAAATTTTGAAAACAATGTTTGAATGCCCTTTTTTGCTGGGAGGACACCATGGATTTCCAAAAACAAAATTTTGTTTTAAAGCTTAGAATGGCCCTTTAACGCTGTTAAAATTTCAGAGAGGTGTTTTTTCGTATTGTTAAGCAATAAATTTTCAAAGTTTGTTAGAAAGCCAAATATTTGATTTTTTTTTTCAAAATTTTGGCAAAAAAATCAAATAGTTGGCTCTAGTCAGTTTTTTTTTGTGCTTTTTTACTCAGAACCCGTTAGTTCTACGAAAAAAACTTTTTGTGGCAAATATTGTTGATAAAATTATGGAGATTTTAAGTTTAGAAAAAAAAATAAAAAAAAATGTAACAAAAATTTTTTAAAACAATATTGGAACGTCCCTTTATCCTATCAAGGATACCCTGGATTTGCAAAACCAAAATTTTTTATTAAAGTTTAGAATGTCGTTTTAACGCTGTTAAAATTTCAGGGAGGTGTTTTTTTGTGTTGCCGAGCAATAAATTTTTAAATTTGGGAATAAAGCAAAATTTTTGATTTTTTGCCAAAATTTTGAAAAAAATTAAATATTTGGCGATCTAACAAATTTTAAAAATTAATTGCTTAACAATACGAAAAAATATCTCTCTGAAAATTTAACAGTGTTAAAAGGTCATTCTAAACTTTAATACAAAATTTTGATTTTGAAAATCCATGGTGTCCTTCCCAGTAAGAAAGGACATTCAAATATGGTTTTAATTATTTTTTGTTGAAGTTTAAAAAAAAATTTTTTTGTTTCTAAATTTTAAATCCCCGGTGAAAAATGTGCATATATGGATACATATATATAAATATATGGATGCATATATGTAAATATATGAGCATATATGGTCATATATGAAATTGTATGCAGTCATATATGATCATATTTGCAACATATACATATGTCCATATACGTAAAATGAGGGCATATGCCCATATATGACATATGTGGACATATATGGAGCATGTATGTCATATATGTTCATATGCCCTCATTTTACGTATATGGACATATATGTTGCAAATATGATCATATATGCATTCATACAGTGTCATATATATTCATATATGCTACATATATGGACATACATGACACTGTATGAACGCATATATGATCATATTTGTACCATTTTTCACCGGGTCTTCATAATTTTATATACAATATTGTTTTTAGAAGTTTTTTCATACGACTTACGGTTTCATTTCTCTCCGTAGAAACAAAATTTCCAAAAAGAACTTTTTCCAAAGCATTTGTTCACTATACGATAGAGCATTCAAAATGTCAGTGCCTATAATCATTACTTCATGAAATATAAAAAGTATTAAAAAAAACACTTTTACACCTCTAGAAACGGAATTTTTTAAAAATATTTTAGGAGAACGGTTTTTTCTCCGAAGGACCCTACATTCCAAAATTCAAGCTTCTAAGGTCATTATTATCGGAACCAAAAAAAAAGTACCAAAATACACTTTCTTTCCCCCGATAACAAAATTTCCAAAAAAGTACCTCTTCCAGAATGTTTTTTTCTTCACCGAAGGATTCTACATTCCATATTTCAAATTTCTAGGATCATTGTTTTACCAAATATTAAAAGTACAAACACGATTTTAAATTCCTAATCTTTAGTTTCTAGAACCATTACGACAGAAAATATCAAAAGTACCGAAAATACACCATTTTAGCCATTTTACCCCACTAAGAAGCAGAATTTCCAAAACGTAATTTTCCAAGAATGTTTTTTTACCAAATTCTCCTACATTACAAATTTTAAGATTCCAGGACCATTTTTTCAGGAAACATAAAAAGTTTCTATGATTATTATTTCAGGATGTAAAAAAGTACCAAAAAGTGTACTTTCGGTGTTTTTATAAAAGGTACATTTAATAAAGGGTACTTTTTTGAAAGGTACTTTTTATAAAAAGCACTTTTTATAAAAACCACTTTTTATAAAATGTCCTTTTTATAAAAGGTACTTTTTATAAAAGGTATTTTTTATAAAAGGTACTTTTTATAAAAAATACTTTTTATAAAGGCACTTTTTATAACATGTACTTGTTTTAAAAGTTACTTTTTATAAAAGGTACTTTTTATAAAAGGTACTTTTTATAAAAGGTACTTTTTACAAAAGGTACTTTTTATAAAAAGTACTTTTTATAAAAGGTACTTTTTATAAAAGGTACTTTTTATAAAAGGTACTTTTTATAAAAGGTACTTTTTATAAAAGGTAGTTTTTATGAACGGTACTTTTATAAAAGGTACTTTCTATAAAAGGTACTTTTTATAAAAGGTACTTTTAATAAAAGGTACTTTTTATAAAAGGTAATTTTTATAAAAGGTACTTTTTATAAAAGGTACTTTTTATAAAAGGTACTTTTTATAAAAGGTACTTTTTATAAAAGGTACTTTTTATAAAAGGTACTTTTTATAAAAGGTACTTTTTATAAAAGGTACTTTTTATAAAAGGTACTTTTTATAAAAGGTACTTTTTATAAAAGGTACTTTTTATAAAAGGTACTTTTTATAAAAGGTACTTTTTATAAAAGGTACTTTTTATAAAAGGTACTTTTAATAAAAGGTACTTTTTATAAAAGGTACTTTTAATAAAAGGTACTTTTTATAAAAGGTACTTTTTATAAAAGGTACTTTTTATAAAAGGTACTTTTTATATAAGGGGGTAAAAAGAATCAACATTGGCAAAAATCCAGCCTTAGTGGATCTGTATTCCGGGAGGTGATGAGTCAGTCAGTCACGTTACTCTTTTATATATATAGATAGAAATATTTCTGAACATTTGTTATTGAATTCCCCTTATATGTAAAGACCAAGATGAAGTAAAACATATAAGAGAACCAGTCACAAAAACAATAACTAACATTGGAATTTGAAACCATTTTTCTTGAGTTTTACCTTTCCAAAGAAGATATATGTGAATGTGTGTGTGTGTTTAAAATATTTCCTGTTCATTTCATTTCTATCTTTCTTTGTTGGTTCATTCCGTCTTCTATATTATTTTCTTTTTTGTCCATCAGCAGGAAATGAAAATAAAATGAAGCATAACCTTAGGCAATAATATAAATACGTGCATATGTGTGTGTGTAAAAGTGCTTCTTAGTGTGCTGTGCGTGCAGGTATTGTTTATTTAACTTGAAATGAAACTCATTTATAAGGAGCCCAACAAAAAAACGAAAACGGAAAGTAACTTCTTTATTGTTTAACCATTAACTACAATGTTATTGACCTGTATTATTTAAAAGATACCGAAACAAAGACAATATAAAATTTGATAAATTTGTTGAAAACCTGTTGATTTTTTTTATCAATTTGATAAATTATCGAACCACTTTATTATTGACTTGTTGTTGATTGGTTTTATTGTAAATTTAATGAAGGAAGACGAAGGAAGTATAAGAATTGATAATCATTGAAGTGTTAACTTTCTAATTTTGATAAATTGTTAAATATTTATTTAAGTGGCAATAATAAGTAACCTTGTTGTAGGTCATGGGATAATAGCGTTACAGCTTTTTGTTAGACTTTAAGAAAAATATTATGCATTAAGTTATTTAAACGCAGGGTTTTTTCTACGGGGTGACAAATAGACCTTTGAAGAGCGGAATTTATTTTTGAAGGTTTTTTTTTTCATAACCTACACTTAAAAGAAAGGTATCCTATGACGTACACTCCAATTGTCAATCAATATATTTTTAGGTGCTATGTCGGTGGTTTTATAAACCATCTTTTGGGTAAAAAGTTCGGAAATTTTGGTTGAAAAACGTAATAAACTTTGATCGCTGGTTGCCGACTCAAGATGCCCTTGCAAATTTTTTTCATAAATTTTCCCACAATCAGCTAAGTATTACGTGACCAACGTTCAGAAGGTATTTCGACACAAAATTCGAAAATTAAAATTTCACGGGACGCCTTAGTATATTACACCGTCCAACAGCCAATATTAAACATGAACCGGATAAAATACGTCTGAAAGTAGAGATGAAATGGAGTAAAACTGCATTTACAGTTTTTCTTTTCGTGATCCTGTTTCCTTGTAAAAGGACTTCAAAATTTTAAAGGATACATTTGTAAAATATTTTTGAAATATTTGTACTTGTCCTAGGATGACACTGGTGACCGAAAATGAAAGAGGAAGATCTCCCCTAATTTATCCAGTTTTCTATTTTGCCATATAAGGATAAAAGGATGTGAATAAAGTCATTTGAAAACTATATCAAAATATTTTGTTTAAAATTTTGAATGATATTAAAACATTTTTGGAAGGACGTAGCTTACCTTCTTTTTCTTGATATGTTAAAATAATAAAAAGGGAAAATTAGGGGAGATCCTCTTTTTTCATTTTCTGTCAATAGTGGCATCCTAGGACAAGCACAAATATTAAAAAAATATAGTCTTTTTAAAAGGAAACAGGATCACGAAATGAAAAACTGTAAATGCTATTTTACTACATTTAGTCCCTAGTTTCAAACGTATATTATCCAGTTCGTTTTTTTTTTGTTTTCATTTTTGCCGGACGCTGTTATTATAATAAAACCCACAATCAGTGGTCAGGTTAAGTTCGTAAATGGGAAAAATCATAAAAAAAACTAGAAAAAAAATCTTTGAAGAACTAGAACAACCTATGAAAAACAAAGTACATACATAGATATTTGACTTCTCGAAGTGCTTTTTCTGTACATGGTTACACACTGTACGATACAAAAGACCCCAGAGGCAGGGCATGTGGAGGCTCAGGCATTCTAATTAAAACTCGATTGAAACACCATCTTTTGTGTGATCTCTGCGAGGATTACCTCCAAGCAACTACAATACGCGTAGAGGAGTTTAATATGAACCTAGTGATTTCGTCGATTTATGCTCCCCCCAGATTTAGAATAGATGGAAATCAGTTTGACACTTTTTTTAAATCACTAGGATCACGTTTTCTGGCAGCTGGCGACTTTAACGCCAAGCATACATTCTGGGGGTCACGCCTCATTACCCCGAGAGGCCGCGTGTTGTTTGATACAATTTCTAAAATGGGTCTGGATGTGGTCTCAAGCGGAGAACCGACATACTGGCCGTCAGATCGTAATAAGATTCCTGATCTTATCGACTTTGGTGTGACTAGGAATATAGAAAGAAATTTCGTTAGTGTGGAATCTTCTTTGGAACTCTCTTCAGACCACACACCCACTATTGTTACTCTCCTTAACCCCCGAGAAATTGTATCCCCCACTGGTGACTTAGCACTGACAGGCAAAGGAACAAATTGGCTAAAATATAAAAAATTTCTCAGTACTCATTGCTCAGAAAACATAACGCTAAGAACACCAGATGAAATTGACCTTTCGCTCAGGAATTTTGAATCCAATCTCAAACTTGCTGCTCGACTTGCTACTAAACCCCCCCCGACAATCCAGACAAAACCCAGTTTTTTCTGTTGATGTTGAACGACTCTTAAATGAAAAAAGAAGAGCTCGTAGAGAGTGGCAACTGCACAGATCTCCACAACTCAAATCACGATTGAGAGAATGCACTAATAATTTACGAAGACTACTTGAATCGCAGAGAGTGGCATCACTAAACAGATTTTTAGAAAATCTTGAGCCTACATCAAAAACGGATTACTCGTTATGGCGTGCTACCAAGAATTTGAAAAGACCTGTCATATGTAAGCCTCCTTAGCGAAAACCAAATGGAGGTTGGGCTAGAAATGATACTGAAAAAGTAGATCTGTTTGTTGAACACTTAAAAAATGTTTTCACGCCAAATGAATCAAGTGTTATAGTAGAGTTGCCACCAATTTTACTCCAGCGCAGAGCAGAACCCATCCGGTTTGAGATGCGAGAGGTCGAAAAGGCAGTTGTTGATTTAAACCCCAAAAAGGCATTTGGTATTGATATGATCAGTAATAAAATGCTTTTGGAGTTACCCCGGATAGCATTAAGAATAATTCTATTTATTTTTAATGCTATATTACGCCTTGAACATTATCCCCCAGAATGGAAAGTTTCACTCGTTAAAATGATACCAAAGCCAGGCAAAGATCATACAAAAGTTGAATCATATAGACCTATCAGTCTGTTGTCCAGTTTATCCAAACTTTTCGAAAAACTGTTAGTAAACAGATTAACTATAGCTGTAACTCAGAACAACTCTATTCCGGATCATCAGTTTGGATTTAGAAGAAAACATGGAACTATTGAGCAAGTTCACAGACTGGTTAGTGAAATTAGAAGAGCCTATGAAGAAAAAAAGTATTGCTCCGCACTTTTTATTGATGTATCACAAGCATTCGATAAGGTCTGGCATGAGGGTTTACTCATAGAGTAAGGAAAGTAAGAGATTTTGAAATGACCCATAATAAGTCTGCAAGTTTATGAAAATTGGTAAACTTAATGTATTGCAGACATTTAAAAATTTTGTAAAAAGATCAAAGAGAATTAGAAAATGAGTAAATTTTACCACTATTATTGAGAGGATTTCCTATCTCTATTGAGAGGATTACCACTATTTCCGTTATTTAAATTCTCTTTTAACTAATTTCCCTACTTTTTCCCCTGATTTTGGAGCATTTTGCTTACTCTTTCTACTTTTTCCCCTGTTTTTGCAGCATTTTTTTAAAATTTTGCAGATATTTTTGTGCATTAAGAGAACCATTTTTTCCTTTGTAAAAAAAGAGTGCATTTTTTTCAGCCCCATGTAGTCTGATACCCACTGGGTTTACTCTATAAAATTAAAAATGTGTTACCACCAAATACGCATAAATTACTCGAAAGCTATATAACAAATCGAAAATTTACGATCAAGGAGAACGATTTTGTTAGCACCCCTCATTTAATACAAGCTGGAGTTCCACAAGGTAGTATCTTGGGACCGCTTTTGTATATTCTATACACTTCTGACATGCCAACAAATTTCAATACCCACACTTCCACATTTGCAGACGATACTGCTATTTTAAGCCTCCATGACAACCCGATTGAAGCTACACGAATACTGCAGAGTCATATTCTTCAATTAGAAGAATGGTTACAAAAGTGGAAGATAAAGGTAAATGAGCAAAAATGTGTTCACGTAACTTTCACGTTGAGAAGAGAAACTTGTCCCCACATTCAGATCAATAACCACAATGTACCCCAACATACAAATGTTAAATACCTCGGTATTCATCTTGATCGTCGTCTTACGTGGAAAACACATTTAGATGCAAAATTATCTCAGATGAAATTAAAGACTATAGAAGTTAATTGGCTGATTGGAAGAAACTCTAAACTTAGTTTAGATTGTAAGCTCTTGTTGTACAATTCAATTCTAAAACCTATATGGTGCTACGGCATTCAGCTATGGGGCACTGCGTCATCATCTAATGTGGAGAGAATTCAAAGAAAACAGAACAACATTTTACGGATGATAACATGCGCCCCTTGGTATGTTAGAAATTCCAACATACACAAAGATTTAAATGTTGCTTATGTTAAAGATGAAATTGTAAAACATACCCAAAATTACCTCAGGAAACTGGAAACGCACCCAAACTATCTAGCAAGAAATCTACTTAACAATCGTGGCCACCAACGCCTTAGAAGGAGGGTGACTGCTGATCTAGCTAACTAACTGGAAGGAGAAATGGATTTGAGAACATTTATAAACAAATAA
Source organism: Pegoplata infirma (assembly GCA_963921195.1). Lineage (NCBI taxonomy): Eukaryota > Metazoa > Arthropoda > Insecta > Diptera > Anthomyiidae > Pegoplata > Pegoplata infirma. The sequence continues at coordinate 230,327,558 of OY992536.1, read as the reverse complement.
ATTTAAGAAATATATGAGAAAATGAAATTTTGTCTGGCACTGGCTGGACTTAATATTAAGAATATTTAGATATAAGATATGAACACTTATTGTTAGTTCACGGAATTAAAGTGAAGATTCAATAAATAAAATATGAAACAAAAAAAAAAAAAAAAAAAAAAATACATAGATATATTATTGACCCATGATAGAATCTAAGACATTTTAGCGATGTCCCTCTGTCCGTCCGTAGAAACCACGATCCGTCTGTTGAAACCACGATGCAGTCTAAACCATAAGAGCTAAACCCCCAATGTAAGTAAAGAATATCTCTTATGTTACTAGTAATGTTAAATTCGAAGATGGACAAAATCAGACATGGGGGAAAAAATTTCCCCATTGAAGAACTAAAACAACCCCTGAAAAACAATATTTTTTTACGATTTTTTTTGATTTTTGTTTAACAAATGTAACATTTTTAAGACATAGTATATTGGTAGACCTGCACTTGGACTAAGGGGATTGGGAAACTCGATTGTTTTTTTCGGCCGCCCCCTTTTGGGGGCGTGGATATAGATAATAATTTAAAATACCCAGCAAAACTTTGGTAATGGATAGTGATTATATAACACATTACCAGGTAATGTATATACCTTATTTGTAGCATTATTTTAGGATGTCTTACCAAACATTTGTTCCACAACGTAGTATTTTAAAGTGAAAAATTATGTTTTACTAATAATTTGTTACGTAATGCATGATGATTGGAAAAAATGTATTTCATATTTTTTATATTTAAACATTAAATCATGGATGACTTATATTTGGTTACATTATGTATTATTTCAAAGTTTGAAATAATGCATTACTTATAATTGGATGCTTAATGCATTACAATAACATAAAAAATAAATATTTTATAAAAAAATTCATAAGTTTAAACTAGAAATGGGCTCACGACAGGAATTTTCTAATGACACACACTCACTCACGAGCATATTTTAGCTACTTACACTCACTTACAATCACGTGAGTAAATTTAATACAAAATTACTTTTTCACTACTCGTAACACCTTATATGTATGTATATTACGTTTTGGTATACTATATTATATACCTTACTCGTATGCATTACTTTGAGTCTCATCCCCTGTTAAAATCATCAATGCTGCAATGTATAAAATAAGCAATCCTATACCTTATTTTATACCTTATTTGCTGGGTAACGATAAAAATATATTTTTTAAGCGTAAAAATCATAAACAAATAAAAGCAGGGAGGGAAAGGTGACCCCCACTGGATCCGTCAAAGTTTAGTTAAAATTTACTAAAAATAACATCATCGTATTTCTCTTCTTAGAATTGAGAAAGTGTACTTCTTTGAATTTAGTTAACAACTTTCTAGAATTTATTTGAAAATTCAAAATGGCGATATCTCGAGATGGATGGAGCGAAACGAATGAAATTTTAAAAAGAAATTACTGTAAAGAAAAATAACCTAGATCTACGTCTAGATTCGTCTATTTCAGAAACCTGTTTTCGAATACTTCGAAAAACCGCCTTTTGAAAAAATCGGTTTTTCGGTTTTGTAACTAAAAACCGGTTTTGAATAATCGGGTTTTCTTTTTTTTTTTAATTATTTATTGTAATTTAAAGGAAAACAAAACAAGCATGTCCGTCTGTATAAAACACGATTCAGTCCAAAATAAAAATGTCTCATGGTCATAGGCCGGCTACGTTCGTAAATGGACAAAATCGGACCAGGGGAAAAAGTTTCGCCTCGAAAAACTAAACCAACCTCAGCAAAACGACACTTTTTAACATGTTTTTTGTATTTTTGTAAAACAAAAAGAAATATTTTATGGAAGAAGAAGTTCAAAGTCTGTTACTTGGACTTAGGGGATTAAAAAATTTTAGTTTTTTTCGGATCGTCCCCTTTTGTGGGCGTGTATATAAAAAATAGTTTAAATAATGATAAATTGTATTACTATTGCACCAAAAGCAATATAAATCAACTTTAAAACATTTACCGCGAAGACCAATGTGTCCCCCCAATGGACCATTACAACAACCCCCCCCCCCCAAAAAAAAATAAATAAAACGCATCTGCAAAATTTTTATTTTTTACCTCTTGTAATAATACTGAAAAAAACACGTTCACTAATCGTTGAGGATGGGTTATGGGGTGTAACAAGTTGCTAACTTTATTAAGGTTTTTATATGGGAATTACGATAAATTCAAAATTGCTGGTTAAAGCTATCGAAATTTTCATAGAAAAACCCTAATAAAGTTAGCGAATAGTTTCTTGAAAAAGCAAGTATCATATTCCCATTACATTGCCTTGAAAAGCAGATATAATTTGGAAGATCTTTTAGATAATTTATCTATGTAGTATCTAGTAAAATCCTCTTTCAATTCAGGATTTTGAATTTTTTTTAAGGTATAATTAAACTGTTCTTCAAAGTTGAGATGGCTACTAAAAAACAACACTGAATGCAAAATATAAAAAAAAAATTAATTATAAAAAAGTTCGATTATTCGAGACCAAAAAATCGATTTCTCGAATACTTCGAAAACTGGCCTTTTTAAAAAACCGGTTTTAAAAAAATAGAAAAAATCCATTTTTCGAATACTTCGGAAATCGGTTTTGACATCTCTACAAAATTAACCTAAAATTACACCTTTTTCATACATAAATATTTTTTTTGAAAAAGGTTATCTCTACTGTTCGAAAAATCGAACCGTGGATCGAAATGGGTTAATGTCCGTCAGTATTCGTCACGATTTAGTATAAAATAAAAGAGCTATTCTCCTTAAATGCGACACGAATATGTCTTATGGTCATAGGCAGGTGAAGATCGTAAACGGAAAATCGGACAAGGGGGCAAAAAGGGCATGTTTTTCCAATTTTAAGCAATGAAAACATTAAAATAATAAAAAAAGAATAAAATAATGATAAAATGGTATTACTATCCGCCACTCCCCACCGAGACGCTTCCTGATTTTTTTATAATTTTTAGTATGTTGGAGGGTATCAAAGATTCGGCACTGAAGCAGAATTTTGCACTCTCACTTGTTTAGCAACACTCAGAAAATTATGTAAGTTACTACATTTTAGTTGTTTGTATATTTTACAGTAGTTAGTAGTACAAAGTCAGTTGTTTTTGTATGAAAAATATTAAACAACTTTTTCTGTTAGTTATTTTAAGTACTTTTTTTGAATAACTAACAAAAAAGTACTGTGATGTAGTAACAGTTATTTAAAGTAGTTAATTTTATTTTTTTTTTATCTCTGAAAAATTTTTAAAGTTTTTTTCCAAAAAATAAAAATAAAATTTAAAAAAAAAAAAAAATTTGAAAAAATTTGGTCTTCAAATTTTTTTTTCTGAAAAATTTTTTGAAAAAAAAAATAATTTATTGATTATTTTATTTTTACTACATTTTAGTTGTTTTGACTACAAATGTAAGTAGTTTTTACTACATAAGTCAGTTGTTTTTTGTCAGTTAAAATAACTAACATTGTTAGTTGATTTAACTGAAAAAGTAGTTGACCCCAAAACAACTTACAAAGTAGTTATTTTAACTGACATTTTCAGTTGATTTTACTAACATAATTTTTTGAGTGAATGAATTCACGATATTAATGTTAACATACCAGCAGATCATTAAATTGATTGATTGCTAACAAAATGTGGTTAAACTGTCATCTATGTTTTTTTTTTCTTTATCGTATTTTCTTTTTAATTTTAAAGAAAAATTTATTTAAAAATCCTTTATGTAGTAAATTTTTATATGTCAACTTAACTTGTGACACTTTTTATCCTTTAGGGGTTTGTGTTATTTTACAATTACATCCCTTTTTCTAAAAGTACACATGAAAGCTGATAGACCCTATGTTTGACAGTTGGACGGTAGGTTTCTCTGTATGTGTGTGTATATATATTTTAAGCTTTAATAATAAAAGTTCACAATCAACAAGCATTTGTTTCAATCCTATAATGACACATTTTGTGTTTTTCATCTTTTCCTTTTTTCATTTTACTGGATGGTCCACCATATAAAAATGTCACCAATGCAGTAAGTTTTCCTTTATAGTCCATGTTGTTTTTACTATCATTTTACTAAAGAAGTTTTTTTATGCACTTAACAACTACTGCAACTACTAACTTACAACCACTACCACAAAACTCATATTTCCTTAGTGAATCCCTATTCGTAGGGTTCCGAAAGTTTTTCTTTTAACATTTTTTGTTCCTGTTGTAGTATGGTTGGTATGTGAACAAGTATGTCATAATAATGACAATAAAACTTAACACAATTGATGTGTTGCTGATGTTGATGCTGTTGCTGCTGTTCTATGCTAGATTATTGATTGTTGCTCATATTTGTTAGTCATGTTTGTGGGTATGCGTGTTGCCAGGATTTCACATACTTGCACAAGCATTATGGTCCTTTTTCTACTCATATTATTTTCCGTCATGCTTGCTCACCTTTCTTTTCATTTTGCTGGTTTTTATTTTTAAGGGAATTTTAAATAAAAGGTGAAGAGTATCAAATGCCTGGTAATTGCTTGATATAAAACCATAATCGTTTTATACGCATTTGTGGCTTATAATGTTTGTCTACGAATTAAACAAGTTTTTTTTTATAATTTTTGTACAGGATTTTGAGGATATTTTTTTGTAATCGGAAAAGCATGATATTACAAAGATAAGTATGTAATACACAGAAGTAATAAACAAATTTTATTTTAAACAAGAAAATTTTAGAAAAAAATGAATAAACTGTTTTGGTGCAGAAATGACAATTTGGAATCTCTGGATTTTTCAAGATTGGCAAGATTTTGTAATCCTGTTTCCTTTTAAAAGGACTTCAAAGTTTTACAGGATTAAATTTTATAAAATATTTTTTTAATATTTGTACTTCTCCTAGGATGCCACTATTGATAACAAATGAAAGAGGGGGATCTCCTCTAAGTTTCATATTTGATAATTTTTACAAATCAGGAAAAAGGAGGTAAGTTACGTCCATTCAAAAATGTGTCCTTCAATATCATTCAAAATGATATCTTTTATCCTAATATGGCAAAATTTTAAAATTTTAAAATTTTAAAAATATTTTACAAAATGTATCCTTTAAAACTTTAAAGTTCTTTTAAAAAAACTAAAAACTTCAAAAATATGCATCTAAAAATTATTGTTTTTACTAAAAAAATAATTTGTCAACATAAATTAGGATCTGTCAAATATTTTGAAACCCTCGCCAATTCTTAAACATTTTTTATTGAGTGGAAACAATTTTTAATTAGTAAAATATTTTTTTGCTTGAGAAGTTTTTTCTTTGAGTCACCAAATATTTCTAAAGAAAAAAATTTTATAAAAGAAAAAGAATATTTATTTTTCAATACTTTTTGTTCTTTATTCTAAAAAAAAAATATTTTTAAAATATTTTTTTTTCACTTTTTTCGGAGTTTAACCTCACCCTAACTCTAATCAAAATAAAAACGCAATTTTCCTGTAAAAAAATCTTAAATTCGAAAATATTTTTTTCTTACGAATAGTAAAATGTTTCAGAATAGAGCAGTGGTCGGCATCCATTGCACATGGATCCCGAACACATTCGGCTATACACATGTATTCAACACGAATGTCAACAAAATTCACAACTAAGACACTGTTGCCAAGTTGGAGGTTTTCCCGCTAAATCTAGCGGTTTTTGTTTGCATTTAGCGGGGGAAAATTGGTTTTAGCGGGAACGGTGCTTTAGCGGGAAAATCTAGCGCTTTTTATTTGGATTTAGTGGGACAAATTTAGAGGTTTTTTCCAATTGTTCTTTTTTTTTTTTCAATCGAAACGCCAAGTTTGTCGAATTTTAGCTCTTTTTTTGAAATTTAGCGGGAGAATTTTGTATTTTCCCGCTAAAATTTTTTCGTCCGTTTCTTGCGCGTTTTTAATGAAAAGTAAATTTTCGTAGAAAAAATAATTTGGAGGTTTTTTTTTTAATTTTTTCTTTTTTGTCAATCAAAAATGCCAAGTTTTTCGGTTTTCAGCGCTTTTTTTTGTAATTTAGCGGGAAAATTTTAAATTTTCCCCGCTAAATTAATTTTTGGCGGTTTCTAGCGCTTTTTTCGTGAAATTTAGAGGTTTTTGGTTAAAAATAGTTGGCAACAGTGAACTAAGAGCATAAAAATACAACAACAAGCTGGTTGATGTCGCTTTGTTTAAGAAATATACTAACACATGCATATTTATATTCATACAACAATCCATTCATATACTCTCTTTCTGCCGACCACTGGAATAGAGACATTTTTAATAGGAAACATTTCTCAGAATCTAAAAATTATACTTTTAGAATCCATTTTCTTTAAAAAATGCATCAGAATATGATTTTTATAAATAAATTCATTTTTTTATAAGAAATATGCGATTGGTTTTGAATTTTCCTAAGGACGTTTTGAAAAAATATTGATGAAATTAAAAAAAAGTCCAAATTATAAGAAAATATGCAAAAATATGCATTTATACCAAAATATGCAAAAATATGCAACTACAAATCAATGCTATTTTATTGTAAATTCATTGATTCGGATAGATATTTAATTTATGTTATGTTTACAATGCTGAGTGAAAATATGCATTTTCATGAAAGTACTTGCCCTACTGATAAATTTATAAAGGAAATTCAAAAAACGGTTAGCAAACTCGATTTTTGCAAAAAAATTACTTATGCGACATCATTTTAGAAAAATCTAAAAAAAAAAATCCCAAAAATATTTTACTCTTTAAGCTTTCAAATTATGCTTGTGCCCACAAAACTTTTTTTGTGGAACACTCTGATGTCCCACTGTTATGTACATAACAGTATTCTGTTAAAGCTTTTACAAAGTGGTGATTTTCTCATGGTGTAAGTTGTATATGCTTAACAAATAAAAGCTTTTCAAAGTTTTAGCAAAGTCATAATTCAAGTCGTTAAAAGTTCATAAGGTTTGTGGATTAGATTATTCATAAGGGTTGTGGATTAACGACAACAAATCAACCGCTGTTTTCTGCAATTTTAAATGTAACGAGAAAGCTTAAATAATAAAACAATGCGACATTAGCGCAAATAAAAAGCAGCTTTACTCGGTTATCAGGTTAAAAACGAATACTTGAATTTATTACAGTGTTGCCACTTCTTGGATAATTATCCAAAAAATGGATAATTTAAAATTTTTTGGATACTCTTTGGATAATTTATGGATAATTTTATCATTTACAATTTAAAGTTTTACATGGACAAAATATAATTTTTTTTTATAGAAAACAAAAACCGATTTACGAAATAAATTATCTTCAAATACTGTTGCTTCAATTCTTTTTACAAAAGAAGGCATTGAAAGAAATGGGAGTACAAATTTTGAGCCCACAAAAGAGTAACTCTGTGGAACAAATTTAGGTTAGCAAAAGTTAGGTCGATTCTGAGAGTGAGAGGTGAAAATAGAGGCTAAATTAGAAGACCCGTATCGCGGCGTTTGTTTATGTTAGTTCGAATTTTTTTTTAATCGACCTTCGAACTTTGCAGTCAAATGCCGATTTTCAGCATATTGTTTTTATGTACCTTAACAAGTTTAAATTTAGGCATGTTAAAGTGGTTAATCATGTTTAAAAAAAATTAATGCGAATTTGATATTAACATGTGATTGTCCAGAAGTTGTTTGAAAAAAAAATATGATTGCTATCTTAAATCAAACAAAACGATAAACTGGGGAAGTTTCATGAAAAAGAGAAATAAACTGAGAAAATTCCTAAATTGTACCAAATGTGTCATTGGTGTACCATTGTACTTTTGAACTTCGAATTGTACCAAAAAAAGTACAATTGTACCAACTTTTGCAACCCTGATGTGGCTAATAAAACAAGAAAATTTTTGTATTTAATAATTTTTTGAATTTTATTTAATTATTTTTTTAAGTGTAAGAATAACATTATTTTTTTTTATATGTAAGTAATAATCAAAAACGATATTCAAAACATATGGCAAAAAATATATTTTTGTAAAAAAAACTGTGGCTCCGATTTTTATACATAAAGGAGCCTTATGTCAAAATTTATAACAAAAAGTTAAATTTAACGGAGATATTTTATAACGGAGCATTGAATAATCCATTCTAAATCGTATAACTAAAAGTTAAAAAATTATAACGAAAAAAGTGCATTCGTTTTATTTTAACCAAACTTTATTTATGTGAAACAACACGAAAAAATTTCGGATTTAAAATCTAGAACTCCAAAAAAATTTGGAAATTTTCATTTTCCCATTTTTTACGTGGCCTTAATAAAAATTTGCCTTAATCTCTATGAAATAGTCAAAATATATGTTTCCCCTTAAAGAACTAAACCAACCTCTAAAAAAAACTGTAGTTTTTACATTTTTTTTTAGATTTTTGTTAAGCAAATTAAACCATTTTATGTCAGAAGTTCAAAGTCCTGTATTTACAAGGAAGGTCATTTAGAGGGCACCCACCGACTGTCCTGAAATTTTAATATGGAATTGAGGAAACAAAATTAAGAGTTACCTGTTTTTTTAGCTGCCCAATCTCAAATTTAAAAAAGGGTTGCCACCTTATGAAAAAATTAGGTATATCGGGACAATCCGAATAAAATCCCAACTAGCGGAAATTTCAACAAACGAAAAAATACGGATTAGCTTAATTTAAATAGACATTTAAAAGCTGATAAAGATTGAGCAGCTAAGAAAAAACATGTAACTCTTATTTTCCTCCCCTCTTTTCCATACACAAGTTTCAGGAGAGTCGGTGGGTGCCCTGTGAAAGACCATCCTTGTTAGACCCAAGGGGCTGGAAAATTTTTTTTTTTCGGTCCGCCCCCTTTTGTGGGTTTGGATTTAAACAAATCATTAAAATAATGAGAAAATGGTATTTTATCGCGTTAAAGAAGGTAACCACCACCACCCCCCACCGAGCCCAAAAAAAACGCCCCTGGATTTTTTTAACATGTTGGAGGGTATCAAAGATTCGGCAAAGCCGAATTTAACATTCATATGTTTTTTTGATTTAAAAAAAAAATTAACGCAGGCAAAAACCGCCATTTTGAAAATTTTTACAAAAACTTTTCCGACTTCAGAAATGTTTTGATATTCGTATTCAGCATGCCAAAATTAATTAATATATGATTAATAAAAAATAATGCATCGCAAGATAGTTTTTTTTTTATTTTAAAAAAATCTAAATTTTCCAAAAATCCATAACTTTGATGGGCGCCACGGGTTAAAATGATTGGATCTGGCACAAATTAAGTTTAAATGAAATTTTGTCTCAAGCTTCATGAAAGGATCAAGCAAAAGAAATTACGATAATTTAAAAAAAAATCTTGGCCATAGGAAAAGACCGCTATTTTTTTTAATTTCGAATAGTGATATCTCAAAAACTGTATTTAATCCGATTAACTTCAAATTTGTACCTCATAAATTTTGGACCTCATAGAATAACAATTTGTCCAGACATTTAAAATAAAATGAAGCTCTACACAGAAAATAATATGGAGGAAACAAATTTGAGTAATCACTTGTTTAAATTTAAAAACAAAAATTGAGTAATTTTTTAATTGACGCAATTAAAAGTTTACTTAAAATTTTTAAAAACAATTTAAGTAAATAATTTAATAAAAATTTAATAGTTTTTTTTAAATTTTTTTAAACTCTCGTAGTTTTTTGAATTCTCGTTTAGTTTATTGTTTTTTGTGTATATAAATTTTCCTATGTTTTTGAGACATAAATATGTTTTGTAAAGTTTAAAAAAAAAAGTTTTTTTTTTTTTGTTGTAAAAAAATTTAAAACTTTTTTAATTTTTAAAAAAAATAAATAGATAAATTTTGAGTAAATTTTTAATTGTGTTAATTAAAAATTTACTCAATTTTTTTTCAAAAATTTAATAAATTTTTATTAACAATTAACCAAGGTTGGCAATCGATACCCACCTAGAATAACGGTATTTGGCTATTGTACCCCAACCAATAAACATATGGACATTTTTAAAAGCGATTATGAAAGTAGATGAAATTTCTAGTACTTTTGATGTGTTACTTCGTGTTTGTACCGGTTCAGCTTCGTTGTATAGGCCAATACCTTTAAAAAACCGTTTCAAACGGTATTATAAAGGTATTGGCCTATATTTCGAAAAGCAACCGGTACAAACACGAAGTATCACATCAAAAATATTATAAATTTCATCGACTTTCATAATCGCTTTTAAAAATGTTCATATCTTTATTGGTTGCGGTACAACACGCAGAAAAAAAACATGGTTGCGGTGATCATGATTTAAGAGCGTCATATTATGATTGGGAATATGAGTGTAACAATAATGTTAATATGATTGAAGGCAACAAGGAATGTTGATCATTATATGATTGCGGCAATTATGGCATAAATGTTATATAATTATAATAATATAATTATAGTTTAATAATTTTTTTAAATTGAGAAACACCAATAATTTATTTTTTGTTTTTAAATGTTGTTTTTATAAATATGAAACCATTTCTATTAATTTTGGTTCAATTTAGTGGCAACCTGCTTTTTACATCAATGATGTGCAATAAACTTATGGCATTTTTCTAAAAAAAATTTCATCAACGATAACATTTTTGTCAGTTAACATTGGATGATTGAATAAACCATTAAGTTATTGACAAAATCATAACATATTTGCTACAATCATAGCATATTTTTTACAAAATTAAAATTATTGTCAGCAATTATAACACATTCAGCAAACAAAAAATGCAAAAAACACTTTAATATTTTCGATTATATGTTTTTATTTAAAATGGAAAGTTATTTTTAAACCGCACAATAAATAAATTATATAAAGTAGATTTGTATTTTATTTCCTTCTGCGTTAATAAAATTTTTTAACTCAAATTGCCTTAAATTTTTTAATGAACTAATTGTAAGTCGCGTCTTTGCGACTAACTGCTTGCTGGCAAAACACTAAACTGATGATAAACCTGACAATGTTTGCAAAAATCAATTTTCATTAAGTTGTGATTATCTAATGATTGTTATAATCATAATATGTTCAAATTTTTGGTGTGTCGATAATATAATTACAATATAGTTACAACAACCATATTGTACTTTTGGATGTAGCAATTATTTTTTCATGATTGGAGCAACTATTAAATGTCTAAAACAATCATATAAATGTTTAACTAAAATTTTAAAAAGAATAAGTGATTGCTGCAATCATAACTGGGTTTAGAGACCATAGTATAGTTGCCGTGATCATGTCGCAACCATATTTTTTCTCTGCGTGAATAGCCAAATACCGTTATTTTGGGTGGGTATCGATTGCCAACCTTGCAATTTACTCAATAATATTAAATCGTTTACTGGTGCAAAATTGAGTAATTTTTTACTCAATAGAATTAAAAATTTACTCAAAAATTTTTTTTTGTAGCATTTAGAAAAGTAATTCTTATAAGTCTGACAGGACACGGTGCCCTGGAGAGGATTTAAATAAAATGTTGGTGTTACTCCAATTTTTAAGCGGATTATGTTTTGTGACTATAAAAGAAAGAAAATGAGCCAAAAAAGAAAAAAAAAGTACTAGGCGCTTTTTTTTTGGCGGGCAAAAAAAAATTATAAAAAACGAAAAAAGAATTTATTCTTTTAAATGCATTAACATTTTTTTATACAGATGAAAATTCATCGCATATTCACTTATCAGTGAGATTTAAATATATTTGTGACATATTTTTTCAGACATGAGACTTAAAAGAATAATTTCACTATTTAGTGAGACTAAATCAAATTTCTTCTTTAATTAAATGAAAATTGTAACTTTAGCAGTTACTTCACATTCAATATTGATCCTGTTTCTAGATTTTAAAGAAGAGAAGTTACCCCAACAATACAAACAAATTTTACAAAGGAGTTTTGGTGAAATAAACAAAATTAAAAAATTATATTTAGTGCATCCATAAGATTGACAACAAAAAAATAGTCCCAACTACTTTCTGCATCTCTTTTCAAACTATTTATATTGTTTTACTCTTCCTTAGGCACTGCAAACGCACTTTGCAATGGTTTTTACTATCGTTTTCTGTTTTTTTTTTTTTAGTTTTGAAAAAACTCATTTAACAAAAAAGTATAAATTTTTTTAAAATGATATGACCCACTAATGTCTAAGGTGAGGAAACTTTGTGTTTTGCTGTCCGTCAGTGTAGTACACTGAAAACATTTAAGATTTTACATTTTTAAATAATTTACAAGGACATATTTCATTTTGTTTAAATTAAAAGTGAAATTATTCTTTTAAGTCTCATATCTGGAAAAATAAGTTATATATATATTTAAATCTCACTGATAAGTAAATATGCGATGAATTTGTATGCGTATAAATAAATTTTAACGCATTTGAAAGAATAAATTCTTTTTTTTTTACAAATTCGTCTTTTTGCCCGCCAAAAAAAAGCGCCTAGTACTTTTTTTCTTTTTTGGCTCATTTTCTTTCTTTTATCGTCTAAAAACATAATCCATTTAAAAATTGGAGTAACACCAAAATTTTATTTAAATCCTATCCAGGGCACCGTGAGGAATAATTTAAGTTCAGAATAGAACAAAAATAAAAAAAAAAAATGGAAAGCCAGATTTGAGATTTTTGAATTACAATTGGGCTATCTGACTAATTTTTTTGCAATTTACTTGGCTTTCTGAATTTCAGTTTGGCTTATTCAAATTTATATTGGGCTTTTCTTTCCTAGTTTACTAGACCCCAGCAAAAAAAGAGCTTACCATTCACTGCAAAATTCAAAACACAACTTATGAACCATCTGTACTTCTTCTTCAACTGAAACATTGATGAATTTAATATGGGCGTGACACACAAAGTATGTTCTTTTTATCGCCACTTTTCAGTGGCGAAAGATTGACACTTAAGTATAACATATATCACTAGTGTTTTTATCACAACTTCTGAAGTAGTGATCCAGATGTTAATATAACTTGACCTTTTGGAAGCACTTTTTTCATCACTTCTTTAGAAGTACATATTTCTTGGCATTTTGGGTGTGATTATGTCATTTTTATTTGGTGATTTAGAACTTCTAAATTAGAAGTTCTTTTTTCACTTATTTTTGTAAGATTGATTGAAAGAGTATTTTTTTTTTTGTAATATTTACACTAAAAACACTGTTCGACAGCAAAAACCTTCCAGTGAAATTTCTAACTGGTCCTTATAGATTTTGGTCTCCTGCTTCCAAATCTACCGTCCAAATTTTTCTAGCACGTACCGTTTTTGAGATATTCGCTGTTAAAAAGAAAAAACACTTTTAGGGGTCCACTGTTACGTATTCTTACGTTGCTCCCACGAAATAGGACTTGATTTTATTAAAATGGACCTCCTGATTCCAAAACTGCAATCCACAATTTTCAAGCATGTTCTGTTTTTGAGATATTCGCGTTTGAAAATTTTAGTGTGATTTATAAAGAATATAAGTGCGTAACAGTAGAGTTTGAGTTTTTCAAACGCCAATATTTTAAAAACAGTACGCGATAGAAAAATTTGGATACCAGATTTGGAATAAAGATGTCTTATTTTTACTAAATCGAGTACTATTGTGTTTGAGCAACTTAAGAATACGTTACAGAAGAGACCCAAACATTTCAATATTCAAACGCGAGTATCTTAAAAACCTTACGTGATAGAAAAATTAATTTCATTGATAATCTAACGTATATACTTCAAATTAAAAAAGGAGTAATTATAGAGATCACAAAACTAATAAAATTCACGGCGAATTGATTCACAAGTTTGTTTTGACCACAAGCATATACCTCAATTTTCTAAAAAGCTTAAACAATCTTTAATAATGTGATGCAGCAACATTCGCTTTAGTTCGTAAATGTATTTATTAAATTTAGGACCAACTTTTTTTGATATAAGATATGAAATTTGAAAAATTTATCAATAATCGATTTTTGTCTTTTCGATTTTTAAGCTCTAAATCAGTCATGGGCATTTTTGTAATTCCTATTCCCGCGGGAATAGGCTAAAAAATGCTGCTTGTGCGCTGTCAACACACATACACTATAAAATTCTGTTGCTTGAGCAAATTTGTTTCGCTTGCTACTACCCACACAAGCATAAATGTTATAGTATGTGTGTGCGCATCGCTGCTCTAAATAAAAAGAAAAGAAATGCCATTACCAAATTTTGTCACCATTTTTGCAAAACCTAAAATTGCATACTTCGTGTATCACCCTCATTCTAATTGTTTCAGTTGAAAAAGAAGTTCATATGTTGTGGTGATTTGATTTGATTCCTAAGAACATATAAAAAAGGTACTTCAAAATCATTAAGCAAAGAACTGGTGAAATATGTTTTAATTGTTATTTTATAGCATTTTTGGAAGTGATTTTAAAAGTACTTCCTACGGAATATGAAGTTCGGCAACTATCGCTACTTTGTATGTAGTGAAACACTAATTCTTTTTGAACCACTTCGTTTATTTTTTGCTGGGACTTTAAATAAAAACAAGTGTTAAAACGTTAATATTTTTTTTGTAATATTTAAATTTATTTTATAGAAAAAAGAATTTATTTAAATTTAAACTTAAAAAATAATTTGTTGTTTAATTTACATAGTTTATTTTTTTTTATATTTTGCATCCAATTAATAAAAAAAAATTAAAGTTTTTTCCAAAATTAAAAAAAAAAAATATATTTTTAAATATAGTTTTTTTATAGCTTAAAAACTGAAAAAAAAAATTAATATTATAATAAAAAAGAATTGTGCTAATTTTATTTATATAATTTTTGTTTATTTTTATTTTCCAATTATTTTTTTTTTTTTCAAACTTAGTTTTCTTTTTATTAATTTATTTAATTTTTATTATAGTATAATTAAGTTTTCTTTTAATATTAACAATTACAAACTGTTATTTTTTTATATTATCATATAGTACGTTTTACGTATTATGTTTAAACTAAAAAAAAATATTTACAAAATATTAAAATTAATAAAAAAAAAATATTTTTTTTTCTTCATGTTTTAATTTTTTTTTTTTTCTTTAAATTATTTCTCTGCTATTTTTGTTTAAAGTTATTATTTTTTAAAGGTTTGTTACCTATTTTTTTTTAATGATCCTTATTAATTTTCATATATATTCAGTGATTTTATTTTTTTATTCTTTTGTTAATAATTTTTATAATTTTTTACTATTTTTTTCTTGTTAATATAGTAGTTACTTAACAAACTAATAAGTGTTTTATTATAATTTTTGTTTACTTCTTCTTTTAATTATTCTATGTAAATATTAATAGGCGACCAGATGTAACCTGAAATTAGAAAAAAGAAGAAAAAAATAATTAATATAATTTTTTTTTTTTTTTTGAAAATAGGCAATAATATAAATTTTTTGTTAAGCCTTAAAGTATGCTACAAAATTTTCAACTTAACGTTTGTAATGAAAAATCGGTGTGGAATTTCTGTTATATCTATTGAATTTTTGAAAAAAATCTTAAAATACAAAACAAATTTCTATAATTACCCTAAATATGTCAAGTACCTAAAAAAAGTTTTACCAAAAGTGTTAATAAAGTCTATAAATCTTTGACAGCACATCACTTGAATTTCGTTTCTCTAAAACTAAGGTAACAAAATCAAATTGCCAAACTAAAAGGACATCAATAAAAGAGAAAAAAATGTAATTCCCTTCTTTATTCCAACACTCCAATGAAATCTCAACATAATTTATTTATAAGGACAAATTCAAGCAGAATTTATTAATGATGTTGAAACAAGGACATGTTCGAAAGAATAAAAAAAATCTCAAAAAACAAAAATAAAAGTTTGTAAAAAAAATTAAAATTTTATCATCAAATTAATTTGAAAAAAAAAAAAAAAAATTTTCATACCCTAAACATCTTCTCCACCAAGCAAATGTCAGTCTCTATATAAAAAACAAGTCCTTTTTGTTCTTTAATAGCCAAAAAAAAGGTGAACATCACAAACTGGCTATTAAACCATGACAACTTGTTCATCAATTTTTTATTGAATTATTCTAAAAAAAAAAAATATAGAACAAAAAAGTTTTTCTGATACCAAAGAATTTTATTAATAATAATGAAACATACTGGTACATATTTGAGGTAGCGAAATGAAGCTAATTTTATGGCAACTTATAAGTTTT
This sequence comes from Pegoplata infirma, assembly GCA_963921195.1. Taxonomy (NCBI): domain Eukaryota; kingdom Metazoa; phylum Arthropoda; class Insecta; order Diptera; family Anthomyiidae; genus Pegoplata; species Pegoplata infirma. Next base: position 230,311,382 of record OY992536.1, on the reverse strand, counting down.
TTTCCTCCGTTTTTTAAACACATCCTTCTGTTTGAGTGTTGAAAAATGTCAAAGTATTTGACACTTAAAGGTATCATGTATTAAAATAAAAAAGAAGAATTTAACCCCTACTACATATTTGTACTCATAATAAATTCCAAAAAAGTCCTTGGTTGTCAAGTGTTTTAGGAACAGAAAAAAAAATTGAAGTGTAGTTAGGGGTGACAATATTTATTAAAAGATTTTTTTTGTTCACATAAACTTTTTGTTCCTAAGGGTATAAACGTTTACCTAAGTAGACTTGATATGTGTAAATGGGACAAAAGCTTAAACAAGTTTTTTCGAATGAAAATTTCTAAGGGGCCCTTTAAATTGGAAGGATTTTCGTACATAAAATATTTAAAAATCTTAATCCGAAAATCCTAGTGTCTTTTTCTTTACGGAAAAAATCGTCTGAAAATCCGAGAAGTTTCTTTGGGGAAAATTACTATGAAAATCTTTAATTTTTCTATTAGAAAAATTACTCCTAAATTTTAAGCATTCTGTATAAAAAAAATACTCTGAAAATCAAAGCATTTTTCTATAAGAAAAATTTCTCCGAAAATCAAAAAATCTTTCTAAAAGAAAAATTAATCAAAAAATCGTAGTCTATAAGAAAAAAGACTTCGGAAATTCAAAGTATTTTTCTATGAGAAAAATTACTCGAAAATTAAAGTATTTTTCTATAGAAAAAACTTTGTACTTTGAAAATCAATGTATTTTTCCTTACCAAAATTTCTCAAAAAATCATTGCATTTATCTATACAAAAAATAACTCTGAAAATAGAAGCATATTACTTCGGAAAACAATTTTTTTTTATACATTCTGTAAGAAAAATTACTTCAAAAATCAAAGCATTTATAAGAAAAATGACTCCGAAAAACAAAAAATCTTTCTATAAGAAAAAAAGACTCCAAAAATTAAAGTATTTTTCTATATAAAATAACTAATTTTAAAATTTTAGTATTTTTCTATAAGAAAAATGACTCCAAAATCAAATAATTTTTCTATAAAAAAAATTCTCCGAAATCGGAGTTTCTCTATAAGAAAAATTACTCCTAAATCAAAGCTTTTTCTATAGAAAAATGTACCCAATCGAAGTATTTTTTTATACGAAACAAATTCACCGAAAATCGTATAATTCTTTACAAGAAAAATTACTCCGAAATGCCAAATATTTTTCATTAATAAAATTGACACCGTAATGTGAAGCATTTTTCTGTAAGAAAAATGACTCCCCAAATCCAAGCATTTCTTTAAACAAAAAGATACTTCGAAAATAGGCGCATTTTTCTTTAAAAACTAACTTCGAAAATGGAAACATTTTTCTATAAGAATATTAGAAAAATAATTCCGAAAATCTTAATTTTTCTAGTAGAAACATGACTCCGGAAATTAAGGCATTTTTTTTTATAAAAATTACTCCGAAAATCCAAATCCATATAAAGGATATATAACTCCGAAAATCGATGTACTTTTCAATAAGAAAAATGACATTGAAAAAATAAATATTTTTCTTAAGGAAAAAAATTACTCCGCAAAATTAAACATTTCTATAAGAAAAAATACTTTGAAAATCGTATTGTAGAATTTTTAAAAAGCAAAATGACTTCGTAAATCAAAGCATCTAACCATTTTTCCTAAAATCTATCTATACTTCTATACTAATATTATAAAGAGGTAATGTTTGTATGTTTGTTTTTTTGTTTGTTTGTTTGTTTGTAGAGGGTAATCTCCGGAACTACTTATCCGATTTCAAAAATGTTTTCAGAAATATTTAAAGTGTTCCTCCTGGATGGACATAGGCCAGGTTTCATCGACCACGCCCACTTCTACGCCCACTTTTGGCCAAAAAACGTAAAATTGAAAAATCTCCAAAACTACTGAACCGATTTCAAAAATTTTTTCTGCAATACATACTTGAAATGGTCCTTCATGGTGGACATATGCTGGGTTTCATTGACCACGCCCACATCTACGCCCATTTTTGGTAAAAAACTTAAAATTTTAATATGTATCTATGAAACTACTCATCCGATTTCAAAAAAGTTTTCAGCAATATTTAAAGTGTTCCTCCAGGGTTAACATAGGCTAGGTTTCATCGACCACGCCCACTTTTAGCCAAAAAACGTAAAATTGAAAAATCTCCAAAACTACTGAACCGATTTCAAAAATTTTTTCAGCAATACATACTTGGAATGATCCTTCATAGTGGACATATTTCATTTCATCGACCACGCCCATTTTTACGCCCACTTTTGGCCTAAAAACTTAAGATCTAAATATTTATTAAACATCTTATCCGATTTCAAAAATGTTTTCACCAATATTTAGAGTGTTCCTCCAGGGTGGACATAAGCTAGGATTTATCGACCACGCCCACTTATACGCCCACTTTTTGGCAAAAAAACTAAAATTTAAAAATCTCCAAAAATTTTCATTCGATTTTCAAAATTTGTTCACCAATACTTGGTCCTTCAGAGTGGAAATATTCTAGGTTTTATTTATGGTCGTAAAATTTCAAAATATCCGAAACTACTCATTTAAAAAATCTTTTCTCCAATATTAAGAATGGTCCATCAGGTTAGACATAGGCTACGGTTCATCTACGTAAAATTTTTAAATATACGAAACTTATTATGAGATTTAAAAAATGTGTTCACCAATATTTAGAATTTTCTTTCAGGGTGAGTTAGGGTAGGTTTCATTGACCACTCCCATTTTAAAGATTACTTTTTGTCAAAAGACGTAAAATTTTAAAATCTACGAAACTACTCATCTAATTTCAAAACATTCTGAAAAATGTCCTTTTTGGAAATTCCTATTGTACTGGGTCAAATACGTGCAAAGTACTGAACTTTGAAACTTTTTCTATCTCCTGAAAAGTCATAGTAACTTGAAATGTTGGATCCTCCAGCCCAAAAAATCATTCTGAAAAAGTACCTTCTGGAAATTAAGATTTTAATAGGGATAAGGGTAAATTATTGTAATTTGGAACTTTTATTTTTTTTTTTTAAGAATGAAGCCTACATGGAACGAAATAAATTGGAATTCAGAATAAAATGGAATAAATAAAATGGAGAGAAATGGAGTGAAACGGGGAATGAAATGGTTTCAATAATAACGATATAAGGGCTCGAAAATTTTCAAGAACATTATTTACCGAAACGAACATGTTTCCGAGCTAAACGCAGCTGTTTATATTTACTGTTTATTCTAAATAGTTTTTATGAAAGACTTCAACGATAAAAATTAACTTAAATAAAAATTAAATATGGGAAAATTTTAGAAATGGAGACTCTTATCCTGACCCTTCTTTATTCAGGTATTTAATATTACCGGGGGCGAAGTTCCGGGCGGGCCTGCTAGTGTATAAATATTTTTTGAAAAAAATTTGAAAAATGAAAATCGAAGTCAAAAACTTCTTTGAAAATAGGAGAACTTTTTATAAGAAAAATTACTCCGAAATTCGAAGCATTTTTTATAAGAAAAATTACTCCGAAAATTGATTTCTACTATTTTTTACTTCGAAAATCTGAGAATTTTTCTATACAAAAAATAATTCCGAAAACCAGATGATTTTTCTATGGGAATAATGACTCCGAAAATATAATATCCATTTATCTTACAGAAAAACGCTTTTATTTCGGTGATATTTTTCATATAGAAAAGTACTCTGATTTGGGAGACAATTTTTATATACACTCAAAATAATACATTAGTAGATTTACTATTTTTTTTTTTTGCTAATGCTGGTTAGCTAACTTTTAGCAAATTTTTAGTTGAGATTAGCATGTTAGCAAAAATATCTTGTAAACTTCATTTGGCGCATTAGCAATTTTATACAAAATTTGAATTAATTTTTTTTGCTTAATTTAAAATTGAGATGACCAAATTTTTACAAGCTTTTTTGCTAATATTAGCAAAAATAAATGGTAAATTTTTTTTTATTTTCAGAAAACTTAAAATGGCGCTATCTCGGAAACTAAGCCAGATAGAGCAAAATGGAGGCCATTTTTGGTTTTCAAGCTCTCCATAGTATCGCCGGTCCTCTTCACATGTGTGGACCCTAATGGATCCTAACTTTGGATCCAAAAAAGTTAGCATTGCCGAAAATTTTAAAATGCTCATATCTCGGTAAATATTGCCGACACAACAAAAAGTCCAAAAGCATTTTTGTAGCTCTCAACACGTTGAACAAGACCGAAGCTCTCCGAGTAATATTTTTGAAGTTATCGAGTTTTGTAATTCTCAAAACCCCGGTGGTCCCCTAAAATCACGTATCTCAAAAACTAGGCAAGGTAGAGCGAAACGGACACAAATTTTGGATCAAAAACTATGACGATTTTTAAGGAACCCAACTAGGTCTAGGCCCATCGGGGTCTAAACCTGTTGGGTCCGAACCCAATGGCGTCCTCAAATGTGTCTGAACTAAGTTGAAATAAAAAAAATTTTAGTTAACTAATTTGTGGCAAAACATTTTTGCTAACTTTACCAAAAAAATTGTGGGTTCAAAATCAGCAAATTTTCTTGTAGGTTTACAAGTTTTTTTTTTGCTAACATTACAGTTTTTTTTTTGAGTGTAGAACAAGTAAGAGTGTTAAATTCGGCTGTGCCGAATCTTTTATACCCTCCAACACGTTTAAAATTAAAAAAAATTCGCAGGGGCGTCTTTTCTTTTTGCGGGGGGGGGGGGGCGGCGGAATCGGTGGGGGACACCTTTACCACCGCTATATATGTTAATAATTATTTGTTTATGATATTAACGCTCAAATAATAAATTTTTATCGTTATTTTAATTAATTTCTATAACCACGCGGTCTGGAAAAAATCTAATTTCCTAACCCCGTTGGCACAAGCGCAGGTCTATGAACATAATATGGCATAAAAATGTTACATTTGTTGAGAAAAAATTAAAAATAACTCGTCAAAATATTGTATTTTTCAGGGGTCATTTTAGTTCTTCAAGGGGGAACTTTTTCCCCCCTGGTCCGATTTTGACCATCTTCGAACTTAACCTTACCAGTAACATAAGAGATATTCTTGCCCAATTTCAGCGGTCTGGCTCTTTTGGTTTGGACTGCAACGTTATTTCTACCGACGGACGGACGGACGGACGGACGGACGGACGGACGGACGGACGGACGGACATTGCAAGAATGTCTTAGATTCTATCATATACTTTGTGGGGTCCCCGACCGATATTTCGATGTGTTACACACGGAATGACAAAGTGAGTATACCCCTATACTGAGGTTGGAGGGTATAAAAATACTCCGATTAAGGAGACATTTTTTGTGTAGAAAAATTCTGCGATTTGATTTTGTATTTTTTTCCCCTTATGACAGGACATTTTTGGTAAAGGAAAATATTCCGATTACGGAGACATTTTTCCTACAGACATATACTCCAATTTGGAGAAATTTTTCTTATAGAAAAGTACTCCGATTTCTAAGACATTTTTTCTAAAGAAAATAATCCGAAAAATACTATGATTCAAATACACTTTCCGTAAAGAAAAATACTCAGAATTCAAAGACATTTACCTACGAAAAATACACCGAAATATTTTTATAGAAAAATACTACGAGTTCGACAACATTTTTCCGATAGAAAAATACTCCTAAGTTTGAGACATTTCTTCGATAAAAAAAATATCCAAATTTAGAAACATTTTTCAGATAGAAAAATACTCCGAATTCGGAGACATTTTTCCGATAGAAAAATACTCCGAATTCGGAGACATTTTTCCGATAGAATAATACTCCGAATTCGGAGACATTTTTCCGATAGAATAATACTTCGAATTAGAAGACATTTTTCCGATAGAAAAATACTCCGAATTCGGAGACATTTTTCCGATAGAAAAATACTCCGAATTCGGAGATATTTCCGATAGAAAAATACTCAGAATTCAGAGACATTTTACCTACAAAAAATACACCGATATCGTAGATACATTTGCTATAGAAAAATACTCCGCATTCGGAGACATTATTCCGATAGAAAAATATTCCGAATTCGGAGACATTTTTCGATAGAAATTTACTCCGAATTCGAAGACATATTTCTAATAGGAAAGTACTCCGAATTCTGAGACATTTTTCGATAGAAAAATACTCCGAAATTGGAGACATTTTTCCGATAGAAAAATACTCCGAATTCGGAGACATTTAGCCGATAGTAAAATACTCAGAATTCAGAAACATTTTTCCGATAGAAAAATACTACGAATTCGGAGACATTTTTCCGATAGAAAAATACTCCGAATTCGGAGACATTTTTCCTATAGAAAATTACTGCGAATTTGGATAAAATTTTCTATATAAAAAATTACACAATAAAAAATATTTCCAAATGAAAAATTCTCCAATTTCATATACACTTTTTTTACTAAAAATTACTCCGATTTTGGAGACACTTTTCCCATAGAAAAATACTACGCTTTAGAATGTCTCAGAATTCATTTCATTTTTCTGATAAAAAAATACACCATAGACATATTTTAATTTTGGAGTCATTTTTCATTGACCCGATTTCGGAGACTTTCAAATGAAACATTTCACACCTGGCCCAATTTATCTAAGAGCCCCCTTTTTTCATAATATCCTCAATATGCACGTTTTTGTTTAATATAGAGATTTATGATGCATAAGGACATCGCGTATTTTTTGCGATTTTTTTTTATTTTTTTTTTGTGTTTTACAATCCTAAATACACTCTTGAGATTGTATTGTGCTAACGCGCGTATTTCAACAACGAAATCCATGTCAACTGTATCATTTGTGGTTTTTTAAGTTTTCTTTTTTTTTTTTGTATAAACATAAGGGGAACTGAGTTCTTTAGAAGTTATTACAACAAGATGTTAAATTAACAAAGTCTTGGCTTTTTTCCATCATCTTCTTTTTTTGTACTTTTTATTAAGTACCATATTGTTTAACGTTGTTAAAATTGCAAAAAAAAATGTTACAATGTATTTTGTCCTCATTTTTTTTTTTGTTTGTTGTCATATATTTTTTTTTAAACATTTCTTTTGTTGTTCACAATACGTGGGCTCTGTACTGCGTCTTAAAGTTCTCATATTGTTGTAGAATATACTTAAATTGGTATACTTGAAGGTTTATTAGCACCACGGCAACATCGTTTAATGGAAACATTTATTATAAGAATTCTAGCAAGACATACTCTAGTATATCGGTTGACATTTATAGTCTTCCTACCATGTCAAACGTTGCGTTTTTTAATAAGCCAATAAATATTGCGGTAATAGAGTGAGGGTGATGGTGGTAGTGGAGTTGGTGTTGGTGTTTATGAGGGAGGTGTGTCGTCTATAAGTTTAGCCGCAAAGTGTGCATTTGAAGGAACATTTCAATTTATGAAATTAATTTGATTTTAAGTGGATGGGAAGCCCGAGAAATGAAAAAAAAGGTTCATGGAAAAGTTTTAAGACTTATGAAAGGAAATGCATAATTTGTATTGATATATCGCTCATTTACTTGTATAACGTCATAACTCAAAAAAAACGGGAATTATTTGTTATATCATGCTTTATATTGTGTCAAAAATCCGTATTAATATCTTTTAAACTCACTGTTTGAGAAGATAACACGCCATTATTACATTTTCAATGTACCGGTCTTTTTCAATAGAAAACCAGTTTCAATTGTAAACTTTAAACTCGATTTCTGCAAAATTAAATATTTTGAGTTATGACGTTATACAAGTAAATGAGCGATATGTGTATCGGTCAAAATTACGATCCAAAACCACAAATCTGGACTTGGGTCTTTAGATTTATTTTATAGAGCAAATCCATGCGAAATTTAACTGACGGATCACCAATTTTGATAATTTTTGGTTATTTTTTAGAGCCATATTTTTTTATCAATACTTTCGAAGATATGGGCGTTTTAAAAAAGGTCATTATTGACAATATTGACTTTTAGGCAGTTTTTTAACATTTTTGTACTCAGAAACCGTAAGTCATACGAAAAATGTCTGCGAATTTTGTACTCTTGCCCAAAAAATTAAATCATGATAATGTTTTGCGGAAGATTTGGGTGTACTTGCCAAAGCAAAGTTTTTTTTAGAAAAAGTAATGTTATATTACTTTGCTATTCCATGCAAAACAAATTGAAATATCAGTCGAGGACCTCTTTAAAAAACCAAAAGAGCTACATTTCGTAAGTGAGTGCAAAACTAATGGCAAAAAAGTGTTTTAACATTTTGGAGAGTACAAAAGATTCGGCACAGGGTTGTAAAATGTTAACATCAAAATTGTACCAACGAGCTCCTAAAATTGTACTTTTTCGACCCCAATTGTACCAAAAATCTTTTTTTAAATTTTTTTATTAAAAAAATTAACTAAAAAAACATTAGCAGCAGAAGTTTGTGCAGCTTTTGGAAAGGAGTCAAGACTCAAAGAGCGCATCCAAATCGCCTGAATTATTACATGATTCCTGTGAACGTGTCACAGTTTAAAGCACTATTTGGTAGCACTGAAAGAGCGCTATTGCTGATGCAGTGAAATCATGTATCTTCTCAGCGTTGATTAAAGCATTCTTTCATATCATTCTTTCGTTATAATATCATAAATTTTATAAAAAAATTTTCAATTTTTAAAAATAAATTTCAGAATACATAATTTTTGAAAAAAGTACGCTTTCCCATATTGCCAGGGCTGAAAGCCATCCGAAACATTGGTCCTAGACCTACATTTAAGCAGAATCACTTTTTGAGCCGATATTGCTATGATTTCCCGTCCCTCACGCAAAAATCGCTCACGTTTATTTACCAAATATTCGGTAAAAATTGAACTCACCAAGTGCGTAATTTAACGAAGTTTTTGTTTTAAAAAATTTTGTTAAGTTACGCAAAAGCACTTCGTGAGTTCCATTTTTGCCAAAAATTTGGTAAACAATTGTAGGGGCTGGTAACTCATCACAATGTAAACAATGATTAGTGCTAACCAGTGTTTCCAAACGCCAAATTTATATGAAATTGATCAATGCTCTGTCGGTCCATGTAATTAGTCTCCATACAAACGTCCTCCTGATATTTACTTAAATCTGTCTATTGGCATCCTTATATGTCAATTTAACTCGCCGTGAATCGTATAAACTAGGGAAATTCCATCAAAAAATGGGATAAACTGAAAAAGATCTTAAATTGTACCAAATAAGTCATTTGTATACCATAGTACTTTTGAGCTTCGAATTGTACCAAAAAAAGTACAATTGAACCAACTTTTGCAACCCTGATTCTGCACCAAAGAATATAACACTCTCACTTGTTTTATGTACATTTGATAAACAAATGGAAAATTTTTATGCAAAAAGCTTAGACTTGGTGAAAAAGTAGTTTTGGTAAAAAAAAGTTTTTTTCACGAAAAACAAAATTATGAAAAAAAAAATTTGATGAAAAAAAAAAATTAATGAAAACAAAATTTTGATGAAAAAAAAAAATTTTTGATGAAAAAAAAGATTTGATGAAAAAATTTGATAAAAAAAAAATTTGATAAAAAAAATGATGAAAACAAAAGTTTGATGAAAAAACAATTTATAAAAAAAATTTGATGAAAAAAAAAACAATAAAAGAAAAAAAAAAAAATTTGATGAAAAAACAAGTGAGAGTGTTAAATTCGGCCGTGCCGAATCTGTTATACCCTCCAACAAGCAAATAAATAAAAAAAAAAAAAATGCAGGGGCGTTTTATTTTTTTTGGGGGAGGGGGGGGGTCGGTAGTGGTAATTGGGGGGGGGCATTTCTTTTCCAATATGTGTTTAAGAATTCATTCTTATACTTTTTGCTCTAAAGAAATACAAGTTTATCATTATTTAAAACAAAAAAATTATTCCACGCCCATAAAAGGGGGGGGGCGGACCGAAAAAACTACATTTTCCTATTCGGTGGGTCCAAATGCAGGACTTTGAACTTCTTGTAGCATAAAAATGTTGTATTTGTTAAACAAAAACAAAGAAAATCATTTAAAAATATGGTATTTTTCAGAGGTTGGTTTAGTTCTTCAAGGGGGAACTTTTTTCCTCCTGGTCCGATTTTGCTCCTTTACGAACTTAACCTGCCTAGGAACATAAGACATATTCGTGCCAAATGTCAAGAGTCTAGCTCGTGTTAACTGCATCGTGTTAACTACAGACGGACAGACGGACAGACGGACAGACGGACGGACGGACGGACATCGCTAGAATGTCTTAGAATCGATCACTGATCATAAATATATATACTTTATGGGGTCCTAGACCGATATTTTGATGCGTTACACACGGAATGACAAAGTGAGTATACCCTCATACTGTAGTTGGAGGGTATAAAAAATTGATGAAAAAAAATTTGACGAAAAAAAATTGAAGAAAAAAAAATTTGATAAAAAAAAATTTATAAAAAAAAATTTGATGAAAAAAAAAGTTTGATGAAAAAAAAAATCAATAAAAAAAAAAAATTGATGAAAAAAAAAATGATGAAAAAAAAAAATTTTATGAAAAAAAATTTGATGAAAAAAAAAATTTCAAAAAAAAATTAGAAGAAAAAAAAGTTTGGTGAAAAAAAAAAATCCATAAAAAAAAAATTTGATGAAAAAAAAAAAATTTATGAAAAAAAAAATTTATGAAAAAAAAAAGTTTGATGAAAAAAAAAAATTGAAGAAAAAAAAAATTTGATGGAAAAAAAAATTGATGAAAAAAAAAATTGATGAAAAAAAAATTAGATGACAAAAAAAAAAATTGATGAAAAAAAAATTTTTTTTGTTGAAAAATAATTATGTTACGTTTTATTCACCAGCTGGTAAAAATCGGTTTTATTCACCACGACGTGAATTATTATCCAAGTTACAAACCCAAGTTAATAAAATGTTTGGTTTTAAGAAAATGAAAATAGTAATTCTTGTTTTCTTTTTCGTTAATTGTTAGCTTATATAGTCAAACTGAGGTGGCGTCCTGCAACTTTTTTAAAATTAGACACCAGCCTAAAAACATTATCATGTTAAAAACTTTTAAAAACAATATTGTAGATAAAATTATGGAGAATTAAAATTTGGAAAAACAAATTTAAAAAATATTAACAAAAAATTTTGAAAGCTATATTTGAATGTCCTTTTTTCCTGGGAAGGACACAATGGATTTCCAAAGTCAAAATTTTTTATTAAAGTTTAGAATGCCCTTTTAACACTATTAAAATTTCAGAGAAGTATTTTTTCGTATTGTTGAACAATAAATTGTCAAAGTTTGTTAGAGGGCCAATTATCTATTTTTTTTTTTTTAAATTTTGGCAAAAAATCAAATAGAGTGCTCTATACAGTTTTTATTTTTTGTATTTTTTTACTCGGAAACCGTAAATTGTACGAAAAAATTTTCTGTGACAATATTGTTGTTAAAATTATGAGTATTTTAAATTAAGAAACAAAAAAAATTTCCAAAAAATATTTAACAAAAATTTTTTTAAAATAATATGGGAATGTCCTTTTCTCTTGTCATAGACACCTTGGATTTCCAACACCAAAGTTTTTTATTAAGGCTTAGAATGTTATTTTAGCGCTGTTAAAATTTCAGGGAGGTTTTTTTCGTGTTGTCGAGCAATAAACTTTCAAAGTTGGTATTAAAGCTAAATTTTTGATCTTTTGCAATAATTTAAAAAAAAATCAAATATTTGGCTATCTAACAAACTTTGAAACTTCATTGCTCAACAATACAAAAAACACCTCTCTGAAATTTTAATAGCGTTAAAAGGGCGTTCTAAACTTTGATACAAAATTTTGTTTTTGAAAATCCATGGTGTCCTTCCAAGGAAAAAGGGACATTCAAATATGCACTCAAAATATTTTGTAGGCAAAAACAAATGGAAAAACACATTTAAAACCAGTGAATAAACAATTGAAAACCATCCCAGTAATTATTCATTTGTTTTAACAAACATCAACATTTATTTTTTACTTTTGACAAAATTTTCTAAAATAAATAACATTAAACATTAAAAAATTACGGTTTTTTTATTCTTTTTTACCAGCAAATTCATAAAAAATAACCTACGAAAACATTAAAAATTAATGATAGTTCCTTTTTTTTACCAACAAATTCCAAAAAAATAACCTACGAAAACAATAAAAATTAATGATTTCGTAGGTCATTTTTTTACAATTTTCTATAGAAATATTTTTTTTAAAAATTTTTAATACAATTTTGAGGAATCGATCCCGCAATCAACTACATTCTGGCCAGACACTCTACCCATCGTGCCAAAGTCACTTGATACAAATATGTTTTTATATTTCTATAAACAATTTTTTGAATTTTTTTTTCTACAAAAAAATAACCTACTTGTGTAGGTAAAAACTAATGATATCTCATTAAAAAATACCAACAATTTAAAAAAAATTACTACACAAGTCATTAAAAATTTAAAGAATAATCAGCAGTTTTTACTTAAGGTCTTATGATACTTGCAGTTTTTGTATTTTTTATATTTTGGAGAACAGTGCAAATATATTTTCATAGGAAAACTGACCAAGTGTAAAGAGTATGACAATATCATGAAAAAACTTCAAACGTCAAAAAATATACGTGTGTTATCAATAATTTTGCAGTGACTGTCAAAAAAAAAATATAAAAATTTTCAACTTGAAATTTACATTTCCAGAATAAAATGTTAACAGTGTTGCCAATTTTATTAGTTTTTGCTCGAATGAAGCGGTTTTACATTTGTTTTGAGCGTTTTTTAGCTATTTTGGGCGAGTAATTTTGAAAATAAAAGTTGGCAATATTGTTTTTTTGTTTTGTTTTTATTTTATTGTATTTGTTGTTCTTTCTCGCATTTGTTGTTTCATTCGATCAATCCTAAAAAAATCCAATACAGAAACTAGCAAGTATCATACCACCTTTACAGAATAAAAATAATAACTTTAAAAATTTAATGTTCCTGAAAGTCTTTATTTTTTAGTGTGTTATTTTTAAAACAATGGACAGAAGTAGTCATTATTAAAAACTGAACATCAAACAAATGTGTTTTTTTTTATGTTAAAAGCGACTAAACGTAAAACTTTTAAAATAAACTACAAACAGTTAATGACATAATTTTTTGAGTGTGGTTTTCAAAAATTTTTGTTGACATTTAAAAAACAAAATAAAAATTCTACGCCCACTTTTGGATAGTTTTTTTAACGAGATAGTTTTTTTTACCGAAACGAACATGTTTTCAGCCTTAATGGGGCTGTTTTAATTTTAAAATAAAAATTTAATAATGTAGGGGTGAATTTAAGAAATGGGGACTCTAATCCTGATCCTAACAAAGTTCTGGGCGGGCCTGCTATTTTTTAATAAAATGAAAATCGCGAATAAAATAGCTTTTTTGTTTTTTTTTTGTCGTTTTATGAACTTTTTAAGTGAATGAGAACTATAAATCAAAATATTCAATTATATTTGTTGTAATGTTAATTAAAATATTATTTAAATAATTTTAAAAGTTTTCTGATATTTAAATGTTTATTTAACAAAAAATCCTTGTTATTTTACAAGCTTTTTATCAATAATTTTGTAATTTTACAAGCTTTTTACCAATAAAACTGTAAATTTACAAATTCCTATTAAAAATTACGAGCTTTTTTGTAATTTTACAAAGTTGTAAATTTACCAATAATTTGGTAAATTTACAACTTTTTTTGGAGAAATAAAACTTACAAGGAATACTCGTAAATTTACTAGATTTTTTTTGTAAAAAACTTTGGAAATTTGTAAAATAACATGAAAAACTGTAAAATTACAAAAAAAAAAATTAAATTTCGATCGAATTTGTTATGTGTTAAAAAACAAGAAAAACTGTCAAATATTGGTAAAATGGGATTACGAGACTTTTTTCTAGTAATTTGACAAGGTTTTTATTTTTTTAGTGTAGTCGAGTTGCTCTATAAATTAAAATATGATTACCTCAAACAATTAAATTTCCCACAATAAAATAACTTAAACTTTTTATTTAATTTTTAAATCTTTCATTCTTAAATTAATTTAAACCCTTTTTCTTTTATTGCTGACTCGTGTGTTAATGCTTGCAATCAATTTTATCATAATTGTTTACAAATTGTCAACCATTTAATCGTTTGCCCTTACATAAGACAGCACCTTTTTTCACTTGTAAATTTCAAACCACTTCAAAAATACACCATTAAACAACACACATATTTACAACGATAATATTCTGAGATTGAGATGTTCATGTTCAACTTACGATGGGAACACAATCATCCTTATTTCTAAATACGCGCATCACTTCGACGTCGAATGAGTTTCACTTTCGACGACCTAGTTTCACCACATTCTACAATACTTCAGTGGTATCGGTGAAGGAATATCGATTAATTTTTGTTATCACTAGCAAAACACAAAAAACAACAAAACATAAAAAATAACATGAATTGTAAATTAATTAAAATTATATTGCGGGTCATATTTTATATTTATTTTCAATCTTACTATAATATATATAATTAAAAAATTAAGAATAAGTATTTTAAACTTCAGAAATTAAACAAAAAATCGCCATAAACAAAAATCCGTCCCTGTGTGGCACAGCCCGGGAACAAATGCAGTTTGCATTTTCATGGTTTTTATTCTGCCGGAGACATTTTTATTACATAATTTATAGAAAAATAAAACACTTAATTGATATTTAAAAGAAAATTCTATGAGTTTTATTGATTTAGTTAAAAAAAACACAATTTTCTATAAAAACGCGCCAAAAAAGATGTCGAACAAAATTATATGAATCTGGCGTCGAAGACGAATTGAGGAATACGTCGAATGTCGACGATAACGAAAAAACATATGGTTTTCGTCTGTATCATCTCCAACGTATTCAGGAATACCAAAAATTACCTTCGTCGCGTTTTAAACGCGTTTATGACAACAGGAATAGCCCCGAATATTTATTAAGTCAAGCACACGTCATGCAGCAAATAAAGGAAACTAAAAATGTATACACAGAGAAAAATTAAAGAATAACAAGTAGAAATTTTAAATTTGACTTGGCCAAACCCTCACTCACATAAAAAAACCGTGTAAAATACAAGAAAAGTTTGTAACTTTTTTTGCTACCTCCTATTTGACAAGAATTCCTTGTAATTTTACAAACTTTTTACCAATAATTTTGTAATTTTACAAGCTTTTTATCAATAAAATTGTAAATTTACAAATATTTTGATGCGATAAAACATAAAAGTAGGTTTCGTAACTTTACTAGATTTTTTGCTACCTCTTATTTTACGAGAATTTCTAGTAAAAATTACGAGCTTTTTTGTATTTTTACAAGCTTTTTAATAATAAAAATGTAAATCTACAACATTTTTGGCGCAATAAAACAAGGAATTCTCGTGAATTTACTAAAATTTTTTTTGTAAAAAAAACCTTGGAAAAAATGTAAATTTCGATGGAAAATGTTTTGTTAAAAACCAAGGAAAACTGTCAAATATTGGTAAAATGGGATTACGAGACTTTTTCCAGTAATTTTACACGTTTTTTTTTTTTTGTGTGTATAAATATTTCGTTCTGTGTATTTCCTTTGGTATCTTTAACATGGATTGTAATGTGTTGTATTTATATGTTTAAATATTATAAGATTATGATAGAACATTAAAAGTCCCTAAGTCATGTTAAGATGTGTTTGTGTGTTATAGGGTTGAGTTTTAAATCAGTTAAATACATACAAAAGACTAAAGATACTAGACAATCTTGACAAGCTCCTTTCAAATCCTTAAGGACTTTTTCTAGATAACTGACTGTAAAACAGTGTTTGAGAGAAACAAAAAAAAAAAGGAAATACTTTGTGAAGCAAAAAATAAAGGTTTACCACTTGTTGATTGTCTTATGGTTCAAAAGTACAAATACACAACAACCAGCAGAAACAGAAGGATAATGTATATATCCGATTAAAAAAGTTTATATATAATTTGAAAAAAATTAATAAAATTTTATATAATTAGATAATATTATAAGAGCAAATCCATGGGAAGTTTAACTGACGGATCACCGATTTTGTTTATTTTTGCGCCTTTTTGACAATATTGACTTTAAGACAGTTTTTTAACATTTTTGTGCTCGGAAACCGTAAGTCGTACGAAAAACTTATAAAAACAATATTGTTTATAAAATTGTGAAGACTTAAAATTTATATTTTTTTTTTTAATTTCAACAAAAATTTTTGAAAACCATATTTGAATGTTCTTTTTTCCTCGAAAGGAACCATGGATTTTCAAAACCAAAATTTTGTATTAAAGTCTAGAATGTCATTTTAACGCTATTAAGATTTCAGAGAGGTGTTTTTTCGTATTGTTGAGCAATACATTTTCAAAGTTTGTTAGATAGCCAAATATTTGATTTTTTTCAAAATTTTGGCAAAAAATCAAAAATTTAGTTACATATATCACCAACTTTGAAAATTTATTGCTTGACAACACGAAAAAACACCTCTCTGAAATTTTAAAAGCGTCAAAAGGACATTCTAAACTTTGATAAAAAATTTTGCTTTTGGAAATCCATGGTGTCCTTGAATGGAGAAAGGACATTCCAATATTATTTAAATTTTTTTTTTTTAATTTTTTTTGTTTCTAAATTTAAAATCGCCATTTTTTAATCAACGATAGTCACTGATAGTTTTTTCGTACAACTTACGGTTTCCGAGTGAAAAAACACCAAAAAACTGTCTAAAGGCAACTGTATTGATTTTCGTCCAAAATTTTGAAAAAAATCAAATATTTGGCTCTCTATCAAACTTTAAAAATTTATTGCTCAACAATACGAAAAAACACCTCCCTAAAATTTTAATAGCGTTAAAAGGACATTCTTAACTTTAATACAAAATGTTGTTTTTAGAAATCAATTATGTCCTTCCCAGTAAAAAGGACATTTAAATATAGTTTTTAACATTTTTTGTTGAATATAAAAAAAATATATAAATTTTAAATCTTCATAATTTTATAAACAATATTGTTTTTATAAGTTTTTTCGTACGACTTACGGTTTCCGAGCACAAAAATATTAAAAAACTTTATAAAATTCAATATTGTCAAAAAACCGCTTTTTTAAACGCACATGTCTTCCAAACTATTAATCTTTTAATTATTTACAAATCTATATTATATAACCAAAAATTAACAAAATCTGTGATCCGTCAGTTATTTCCCATGGATTTGCTCATATATAATTATTTCAGAATTTTTTTTATATAAAATTTTATAAATTTATATAAAATTTGATAAAATTTTATATATAAAAAAATCGCATATAATTATATAAAATTTTATAAAATGTTATAAAATTATATCAAATTTTATATAATTTTTTAACATTTTCTGAAAACTGAAACCTCTTCATATAACACCGTCCAATATTAAACATGAACCCGATGATATACGACTGAAAGTAGGGATAAAATGGAGTAAAACTGCATTTACAGTTTTTCATTTCGTGATCCTGTTTCCTTTTAAAAGGACTTTAAAGTTTTAAAGGATTAAATTTTATAAAATATTTTTTTAATATTTGTAACACCGTCCGAAAGCCAATATTAAACATGAACCCGATGATATACGTCTGATAGTAGAGATCAAATGGAGTTAAACTGCATTTACAGTTTTTCATTTCGTGATCCGGTTTCCTTTTAAAAGGACTTCAAAGTTTTAAAGGATACATTTTGTAGAATATTTTTTAAATATTTGTAATTGTCCTTGGATGACACTGGTGACGGCAGATGAAAAAGGAGGATCTCCCCTTATTTTTTCATTTGTATATTTTGCTATATCAGGATAAAAGGATGTGAATAAAGTGCATTGAAAATTTTATCAAAATATTTTGTTGAAAATTTTTAATGATACTGAAGGACACATTTTTGAATGGACGTAACTTGCCTCCTTTTTCCTGATATGTAAAAATAATAATATAGGAAAATTAGGGGAAATCCTCCTCTTTAATTTGCTATCAATAGTGGCATCCTAGGACAAACACAAATATTAAAAAAATATTTTATAAAATTTAATCCTCTTAAACTTTGAAGTCCTTTTAAATGGAAACAGGATCACGAAATGAAAAACTGCAAATGCAGGCTTACTACATTCAGTCTCTAGTTTCCAGTTCGTGTTCAACGACTTTTTTTCATTTTTGTCGGACGGTGTAATCTTATATAATTATAAATAATTTTATCAAATTATATATAATTATATAAAATTATACATAAAACTTTTTTAATCGGGTATATACATTTTTTGTATCTGTGTTAAAGTTGAGGTATTAAAATGTCAAAAGGAAACACTAATACCAACAGCAAAAAAAAATGGTTCAAAAAACTGCAAGGAGTTTTTTTTTCCACAAAACAATAAAATGTTACAAGTGTTGAAAATTCTATATGTATATGCAGGAAGAAAACATTAAATATATAAATACAATATAACAAGGACTTTAATAAGGACATATTAGTTGGGTGTGTGTGTGGGTGGTTAAGAGAGACGTTAGCATGTGTGGGTGCGTGTGTGCATAAGTTAACAACCGTAGGATGTTTATAATGAAAATAAACCCTTAAGTTGTATTCCAAACAAATATGAATGTTACAAAAAAAAAAGTATTAAATATGTGCGTGTAAATTACATTGGAAAATATAGAAATACAACACCAACAAAAAAAGGTGCTAAGTAAACAGTTCATAAAACTTGTACATATTTTAATAGAAACACACTCACGCGAAAAGTCATATGAAAATATCAAGGAATTTTATGTTTTTAAATAGGATGGTGTGCGTAAGCAAGGATGTGGAGTTAGGAGATTTTCGACAAATCATTTTTTTAGGAAAAAATGTGTCAATACAAAATCTGAAAATTTTTTTTATAAAAAAATTACAACACCATTAAAACTAAAAACTTGAAATTTAGAATGTAAATTCACCTTCGGGAAAATATATCCGATTCTAAATTGAAAATGGTTACAAAGTGTACTTCGGTATTATTTTCTATATTTCCAGAAATTATGGTCCCACTCTCAAAAAAAAAAACTTGTAAAGATACCAAAAAATCTCGTGATTTTACGAGGCTATTCTCGTAAAATAGGAGGTAGGTAAAATTCTCGTAAAATAACGAGGATTTCCTCGTAATTTCGATCGAAATTTAAATTTTGTTTTGTAATTTTACAATTTTTTGCGTAAATGTCCAAATTTTCCAAGTAATTTTACAAAAAAATCTGGTTGAGTCACAAGAATTCCTTGCAAGTATTATCACATAAACAATGTTGCGAAATTACAATTTTATTGTTAAAAAACTTGTAAAATTACAAAAAAGTTCGTAATTTTTACTAGGAATTCTCGTAAAATAGGAGGTAGCACAAAATCCAGTAAAATCACGAGAAGTTATTGTAATTTTTATCGCGTCAAAAAACTTTGAATTTACAATTTTGTTAGCAAAAGTCTTGTAATTTTTTTTGTTTTTACGAGCTTTTCAACAATAAAATTGTAATGAAATGTAAACAAATTGGAGGTAGCAAACATTTATTTTACGTTTTTTTTTTTTTTTTTGGTAATTTTACAAGATTTTTTGAGTGTATTTAAGCTCATAGATGGGACTAATTAATTAAAGGGACCAATTAATTGATGGTTTAATTACCATTTAATTGATGTCAATGGTAATGAAATTTTTTTCATTACCATTGGTTTTATCAATTGTACCAATTAAATTACTTATCAATTTAATTACTAATGAAAATTAAAAAAAAAATAATTACCATTGGTATGGCATCACTTAAAAAAAATAATTACCATTAGCAAAAGTCGTCACAATATTGTCAAAATCGTTAATATTTGGAAATATCTGTTGTTTTTTGTTACATGGTGTTTTAGTTTTTCACATTTTATAAACAAAACACACGTTGATTGCCTTTGTATAACACAATATTTGAATTTTTAATTTGCGTTTTGTTTTTTGTCTTTAACATTTCATATTTTTTTGTAAAAACATACTTTGATGTTTAAATTTTTAAATTTTCAAAAAAACAAAAATGTGCAAACCAATGGTTTTGAAACCAATTATAATTGGTGTTTTTCAACAATTGGTGCATTTCATTACCATTAGTAATTATTTTTTCAATTAAAAAAATTTAATTACCATTAAATGGTAATGAAAATTTTTTCATTACCATTGATATCAACCAATGGTAATTAAATTTCAATGGTAATGAAAAATTCCCATCTATGTTTAAGCTAACGACTAAACAAAAGGAAAATAAGAAATACTGTTTTTATTTTCTTAAAATAAATACTAAATACTAAATACTAAAATACTAAAACCAAAAATTTTTCTCACTTAGATTTGTAACTTGGATAATAAATCACCTGCTGGTGAATATTTTTTTTTCACCAGCATTTTATGTGTCAAAAAAAAAAAAAATTATTTATTTCCTCAAAACAATTTTTTCAAAATAATTTTAATTTTATTAAAATTAAAATTTTTATCCATTTTTTTTTGAAAATTTTTTTTTTATCAAAAAATTGTTTTTTTCATAAAACAAAAATTAACAAAATTTGTTTTTTTTTTTATTAAAAACGTTGTTTTAATCAAATTTTTATTATCATAATTTTGTTTTTGAAAATTTTGTTTTTCATCAATAATTTTTTTCCCCGGTTAAAAATGTTCGTATATGGAAACTTATGCTTTAATTTAAGCTTCATGGCGTCTGGATTGAGTAAATAATAAAGGTGCTCCAAGGGTCGATCTGGAAAATGAAATTATTTATAGACATTTTTTAGAACATTTTTTAAAAATATTTCCAAGTCTATTTTTTTCGAGTTCAAACATTTAAAATTTAAAAAAAGGATTTAAAAAAGATTTTATTCAGTGAACAAATAATTTTTCCAACAACCCAAACAGAAAGTGAAATTTTTTAAGAAAAAAAAATCCACATTTTTTGACCCTCAATTTTTCTGACCGCCATTTTTTTTGTAAACAAAGAAAAGTTTTAACTATTTTAATATTTCATTACAATTCATTTAGGTGTACCAAAATTTATAAACAACAACATCTTTTCTTTGTTTACAAAAAACTGGTGGTCAAAAATGTGGGGTTTTTCTACTGTACTTAAAAAATTTAACTGTTTGTTTGGGTTGTTCGAAAAATTATTTGTTCACTGTATAAAATCTATATGACCTCTTTTTAAATTTTTAATGTTTGAACTTGGAAAAAATCGATTTGGAAATATTTTTAAAAAATGTTCTAAAAAATGTCTATAAATAATTTTATTTTCCAGATCGACCCGCGTAGCACATTTATTATTTACTCAATCTGGACGCCATTGAGCTTAAATTAAAGCTTTATAAATTACCTACATAACATTTTTTAAAATAATACTCATTTGATAATAATAACGTTTAGTATTGTTAACTTTGTTTTTAACAAATTACATCTACTATAAAAAAGTTTCCAATGTATTGTCGCCCACTGTATGTAGCTAGAATGTCGAATGGATATAAGACGTATGGATATATATTAGGGTGGGTCGATGATTTGCATATTTGCAAAACCCGAAAACAATAACGGGAGAAAATATAACCAAAATTTAGGAGGGTACTTTTAGTACCCTCGCGGTTTAGGAAATTTTTTATATTTTTTTTTTTGTAAAAAAAGAAAACGGTCAAAATCGAAAGAGGGGGAAAAAATTTCCCCTTAACGAATTGAACATATCTTTGAAATTGATTTTAAGAAATTAATAATTTTTATGCTTAAAGAAGATCACAGTTCTGCAATTTTGCTACCTCCTATTTGACAACAATTCCTTGTAATTTTACAAGATTTTTACCACCAATTTTGTAAATTTACAAGCTTTTTACCAATAAAATTATAAATTTACAAATTTTTTGACGCGACAAAACTTACAAGGAGATTTCGTGTTTTTACTCAACTCAACGAGAATTCCTACCAATAAAATTGTAAATTTACAACTTTTTTAGCGCAATAAAACTTACAAGGAAATCTCGTGAATTTACTAGTTTAAAAAAATCAAATTTCAAAATTTGTAAAATTCCAAAAAAATTGTAAAATTACATACAAAAAAAAGATAAATTTCAATCTAAAATTTTTTGTAAAAAACAAGGAAAACTATCAAATATTTTTCAAATGGGACTACGAGACTAATTTGACAAGTTTTTTTTTTGTGTGTAGGCGTGAATATTTAAAAATAACCTAAACAAGTAAAAAGTTAAATTCGGCCTTGCCGATACCCACCACAATGTAAAAGACATTATTTGCAAAAAAAAAAATCTTTTGATAAAAAAAAAAAATTACTCGGAAAAATTTTTTTGGTGAAAAAAAAATTCCGCGAAATTTTTTTTTTTTTTTTTTAAATTGGGTTTTACTTGTAAAAACACCAGTCTGTGTCCAATCATGTTCACATATGCCAACCAGCAGCCAATTTAAAGCATTTTGTATTTTTATGTTATGTCGAATGTACCAAAATTTTCGAGGTGTTCTTACATTTTCGTTCATAACTTTTGAACCGCTGAACCGATTTCGCTCAAATGCAATACCAATTTACTAATGACAACAAATGTTCTAAGTCTCAGTCTTATATGTTTAGTACTTTGGCCGTGATCAACGACTATGAAAGCTTCTATAGGATATCAGAAAACAGCTTTGAGGAACCAAAAAAATGGAATGACAATCACAATATTGACTTACAAGGGAAGTATCTCAACCCTTATGAACCGATTTGCAGGAAACGTAAAATATATATAAAAGAGAAAATTCTAAGGTTGGGGTGTCTCGGCTTATCGGCCATATCGGGGATTTAGGGGTTCAAAACATGGGTCAAAAAATGGCAAAAAAATCGTTTTTTGGATTTTTCAGCCATTTCTTTCTAAGAAACTATACGATGTTTACATATGAGAAGAAAGGTTTTTTAATGCCTATCCAACGGTGGTATAACCTTTAAATTTGGCTTTGTTAAATACTTTTTTCATGAAAATGTGGGGGGGGTATATATATGAAGACATAGAGCTATGATGTCCATATGAATATGAAATAATCTTTATTAAATTTAAGTCGACACATATTTTTGCGCTAGAGGATATTCCTGTTAGTTCGGGAGTTATCGAAATTTTCCCGGAGGTCCACATTGTTTCATAAGTGGACAACGAAATTTTGAAACACTGATATGGCCGAAAAGCCGAGACACCCCAACTTTAAAATCGTCTCTTTTATATATATTTTAAGTTTCAGGCAAATTGGTTCATAAGGGTTGAGATACTTCCCTTGTTAGTCGAATTTGAAGGTTGCGTTGGTTGTTGTCGTGGTCGCAACGTGTTGCGGACGTTGCGTGCGACAACCAATGTTGGGCTAAGGAGTACAAAAACTAAAAAATTTAAAAAAATGTGAAAAATGTGAAAAATTAAGAAAAATCATCAGGAAAATTCAGAAAAAATTTATAAAATTCAAAAATATTTAAAAAATCAATTAAATTTTTCACCAGTTTTTACTTTTTCTCATAAAAGCATCATTATTTTCTGTTTTTGCCAAAAAAAAAATAATTTAAAAATTATAAACAATGAAACATTAATTTTATTATTTTAATTAATTTTTTTTCTAATTTCTTTTTTTTTTTTCAACTGTAAAAACCAAAAATATCATATAATGTACAAAATATGTTGCCAACATTAGTGGTCGCATGCAACGTCCGTTTTGACCACGACAACAACCAACGCGACCATCAAATTCGGCTAAGTCAATATTGTGATTTTTTTGTCATTCCATTTTTTTGGTTCCTCAAAGCTGTTTTCTGGTATCCAATAGAAAGATTTTATGGTCCTTGGCCGTAATCACCATTTCAACAGACAGACAGACGGACATCGCTAGAATATCTTAGAATCGATCGCTGATCAATAAAATATATACTTTATGGGGTCCCAGATTGATATTTCGATGAGTTACAAACGAAATGACAAACTTATATATACCCTCTATCATTAAGTGGAGGGTATAATAATGATCAAATTGTACCATTTTAGTGAAAAAAGCATTACAAATGAATTTCTTAGCATTTCTCATAATTCAGAATCTAAAATTCTTGTTAACATGAATAATGCCTAAGAATCTTATTATTTTCTAGGGAAACATGTCTCACAATCAGTATATCTTTTAAGTCCTTACTTAAGGATACCTTCCTTCGATGATTTGTTTTAAGAGGTTGTCATTATATGGTGTGTGTCTCATCAAACCACTTCATAATTTTTGCAATATTTGTAAAGCTGTCAACCATATAATTTTTACTTGATTATATAATAGGGTGGTTCGTCTTTTCTCTGTGATAAATTCAGATCCGTGAAAAATTGGATGTTTACAAGAAAAATATCATTCAATATTAAGAAGTCTTCGCCCAAAAAGCAAACATTAGAGTTGCAATTTTAAAGAATAAAATCGACTTGGATATATCAATTATTTTGCAAATCTCTTCATCTAATTTAATAGGGAAGCGAGTCATATCAGATCATGGAAGCGTATTAAGACCTCAGTGAAATAATAAATAAAGCCATAAGCATTTGAGTTCCTCTTTGAGCTGCCGGATGTAGATATACAGAATACGATAAGAGATATTCTGAAATATGAACCACCCTATTATTCAACAAAAAAAAAAAAAAAAACTTTGTAAATATATTACCTACCATATTAATTCCATGAAAATGTTACATATTCGGTTTTTTCGTTCTTATTTAATAATTCACGAAGAATTTATAGTTAAAGGCAATATGTATTATTAAGTCAATAAACAAAATCTCATATAAGTAAGAGATTTAACCTTAAGCTAAAAAATAAACCCTACAAAATAAATTAATTTCTATTAAATCTCTGTAAAATTTTGTATTCTATATAAAATCCTATAAATATCTTATTAAAATCTTATCATACATCAATTATCACGTTTAAAAAACTTCTAATATGTAAATTCGCGTTTCCAACTGTTTATACAAAAAGGGCTACTAAATGGTCCTTTCTAGCAAGTTTTGAATATTAATGTAGTTCTAAGAATTTGTTTCACTTATTCTTCTAAAAATGGTGTTGACGATAAGCAAATGTGACAAAAATATTCATGAGTCTTAAGATAAGAAAATAATTTACATATAAAATCAGCCTAAATGTTATGCTAAAAAATGTACTATAAATAAGCGCCAAAAATTATGCCATAAAATTTTAGTATATTTTACTGTTAAACACAAATTTAAAGTATGTGTTGTATGGTACAATTTGTTGTGTTACAAGGGTGCTACAATAATCATAAATTCTAAACAGTTTTTTTTTTCACTGCTGCTAAGTCTATCATAAAATTTTAATAGAATTTGTATTCTTCATAAACTTGATTTTTATGTTTTTTTTTGGCATGAAACTGATTTGTACTCAGATTTTTATGACATTCTTATAGTGATATATTTTGTATTTATATAATAGAATGTAATTGAATTTTATGTGATTTTTTTATATTATTTAAGTTATTTGTCATTATTTATTAATTGCAATTGTTATAGGTCTAAACTCTTTGGGCGAGTTAGGACATATTTAAATTTAAACAAGTTAAAAAGGAGGGCGGGCAAAACAAAATTAATTTCTTCCCCCTTGTCATAAATGTAACCAAATTATAAGTTATGATTTTTGCACTTTTATTTGCAATTTTATTATTATTTAAATTATTTCTTTTATCCACTCCTACAAAATGGGCTGGCCAAATAACTTCATTTTATTCTGCTAGACTTTGAAAATTTTTTATATAAAAATATTTTTATACCCTTCAACCACAGTATGGGGGTATACTCACTTTGTCATTCCGTTTGTAACGCATCGAAATATCGATCGGGGACCCCATAAAGTATATATATTATTGATCTATGATCGATTCTAAGACATTCTGTGAATGTCCGTCTGTTCCTCCGTCCGTCCGTCTGTCTGTAGATAACACAATGCAGTCCATAATAAAAACAGCTAGCCTCCTGAAGTTCGGCACAAATTTGTGTCATGTTCATAGGCAGGTTAAGTTCGTGAATGGGCAAAATCGGGCCAGGGGGGAAAAGTTCCCCCTTGAAGAACTGAACCAATCTGAAAAAATACACTTTGTTTACATGTTTTTTGTATTTTTGTTAAATAAATGAAACATTTGGTATATTTATCGCTGACCCCCATCACCCCCACCCCCAAAATGTTTCAGAATCGGAAACATTTTCTATAGAACAATGTCTCAGGCTCTCCATAGTATCGCCGGTCCTCTTCACATGTGTGGACCCTAATGGGCCCTAACTTTGGATCCAAAAAAGTTAGAATTCCCGAAAATTTTAAAATGCTCATATCTCGGTAAATATTGCCGACACAACAAAAAGTCCAAGTGTTTTTGTAGCTCTCAACACGTAGAACAAGACCGCAAAATAGTCAAAAGCTCTCCGAGTAATATTTTTGAAGTTATCGAGTTTTTTAATTCTCAAGACCCCAGTGGTCCCCTATAATCACGTATCTCAAAAACTAAGCACGGTAGAGCGAAACGGACACAAATTTTGGATCAAAAACTATGACGATTTTTAAGGAACCCAACTAGGTCTAGGCCCATCGGGGTCTGGACCTATCGGGTCCGAACCCAATGGGGTCCTCAGATGTGTATAAACTAAGTTAAAAAAAAAATATTTAGTTAACTAATTATTGGCAAAACATTTTTGCTAACTTTAGGTTTACAAGCTTTTTTTGGTAACATTACAGTTTTTTTTTTTTGAGTGTAAAGTCATTTTCTATACGCAAATGTTTTAAAATCTGAATTTCTATACGAAAATTTAAAAAAATGTTACTTCAGAAACAAATAAAACAAAAAATGTTTGCTTTAAAAACCGTTTAAGCTATTGAAAAAGCAACCCAGTCGGCAAAAAAATCACCCCTGACCCTCCCTTTATAAAATTGCTGACATCTTTATACAATTTTTCAAAAAATCATCAATGACATGTCAGCAGTTGTTTAAACGAATTGTTGGTAGCCTCCGATAGTGGAGGACTATGCTGACCAACTGCTGACATGTCGTTGGGAACATTTTGAAAAATTGTATAAAGACGTCAGCGATTTCATAAAGGGAGAGTCAGCAGTATGTCAGGGGTGATTTGATTTTGACAACTGGGAGTATAAAACGGACAAATTATTATATATTTTTTTTTGTGTACACGAATTTATTGGCCTTTGGGGTCCCTGTGAGGTCGGGGGCCCTGGGCACGTGCCCAATGTGCCCTAATGGTTAAAACGGTACTGTTTTGACTTTTGGTTGTTTTTCTTCTAGAGATATGGGGTCTGAAAAATTTGGAATATCGTATGTATATACTTGACAAAAGTATTCTGACATAAATGACGTTATCTCAAAAAGTAATCAAGGTACAGGTCTTATTCGGGCTTCCAATAATAGGTATTGAGGCAGCCTTTAAAATGACATGCACTACGATTTTTTTTATACCCTCCACTTAAGCTATGTTTACACCATACCACTGAGTCGTATGATTTTCATGAAAAAAACAAGATTTTTTTATAGCATAATTTTAGGCATGTAATATAAATATGATTGTTACTTACTTAAAAGCGGCAAAAAACTTTACATATTATTAAATTTATAAACTTAAGATTAAAAAAATTGTTATATTTGTTTATAAATTTATCAAAATGTAGAGTTTTTTGTAGCTTTTTCATAACAATCATATATTTACTACAGGCCTAAAATTATGCTATAAAAAACATTGCGTTTTCATAAAAATCATACGACTCAGTGGTATGGTGTAAACATAGCTTTAGTGATAGAGGGTATATATAAGATTGTCATTCCGTTTGTAACTTATCGAAATGTAGGTCTGTGACCCCATAAAGTAATATTATTGATCAGTGCGATTTCCGTCTGTCTGTCCGTCTGTGGAAATTTAGCAAAATGTAGAGTTTTTTGTAGCTTTTTAATATCAATCATATATTTACTACAGGCCTAAAATTATGATATTAAACATATATAACTGAGACTTAGCAAATTTACTTGTTGTTGTCCTAAGTAGTTTGTTATTGCATTTGAGTACAATCGGTTCTGCAGTTCAAAAGTTATGAACTAAAATGTAGGAACGCCTCGAAAATTTTGGTATATTCTACATAACCTAAAAATACAAAATGCTTTAAATTGGCTGCTAGTTGGCATATGTGAACAGAATTGGACACAGAATGGAATTTTTAAAAGTATAAACCATTTTTTTACAAAAAAAAAAAAAAAAAAAAATCGCGGAAATTCAGCTATACAATTTCACTGAAATTCAAACCATTTCTTGAAGCTCAGATGTGTTTCTATTACATTTTTTTGACGTTTTTCAAACTACTTTAATAAAAAAATTAGAAACTTCAGTGGGCTTTAAAAATAAAATCTGAGCTAACTTTGCAAAACCCTTTGGTGATTTTGTCTATTTGATGGTCTACTTTCATATAGCGTTGAAGCCATTGAGGCTCATTTTTTTTTTTTTGTTGCTTAGTGTAATTTTACATTTAACTTTTGTAAATATTTTAAATTTACATATTTAAAGTACTTAAATTAAAGTAATGGCCAATTACATATGCTTAGCATTTTATAATGAAATTAGCTGCCTTAAACAAAATGAAATAGGACACATTTATCAAAACTCAACGAAAAAAAAAAAAACGTACACGATTATTCTATTAAATATGCCACTAAGTTGTCATGTAAATTAAGTGATAACTTCCGCCCTTAAGTAGTTCAGGAGTAGAAGTAGTCAGTGAATAACTCTGCCATTTTATTTGACCATATTAAAAATGACTACCCTCAAAATTGACTGCTAGCTACTGCTTGTAAAAACCTTATGAAAATTTAATTATGTCCTTGGGGTACATAATAGCAGTAACAGAAAACGAAAAAAGCGTCTAAGGATGCTATTAGTTGTTGGTGTAGGTAAATAAATACCTGCCGTTTTTGTGTGCATTACACGAACATAAAACAAATCAAGCATGAAAATGTTAAAAATTAAAAACTGTAATTTTTTTTTTTCAGTTAATTTCTGCTATTTTCCTACACAAAACGTTAGAAACGGGGAAAAATGCCCTTAAGTGTCTTAAATTTCTAAAAATATTAAACCCAACTAAAAGAGGTAAAAGTGTTTATAATTCTTATGAAACTTACTTATATTTCTTTGACCGCTTTTAATACCCTGCACTTAGAGTTAGTGATTTAGGAAAATTTTAAGTTTGTCATTCTGTATGTAACACATTGAAATTATGGGTATAGGTTCTCACATTGAAAACTTTATCATCGATCTATTTTAAGAAATTATTATCATCCCCCTGCCATAAATCTAAAACAAATTCAAAACTGTTGAGAATATTGTATACCATAAAATGGTAAAAACCCCTATTTAGCACGAAATCTTGTTCGTTCCTGTAAAAAAATTCTTGAAAATTTTCAAGAAAATTTTTAATAAAAAAATGTTTGAGTTAAAACAAGTAAAAAAGTTAAATTCGGCTTTGCCGAATGCATTGATCCCTCCACAATATAATAAAAAATTATTTGCAAAAAAAAATTTAAAAAAAAATTACGCGGAAAAATTTTTTTGGTAAAAAAAAAAAAATTCCGCGAATTTTTTTTTTTAAAACAATTGGTTTGTACTTTTAAAAATTCCATTCTGCGTCCAATTCTGTTCACATATGCCAACCAGCAGCCAATTTAAAGCATTTTGTATTTTTAGGTTATGTAGAATATACCAAAATTTTCGAGGTGTTCTTACATGTTAGTGCATAACTTTTGAACCGCTGAACCGATTTCGCTCAAATGCAATACCAAAATACAACAACAAGTAAGTTTGCTAAGTCTCAGTCATATATGTTTAATGCTTTGACCGTGGTCACCATTTCCACAGACGGACATCGCTAGAATGTCTTAGAATCGGTCACTGATCAATAATATATATACTATATGGGGTCCCAGACCGATATTTCAATGAGTTACAAACGGAATGACAAAGTTATATATACCCTCTACTAGAGTGTCCCTTATTTTGGAAATGTTGGAAATGTTGAGACGGTACCCCCTCATTTTTTTCCTTTTGACTAAAAAATAACTCAGGAAAAATTTTACGCCCCTACGACCACGCCTTCCCTACGCGACGGGGCCGTAAAGAGCGGGGCCTTAAAAATCATTTTTCCATACAAAGCAAAAATTTTTTTTTTTGATTTTAAATTTTTTTGTTATTAATTATAATATTACTTGGTTATCTTATTCACGACAAAAAATTTGATTTTGGTAGGATGAGGCTTTCAGTTTTAAAAAATTTTTCGAAAAAAAAAAATTTAGAGCTTTTGGGGTCCTACAGTAAAAATTTTTTAAAATTTTTTTTTTTTTAGTTTTGACAAGCAACGGTTTTAGTTGTAATGTTGCTTTTAATGATATATATTCATAAAAAAAATATTACTCATATCTGTGACATCTTGATCGTGTATCGAAAAACATCAAAAATGCATTTTTTACCCTTTTTTAGATCACGATAAAGATGTCACAGATAGGAATAATATTTTTTTATGAAAATATATCATTAAAAGCAACAATTCAACTAAAACGGTTGCTTGTCAAAACTAAAAAAAAAATATTTTTTTAAAAAATTTTTACTGTAGGACCCCAAAAGCTCTAAATTTTTTTTTTCGAAAAATTTTTTAGAACTGAAAGCCTCATCCAACCAAAATCAAATTTTTTGTCGTGAATAAGCTAACCAAGCTATATTATAATTAATAACAAAAAAATTTAAAATCAAAAAAAATTTTTTGCTTTGTATGGAAAAATGATTTTTAAGGCCCCGCTCTTTACGGCCCCGTCGCGTAGGGAAGGCGTGGTCGTAGGGGCGTAAAATTTTTCCTGAGTTATTTTTTAGTCAAAAGGAAAAAAATGAGGGGGTACCGTCTCAACATTTCCAACATTTCCAAAATAAGGGACACTCTACCCTCTACATATCACTAAGTGGAGGGTATAAAAAAATACTGAGAAAAAAAATTTTGTGAAAAAACAAGTAAGAAAATTACACTCAAAATAATTCTACAGTAAAAGGTTTAGTAAGTGATATTGTACCAAAATCTACTAATTCGTTACTAATTTTAGTATTTTCAAAGTACTAACATTAGTAATTTTTACTGGATTTGACTAATATTAGTTAAAAATTTTAGTATTGGTTACCAATTTCTGCACTAGGTCCTTTTGGACTAAAATTAGTTAAATTTTTAGTATTGAATACCCACGTTTTTTTTGGGTGTATATTCGTCCAACACCCACCATATAATACCCTACACCTGTGTTTGCCGGAACATGGGCCTCAACCCAAAATCTTTAATAACACTGCGGAACACTAAAAAATAAACAAGAGTTACGACCATCATTTCTATATATTTCGGACATGCTGAATCGAATGGCGTACTCCGTTTTTCGATGTATGGTACAGTTTTCTTGTAAAATGTCATTAAAGATTGGCTGATTTTCAGCTGCTTTTTTAACAAAAAAAATTCCAAAGGTTATGATTTTTAAATTTTATGGCATGGAATACAAAGATATAACTTGTAGCAATATTTCTAATATAAATTTGGTTTAAAGCTTTTCATCTTAACCCCTTTAATTCGCGGATTTCTTCATTTTTTTAAGTTTTCGCGAAATTAACCGCTAAATTGGTCTCTGATAAAAAACTTGCATTTTGTGAATCATAAAGGCGTCCATGACGCTACGAATAGTGGACAAAAAACATCTATGTTATATGGACCATCATGAAGAAAATCGCGAAAAACCTTTTTTTTGTATATGACAGCATCACTTTAGGAGATGATTTGAGGCTTCATCTTTTAGTATATAATGTGGGAACCTTAAACAATGAACTAACCCAAAATTTGTCCAAAAAAGTTTTCATTTGCAAAAGTTATCTTAACAAAAACTATAATTATTGTATCGCAAACACTGAAATAATAGTTTTTGTTAAGATAACTTTTGCAAATGAAAACTTTTTTGGACAAATTTTGGGTCAGTTCATTGTTTAAGGTTCCCACATTATATACTAAAAGATGAAGCCTCAAATCATCTCCTAAAGTGATGCTGCCATATACAAAAAAACGGTTTTTCGCGATTTTCTTCATGATGGTCCATAACATAGATGTTTTTTGTCCACTATTCGTAGTGTCATGGACGCCTTTATGATCCACAAAATGCAAGTTTTTTATCAGAGACCAATTTAGCGGTTAATTTCGCGAAAACTTAAAAAAATGAAGAAATCCGCGAATTAAAGGGGTTAAGATGAAAAGCTTTAAACCAAATTTATATTAGAAATATTGCTACAAGTTATATCTTTGTTTTCCATGCCATAAAATTTAAAAATCATAAGCTTTGGAATTTTTTTTGTTAAAAAAGCAGCTGAAAATCACCCAATCTTTAATGACATTTTACAAGAAAACTGTACCATACATCGAAAAACGGAGTACGCCATTCGATTCAGCATGTCCGAAATATATTGAAATGATGGTCGTACCTCTTGTTTTCTAAAATAGTGGTTAGTTTTGTCACGCAGTGTAAGTGAAGAAAACGCTCACAAGCCAAATTTTAATGAAATAGACTTCTTTTTGTAGCTAATAGATTGATTTAACTGGATATCGGGGTAAAACTTTTTTATGGGGACTAATTGTAAGCCCAGAAATGGTATTATAGTTATATTTAATTAGGTATTCAGTTACCTGATTAGTTAACCAAAAACAAAATTGTAAGCAATTTTTTTTTCTTGAATTTTGTGAAATTTATGTTAATATCGGGAGGGTGGTTTGTACGAGGGCTACAAGTAGAACTGTTCGGATTTCCTTAAAATTTGGAACGATTATTTATGACTACGTAAAACATTTACCTGCTATCGAGGAATTTCTATTAAAATACAGTAATTTTGGTCATTTGAAACAAATTTATGGGCGCTAGGTCTAAACATGGGACGATTTTTCCCAATTTCAATAATGTCTGTCTTTGAGTCAAAAGAATCATGAATTTCAATAATCAGACAAATCGATTTAAAATTGCGACATGTATCGTGCGCACCACGTTTACATGGACAGGCAGACATTGCTTAATCGACTCAAAAAGTGATTCTGTAATACTAGAAATATTGGGTTTAGGTCCAATATTTCTGGTAGTTACAAACATCAGCACAGAGTCATTATACACTGTACCACAGAGTGGTGTAGGGTATAATATATTGAGTGAAAAAATTTTTTGAGTGGAAAAAAACACTGCGTGACAAAACTAACCACTATTTTAGAAAACAAGAGGTACGACCATCATTTCAATATATTTCGGACATGCTGAATCGAATGGCGTACTCCGTTTTTCGATGTATGGTACAGTTTTCTTGCAAAATGTCATTAAAGATTGGCTGATTTTCAGCTGCTTTTTTAACAAAAAAAAATTCCAAAGCTAATGATTTTTAAATTTTATGGCATGGAAAACAAAGATATAACTTGTAGCAATATTTCTAATATAAATTTGGTTTAAAGCTTTTCATCTTAAGCCCTTAAATTCGCGGATTTCTTAATTTTTTTAAGTTTTCGCGAAATTAACCGCTAAATTGGTCTCTGACAAAAAACTTGCATTTTGTGGATCATTAAGGCGTCCATGACACTACGAATAGTGGACAAAAAACATCTATGTTATATGGACCATCATCATGAAAATCGCGAAAAACCGTTTTTTTGTATATGGCAGCATCACTTTAGGAGATGATTTGAGGCTTCATCTTTTAGTATATAATGTGGGAACCTTAAACAATGAACTGACCCAAAATTTGTCCAAAAAAGTTTTCATTTGCAAAAGTTATCTTAACAAAAACTATAATTATTGTATTGCAAACACTGAAAATTTAAGTTAAAAAAAATTTGAGTAAAAAAAAAATTTAAAAAAAATCTAGAATTTTTTTGTACAGAAGGGGAGATATTCCAAAAAAGATAAAATTTTTAGGTTCTGATTAAAATACAAATTCCTGCACTCAAAATTATAATTCTGCAAAATGACGGTTATCTCAATTCAACAGATATTTGACAGAGTTTTCTGTCAAAATACAGATTTAAGCGATATAATCTGCATTTTTATAACCAAAAAACTAACTATCTGTATTTTTACTTTCTATGTTATCTTAATTTTATAGTTAAAAAAAAGTTTCCTGTAAAAACACAAATTTTATCTGTATTATTTTGAGAAAATTGTAAAAAAGTACCAAAAAAAATCTTTTAAAAATTTTACAAAATAACATGTATTTGACTAAACTCTGTAAATTTACAGAGTTATTTTCAGTAAAATTTTGGTTGCATCAAATGAATTTTACAAATATACTTATGTCATTTTATAGAGTTTTTCTTTGCTAAATGGTGTTTTATTTAACCAATATTTTACTAAAAAGAGTGTAAATTAATAGTTTTTTTTTGTTAAAATCATTTTACAGAGTTTTATAGTAAAATTACCAAGAAATGTTGCTAGCTGGAAATGTGTGGTGTGCTCTCTTAAATTAGCAGAGTTTTTCTGTAATTTAACAGAGTTATTTTTATAATATAAAAATATATAAAAATTATAATTAACTTTTATTAAAAAATAAAAATTGTTTCATTCGACCTTTAAAATATTATATTTTGAGGATGTTTATTCTGGCTCGAGGTCATTATTTTCTTTACTAATTAAAACCATGATATTCTCATAGCATAACTTTCAAGAAAATTATTTTTTTGTTTTAAATTTATTTATGTTGGTCATTTTTGCAAGACTTAATCGACACGTGTTTCGGAATTTATCAAGATTCCATTGTCAAGATTATTTATCAAAAATAGAAACGATTTACTACAAAGTAGCAAACGAGTCTAATGACAAATCGTTTGTGCACAAACTTGAAAATTAATACATATTCGCCTCTATCCACAATGTGAATTAGAAAGACGAAGAAATTGTACCATACTAATAAGGCAACGATTGTCAATAACCAACAAAAATATTTAAAACAATTTTACATACGATAGTCCATTGGACTACAACAATATGTTTTTTGTGTTGTTGTTGTGAAAAATACTCCATATTAGGGTTATTCATCACATGGCGTGCCAACCATTATGTTCAAATTCTGATTAATTTAATAATTTAAGAATTATCTTTCTAATTCTCATTGTGAATAGAGGCGAATATGTATTAATTTTCTAGTTTGTGCACAAACGATTTGTCATTAGACTCGTTTGCTACTTTGTAGTAAATCGTTTCTACTTTTGCTAAATAATCTTGACAATGGAATCTTGACAAATTCCGAAAAACGTGTCGATTAAGTCTTGCAAAATTTACCAACATAAATAAATTTAAAACAAAAAAATAATTTTCTTGAAAGTTATGCTATGAGAATATCATGGTTTTAATTAGTAACGAAATTAATGATCTCGAGCCAGAATAAATATCCTCAAAACAAGGATTGACATCGATAGAATGTCCGGACCGTCACTGGTCCAATCGGTACATGTATCGAGCATTAAATGGTCGTCTTAAGAGGAGGGTATTTTAGATTCGTTACAGTCGAGTTTTTGTTTTTACTTATTTCTATTTTTTTTTTTCTTAACTGTCCATCACTAAGATACTGGTCGTTTTTTCTTAAACTTTTGGTGTAAATTATTCAGATTCTTTGAAAATAAGTAATAAAAAAAAAAACATTTACAAATTCTTTTACTAATACTTGCACAGTGGGCTAGAATTTCGACTTTTAAATAAATTAAAAGAAGAAAATGGTTAAAAGTTTGTGGATTAAAAACCATTTTTTGATGGATAAACATTTATTGAAAAAAAAAATATGACAAAAAATGTTTGAAAAAAAGCTTTAGGATGAAAAAAAAATTATGAAAAAAAAATTTTGTTTTTGATTGATAAGAAAACAATTGAATAAAAAAAAAATGATATTTTTTATTCAAAATCAAGGGAATTATTATCCAAGTTACAAATCCTACATAGTCTAGAAGAGATGTGTCATGTCATGCCTTTTTGATATTTGCACAATATATATTTTTATTGAAAAATCTCTTATTTTGCCCCACAGTGCATTGGCAAGAGTACAAAAAATACCAAGAATGTTTAGCAAAAAAAAAAAAAAAAAAACAAAAAATCTAAATGGAAAAGAATCTTTTTAAGTCAGTTTTACAGATAAATTAATTTACGACAAACAATTTTAACGGCCAGTGAATTTTGTTGCCAACATTACCAACATTGGTGGTTATGACGCCACGCCACCACCTTCATTTAAGGGGCTACTTTGTTAAAGTAATTCATTTGACGTTTTTTTTTGCTTGTACTTTCCCCATACCCATTCATACTTTTACAACTCTCTTGGCAACTTTTGTAAGCTGTCAGTACGCATTTTCTTTTTTTTTTTCATTTCACAAGATTTTTTTTTTTTGCTTTGTGGAAAAAGTTTTTCTTTTTTTAGTAGATTTTTTCGCTTTTTTTTACAAAGTGTCGTGAAAAAGTTGTTGCTAGTATTTATATTCTTTTTCTTTTAATGTTGGCCAACAAATTGAATTTTCCGTTAAGTCTCTGTAATCCCACAATTAGTAGTAGAAAAATTTTCTTTACTTTTTATTTCATTTCATTTTGGACAAGTGGCATCGTAAAGTTTAGCTAAAAGTTTGACGTAAATCATGCATCTCTAATAAAAATCAAATTTTTTTTTTATACAAAAAAAAGAAAAGTTTCAAAATTCTATTTGAGTGAATTAAATTTTTTTTATTTGTATCTATTAGGGAATTACTAATGTTGCAATTTAATTTGGTGGGAGATAAAAAAAAAATAAGTTTGAATTTTCTTTTAAAAAGTAAGTGACAGTTAAATTGAAATTATGCAAATTACTAGGTATTTTTTTAAATTTCAAGGTGAATTTTAATATAAAAAAAATATTTAAAGATTTTAAAAATTATTTAAATGTTGCTTTTTTTAATTTATGTACCAAGAAATATAACCAAGCTCTTTGTCTCCCACTCTTAAAATTTTGGAACTTGATAACAGAAGGTACGAAAACTGTTAGACGAGGAAAATACGATAATGTTAAATTAACATTGTTGGTTTGACAAATAGTGCTAACTTTTTATATCGAAAAAGCGCTTAATAAATTTTAAAAAAATGTATCAATTTATAATTTTTATGTTAATATTATTTATGAAATACCTTTAAAAGTGTTTAAAACAAATTGTCAGCAAATAAAAAGTCATTGGATTTCCCGATAATCCACAAAAAAAGAAAATTTTTTACAGCTAGATGAAAAAAAACGCTAGCTTTAGTCTGAAAATCGCCAAACTGCAACTCTTTTTTTTTTGTTTATATCGAACTTAAGGGATTTTTTTTGGTTTGATCAAACGTCCAGTTCGATGGCGGACTTAGCAAAGGGAATTTAAGAGAGGGTTTAACAGAAGAAGGGAGACTTCACATATCTTTAAGTATTTATAGTCTTTGATATAACGAAATAAAAATGAAGTCATTCATGTATATTCGATTAAAGTATTATTCTAGATCGAGGCCTAAACATTAGACTGGGTACAAATCCTACAAAGTGTAAGGATCGATTGTCCTTAGTGCGGGAAAGTGGTAATGGGGTAATATAACCATTTTATGGATGACAGCTTTTTAATCGATCAAAAACTCTATTAGCGCATCGGTGCACGTTGGGTTGAAATGGATCAAAAGTGGCGCTTTATTCAAAACTGAAAAATTTTTTTTTACAAAAATTATTAATTTAGGGTTAAAGTATATAAAATTACACTAAAAAATCTGTCACAACTATTATTGTGAGTTGTTTACTTTTCTTGCAATCCGCCATCAAAATCAAATAAATTTTTGTGTTTTTGAATATGGTGCTAAAAATTGAAAATCAACTTACTTCTAGAATTTTTTTTTGGTATTTATTCATTCAAAGGTAATTTTTTTATTATGGAACCATCAACTTCAGGCATTTTCAAATACATTTCTGTTTTTTGTTTTTTTAAAATTGTTGTAAAAATATTTTTGAAATTTTTTTGTAAAATGTTCCAAAATGGGAGTATTTTTAATACTTGATGGAATATAAAAAAAATGTAAGAGGTTGTTATTGCTTATACATTGTGATAATAAAGCATATAGTATAAGCTTTAATTTAAAAGAAAAAAAACGTCCGCGTTTAATGCCGTTATTTTTTTATTTAAGATTTTATGAAAAACAAGTAGAAAAATTAAATTCGACTTGGCCGAATCTATGAATACCCTCCACAATGCCCATTTTAAGTGATAGTAAATTTTCTAACGTGAAAAAAATAACAGTTATGATTAGAAATATTTTATTTTGTGTAAAAAAATTTTTTTTAGTAATTTAAAAAAAAAAAAAAAAATACAAATTTTTTTTTGAGTGTAAATTTTTTTCTGAGTGTAAAATTTTTTCGAATTTTACATTCAAAAAAAAATTACTAATTTTTTTTTGAGTGTAAAATTTTTTTTGAGTGTAAAATTTTTTCGAATTTTACATTAAAAAAAAAATTTACTAATTTTTTTTTTGGGTGTAAAATTTTTTTTGAGTGTAAAATTTTTTTCGAGTGTATTTTTTTTTTGTTTTGGTATAAAAATATTTTTGAGTGACAAAAATACGTTTTAAAATATTTTTGTGACTTACCAATGGGTTTTAAAGAGGTTTAACTGGTTTTCACCACGTGAATTTAAGGTGAAGCTAATCTGATATTCACGGTGTTGCTAATAACTTTTGAACCACTGGACCGATTTGGGTGAAATTCAATACGAACTAGGCTGGAGGAACGAAAAAGATATATGCAAAGCTTCAGCATCCTCGGAATTGATTTTCGAAAGTTATAGTGCTTTTTATCTCATAAATTCACGAAAAACCCTTGCCGAAATTCAGTCTTTTGCTCATAACTTTTGAACCACTGGACCGATTTTGCTGGATTGCAATACCAACCTGACCAGGTAAATTCCCAACATATATGCCAAACTTCAGGAGCCTCTGTAAAGTCTTTCAAAAGTTAGCGTGTTTTCAACAGACAGACAGACAGACAGACGGACGGACGGACGGACGGACGGACATCGCTAGATCGTCTTAAAATCGATCGAGGATCATGAATATATATACTTTATGGGGTCCTAGACCAATATTTCGAGGTGTTACAAACGGAATGACAAACTTATATATACCCTCTATCACTAGAGTGGAGGGTATAAAAATATGGTGGCTTCAATAACACTGCATCACAAAAAAAACAAAAAGGTTTCTGACCCAGAAACAAAACCCACTTATCCTTATGTATTTTGACCTTCTGAAATCGATTCCGCCATCAGAATTGAATTCCATAGTTGGGTTTTCCTGTGATTTACAAGGAAAGTCCGCAAAGTGAACCCACCTAATTTCCTTGTGAATTTGACAAAGTTACAAAATTTTTTACTTTTATTTCTGTATGTAAGGTTTAAGTCTGATTTATTAAGTAGAAAATAAGAGTATTTTAAATAAAATCCGTAAAAAATTGCAGAAGTTACATGCATTTGAACAAAAACGCGTTATTTCAGTTTTATACAAAAACAGTTGTATTTATGTTGTGAATTAATGCGTTTATGTTCAAATGCAAGTAACTTCTGCAATTTTTGATGGATTTTATGAAAAAATCTCTTATTTTCTTCGTAGTAGTAGTAGTAGTAAGAATTCTTTATTCAATAATGTTTTTTTTTTTTTTTCAAATTACATTATAAAACTTAAAAGAATGTACGGCGTTGACTTTGTCGTTAGCCGGAAAAGAGATTTAATAAACATATGTATATAAATATTATGTTTTGTATTTGTAAAAATTAAGTGTTGTATTCAATAATTAAGGTTTTTCTATACGCCAAAGCATTGATTAAATATTTAACTAGTTTTTCCCAATTATCTGCACCATTTAAAATTGTAATGAGCTCATTTTCTGATATTGTTATTTTTTGGAACCAATGTTGTCGAAAGTTATTTAATATAGGACACCTTCCAATGAAATGATGTAAATCTTCAATCTCCTTTTTATTACACAATGAACAATATTTAACAACTTTCCTCGAGAAATGAGAACCATTTAATTCTATTAGATCACATCGAGCCTTAAATATCCACATGATACTCGACTGATAATTGTTGCAGTGGAAATAAAGGTGTGCCACTGAGGTATCTATTTTCCTGTAAATGGATTCTGTTTGACTTGCTCGAGTTAATCGACTTTGGTGATATTTATTTTCTAAACAATTTAAAAGCAGTGCTTGGTTTTCATTCCATTCCCTTAAAGTAATATTTGTTGACCACGATATGTTGAACTCTACGCCAATCGTATTTAAACATTTCACCCAGGATATATTATGTTCCAACACAAGTCTACTTAATTGATAAGGTAGACGAGAGTCTTGATAATGAAAGAGGGTGCGTTTTATGTATTGCATGTGAAGGTTTAGCATAAATAAATGGCCATCGTTCATTCCAGACTCGAGAAGGAGAGCGTAGTTGGGAGCGAATTTCGGTAAATTTAGAATACGTTTTATGAAATATCTTTGGAGCTTATCCACTTCTTCAAAATGAGAATGCCCCCATACTTGTGCACCGTATGATTGTACTGACCTGCAGACAGAATTAAAAAGGTGCATTTTAGTTCCAAATGCGATATCTCTTTTACTTAAAAAGCTACTCCATGTTGAATTGAGGCAGGATTTCGCAACATTGTTCCTCTTTTCTACATGCCTTGTGAAGACACATTTTGGAGTTATAATCATACCAAGGTAACAATATTCCGAGACTATTTCAATTTCTCTTCCAAAGTATAACCATTTCTCATTGCTGGCCAAACGTCCGCCATTTTTAAATACCATTATTTTTGATTTTGCCAAATTTACTTCTAAATTCCAATAACTGCAGTAAGTTTCTAGGTTGTTTATCATTTTCTGTAGTACTTTAACATCATCTGATATCAACACTATATCATCCGCATATAAAAGCAATCTTACATTCTTATTCCCAATGTAAAGTCCACCTCCAAGTTCTTCATGCAAGTCATTTATATACAGGGAGAAAAGCAAAGGGGACAGTAGACACCCTTGCTTAACTCCTGAAACAGTTTCAAATTTATCAGATAATTCTGTTCCATTCCAAACCGTGGAACAAGTGTTAAGGTATAAATTTTCGATAAAACGAACCATTTTTGTTGATACACCTATGGCATGCAGTTTGAACATTAGGGACTTTCTTACAACTTTATCAAAGGCAGCAGTGAAGTCAACAAAAAACGCGTACACTTTTTTTTTTTCTTCAAACTTTAAATGAACTATTGTCGTTAGGTTATAAATATTATCTACTGTAGAATAGTCTTTTCTAAACCCCGCTTGGTATTCGGTAATAATATTATGTTGATATACCCAGCTATACATCCTTTCCGTTATTA
The DNA here is from genome assembly GCA_963921195.1 of Pegoplata infirma. Classification (NCBI taxonomy): domain Eukaryota; kingdom Metazoa; phylum Arthropoda; class Insecta; order Diptera; family Anthomyiidae; genus Pegoplata; species Pegoplata infirma. The sequence continues at coordinate 230,269,871 of OY992536.1, read as the reverse complement.
CGCCCATTAAGATTTTTGCAATACAATTCATAAACGAAATGCCTCTATAATTGCATGGCTGGTTTATATCACCTTTTTTAAAAATTGGAAAGATTACGCTGGTTGTAAACGTTTCATCTACTTCCATGTTGTTAAATAGGGTATTGTATGCGTTTGTCATTTCTACAATAAGTTCATTCGGTGCGTTCTTAAAAAACTCGTACGGAATCCTATCTTCACCGGGGGCTTTGTTGAGTTTTGCTTTTGAGAGTACTTGATAAACTTCATTTACTTCTATATTTCGATCCAAAAAGTAATCTGTTTGATACAAGGCTGCATAATGTACATCATTTGCTGTTTGAAGCGGGTTTAGTAATGTAACGAAATAGTTTTGAAATTCGAATGTCGATATATTGGGTAGTTCATGAAAGTCTTTATTTCTAATTTCATTCGCTAATTTCCACCATGATTTACTGTCTTTTACTTCATTTAGTTTAAACTCCAGCTCTCTATAGTATTTCTCTTTTCTTTCTTTACATATGCTTTTAAACATTTGATTTGCCTTCAGATACTTGTTTTTAGTTTCAGGATCCATATTTTCTTTATAATCTTTCAGTAGCTCAAATGAATGATTTCTCGCTTTAAAACATTTCCAGTCAAACCATTTGTTTATTGACGTGAAAACTTTTTTAGATGTATTATTTTTCTTTGCAGATTGGTATATTACGTTAATAACGTCCTTTAGTTCAAGCTCATCCTTTTGTTCTTTCATTATCATTAAGTTAGTAAGTACATTTTGGTTGTATTGTGCGCCCATTTCATCTTTCCATTGTAGTTTAGGTAGTAGTTGTTGCGGTTTAGTGAGATTATTTTGGATTGTTAATTTTAAGTCTAAACATACTGGCATATGATCAGACCATATTTGGTCACAAACAGTAAAACTATTGACCATTCCGATAATGTCTTGGGAAACCGCGCATATGTCATTTACAGACTGTCCACACGTTCCCATAAACGTTAAGTTACCTTCTTCATCGCCCTTAATCGCCCCGTTTAAAACTATTAGACCATAATCTCCACAGAACTCCATCAATTTCACTCCCTGGTTATTATGCACCAGATCTTTTGATTTTCTTGCACCAAGGAATGAAGAGCACGCGTTAACGCACCAGTCATCCACATCTTGTTGTAGTTCTCCAATACGCACATTAAGATCTCCAAGAATTACAGAATTTTTGGGATTGTTCTCACTAAAATGCTTTTCTAATACCTCAAACTCGTTTTTCCAATCAGCTCCTCTAATGTATTGAGGTAGTATTAAAATTTCCGAACCATTTGAACTAATTTTTATTGTGTCCACCCCGTTATGGGTTATAAATGAACATCTAATTGCCGATTGATTTATGCTTTTTTTTATGCCATACATGCACCCCCCTATTGCTCTACCAAATCTACTATTTCGTACAGCTGGTTTCCAAAAGGTATTTAAGTTTGTGAAATATTTTTTAAATTGGTTAATTTTTTCTTCAATAATATGGGTTTCCAATAAAATTACAATATCAAAAGAATTAATGAAGTTGAAAAAATCGCATTGTATTTGTTTATTCTCCAAACCATTTATATTATATGAAAGTATTTTGATTTGTTTAAATTTAAGTACGTTTTCGGTTTTATCAATGCTTTGACCTATATTTGAAAAAATTTTATTAGTTTTGTTAATAAATTTTAGTTTTTTGAATTCATTTTTGTTAGTAGGCTGTTATAGTTAATATCAATTTCAGATGCAGCATCACCATAGAGCTCCTTAAGTACACCCACAGCATCCTCCTTTTCGCATACTAGCATTTTGTTGATGTCCCAGCGAAGCCATTTGTCGTCTACTTTAATTTTGTCATTACGCACCAGTATTCGTTTAGTTTTATCGTGATTTAAAATTTCCTTCTTCAGTTCTAACATAATCTTTTTAGTTTGTAGCCGGTCGCTGTTCAAGTCTTGCTCGATGTAAATGGGAATACCTGCCAAGTTCTTGGTGTGCTTTAATACCTCTAATACCATTTTTTCGGATTTTAATTCAGCCTTGACCGTCATCTTTTTTTCATCACTCTCGTATAGTTTTTTTGTTGATTCAATTTCTACTTTTGTTTTCATTTTTAAGCTGTTTTTAAAAACATCATCGACAGCTTTATAAAGCGACTTTTGTGAATTAATACCTTTTATTATAATGTTCTTTTTCTTAATAGAATCTTCAAGAAATATCATTCGACGGTTGATATTCGCTTTATCATCTTCTAACGCTTGTATTCTTTCACGTAAAACTTGATTTTCAACTGAAATTTCATTCTGTTTATCAGATACGCTATCAATTTTGTTGTTAATTTTATCAATATCTTCTTTAGTTGGTAATGATTTCAGTTTTTCATCCATAGTTTTTGCAATAGATCCTTGAATTAATGCCATTAGATCATCTACTGCCATTTTCCCCACAGTTTCCCTCCCCACTGACACTTCAGGCGACGTCTCTGCGTGAAATCGTTTTGGAGTATTAACCATATTCCACAAAAAAGCTTTAATCCACAAAAGTTAAAAGAAGGTTGTTGTCTAGGCTAAACACTTATGTTCCACAACTTAGGTTCTAAACTTACGATTGCAAGTAAAGCTCTTCCAGTGATCAAGTTTTATTTATGTATTTATTTTACTGACGTTTGTTAATTTTTAACACATCACAGAGCACAGCTGATGTAAAAGAGTAAATTATTGCAGTTTTATTTTGTTTTATATTAATTTTCTTTATATTTTAACACTTAATTAAACAAAATTAATTTAGCTTTTTTAAATTGTTTTTAATTGTTTTTTATTACGTTCCACTTTTATTACAAATAGCTTTTTTAAACATTTAAGCTTTTACTATTTAAAAAATTGTTTTTTATTTACTTCTTTTGTAATTTGCTTAAAATTTAGAGCTTATTGAAAACACGTCTGTTCACACCAAAGTTCTTTCTCTCTACTTCGTAGTAAATCAGACTTAAACATTACATACCGAAATAAAGATGTCTCTGGGTGGTATAATACAATATCTGACAAAAAACATGCATGATGTTAACTTTATTTATTATGAATAACGCAGATGATATAATATTTTTTTTCAATTTCCAAGGCTTTAGTTAAAAAAGGTAAATTTAAACATTCAAGATTTTTTATGAAAAATTAGGTTTCTTAATAAATTTAGTACTTATATGAGAGCATATAATTTTTGGTAAACGTTTATAATAGCACTTTACATAAACTTTAATTTGCTATTTGTTTCAAAATATTGTGTTTTTTAATTTCACAGATACCGTAAAAATTGTGAATTTAGTTTTTTTCCCGAAATAAAGCATAACCACGCGCCTAATATGTTAATTTTTTTCAAAAATGGTGGTATTTTACTTATTAATGATTAGAAGCCAATAAAAAAATTTAATAGTTCCAAATTACAACTTTCCTGACTTTTTTATAGAAAATTTAAAAAAATTTAAAATTTGGTGAAACACAAAAATCCGACTTTAAACAAATTTTATGCAAGTATTAACACATATTTATTTTTTATTGTTTTAAATTTTTATTATCGCATTAAAAACACTTTAATTTGCAACTGTATTCATTAAATTATCGCTTTTGGTTTAAAAGTTACAGCTTAAATTGTGAATCAAGTTCAATTTTCAAGAAAAACTAAAAAAATTCTGACAGGTTAAAAAAAATAAAAAACATATGTTTTCTCTTTAAAAGGGTGCTTTTTAATGTATTATTCATTATTCATCAATCAAAAAATATTATATGTCAAAATTACTGCTTCCCTGAATAAAGCGCCACTTTGCCTCTCATTCAACCCAATGTGCGGTGGTCAAAATTGAGATTTTGGTCAAAATGGCAAAATTTTCAAAAAAATTTTAAAAATGTAAATTTCATTTTATTGGTTAGTAAAATTTTTTTTTTTTTTATTGCATATGATACTAATAACTTTTGTGTTAAATATTGGAATTTTATGCCATCACTAACATATTTTTATTTAAGGTACAAAACCACTTTTTTTTATTTAATTTATTTTTTTTTTATTAAAATTGCAAAATATATCGATTTTATTACTCAATGTTAATAACATCATAAATACTAAAGATTTAAATTTTTGCAAAAATCCGTTCGGTAGTTTTTTGTGGGGAGCGATTTCAATTGAGCGGATTTCAAGGAAATCGATTTTTTTTTCCATTTTTTTGAGTTTTTATTTTTTGTAAACAAAATTATTGTACAAATTGACCATTATTATGCTCTATCTTGTTCCATTTGATCATGGTAACTTAGTTTTGAAACGATAGATTTATAGGACGTCTTTAACCCTAATCGTTCAGCGGCCAAAAGTGTCCCGTACTGAGTTTTTTTAGGTTTTAACTACTGTTTTATGAAATTAATGGTTCCAAAATCATGTTTGTGTTGAATATTGTCTTGTTTGTTCTTTTATTTAATCATATTGACTTAATTTTGAAACATAAATTTTTTTGGGAATCTTTAACCCGTATGTGCATGCAACCAAAAATGTCCCCTACCAAAATTTTCATGTTTTTTAAAAATTTAAAAAAAACACATTTTTATTTTCAAAATAGTCAAAAATAATTAATTAAATAATTTTTATATTGCCGAAAGCGTTAACCCTTCTGAACTAAAGGTCAAAAGTGGCCACTATCAGATTTTTAAGCCGAATTGATAACATTGAATTAGGATTACGTGCGGATTAATTTTGAGTTTAAAATTTTTTTTGAGTGTAAAATTTTTTTCGAGTGTAATTTTTAAGTTACGAATGCTTTAAAACTAAACAAGTTTAAAAAGCATTGCTTTAAAATTAAACAAGTTTTAAAAGCATTGTTAAGTTACCACCAATGCTTTTAAAACTTGTTTAACAAGTGGCATTTAAGATGAAACAAATCTGAAATTCAGGGTTTTGCTTATAACTTTTGAACCACTGGACCGATTGGTCTGAAATTCATTACCAAACATAACTGGGGAACAAAAAAGATACATGCCAAGCTTCAGTATTCCCATTATTGTCTTTCGAAAGTTATCGTGTTTTTTATCTCGTAAATTTGCGAAACACCCTTGCCGAAATTTACTCTTTTGCTTATAACTTTTGAACCACTGGACCGATTTAGCTGGATTGCAACACCAACCTGACCAGGTAAATGACCAACATACATGCCAAACTTCAGTAGCCTCTGTAAAGTCTTTCAAAAGTTAGCGTGTTTTCTACGGACAGACAGACGGACGGACATCGCTAGATCGACCTAAAATCGATCGAGGATCATGAATATATATACTTAATGGGGTCATAGACCAATATTTCGATGTGTTACAAACGGAATGACAAACTTATATATACCCTCTATCACTAGAGTGGAGGGTATAACAAGCAAGAAAGTTATAGCCAAGACCGACCATATGATTCCCTGCGCCAGTTTTTTCCGGAAAATGGATACGAAGTCCAAACATGCACCGATTTATCTATCATTCGTTAATTTTTTTTATTTTTGTAAAAAGATACCCAATTGGCTTTTTTCCTGCCAATAGACCGATTTAACAGAATATCAGGCGAAATTTTTATAATGGCAATAATAATAATCGTAGAACTGTTTGAAACATTTTATGAAGTTTTTCATAAAAAATAATGAAAGTATTCATTTAATTAATGTGAAATATCAGTAGTTAAGTGAAGAAAAGTTGCAAACTTAAATTAAAATTAATGAAAATTTTGATTAATAACAATTCTTGGTGAGTCACGTGTAATCGTCACAGAATTTTCTTCTAATTAACGTGATTGTAGTACACATGGTAGAAAAAAACACTTTCATATTTTTTATGGTTTTCACTTATTGTCCGGATCAATGAATCCGTTTCATTTATATCACGAAATGTTTTTTGTTTTCAGTGTATTACCATCAAATAATACCATAAATTTTAATGTCCCTAAAAAAATCTTACGTTATTGTTTAGAAAAAAATCCCTGACAACCTATTAAAGTAATTGTACACGTGTAATTGCCCGCAAGAATTTTTTTTATTTCCATTTTTAGGGCAATTACATATTTTTTTATTATTATAATTGTATAGCGATTTTTTCATCGTCTTTTCTCTTTAACATTTATAGCTCATTTAGATTTATTTCATTTTCTTTTTTTTCATACATATATTTCAATTGAATTTGAAGTGGAGACATCACTTGAAAATATATTTAATTTTTTTTTTTGTAACGCGTATAATAATTTGATGTGGAAAAGAACTTAACGTTTTTTCTATAAGATGATATTAAAACAGTTCATTTCATTGAACGAGCTGGAGGGGTGGGGTTGGGGTATACAAGGACTTTAATATTACAAAATGTTGGTGGGATTTTTTTTTGTTAGCTGTTTTTTTTTTGTTTGTTTCATTTCTAATGCTTTTGTATATAAACATTAGGTTTATTTGGTATTATTATATTGTTAAGAACAAAAGACAAAAAAAAAGAATAGAAAGGAACTTTATGTCAAGCAATAGGAAGTCAAGTTTGTAAATTTTTTGAATTCAGAGGATATTTTATATTAAAGGAAATTTAATGTTATGAATTAGAAACAAACGGAAATACACATTAGTGAATTAAACAGAGGCGGGTGAATGCTTTTTATAACCTCCGAAGGCAGCTTGGACCCACAGTATGTCATTCCATGCGAAAAGCATCCACATATCATCAAATCGAGATACTAAGACATTTTTCGTAAAGAAAAAGTTTCATATTTTGAGGAATTTTTCTAAAGAAAAATGTCTCAGAATCTGAGACTTTTTCTTCAAAAAAATACTCTTGCCCAAAACATGAAATCATGATAATGTTTTGCGGAAGATTTGTGTACGTGTACTTGCCAAAGCAAAGTTTTTTTAGAAAAAATAATGTTATATTACTTTGCTATTCCATGCAAAACGAATTGAAATATCAGTCGAGGACCCCATTAAAAAACCAAAAGAGCTGTACATTTCGTAAGTGAGTGCAAAAATAAGTGCAAAAAAGTGTTTTTACATTTTGGAGAGTATAAAAGATTCGGCACCAAAGAATATAACACTCTCACTTCTTTTATGTACATTTGATAAACAAATGGAAAATTTTTATGCGAAAAGCTTAGACACCAAGTCGAAGCTTCTTTTTTTTTTAAGTAGTTTTGGTAAAAAAAAAATTTTTTTTTTAACGAAAAACAAAATTATGTTAAACAAGTAAGAGTGCTAAATTCGGCTGTGCCGAATCTTTAATACCCTCCAACATATGAAAAAAAAAATTAAACAAGTAGAAAAGTTAAATTCGACTTTGTCGAATCTATGAATACCCTCCACAATGCATTTTTTTAAAGGGTAGTACATTTTTTAACGTGAAAAAATTAACAATTTTGATTAGAAATATTTTATTTTGAGTAAAACTCTTTTTCTGTCATTAAAAAAAAAAAAGAAAAATTACTAATTTTTTTTTGAGTGTAAAATTTTTTTCGAGTGTAATGTTTTTTTTACTGTAAAAATATTTCTGAGTGAATGCACGTACGTATGTACATAAAATATTGTAATTTTTGTAAAAAAAAATAAATTTTTTTTCGTGTACATTTTTTTTTTGAGTGTAAAATTTTTTTTGAGTGTAAAATTTTTTTTGAGGGTAAAATTTTTTGTGTAATTTTTAAGTAACCAATGCTTTTAAAACTAAAACAGTTTAAAAAGCATTGCTTTAAAATTAAACAAGTTTGAAAAGCATTGTTTAGTTACCACCAATGCTTTTAAAACTTGTTAAAACACGTGGCATTTTAAATGAAACTAATCTGAAATTCAGGGTTTTGCTTATAACTTTTGAACCACTGGACCGATTGAGCTGAAATTGAATACCAAACAGATCCGGGGAACGCCAAAGATACATGCCAGGCTTTAGTAGTCTCATTATTGTCTTTCGCAAGTTATCGTGTTTTTTATCTCGTAAATTAGCGAAACACCCTTGCCGAAATTTACCCTTTTGCTCATAACTTTCGAACCACTGGACCGATTTGGCTGGATTGCAATACCAACCTGACCAGGTAAATGACAAACATGTATGCCAAACTTCAGTAGCCTCTGTAAAGTCTTTCAAAAGTTAGCGTGTTTTCTACGGACGGACAGACAGACAGACGGACGGACGGACGGACATCGCTAGATCGACTTAAAATCGATCGAGGATCATAAATATATATACTTTATGGGGTCCTAGACCAATATTTCGAGGTGTTACAAACGGAATGACAAACTTATATATACCCTCTATCACTAGAGTGGAGGGTATAATAAAAATCCAGGGGCGTTTTGGGGGGGGTGGAAGGCGGGTCATTAGTGGTCATTGGGGGACACATAAAAACACGCGGTAAATGTTTACAAATTCATTTATTACGCGTTTTGAGCTTAAGTAATACAATTTTATCATTACTTAAATACATTTTTAATACCCACGCCCACAAAAGGGAGGCTGGCAAAAAAAAAAACTATTTTTTTATTTCCTGGGTGCAAGTGCAGGACCTTGAACTTTTTCTGACATCACATTGCTTCATTTGCTTAACAAAAATACAAAAAACCTGTGAAAATATGGTGTTTTTCAGAGGGTTATTAAATTTGTCAAGGGGGAACTTTTTTCCCCTGGTCCGATTTTGCCCATTTACGAACTTAAACTGCCTAGGACCAAAAGACATATTCCTGCCAAACTTAATGAGTCTAGCTCTTTTATTTTGGACTCCATCGTGTCTTATACAGACGGACGGACATACGGACATTCTAGAAAAGTCTAAGAATCGATCATAGATCAATAACATATATACTTTATGGGGTCCTCCACCGATATTTCGATGCGTTGCAAACAGAATGACAAAGTGAGTATACCCCCCTACTGTAGTTGGAGGGTATAAAAAAAATTAATGAACCCAAAATTTTTGGTGAAAAAATTTTTATGCAAAAAGTTTTTGATGAATTTTTTTGATGAAAAGAAAAATTTTTTGATGTAAAAAAAATTGATGAAAAAAAAATATGAAACAAAAAAATTTTTGGTGAGAAAACAATTGATAACCCGAGTAAAAAAGATCATATATAATTATATAGAGTTTTATATATACATTAGAGTGTCCCTTATTTTGGAAATGTTGGAAATCTTGAGACGGTACCCGCTCATTTTTTTCCTTTTGACTTAAAAATAACTCAGGAAAAATTTTACGCCCCTAGGACCACGCCTTCCCTACGCGACGGGCCCTTAAAGAGCGGGGCCTAAAAAATCATTTTTCCATACAAACCAAAAAATTTTTTTTTTGATTTTTAATTTTTTTGTTATTATTTATTATATTACTTGGTTTGCTTATTCACAACAAAAAATTTGATTTTGGTGGGATAAGTCTTTCAGCGCTAAAAAATTTTTCGCAAAAAAAAATTTTGAGCCGCCGGGGTCCTACAGTAAAAAATTTTTAAAAAATATTTTTTTTTTAGTTTTGACCAGCAACGGTTTTAGCTGCTATGTTGCTTTAAATGATATATATTCATAAAAAAATATTTTTTGTATCTGTGACATCTTAATCGTGTTCTCAAAAATGGTAAAAAATGCATTGATGATTTTTTTCGATACACGATAAAAATGTCACAAATATGAATAATATTTTTTTTGGAATATATATCATTAAAAACACCATAAAAACTAAAACCATTGCTTTTCAAAACTAAAAAAAAATATTTTTTAAAAATTTTTTACCGTAGGATTCCTACGGCTCAAAATTTTTTTTTTCGAAAAAGATAAAGATGTCACAGATATGAATAATTTTTTTTTTGGAATATATATCATTTAAAGCAACATAGCAGCTAAAACCGTTGCTGGTCAAAACTAAAAAAAAATATTTTTTAAAAATTTTTTACTGTAGGACCCCGGCCGCCCAAATTTTTTTTTTGCGAAAAATTTTTTAGCGCTGAAAGACTTATCCCTCCAAAATCAAATTTTTTGTCGTGAATAAGCAAACCAAGTAATATAATAATTAATAACAAAAAAATTAAAAATCAAAAAAAAATTTTTTTGGTTTGTATGGAAAAATGATTTTTTAGGCCCCGCTCTTTAAGGCCCCGTCGCGTAGGGAAGGCGTGGTCCTAGGGGCGTAAAATTTTTCCTGAGTTATTTTTAAGTCAAAAGGAAAAAAATGAGCGGGTACCGTCTCAAGATTTCCAACATTTCCAAAATAAGGGACACTCTAATATACATATATTATTTTGTAAAACTATATGTATTTTTTGTTGCATCATATGTGATTTTATATATTTGCACTTCTAATTTGTTTCTTATATAAAATTATATAACAGAAAATATCGACTTTTATATAATAACATATGATTTAAAGTTCGTTTATATAATTACATATGAACTTTAAAATTCTGTCTTCTTTTTTATATAATTTGGTAAAACAAAATATTTGAAGAAATTTTATATAAAACTTTATGCAACTGTTTTTAAATTATATGTTATCTTATATGAGTAAAATTTAAAAAAAAAATCTAAGTCCTTTACATATAATTTAATATAACTTTTGATAATTTTTCTAAGTCCAAAAAAAATTAAAATTTTCTAAGTCCCAAAATTTTACGACTGATGAAAAATTGAAAAAAAAAAATACAAAAAATTTTCTAAGTCCAGATGTTTTTTTATTTTTTTGAAAATTTTCGAAGTCCTAAAAATATTTTTGAAAATTTTTAAGTCCTGGAAACAAATTTTTTTGTAAATTTTTTGCGTTTTGGGGTTAAACTTTTTTTTCTTATATATAAATATATTTAATTATATATAATTGCATCAATTTTATACAAAAAAGGGTCCAATTTTCGCATATAACTATATAAAATTATATTAAAATTATATCAAATTTGATCAGATTTGATCAAATTTGATAAGTTTTTATATCGTTTTATCGACTCATTTTTCGCATTAAACTATATATGATGGCTTTATATAATTTTATATGAATATATATGATCTTTTTTACTCGGGAATAAAAAATTTGATAAGAAAATTTATGAAAAAAAAATGATGAAAAAAAAAATTAATGAAAAAAAAAAAAATTGATGAAAAAAAAATTAAAAAAAAAAAAAATTGATGAAAAAAAAATTGACGAAAAAATAAAATTTGATAAAAAAAATTAATGAAAAAAAATGTGATGAAAAAAAAAATTGATGAAAAAAAAATTTGATGAAAAAAACAATGTGATGAAAAAAAAAAATTTATGAAAAAAAAAACTTTGATGAAAAAAAAGTTTGATGCAAAAACAATTTGATGGAATCAAAAAAATTAAAAAAAAATATATTTTTTTTTTCATCACATTTTTTTTTCATTAGTTTTTTTCATCAAATTTTTTTTCGTCCATTTTTTTCTATCAAATTTTTGTTTCTATCAAATTTTTTTTGTAAATTTTTCGTCATTTTTTTTTTTTTTCATAATTTTTTTTTTTCATCATTTTTTTTATCAAATTTTTTTTTCATCAATTTTTTTTCATTATTTTTTTTTATCAAATTTTTTTTTCATAAATTTTTTTATCATATTTTTTATCAACTTTTTTATTATCAATTTTTTTCTCACCAAAAAATTTTTTTGTTTCATATTTTTTTTTCGTCAATTTTTTTTAAATCAAAAAATTGTTCTTGTCATTAAAAAAATTCATCAAAAACTTTTTTCATCAAAATTTTTTTCATCAAAAATTTTGGGTTCATTAATATTTTTTAACATAATTTTGTTTTTTCGTGAAAAAAAAAAACATTTTTTTTACCAAAACTACTTTTTCACCAAGTCTAAGCTTTTCGCATAAAAATTTTCCTTTTGTACATGTACATTAGGGTGGTTTTTTATTTTATTTTTTTTGAATTTCGAGGAGCGCGCAGCGGATTTTTGTGCCATTTGATGTTAAAATAATTGTGTAAAAATTTGAGCTAAATCGGATAAAATTAACCCGAGGCGCAAGAAGGTCAAAGTTTCGAGAAAAAGCCAAAATGGCCAAATTTTGAAAAAACTTAAAAAAATTTAAATTTTGTAGCAATAAAAAAAACAAAATATTTTTTATTTAACTTTCTTGCAACAATACTCAGAAAAAATTATCTTTACTTTTTATGACGGCAGTAACACTTTCAAACATGAAATACAAAAATGACCATGCATTTTGGGGGGTACCTGAAATGAGTGTTTTCGATTTTTTGAAAATTTTATTAAACAAAAAAATTAAATCTCACTATTCTATAGCAATGGATTATTAAATACATCCTAAAGCTTAAATATTTAAAAAATTGGGGATATTCATCGACTCAATTTTTTTTTGGAGTCATTTGAGTTTTGCGGATTTCAAGGAGTCAAATGACTCCAAAAAAAAATTGAGTCAATGGATATCCCCAATTTTTTAAATATTTAAGCCTTAGGATGTATTTAATCATCCATTGCTATAGAATAGTAAGATTTAATTTTTTTGTTTAATAAAATTTTCAAAAAATCGAAAACACTCATTTCAGGTACCCCCCAAAATGCATGGTAGTTTTTGTATTTCATGTTTGAAAGTGTTACTGCCGTCATAAAAATTTAAGATAATTTTTTCTGAGTATTATTGCAAGAAAGTTAAATAAAAAATATTTTATTATTTTTATTTGTACAAAATTTACATTTTTTTAAGTTCTTTCAAAATTTGGCCATTTTGGCTTTTTCTCGAAACTTTGACCTCCTTGCGCCTCGGGTTAATTTTATCCGATTTAGCTCAAATTTTTACACAATTATTTTAACATCAAATAGCACAAAAATCCGCTGCGCGCTCCTCGAAATTCCAAAAAAAATAAAATAAAAAACCACCCTAATGTACATGTACATAAAACAAGTGAGAGTGTTATATTCTTTGGTGCCGAATCTTTTATACTCTCCAAAATGTAAAAACACTTTTTAGCACTTATTTTTGCACTCACTTATCCAAGTTACAAACCCAAGTTATTAAAATTTTTGGTTTTAAGAAAATGAAAATAGCAATTCTTGTTTTCTTTTTTGTTAATTGTTAGCTTATATAGTCAAACTGAGGTGGCGTCCTGCAACTTTTTTCAAATTAGACACCAGCTTAAAAACATTATTATGTTAAAAAGGTTTTGGGGGAAAAATACTTTATTAAAAGACAATTGGTGCTCTAGTCAGCAAATCGGGTTTATCCGCTATGAGTTGTCAAATATGTATGCCCTTGAAATCGATTTTTTGTATTTAAAATTTTTCAAAAACCTGATGTAATGGAAAAGTTTGGAGACTGCATTTGTGACCAGCATAACAATTTTAATCATGTGTATAATGTGGTGTTTCATTCGCATAAAGTTTTTTTTTGTACGATTTGTAGCGGAAAAACCCTTTTTTTGCAAATAAGACATCATTAAGAGCCAATTGGTGCCCTAAGGGTTAAGGCAACACCAAATGAGTTCAGCATCCTTAATGTTTAAGCTTAACCCTTGACTTATTTTTAAGTCGCTATCACATCGGGTTCATCCGCTATGGGTTTTTAAAAAATTCTATTTTTTGAACTTGTGACCTCAATTTTCTCAAAAACCTGATGTTTTTGATTACAATAGTTTAGCTGTTCGAAAATACGGTCTCCAAACTTTTCCATCACATCTGGTTTTTGAGGAAATTGAGGTCAAAGCTCAAAAAACACCGTTTTGGTAATTTTTGGCAACTCATGGCGAATGAACCCGATGGCGACTTAGAAATGAGTCGATGGTAAAAATTAAAAAAACATCACTCTTTAAGATGCAGAACTTATTTGATCAGTCCCATTAACCCTTTGAGCACCAATTGTCATTTAATTGTGTCGATTTCCCCAGTATCAAAAACAGTTTTTGGGGAAAAATACCTTCTTAAAAGAAAAGGAGCATCCTATGGTTAAAGCGACTGATTAATGAGTTATGCATCTTAAAAAGCAATTTTTGAGCTTAACCTTCGACTTATTTTTAAGTCGCTATCACATCGGGTTCATCCGTTTTGAGTTGTCAAAAAAACACAAAACGGCGAATTTTTAAAACTTTGACCTCATTTTTCTTAAAAACCTGATGTAATAGAAAAGTTTGGAGACCAGATTTGTGTTCGGAAGAAAAATTGCAATTAACTGTGTATGGTAGCGACCCAGTCGCATCAAGGTTTTTGAAAAAGTTCAGTAGTGTAATCTTTTTTGCATTGTGCCGAATTTAACCTTTTTACTTGTTATTTTTTTAACTTCCCCTTACAATAAATAACACTTCCCATTCACAACCACGTCCATAAATATCAATCTTTAAGATAATTTAACAAATTGAGTGGGTGGTAAAAGTAAAATGGAATGGTTGGTGGTAGATATTCAGGCAAATGAAATACAAGTAGTTTAACATGTCTACCAAAATACTTAAGAATAGATTTAATTTATTCATAATTTTTTTTTTTCATTTCATCCTCTACTACCCAAAAAATTCTAAAAAAAAAAACATTAATTCCATATTTATAATTTATAACATGGAAAATTATATTATTAACATAAATTATGCATAAATGTCACTTTAAATTAATCTAAAACTTTCGGCACATTATTCCACAAGAAAGCTTCTTATAAAAGTTTTAACAACAGAAATAATTTTAAAATTAAAGATTTCCACTTTAAATTAAAGATAAACATGTTTAAATTCAAATTGTACTTACTTTGTTTTGTTATTATTGTATTAAAGTTGGTAGAAGTATTAGTTCAGAGTAGTTTGTTTTTGTTGTTTTATTATATACACTATTGTCCTTAAATTATCCTTTTTTTTAGTGGGATGAAAAGTAGTAGTTTTTTTTTGTTTAAATATTTTGTTGTCCTAATCCATTTATATAGAGTTTGCTATACACAAATCCTTAAAGCAATATTTTTTTAATGTTGGCAACTATGTTTTTCTTTTATCTTATATAATATAATATGTAATTATATTTCATATATATATTTGTGTGTGTGTGTGTTGGGGGGTGGAGAGAATTGTTAAAATCCTTATTTCAGGATTTTTGGGATTTCAAAACTTCTTTTGATTTCTTTTTACAAATTGCCCTAAGCTTTTTCTTCTTCTAGTGATTTTTTGTTTTTATTGTAAGGAATAGTACTCGACCCGGCTATATCAATGTACCCAGGATGGTGGTGTTACATTTTGCTGTGAATATTGTACTCGAGCATTTAAGTTGCTGGTTTGTGTTTGTGTTGGCAATTCTAGACCAGTTGTCATTGTTGTATTATTGTTGTTATTATTAAGCATAGGTGGCAATTGTGACTGTTGTTGTTGCTGTTGCTGCTGCTGTTGTTGCTGCTGCTGTTGTTGTAGTTGTGCCTGCAATTGATTTATTTGTTGTTGAGTGGTCAAGGACGATACAGATGTTGTTGTTGTTGTACTACCAGATCCCATCATTCCTGAATTACAAACACTATTACTAACGGTATTACTACTATTTACAGCTGTCAATGGTATATTGATGTCTAAAAGACCATCAATATTAATTTCTTGTTGCATTAACTGGAAAAAGGAAAGAAAGATGAGAAAAACAAAGTTATAATGAGTTTTTTGATTTTTATTTATGATATGAGTTTTAAATCAGGCAGCTCGTTTTAGTTAAATAAGATAAGTAAACGATGTTTATCCTTGAATTTTCAAGGATAAACTGTTTACTAGAGCACAGTTCAATAAAATATGTATGTGGACACACATCTCTTCAAGCAAGTTTAGGTTTTGTAAAAATATTGAAAAAATCGGGTAAAGGCATTTCATTCCTCTTTATTTAGAACTTTAAAAATCGTTCACACGAAAATCTTAGCTGACCCGAAACCGTTTGACAACAAAACCTTTCAGTATAATATCTAACTTTTTATATTCTTTAAAAAATTCTGTAATTTTATTTATAAACAAACATTATTTAATAAAGAATTACTACTCCCAGCAAAAAATAATTGAAATTTTGGAAGCAGTGCATACAAGAATGTACTTGTGTAAGGGTATGATTTTTGATGTTGTTGTTTTTTTATGAAATTCGCTTACACAGCTGCATACCGTATGCAATAGTGTAAGGGAGAGATTCTACTGGCATACTAACCTGCATACCGGTTGCAGTAAAGTATGGCAGTGACGTAAAAAAATACTAAAAATATTTAAGAAAAGGCATGATTTCAATTCATATTCATTGCGCCGATATAAGCGATCGAAAGAAATGCTCTAAAGTGTGACATTGCGAACAAATATCATGCCATACGTAAGCAGGTTTGTAAGCAGACAACAACAATCACTCCCTTACAAACCTGCTTATAGGCAAGCAGTATTTTTGGTGGGCTTCTACTACTACTACTAATATCCAACTGATTCTTTTAAATTTTGGTATCCGGATTCCTAGTCTGCCGTAAAAATTTTTCTAGCTCATACCTTTTTTAAAATATTCGCTGTTAAAAAGTCAAAAAACCCATAACACTTCTAAACATCGAAAATGCGACTGGAACTGGACCTTATAAGCTTCATTTCACACGGTGAGCCTCAGCGATGTTTAGGTTCAACTTTAGTGTCGACGAAAAGTGTAAACGCAGTTTGATTTCAACTTGATGAAATGTCACAAAACTGTTAACAGCGAAATCGTAGCTGCTCGCATTCGCGAGATATCGCGAAATTAGTGTTTTTGTATTTTCTAAAATTTTGACAATGAAGTTTTTTAAATATCTTCAAAAACTGAGTACGCAGTTTTAATTGTATTTATTTACAGGTCACAAAACAGTTAACATCGAAATCATATCTTCCCAATTTCGCGAGAAATCGCGAAATTTAAAAATAAAATAAAAAATTGGAAAAAAAAAATTTTCGCGTAAATTCGCAGTCAAGATATTGATTTGAGCAGTTTTACCACCTCTAATCACATAAAATTTTAACTGCATACAATATATTTGTCGTTTCTTGATTTTTTTCCTTTATTTTAGATACTAAAGAAAAAATAAATTAATTAATATAAAACCTTGAACAGTAATTTTGCAATTTCTCGAGAAATTGATCATCTATAATTTTTCTGCTTGCAGTTTTGTCAACTTTAATAACCTCGAATTCAAACTGCATACCACATTTTTGTCGTTAATTGAAGAAAATGTTTTTACAGACCAAAAATAACACAAAGTAATGAATAAATAGTAGTTAAGCGAGTTTTTTTAGCGATGTCTCGAAGAATTGAGCAGCTAGAATTTAAATGTTAACAGTCGTATCACCTTTAATCAATAGCAAATCAAACTGCATTTCGTGTTTTTCAACAATGTTAAAGAAACTTCTTCTATTAATCAAAACAAGAAATACCCCCAAAAAGCTGTTTTCGCTATTTCTCGCGAAAGTGAGCAGCTATAATTTTTTTGTGGGCAGTTTTAATTTATTTCAAAATGTTCAAATCAAACTCCATACCACTCTTTGTTATTATTTCTCAAGAACCGATTTTAAAATATAAATAAATGATAAAAAAAATTACATAATTACGCGATATCTCGCGAAATTTAACACCTAAAAATTCGATGTCAACAGCTGTGTGACCTTTGATCAAGTACAAGTAAAACTGCATACCATGTTTTTGCGAAATTTTAAAGAACCCTATCTAAATATAAAAAACGAGAACAAAAACAGCAAAAAATTAATTTCGCGATTTCTCGCGAACTAAAGAAGATAGGATTTTGATGTTTACTGTTTTGTGACCTTTAAATAAGTACAATTAAAACTGTGCACTCAGTTTTTAAAAATATTTAAAAAACTTCAATGTCGAAATTTTAAAAAATACAAAAACACTAATTTCGCGTTATCTCGCGAATGCGAGCAGCTACGATTTCGCTGTTAACAGTTTTGTGACATTTAATCTTGTAGAAATCGAACTGCACTTACACTTTTCGTCGACACTAAAGTTCAACCTGAACATTGCTGAGGCTCACCGTGTACAATAGTTCTGCTGGTCAAAAATCCGGTCTCCAAACTTTTCCATCACATCAGGTTTTTGAGAAAATTGAGGTTAAAAAATCTTTTTGAAAACTAATAACGGATGAACCCGATATGATGGCGACTTCAAACTAGAGGATTAAGCTTAAACATTACTCTTTAAGATGCAGAACTCATTTGGTCAGTCGCCTTAACCTCTTGGGCAAGAATTGTTTTTTAATAATGAAAAACGTTTTTGGGGGAAAAGGCCTTATTAAAAGACAATTGGTGATCCAAAGGGTAAAGCTACTGATCAAATGAGTTATAAGTCTTAAAATGCAAGGTTTCAGCTTTACTGTTGACGTATTTTTAAGTCGCTATCACATCGGGTTCATCCTCTATAAGTTGTCAAATATGTATGAAAACACGATTTTTGGAGACCGGAATTGTGACCAGGAGAATAATTGTAAATATGTGTATTTGGTGGAGTTGCACTCGCATAAAGCATTTTTGATATGATTTCTAGCAGGGATTTTTTTTTTTTTTTTAGAATAAAACATCCCAATAAGCACATTTAAAATTCAAGTGCAAATCAAGTATAAATCAAGTGTAAATCAAGCCCTTATTTCTAGTCTATGCTTGATTTATACTTGAATCACACTTGAATTCAATAGCATTCTCCAGCAAAACGGATACTTGAATTCAAGCGCTGTTTTTACGCTTGAAAACCAGGGAAAAGGCTGTAAAAACAGGGCTTGAATTCCAGTGTCCGTTTTGCTGGAGTATGCTATTGAATTCAAGTGTAATTCAAGTATAAATCAAGCAGGGGCTGGAATTTAGGGCTTGATTTACACTTGTTTTATACTTGATTTGCACTTGAATTTTAAAATTGCTTATTGGGATCATTGAGAGACAATTGGTGCCCTAAGGGTTAAGGCAACTGCCCAAATGAGTACAGCATCCTTAAGAGCAATATTTAAGCTTTAGCCTCGACTTGTTTTTAAGTCGCTATCACATCGGGTTCATCCGCTATGAGTTGTCAAAAATGTCCAAAACACCGATTTTTTTAACTTTGACCTCGATTTTCTCAAAAACCTGATGTGATGGAAAAGTTGGGAGACCAGATTTGTGATCTCTAGTTTTTTCAAAATGATCAGTAGGTTTTTATCCTAAAGATATTTTTTCACTGATTTTCTTATTTTATTTAATTTTAAACTTACCTCTTCAATATTGCACTCTAAACCACCTTGAAAATTTTCAATATTAAATTCGTCAATTGGTGTTGTCTCATTATTTAATGCACCCAAATATTGTCCTATTAAAGTTGATGCGCAATTATCTGCAAAGTTAATAAATAAAATATGTTAATAGTAAATGACATTAATTAATAACCAATTACAGCATAAAGGGGTTAAATGAAGTGGCAGGTTGTGATAATAAACAACTTAAGGTGGTAAATGACAAAACAATTAAAAATTCAAGATGTTAAATTAAGAAAAAACAAGTGAGAGTGTTAAATTCAGCTGTGCCGAATCTTTGATACCCTCCAAAATGTTAAAAAATATATAAAAAAATTTAGCGGAATTTTTTGGGGAGGGCTCTGTATGGTGGGGGATACCGTCCTCATCGCTATAAATGTTTACTAATTTATTTATTATGCCTTTTTAACTTTTTTCAATCCACGCCCAGAAAAGGTTGCGGGCCGAAAAAAACTAAATTTTGTAGCCCCCGGGGTCTAAGTGCAGGACTTTGAGCTCCTTCCGATATAAAAAGGTTTCATTTGTTTAACAAAAATGCAAAAAAGGTGTAAAAATGGTCGTTTTTTAGAGGTTTTTTTAGTTCTTTAAGGGGGAACTTTTTTGCCCCTGGTCCGATTTTACCCATATCCGAACTTAACTGGCCTATGACCATGAGACACTTTCGTGCCAATTTTCAGCAGTCTAGCTCTTTTATTTTGGACTGAATCGTGTTTTATACAGACGGACGGACGGACATTCATAGAATGACTTAGAATCGATCATAGATCAATAATATATATACTTTATGGGGTCCCCGGCCGATATTTTTATGCGTTACAAACGGAATGACAAAGTGAGTATACCCCCATACTGTGGTTGGAGGGTATAAAAATTACTAGCTAAAAGAAGAATGATTACGAAGAAGTAGAAGTTTTAAAGAAATAACATTTGAATGATTGCAAAGGGGAAACATATCGCCCAATTCAGGTGTTCCAGCGTGAAGCTTTGGCAGACACTTTTAGTAACATTCATCATATGAAGATCGAAATGATTAATGAATTTTTAACATTTATAGTAGAGTGTCAATTTTTCTTCAACCTTTGATTTTTCCAAGTTTCGAGGCGCCCTTCGATCAAAAATTTTAGTTCTTAAAAAATTTTCACCAAAACCTCCAAACTTTGATCAAAGCGCGTCATGGCTTAAAACGGTCTGATTTGGATTAAATCTTAAAATATTTTTAATTTCTTGAATGAAGGAAAAATCAGCTATTTTTCGAAATTCTTTGACAAACTTTAAATGGCGATATCTCGAAAACCGCACTACCGATTTTAATTTTTTTTGATATTCGTATTCAGCATGCCAAAATTAATAAAAAATCATTTTATTTTTATTAATTATCAGGGTAAGTTTTTAAGTAAGATAGAGCTAAATGTATGAAATTATTACTGCTCCAATAATCCTTTTTTTTAAACTGCAAATAACTTCTTAAATAAGTAAGATACAACAGGAAGAAAATTTGGTATTTGGGTTATATCTAGGCTGACCATTCGTACTGATTTGATCAGTACATGTACTGATTTTTAGTCAGGTGTACTGATCAAAATACCTTGTACTGATTTGTACTGATTTTTTAAAATATGTACTGATTGTACTGATTTTTGGAGATTTCCACATAAAAAAATATTTTGTTAATAAATTCTATGCCAAAACTTTTATTTTATTTAAATACTCATTAAAAAAGTTTTATTAAAGCTAATTCTGAAATACTTTCTGTTGAAAAAAGTCTAAGAAGCTGGTGAATTAAAAAAAATTCTAAACGAAAATTAATCTGTATAAGAAAAAGAGAGAGATCTCAGAACTTGAAAAAAAAGACATTTGAATCGAGGCGATTTTCAAAAGAAATAAGTCTTCATAATTCCATTTTCAAAACCTTTGTGGTTTGTATTGAATTGTTGTTTGTGATGAGCTTCATTTTGTGCAAAGTTACTACAACTGTTCATGTCAGTTGTTTTTTGCAGTTGTTTTTACTGAAAAAGTAGTTAACCCTTAAATAACAATAAGTGTTATTAAGTCAACCAAAACTTTTTGTCATAATTTTTCTTTCATTATGAGTTATTAGGGAGTTCATCTATGAAAAACAAAATCATAAAAAAGTAGGTGTACTGATTTGAGTTCAAGAAAAAATGGTCACCCTAGTTATATCTCAAAAACTAAGCGAGATAAAACAAAATGTATGATATTTTTGACATTATTACCCCTCCATACACCCTTACAAATCTTTTTTATACCCTCCACTCTAGTGATAGAGGGTATATATAAGTTTGTCATTCCGTTTATAACACCTCGAAATATTGGTCTAGGACCCCATGAAGTATATATATTTATGATCCTCGATCGATTTTAAGTCGATCTAGCGATGTCCGTCCGTCCGTCTGTCTGTCCGCAGAAAACATGCTAACTTTTGAAAGACTTTACAGAGGCTACTGAAGTTTAGCATATATGTTTGTAATTTACCTGGTCAGGTTGGTATTGCAATCCAGCCAAATCGGTCCAGTGGTTCAAAAGTTATGAGCAAAAGAGTAAATTTCGGCAAGGGTGTTTCGCGAATTTACGAGATAAAAAAGACGATAACGTTCGAAAGACAATAATGAGACTACAGAAGCTTAGCATGTATCTTTGCCGTTCCCCGGGTCTGTTTGGTATTAAATTTCAGCTCAATCGGTCCAGTGGTTCAAAAGTTATAAGCAAAACCCTGAATTTCAGATTAGTTTCATCTAAAATGCCACGTGTTTTAACAAGTTTTAAAAGCATTGGTGGTAACTAATCAATGCTTTTCAAACTTGTTTAATTTTAAAGCAATGCTTTTTAAACTTGTTTAGTTTTAAAAGCATTGGTAACTTAAAAATTACACTCGAAAAAAATTTTACACTCAAAAAAAATTTTACACTCAAAAAAAATTTTACACTCAAAAAAAAATTTACACAAAAAAAAATTTTGTTTTTTTTTTACAAAAATGACAATATTTTGTGTACATACGTACGTGCATTCACTCAGAAATATTTTTACAGTAAAAAAAACATTACACCCGAAAAAAAATTTTACACTCAAAAAAAAAAGTATTTTTTTTTTTTTTTTTAATGACAAAAAAAGAGTTTTTTACTCAAAATAAAATATTTCTAATCAAAATTGTTAATTTTTTCACGTTAAAAAATATACTACCCTTTAAAAAAATGCATTGTGGAGGGTATTCATAGATTCGGCAAAGTCGAATTTAACTTTTCTACTTGTTTTTTTTTTTTCTTTGCTAGATTTCAAACACCTTCCTTATCTGCCATCCATTTTTTTCTATCATGTACCTTTTTTGAGATATTCCCTATTAAAAAGTCAAAAAAACAACAATTTCACTTTTTTTTTGTAATCTACTGTTACAGATTCTTTCAAAAATAGGGCTTTATTTTCATATTTGATAGGGCTTTATTTCATATAAAATGAACCTCCTGATTCCAAAACTGCAATCCAAATTTTTCTAGCATGTTCATAGTTCGAGAGATTCACGTTTGAAAATATTGTCACGCGAATAAATCGAACGCGTATATTTCGAAAACCGAACATGCTAGAAAAATTTAGATTGCAGTTTTGGAATCAGGAGATTTATTTTATATGAAATCAAATCTTATTTGTTGTAAGCAACATAACAGTGGACCCCCAATAGTGCAAAATTATTGTTTAACAGCGAATATCTCAAAAACGGTACGTGCTAGAAAAAGTGTGCAAGAAAAGTTTGTAACTTTTTTTTTGATATCTCCTATTTGACAAGAATTTCTTGTTATTTTACAAGCTTTTTACCAATAATTTTGTAATTTTACAAGCTTTATACCAAAAAATTTTAAATTTACAATTTTTTTGACGCGATAAAACTTACAAGGAGGTTTCGTGTTTTTACTAGATTTTTTGCTACCTCCTATTAAACGAGAATTCCTAGTAAAAATTACGAACTTTTTTGTAATTTTACAAGATTTTTACCAAGAAAATTATAAATTTACAACTTTTTTGGTGAAATAAAACTTAAAAGAAATTCTCGTAAATTTACTAGATTTTTTTTGTAAAAAATCTTAAAAAATTTGTAAAATTACAAAAAAACTGTAAAATTACAAAAAAAAATGTAAATTTCGATCGAAAATTATTTGTTAAAAAACTAGGAAAACTGTCAAATATTGGTAAAATGGGATTACGATACTTTTTCTAGTAATTTGACAAGGTTTTTTTTTTTTAGAGTATACCACTTTCTTTAACTTTATTTACCTTCTAAATTTGAGCTAAGTTGTTGTGTTTGTTGTTGTTGCTGTTGCTGCTGCTGTTGTTGTTGCAACTGTTGCTGCCGCTGTTGTTGCACCATTAAAACATTAGTACCATTATTATCTGACGTTACCCCTGATTGGCCATCAATGACAACATTTGTATAAGTATTTAATGAATCCGATGAAGGTTCACTATTTTGATAGGCGGGTGACATGGTTGTTACTGAATTTGGTGAGAGACCCTATTGTGTGAAATTCATATTTTATTATATTTGAAGAATATTTTCAAGGCGCCCCTTCAACTACACTTACCTCACGTGTTGAATGTTGTAAGCAGGTGCAGCTTAATGAACGATGCAACATACACTGTTGTGTTTGTAAATTACTATAACCCTGCGATAGGGGACCATTAAGCGTATAGGATGATTGTTGTGAATTTGTAGGATATGGTGGTGGTGGTTGGGTGGGCATACCGGAAGCTGCACTAAACCTGTGCCAACCGTATGATCGTTTGGTTTCAAAGAAATTAATAAAAAATTTACTTTATTTATCTGATTTTTAAGAAATGTTTGTGAAGTATAATTATTTGTGTAATTTATTTTTTTATAATAATCTACAAACATTTAACATGCAAGAGGCCACATGCTTTCAAAAAAATAAAAATTTTTTTAGAAAAAAAAAAAAAAGTTTTTCATAAAAAAAAAAATATTAAAAAAATAATAACAATGAACTTAAAACACAAATTAAAATAATTAAAAAAAACTGACCCTTGTTGTTGTTGCTGTTGCATCAAATCCTTTTGTAACGTCAACTCTTCGGCCATTGATCCAGCCAATTTATCCATGGTCGAAGCTGGTGGTGCATTTTGATAATCAGCTGGAAAGCCCCAATCAAATTCAAGACCCACCACTGTTTGTCTAGGACTTAAACGTCCACAGGAACTAGCATTTGATGAAGCACGTTGACGAAAATCCGGTGATATGGGAAAACCACTAGTGTTTATTGACATTTAATGAAAATTATAAAGAAACAAAAAGAAAAAAAAATATATTTTTTTAAATAAAAATAAAATAATAATTAAAATCAAAAGAAACTTAAATTTTAACTTAAGCAATATATTTTATAAATATTTTTTTAGCTGCAAGATATAATTATAAAAGTATCATGCCAAAAATTTAAAGGTTCTACGGAAAGTGAAAAGTTTTGTTTGATATTTTTGGGTATATATGTCACTGTGCGGCTTAGCTTTGGTACTTTCGTCCGGTTATCAACCTATTAACTCTGTCCCGAATACGGAAAAATTAAAAATTTTTTTTACAATTTCGGTTACAAAAAATTAAGTGAGAATGTTAAGTTCTTTTAAGCAGGATCTCCAAAATTTAAGTTTAAAAAATAAAAAACCAAGAGAGGAGGATCAGCAGGTGACGTTGGGATCACATCCCTCGCAATAAATGTTAACAAACTTTACAATTATAGTGATTTTTGCACTAAAGTAATACCATTTTATAATTTTTTAGTTTAATATTTTAAATTCATGCCTCCTGAAGGGGGGCGGACCGAAAAACATGTAATTTTTTAATCCCACGAATCTGTGTCGAATTTTATACCCTCCTAAATGTTAAAAATTAAAAAAACAAATGAGCGTGTTAAAATCGGCTGTGCCTAGTCTTTTTGCCCTCTAACAGAAAATGTAATAAAAAAAAGAGACGGTTCAGGGATTTTTTTGGTGCGTTAAACAATGTCAACATATCATCAGTCCTTCATGCCTTGCAAAATACAGGCACGGGCACACAGATGGACGGGCAAAATGCTGAAAAGCAGGGCAATTAACTCGAAGATAGGTGATGGTGAAGCAATAAAAGTCTTCATAAGGGGCACTCCACAAGGGGAGTGATCTCTCCCCTTCTGTGGAATCTGTGTTGTAAGATTCTCGAGTCTCTCAACGGAATGTGTATCAACGTGGTTGCCTAAGCTAATGACATATTGATCCTAATCAAAGGTAAGTTTTTACAAAACCCACTTAAATGGGAACACATGGGAATAATCTAATCTCATCCCACTGATCCCGTTTTTTATACCCTACACCACACTGTGGTACATGGAATAATGAGTTTGTGCTGATGTTTATAACTACTCGAAATATTGGTCCTAGACCCACTTTTAAGTATACCGATCGACTCAGAATCACTTTTTGAATTGATTTAGCGATGTCCGTCCGTCCGTCTGTCTGTCTGTCCGTGTAAACGTTGTAAACACGATACAGGTCGCAATTTTTAATCAATTGACTTGAAATTTGAAACTTAAGCCTCTTTTGGCCCAAGGACGAAGCCTATTGAAATTGGAAATTGGTCCATATTTATACCTAGCCCCCATACAAAGGTCCTCTTTAGTTTTGGTTCAAATGACTCTAAGAACCGCATTATAATAGGTATCTTTTTAAAATTTGGCAGGTGATAATGTTTTTATCTACACAAATCACCATTCCGAATTTTAAAGAAATCGGACGGGTTCTTCTTGTGGCCCAATATAAACCACCTTCCCGATATTCACATAAATCTCTCAAATTTCATGAAAATAGAAAATATTGAATTAAAACTCTGTTTGTGCATGGTTAACGCGTACTTTAATAACCTTATTAAATCTGATTATCATCGGACCATTTTTGGACTTAGATCCCATGTGAAAATTTCGCCCGATATCAGTTAAACCGGTTTATTGCCAACAAAAAGAAGCCTATTTCACTCAAATTTTATTTGTGGGTGTTTTTTACACTTATCAAAGATTTGACAAAATATAGATCTAATCAGTCCATGTATGAACTTGGGACCCATTTTCCTGGATTCAAAGCCTTCTTAAACAAGTGAGAGTGTTAAATTCGGCTGTGCCGAATCTCTTATACCCTCCAAAATGTATAAAAAATTTTAAAAAAAATTGTCAGGAGCTTTTTTTTTTGGGGGGGGGGAAGGGTGATGGGGTCAATGGGGGACTGTAAGAGCACGTTACCATCGCGATTAATGTACCAAATGTTTAATTTATTTAACAAAAATACAAAAAAACATATAAAAAAAGTGTATTTTTTCAGAGGTTGCTTCAGTTCTTCAAGGTGGAACTTTTTTCCCCCTGGACCAATTTTGCCCATTCGCGAACTTAACCTGCCTATGAACATGAGACATATTTGTGGCAAACTTCAGGAGTCTAGCTGTTTTATTTTGGACTGCATTGTGTTATCTACAGACGGCCGGACAGATGACATTCATAGAATATCTTAGAATCGATAATGGACCAATATATACTTTATGGGGTCCCCGACCGATACTTTGATGCGCTACAAACGGAATGAAAAAGTGAGTATACCCCCATACTGTGGTTGGAGGGTATAAAAAGGAATACAGAGGAAAGGGTTTACACTTGCAGGAGATTTTTCGAAATAAGTTGGGTTTTAAAACCATATCATACCATACATCCAGTGGATGATAGTGCAATAATTTGACCAATACTGATCTAAGGTGCCCTCGTGTGGAGGAAAGCAGTGTATACGAATGCATATCTCTGCAACTTACAGAAGGTACAACGACAGGTGTGTGCGGTGCTACTTGATCGGCACCTATGGCCGATCTGCAAATTTTACTTAACCCGTGGATATCTACCTTAAGAACACAGAAGAAAGACTGGCTCTCAGGTTAAGAGAGTCGCAAATGCTTAAGCAAAACTTTGAGGGCACTCGACCATATTAAGTACGATGGGCGGGCCAACTGCAGCAGAAAAGTGACTATATCTTATCGCAGACGAATCTTAACAGACCCTTCGAAGTCCAAGTACCAACTAGGGAACACTGGGCTGAAAACTCTGTTATAAAAGAAAATTCGATTTAAATTTTTACGGATGGATCGAAAATAGAGATGGTTCTGGGTGCGAGAGTATATTCTAAATGCCTCTAAATCTAATGTATATTCTAAAGTATATTCTAAGAGCCTCACTGAGATTTCCGGACAAGTATAGTGTTTTTCAGGTTGAGGTTCTTGCAATTGATAAATCCGCGTAGATGATTAGTATGTCTTTGCGTCATCAACATTTTCACGACCAGTCCTGCAGCTCTGAAGACCCTGAAATCAATCACTGTGAAATTTGAAGTCGTATACAATCCCTTCGTCGAACCATTTAGCACACATTCAAGTTAATCTGAGTCCCTGGATACAGTGGAGTCGCTGATAATGAATTGGCTGATGAATGTGTGGGGAATGGCTCTAACAAGGGAAGTATCTCAACCCTTATGAACCGATTTGCTTGAAACTTAAAATATATATGAAAGAGACGATTTTAAGGTTGGGGTGTGTTGGCTTATCGGCCATATCAGTGTTTAAAAATTTCGTTGTCCCCTTTTGAAACAATGTGGGCCTTCGGAAAAATTTCGATAACTCCCAAACTAATATCGTCTAGAGCAAAAATATATGTCGAGTTAAATTTAATAAAGATTATTTCGTATTTATATGGATATCGTGGGTCTATGTCTTCATATAAATACACCCCAAAATTTACACATTTTCATGGAAAAAGTAATTAACAAAGCCAAACTTTTACAAGGTTGTGCCATCGTTGGATAGGCATTAAAAAAACCTTTCTTCTCATATATATACATCACTAGCTTACCATCCCGGTACTTCGTTACCGGTTGTGTTGAATACTGGATAATAGAAGGATCAGGATTACTCTATCGATTTCCAAAAAATTCCCCTACGTAGTCTTTCTTTTATTTACTTGTGGACGTTTAAGTCTTCCATAAAAAAATATTTCAATGAATAATTTAAACAATAAAATTTGAATAACTTCGCTGGTATGTTATCATTAGGGATGAGATTTCCATGCAAATGCATGTTTTTTGTCGATAGTCTAAAAACGATATCGACCAATTATCTTTCCGAATCAAGAAATTTGCGTTAAAATGGCATCGATTTGTTTTTGCATATTTTTGCATATTTTGGTGAAAATGCATATTTTTGCATATTTTGGTTTTAAATGCATATTTTGTGCATATTTCCAACTTTTAAGTGCATATTTTAGCATATTTTGGCATAAATTAGCAAAAACCCAAATTGAAATTTATTTGTTTCAAAAAATATTTAAAATTTTAAAAATTTATTTTGGAAATAAGAAAAATTATTTTTTTTTCTTTAATTTTTTTTTTATAAATTGTCTTAATTTAAAAAAAAAAATCTTGCTTATATAAAATTTTAAATGTTACTATCTAACACGGCATTATTTTTTGCTTTTTAAGAAGTTTTTCCAATGAAAACAAGATTTTTATTGCACACATTTTATTTTTTAGTGCATATTTTTAGGTTTTATAGTGCATATTTTGGATTTTTTAGCGCATATTTTAAGCGCATATTTTCGATTTTTTAGTGCATGAAAATCTCATCCCTAGTTATCATGTTCGTTCCGGGGGGAAAATATATTGACAATTTTCGAGTCCTTGAGTTTTGAGTGAATAAATATTTCAGTGAAAAAAGAAATTGAAAAAAAAAAGTAAGTTTGAGTGAAAAATATATAGAGGGAAAAAATATGTAGAAAAAAGCTAAACACGAAAAATTTGAGTAAAAAATATCATTCCATATTATTATCTGCTCTAGTCCATTTTGTTCCCCGTTCTTCATTTCCAATTCCATCTCCTTCTTCTAAGGTCATTATTATAGGAACAATAAAAGTACCAAAAGTACACTTTATTACCCCCATTAGAAACGGAATTTCCAAAAAGTACCTCTTCCAGAATGTTTTTTCTTCACCGAAGTATCCTATACTCCATATGTCAATCATATAGGATCATTGTTTCAGCAAATATTAAAAGTACTTTTTATCCCCGTTAATAAATGGAATTTACAAAAAGTACTTTTCCACATCTTTTTTTTTCACCGAAGGATTTTACATTCCAAATTTTAAGTTTATGTGACCATTATATTTTTTTTGTAACCTTTTCCAATTTCAAGTTTCTATAAATATTACTTCAGGAAATAAAAAAGTACCAAAAAGTCTACTTTCGGAACTTTTTATAAAAGGTACTTTTTTTAAAAGGTACTTTTTATAAAGGGTACTTTCTATAAAAGGTACTTTTTATAAATGGTACTTTTTATAAAAGGTACTTTTTGTAAAAGGTACTTTTTTTAAAGGTACTTTTTATAAAAGGTACTTTTTATAAAAGGTACTTTTTATAAAAAGGTACTTTTTATAAAAGGTACTTTTTATAAAAGGTACTTTTTATAAAAGGTACTTTTTATAAAAGGTACTTTTTATAAAAGGTACTTTTTATAAAAGGTATTTTTTATAAAAGGTACTTTTTATGAAAGGTACTTTTTATAAAAGGTACTTTTTATAAAAGGTACTTTTTATAAAAGGTACTTTTAATAAAAGGTACTTTTTATAAAAGGTACTTTTTATAAAATGTACTTTTTATAAAAGGTACTTTTTATAAAAGGTACTTTTTATAAAAAGTACTTTTTATAAAATGTACTTTTTATAAAAGGTACTTTTTATAAAAGGTACTTTTTATTAAAGGTACTTTTTATAAAAGGTACTTTTTATAAAAGGTACTTTTTATAAAAGGTACTTTTTATAAAAGGTACTTTTTATAAAATGTACTTTTTATAAAAGGTACTTTTTTATAAAAGGTACTTTTTATAAAAGGTACTTTTTATAAA
This sequence comes from Pegoplata infirma, assembly GCA_963921195.1. Taxonomy (NCBI): domain Eukaryota; kingdom Metazoa; phylum Arthropoda; class Insecta; order Diptera; family Anthomyiidae; genus Pegoplata; species Pegoplata infirma. Next base: position 230,239,695 of record OY992536.1, on the reverse strand, counting down.
AGGTACTTTTAATAAAAGGTACCATTATTTCAATAAATTAAAAAAAGTACCAAAAGTACACTTTTTTCCATTTTACCCCCGTAGAGTCAACATTGGCAAAAACCCAGCCTTGGTGAATATTTTTTCCGGGAGGTGAACTTACATTGCAAATTTTAAGTTTCTAGGTCCATTATTTAAGAAAATATAAAAGGTACCAAAAGTACAGTTTTTTACGCTTTTTACCCCTTAGAATCAACATTGGCAAAATCCAGCCTTAGTAGATTTATATTCCGGGAGCTGAACCTACATTCAAAATTTCAAGTGTCTAGGACCATTATTTAAGGAAATATAAAAGGTACCAAAGGTACATTTTTTTACCCTTTTTACCCTCTTAGAATCAACATTGGCAAAAATCCAGCCTTACTGGATCTATATTCCGGGAGGTGAACATACAGTCCAAATTTCAAGTTTCTGTGACCATTATTTCAGGAGATATAAAAAGTACCAAAAGTACAGTTTTTTACCCTTTTTACCCCCTTAGAATCAACATTGGCGAAAATCCGGCCTTACTGGATCTATATTCCAGGAGTTGAACACACAGTCCAAATTTCAAGTCTCTGTGACCATTATTTCAGAAGATATAAAAGTACCAAAAGTACAGTTTTATACCCTTTTTGTCCCCTTAGAATCAACATTGGCAAAAATCCGGCCTTACTGGATCTATATTCCGGGATGTGAACATACAGTCCAAATTTCAAGTCTCTATGACCATTATTTCAGGAGATATAAAAAGTACCAAAAGTACAGTTTTTTACCCTTTTTACCCCCTTAGAATCAACATTGGCAAAAATCCAGCCTTAGTGGATCTATATTCCGGGAGGTGGACCTACAGTCCAAATTTCAAGTCTCTAGCTTCAGCGGTTTGAGCTGGGCGATGATGAATGAGTATATAAGTCAGTCAGTCAGTCAGTCAGTCAGTCAGTCAGTCACATTACTCTTTTATATATATAGATATAGTTTCTTAGGATGAAATAGCTGAAAATCCAAGAAATGATTTTTTCGCCATTTTTTGATCCATGTTATGAACCTCTAAATCCGCGTTATGGCCGATAAGCCGAGACACAACAACCTTAGAATTGTCTCTTTTATATATATTTTAAGTTTCATGCAAATCGTTTTATAAAGGTTGAGATACTTCCCTTGTAAGTCGTTACGGGAACACTGCTGAAACTGACATCGGTTCCTATAGTGGAATTGATAAACGAAATTTTTAGGATATCACAGAACAGAGTGAAGCATAGGTGGATAATACTGATTACGTGCTGGATATCGACCAATACCAAATCCTGACCAATACCAAATGCTGAGAGAACAGAAAGTCTTCTGGCAAACTGACGGTAAGCCTATTAGTAGACTACTGATAGGGAGTATTATAGTAGCCATGGGGAAGTGGTAAAGGAGGAGTCGGTGAAGCACTATTATGTGAATGGCCGTGTCTGATGAAGCGCTGTCTTAAGTCTTTCGGCCAAAGATTTTTCGACCTGAAATTCCTAAACATGGCTTATTGATTGTTCCAGAAGACAATCTTAGGAAATCGTTGTGGTTTAAGAAGTAAACCTTTGTTTCAGAGGGAGAGTAGAGGAATAACAATTAAGGGAATCACAATGGGCCTCATGGTCTGCAACCCAATCTAACTTAACAGTTTTTGCCTCCGCTTTCCACAGTCATTGTTTCAGATCAATTTTCTCGCACAACGGCATTAATTTATTGAACCGTGCTTATTCTAATAAGGCTTAAAATTATTTTAAAGATTAAGCGTAGCATTAAAATGTTAGTAAAAAGATTTTTAAGCAAAGTGATTTCTACAAACTAAACTACATTTGCAACTACTTTAGATTTCAAGACTAAGTGCTTATACCAAAAATTATAAAATAATTTATTATTTAATTTAAAAGCCAACTACATTTGCTATAAAAAGAGTTAGTATAGAAAGAATTTTAAATTGAACTATTAACTACCGCTACAAAACCATAAAAAAAAAATCTATTAGCAATAGTTACCTGTGCAACGGACTCTCGGGAAAATGATCCAAACCCTCACTTATACTACTACTCGGTGATGGTGTATTATCATTTAACACCGTTACACCAGCTTGACGCAAAGCTTCCACACGTTTTTTGGCACGCCCCCGACGTTTTTCATAGCGTGACGTTTCCATAGAGGCAGCACGCCGACGTACTGATTTACCAGGCTTGGCGTCAGGATTTAACATCCACCATGATGATTTACCAGTACCTTCATTTTGAACACGCATAAAACGATTATGTAAAGAGAGATTATGTCTAATTGAGTTCTGAAAAGATATAAGAGATAATTTTAAAATTAATTAAAGGAAAAAAATATTATTTTTTTTTATAATTTGTTTATTATACCCTACACCACTGTGTGGTACAGGGTATAATGAGTTTGTGCTGATGTTTGTAACTACCCGAAATATTGGTCCTATACCTTCAAGTATACCGATCGACTCAGAATCACTTTTTGAGTCGACATAGCTATGTCCGTCCGTCTGTCAATTTTCAACAAATTGACTTGAAATTTGAAACTTAAGCATCGTTTGGCCTAAGGACGAAGCCTATTGAAATTGAAAAAAGTCGGTCCATGTTAAGACCTAGCCCCCATACAAACGCCCCCTTTGGATTAGGCATAAATGACTCTAATTAATGTATTTTAACAGATATCGCTTTGGAATTTAACAGGTAATCAACTTTTGTATGCTCGAAACATCATTTCAAATTTCAAAGAAATCGGGTCAGTTCTTCTGGTAGTCCCCATACAAACCACCCTACCGATATTCACATAATTCCCTCTAAATTCCGAAAAATGGAAATATTTGATAACAAATTTATTTTTAGGTGTTAAACGTGTACTTTATTAACCAAATCAAATTGGAATATAATTGGACAATTTTTGGACTTATTCCCATATTTCAAAATTTCGGCCGATATTCAGTTAAATCGGTCTATTGGCAAAAAAATAAACCAATTCCACTAACATTTGATCTGTGTATGCAGGGGCGTATCCAGGATTTTATTTCGGTGGGGGCCCAAAATTTTTTTTCAATTTTTTTTTACAAAAAATTTTCATAACAGCACATGTTTTAGAATTTGTCTCGATCTTTTCCTTGAACTGAATCATAGAGTAAAGAAGAATAAGAGATATTACGGATGAAACCGCACTTCTTTTGTTAATTTTTTTTAGCCGTGAACTTCGATTTTTTCGGGGTAGAAACCCAGAATACTGACAAAAGGAAATTGAAAAAAAAGAGAAACCCCAAATACCTTTCAAAACGAAATCGAAGAAAAAAGTGAAACCCTAAATACATTTCAAAAGGAAATAAAGAAAAAAACGAATGCATTTAAAAGGAAAATGAAAAGAAAACAAAACAATTTATCTATTCTATTATCTAAAAGAGTCCGCCTTGAGATAATCGTAGTTCTCAATTTGGGTTCCACAAAGTTTTCACTAATCGTACCTCTGTTCCTTTCTTTACTCAATGACTGAATGTAACACAATCAGATTCTTCACTTTTTTGTAAGTTTAAAACTGTTGGAAAAAAAAATAACATTTTTTAATATTTTAAAATTTTTTTGGGAGACTTAAGTCTTTTTTAATGTGTGAATTGTATCAGATGCTAATACATTTTTACAATAAAGATTATCAGAATCTGAATTTTTTTTCAAAGAAAAGTCTAAGATTCTATGACAATTTCCAGTTAAGACAGTTTTTGTTATAGAAAAAGTCAAAGACTCTAAATCATATTTCCAATGGAAAACGTTTCCCGGGAAAAAGTCACTTTAGAAAATGATTCTATAAATATATTTTTCAAAAGAAAAGACTCCGATTGTAAGACATTTTCCCAGAATCTGAGATATTTCTAGTCTAGCACATTTTCTTAGATTCTGAAACATTCTACACAAAAAGTTTTAGATTCTGAGAAAATTTTCGCCTTTTCTTTAAGAAAAATTATTCAGATTCTGAGACATTTTTAAAAGGAAAACAGTATACAAAAAGTCTTAGATTCTAAAACATTTTTCCTAAAAAAAACTCGGATTCTGAGAAAATTTTCCTATAGAAAAAGTCTAGATTCTTAGACATTTTTCCTATAGAAAAAGTTTCTAATTCTGAGATAATTTTCCTATAGAAAGTCTCAGATTCTTATAGAAAAAGTCTCAGATTCTTCGACATTTTTCCTATAGAAAATGTCTCAGATTCTCAAAAATTTTTTCAACAGAAAATTTCTTAGATTCTGAGACATTTTTCCAATCGAAAAAGTCTCAGATGCTTAAACACTTTTCCTATAGAAAAAGTTTCAAATTCTTAGACATTTTCTTATAGAACAAGTCTCAGATTCTCAGACATTTTGCCAATAGGAAATTGTCAGATTCTGAAATATTTTTCATATAGAAAAAGCCTCAGATTCTAAAACATTTTTCCTAAAGAAAAAGTCTCAGATTCTGAGACACTTTTCATAAAGAGAAAGTCTCAGATTCTGAAATATTTTTCCCATAGAAAAAGATATTTTTACAATTGAAAAGTCTCAGATTTTGAGCGTTTTTCTACACAAAAAGTCCCAGCTTGTGTCTCTGAAACATTTTTTTAAAACATTTTTCATATATGAAAAAAATAAAACTGTAAAGTTAGCAAAAAATTTAGTTAATTTAACTAAAAAAACACCTGATTTTGAACCTACTAAATTTCTAGTTAATTTAACTAATAATATTTAGTTAACTTTTCGTAGAATGAATGTAGCAAAAAAAACGTTACTTTAACTAAAAATTCAGCTGAAAATTTGGTAATATTTTTATGTACAAAAAAATAAGTTAAATTCAGCTAAACTTTTTGTAAAAAAAATTGTAAGTTTGTTAAATATTGATTTTATACACTAACACTTCACTTATTTTTTTCTTTTTTTTTTCACTGACTAAGTTCAGCTTAAGTAGAACTTATGAGATTTGCATAGGAAGCTACACAAGAAATTTCTAACATTTTTTCACTCGTTACGAGAAATCAGCAAATTAATAAATAAAATATTCGTGAACACAGTTTTAAAGTCAACAAAAAAAAATAATTCAAAATTTGTTCAAAACTAGTATTTTCGTAAGTTGAACTTAACTAAAAAAAGTAGTTAAAACGCTGATTTTAACTAAAAATTTGCTAAAAAGCCAGTAAACTCGGGTTAACAAAAAAAATTGTTAACTTTACAGTTTTATTTTTTTGAGTGTATAGAAAAGCCTCAGATTCTAAGATTTTTTTTTATAGAAAAAATCTCAGATTTTGAGACATTTTTCAGATTCAGAGACATTATTTCTATAGAAAGTTCTCAGATTCTGAAACATTTTTCATGTAGAAAAGCCTCAGATTCTGAGAATTTTTTATAGAAAAAGTCTCAGATTCTGAGACATTTTTCCTATAGAAAAAGTCTTAGATTCTGAGAAAAAGGCTAATACTTATTTTAAGACATTATTCCCATAGAAAAAGTCTTAGATTCTCATACATTTTTCTGATAGAAAGTTTTAGATTCTGAGACATTTTTTTTAGAAGAGTGCAAGATTCTGAGACTTTTTTTTTAAGAAGTAGTCTCGTTCTGAGGCATTTTTCTAAAAGATAAAGTCGCATTTTAAGATTTGACTACATTTTACGTACAATTAGATTCATTTTTTGTGTACATAAAACTTTAGGTTGTAAAATATTTTTTCATTAGTATCTTAAGTTGAAAAGTTTTAAATTCTAAGAAAAAATTTTCAGATTTTGAGATTTTTTTAACAGAAAAATTTTTCGGTTTCAAAACATTTTTCTTTAAAAAATTTTAGATTCCTATATGTTTTTCGATTTTTTTAAGAAGTTTTTTAATATTGTACTTGTTATTTGATACCAAATCCTGAAATTTGTGAAATCATTTCGGGGGGGGCCCGGGCCCCCGGGCCCCCCCCCCTGTATACGCCACTGTGTGTATGTTTTCTACACTAAATAAAGATCTAACAAAAGATAAACCCAATCGGTCCATGTTAGGACTTGGGACCCATTTTCCGGAAAACACTGGTGTAGGGCATCATATGGTCGGTCTTGACCTACTATAACTTTCTTACTTGTTTTTTGATAAATTTAAGATTTTTAGAGTAATAAACATTTAAATTCTCATTGAAACGTTTGCATTCTGAATTTCTTTTTAAACATTAGTTTTGATCAAAATGTAAGGCAAAAGGTAAAAACTTCTCATTACCTTTTAATTCAACTTGTAATGCTAAAAACAGTTTGAAAACAATTTTATACTTTTAAATATTTTCCAATTTCTTAAAACATCTTAATTCATCTATCTCTTCCTATAAAACATTCGACTCGTTTTTGTCTAGAAAATATTACATATTTTTTTTTTTTATAAATTTCAAATCAATAATATCAAATCAAACACAAATCACTTGTCGCGTTTACCAATTATTATCATGGGTGACAATGCCAATTTCTGGAATATGTATGCTGCTATTTTTGCTAAATTTGCACAACCCTATACGACAAGAAAAAAAAACACTCAAAAAAATCCACCCCATTAAATAAGATCAATGTTGATATAACAATTTGTAAGCAGTAGCATGAACAGAACCGAGCTGAGAATTCAGGGAATGATAATATAATAACTTTCCGTTAGTTAAGCAACAAGACAAAAAATAAAATAATGTATGAAATCTTTAAGAAATGGAACATGAACAAAAAGATGATTATGATGATGAACAAAAAAAAAGACAAAAAAGTAGAAGACTTCCTTCATGGAATTGTTCTCTTACGACTTTAAATGCCATTCAATTGTCTGACGACAGTTTTATAGTTATTTTCTTATTTCTGTTCAATTTTCATACGTTCATTCATTGAAAAAAATATTAGAAAAACTAAAGGAAAAACCATACTAATTGGATGTTGGCTTGTGTTTTTACGAACCAAAAAAAAAACTCCCAAGTAAGACGCAACATCAGCAGCATCAATTTGCTGTTTTGTTATCTCTAGAAAAGAAATCTACATCAACAGTGAGGAAAATTTAATTAAAGTCATCTATCATAATAAAATAGTTCTAATCCGATCGCTTACATCTGATTACCAATGTTGCCAGAATTATTGCATACAAAATCGTCAAAAATGTATGATTTTTATAAAAAAATCGTCAAAATCGTCATTCCATTTGCAGAAATCGTCAAAAAATCGTCAAAATAAAAAAGGTATATTTATCGTTGATTATTTATTTAAATAAAATAAATATAGGCATGTGTGGTATCAGGTTTAAGTTATTAAAAATACCTATCTCGTGGTGCTAACAACGGGCCAAAGAAGTTAATATTTTCGACTTATTAACAAAAATGTCATAAAATTTTGGTATTTTACTCAATATGACGAAAAGTTGTGCATGTTTGGACACGTTTTTAGCACACGTAGATAGGTTTTTCAAAGCCCTTTCATTTGGTATGTAACATGACTAGGTTTCTTTGCATAATATAGGAGATAAACGAAAAAACTGAAAAATGGCCTTGTCTTCCCTCCTCCTTTTTACCCCCTAAATATGAATTTGGAACGGTTAAAAAAAGTACGTGTCCCTTTATTTTTTCTGATCCACAAAATAAAACCAATTCCATAAAGATCCGCGGGTGACACTAGGGAGACTTCCATTGTCAGTACACTCAAAATATTTTGTAGGCAAAAACAAATGAAAAACGTATTTTAAAAAAAGTGATAAAACATTTAAAAACCATACCAGTAATTATTCATTTGTTTTAACAAACATCAATATTTATTTTTTACTGTTAATAAAGTTTTCTAAAATAACTAACATTGAACATTTAAAAATAATGTCACTTTAATTTTTTTTCAACAACAAATTCGAAAAAATAACCTACGAAAAAATTAAAAATTAAGGATTGTTGTGTTATTTTTACCAAACATTAAAAATAAATGATTTTGTAGGTTATTTTGTTAATCTTAAGCAAGTTCGGTATTCCTAATGAGTTCCCGTTTTTTTATACCCTCCAACTACAGTATGGGGGTATACTCACTTTGTCATTCCGTATGTAACGCATCGAAATATCGGTCGGGGACCCCATAAAGTATATATATTATTGATCAGTGATCGATTCTAAGACATTCTAGCGATGTCCGTCCGTCCGTCTGTAGTTAACACGATGCAGTCCAAAATAAAAGAGCTAGATCCCTCAAGTTTGGCATAAATATGTCTTATGATCCTAGGCAGGTTAAGTTCGGAAATGGGCCAAATCGGACTAGGGGGAAAAAAGTTCCCCCTTGAAGAACTAAACCAACCTCTTAAAAATGCTTTTTTTTTTGCGTTTTTTTGTATTTTTGTGAACCAAATGAGACATTTTTATGTTCGTAGAAGTTTAAGGTCCTGCGCTTGGACCCAGGAGACTAAAAAATATCGCTTTTTTTTGCCCCGCCCCGTGGATAAAAAAATAATTTAAATAATTATAAAACTATAGTACTTAAGTGCACAAAGCAGACAAAAATGAACTTGTAAACATATACCGTGAGGGCCCAGGAGTCACCCCAGCTAACCGACCCCTCCCCCAACCTTGCCCCCCCCCCCCCCCCTTAAAACAACGCCCCTGTCAAAAAATTTTTTTTATTTTTTTACATGTTGGAGGGTATAATAGATTCGGCACAGCCGAATTTAACACTCTCACTTGTTAAATATATATTTCCTCTTTTTCAATGAAAAATATACAATTTTTTTTCATTTTGCAAAAAAAAAAAATATTTTCTTATTGAACGGTGAAAATATTTTTCAATTCTTACTGAATGGTTAATAAATTTTTTAATTCTTACTGAATGGTTAAAAAATTTTTCAATTCGTACTGAATGGTGAGAAATTTAATTAATTCAGTAAAGAATTAATTCAATAAAAATGAATTCTTAGTGAATGAATTCTTTGAATGCATTTTTTTTTACTTTGAGCCAACACTCAGGGGATGCCCCCTACTAATGCAGTGCATTGTGTTGGAATTAGGAAAATAGGTTATGGGGAGGAGGATAGAGTCAGTAGTATTTATGGACATTTATTTTAAACTTTTCCAGATCGTAGTTGACTGAGAAGACTTCTGCGGGAAGTGAATTCCACATATGACTTGTTCGACTGAAAAACGGATTTTCTCTGTAATGCGTTGGCCGATTCATTGGATGTCGACAACAAACGGATGTGATCTACTGGATTGACGAGTGTTACGAACGTACACCCGAGTCTCGGGAATAAGTTCACCCATTTCAGCAGAGCACTTACCCTGATAATATCGATAGAACAATGATGCACAACCCACGTTCCGACGATGCTCCAACGAATCAATAGAGCTGGATACCATACTGTCATTGATAAGCTTCAACGCACTCCTTTGCACCCGGTCCAGAAGCTTCAAAATAGACCTTGAAGCCCCTGCCCAGATATGGGAGTTGTATTCCAACTTCGGCCGGATATAGGCGGTATAGATAGTAAGAAGATCAGACGGAGTGAAGTAATTCTTGCATCGTTTTAAGAAACCAAGGCACTTGAATGCTTCTTTCGACACTTGAATAACATGTTGGTTCCAACGAACATCACATTGTATTTTCATGCCCAGAACATCAAGAGTATCTGATTCTTCAATATTTGTACCACCCATGGATACAGATGACATTGATTTCACAGATCGTCTGTGGGTCAACATACAGCATTGGGTCTTGCGAGCATTAAAATCGACCTTGTTCGCTTTACCCCACTCGGAGATTGTAGACAGGTCATGATTAAGTGTGTCATTCATATTCTGTCTCATGGCTTCAACCTCTATAAGGCTTGGCCTATGATTAAAAGAAAATAAATGACAAATGTTGCTGTCATCTGCATAGGAATATATAGGATTGAAAGTTTGATTGAGAAAAATAAGAAAAAGAGTAGGAGAAAAAACGGAGCCTTGAGGTACCCCTGAATTAAGCTGAAACTCGTCGGATGAAACCCCATCCATAACAACACGTATGGTGCGGTTTCCGAGAAAGCTCGATATTAATCGAGAGAAGTCAACACCGACACCAAATGCATTAAGTTTTGATACGAGGGCGCCATGCCACCAGTGTTGCCAGAACTTGGTTATCAAAAACGGCTAAATCCTTTTGAAAAAACGGCTAAAAAACGGCTAAAAAATGGCTAAAAAAAGGCTAAAATATATATTTTACTTTTTAAGAAAAACTAATGTAAATTCATATTTGTACCGTTTTTGATACATATATTAAAATAAGGAGATCTTTTGTTACTGTTTTGGCATGTTTTAGGTAAAATGAAGAGTGTTCAAAACACTTTTTGAATGATTTAAATATTTTATATTAAAATTTTTTATAAAAATATATATAAAAATTTTGACTACAAAAAATTTATTTAATTAAAAAATCTTTTTTAGTTATTTTGGCTTAAAAAAACTTTTCAACATGTGAATTCGAGGGGAAACTTTTTACCCTTGGGACTGTTTTCGCTGTAACCTGACCAGAAGAATTGCTAAAATATGTATGTCACGATTCAGCAATCAGCCTTCAAGTTAAGTTTTGGACGTTAGCGTATTTTTAAAAGACAGAGAAACGGGCATTGCTAGATCGTCTAAAATTTAGTATAATGTTCATGGTATGAATATGACAAAAATTTACGTGATTTCATTCCAGACTAGTGTTAATAAAAACTCAAATATATGAAAAACAATTACCTACTAACAAAACAATCCAACATTTAAAATCCTCCTGATGAAAACACAAAACAAAAGTGTTTTTTGAGTATAGTCAAGTTCCTGTGTTTTTAAAAAATCTTTATTAGTTGCATAGTGTTATTGGTTTTTTGACTTTTGAACAGCGAATATTTTAATAACGGAATGTGCTACAAAAATTTGAATGGCAGATTTGAAGATCAAAATCTAAATCAGTAAGAATCAGTTGGATATTTCACTGGAAGGTTTTTACAGTCGAAAAGTGCGATTATTTAGCTAAAACTCAAAAAAAATTCAGCTAGGATATGAAGATAATGATGAACAACGAAGAAGAGCTCTGTATAAATCTGTGCAATGTTAGCTTTTAAAATCGACCACTCTTTTGTCTGTAAGTGATGCCAATTAAAACTTACTAAACAAGTAAGACCATTTATGCATTGGAGGGTTAAGAATTAAACGACTGCTTTTATTTAAATTTCCCTAAATGTATATATTGTCACACAGACACAACCACATACAAACCATCATCACTTAAACTGTCAATTCATATTTTATAACACGCAGTCATAAATATGTTGGCAACATTTTTTTTTTCTAAAAAGAGTTTAAGCTGGAGGTGGTAAAGAGGAGTCCCATTCCCAGCTGTACTGGTATCAATGAAAAATCTATAAAAACTGTAACGCAACAATAAAAATAAACGGGAACCTGTGTTTATGGGGTTTTAAAATACAAAAAAAAAATCCACCTTACATTAGCGCTCTTTTTCCATAGTCTGCAAAAACCAACAAATAAAACAAAAAAAAAAAAAAAAACTCACTAACTGGAACTAGAAACGTGTGGAAAACCGTTGAACAGTCAATTTAAGCAAAAGTTTTTGAATTTTTTTTTTTGAAATCCTTATAACAGTGATGACGTTTTTTTTTCTTATGATTACGCCTTATTGGCGCCATTTATCAACGTGTGTTAGTCGTGTATTAGTGGAGTTGGTAGTGGAGAAAACGAAAGGATTCATGGTTTACATGTGCATGTTTGTTGGTACGTATGTATGAATGAATGAATATATCCTTTTTACATTAAAGCGAGGGTGTTGTTGTTTCCTTAAACAAAAAAATCATAACTTTACTTTTAGTTGCCCTGTTTTTTTTTTTTTTGGCTTTTTTTGGGATGCTAAAAAGAATTGAGAGAAAAAAAAAGTTTTTCTTGGCGTCACTTTTACGAGACGTAGACATCACTTAGTACTTTTGTACATTATCCTGGTAAACCTTTACTTTATTTTTAAAGGTTATTAAAGGATGTAACGACCATACACACAAAAAAACACACACACATACATTTATTTATTTAAATATAAAATAAGTTTATTTTTGGAAGATAATTTCAGTATGTATAAAAAATAATAAAATTTAAATAAAACAAATCAATAGTTTTATTAGAATTGTGGTAATAAGGATAAGGATATCCTTATGTATTAGTTACATACATGTGTATTTTAAAATAATAAAGATATTCTATAACAAATTTAATATTAGTTTTTTAAAATCTAATCTGTTAACACAGTGCAACAGATATTTTAAGTTCAAAATGACAGAAAATTTATTTATCAGTACATTGAAAAAACAAGTAAAAAAGTTAAATTCGGCCTTGCCGAATGTAGTGATACCCTCCACAATTTCAAAAATATTATTGCAAAAAACTTTATTTAAAAGGAAATTACTTTTGAAAAAAAAAAAAAAATTTTAAAAAAAAATTTCCGCAAAAAAAATTTTGGTAAAAAAAATCCGCGATTTTTTTCTTTTTTTTGTCAAAAAATATGTTCGTACTTATTTAAATACCATTTGGTGTTCAATTATGTTCACATATGTCAACCAGAAGCCGAATTAAAACATTTTGTATTTTTAGGTTATGTTGAATGTACTGAAATTTTTGAGGTGTGCTTACATTTTCGTTCATAACTTTTGAACCGCTGAACCGATATCGCTCAAATGCAATACCAAACTTCTCGGGAGAACTTCCAATAAATATGTTAAGTTTCAGCAATATTTTGTCCGTGACAGCATTTTCCACAGAATGTCTTAGAATGTCTTAAAATCGATTTGGCATCATGAAAATATATACTTTATGGGGTCCCAGATCGATATTTCGATGAGTTACAAACGGAATGACAAACTTATATATACCCTCTATCACTAAGTGGAGGGTATAAAAACTTTATTGAAGGCTTATGTTCAATTAAACTTTTGTTGTATTAACAAAAAAATTAATTGTATGAACAAAAAAATAATTGATATTTTATTTTTACAACACAATTTGATCATATAAATAAATTGATTGTTTTTTTTTACGTTGAACCAACACTCAGGGGATGCCCCTATTAATGCAGTGCATTGTGTTGATATCAGGAAAATAGGTTATGAGGAGGAGGAAAGAGGGAGTAGTGTTTGTGGATATTTGACTTGAATTTATCTACATTGAAAGAAACTGGGAAGACCTCTGCGGGAAGATTATTCCACATACGGCTAGTTCGACTGATGAACGAACCTTCTCTGTAATGCGCTGTGCGATCCACTGGACAATCGACAACAAACGGATGTGATCTACTAGACAACCGAGTATTGCGAACAAAAACTCGGGCTCTAGGGATAAGTTCACTTATCTCAGCAGAACACTTTCCATGGTAATATCGATAGAACAGAGTCACACAACCCACATTCCGACGATGCTCCAATGAGTCAATAGAGTTGGACACACTATTGTCATTGATTAGCATCAACGCCCTCCTTTGCACACGGTCCAAGAGTGCCAAAATAGACTTTGAAGCCCCTGTCCATATATGGGAGTTGTATTCCATCTTCGGTCGGATGTAGGTGGTATAAATAGTTAGGAGATCGGATGAGGTGAAGTACTTCTTACACCGGTTTAAAAAACTGAGACACTTGAATGCTTCTTTCGACACTTGAAAAACGTGCTTATTCCAACTGACATCACACTGAATTTTCATGCCCAGAACATCAAGAGTGTCAGATTCCTATAGTCCGATCCAGAAACTTATACTTATAGATACTCTTTATGAGTCAATTTCTTTTGGCGTTAATAGGTAGTATTAGTTTCACAAATGGCATCTGGGAAAGCTGAAAGTTTGTTTTATTGTTCTTGTAATTTTGCTGGTTATTTCCATTCAAGTAAATTCAATTTATTTTCAATATTATTATATTTTTTTGACATTTTTTATTAATTTTTATATTAATTAAAAGATAAGCTCGAGGCCACAGTTGTTTTAAAAAAAAAAAAAAAATATTTTTTTTTATGTTTAATATTTATCCATCCATTGGATGACATCTTCAGGAATAATAACGAGTAACAATAACCAAATAGAAGGACTGCTCTGGTTATACCCTACATTAGGGCTGTATTTTTTGTATGGCAAAAAAGGTTTTCATTTTGAATGTCTAGACAATTTTTCCTAGTAGAATAGGCCTTAAACTTATGTGGTAGAAATTTTAGGTCAATCGGCTTTAATTAACTCGCCGAGCGATCAAAATTTATGATTTTTAAAATTAAAAAAAATATTTCTTGCAAAACATAAAATTGGTTAATTTTGATGCGCTGAACACGAATATAAAAAAAAATAAAACCAGCCGAACGGTTTTTGAGACATCGTTATTTGAAATTTTCAGGGTTTTCCTGAGATCAAGATTTTGTTATTTTTAAAAAGTCGGCAAATTTATTTCCCCTGACCAATTCAGCCTTTCATTTAAACTTACCTTGAGCAAAATCCGATTATTTTAACTCGTGTCGCCCTTCAATCAAAGTTTTGGGTTTTTGGAAAATTTCCACCAAAAGTTTGAATTTTTGAAAAAATAAAAAAAATATATGCCTACGAAAACCAAAAAATTTTAGAAATCGGTCCAGCGGTTTTTAAAAATTATGGTTTTTCCCATGTTTTTCCATTGACTGTTTTATAGAGCTTGAGTTAAAATTTCACTTAAGCTTTATTTGCGTCAAATTAGACCATTTTTTGGTGAAAATTTAAAAAAAAAAAAAATTTATCGAAGGGCGCCACGCGATCAAATGATCGGATTAATTAATCGGAAATTAATTTTAAATGAAAGTTCGTCTTAAGATCTATGACAATGTAAAGGAAATGACATTTTGAGGTTTTTTTAAATAAAATTGTTAAACGTAGGAAAAGACCAATTTTTGCAAATTTTAAAAAGCGATATCTTAAAAACCATTCGAACGATTTAATTTTTTTTTTCATATTTGTGCTCAGCGGATCATAATTTATGTTTATGATATTTTTTTAATTTTTTTTATACGTTTGAAACTAGAGACTAAGTGTAGTAAAACTGCATTTTTAGTTTTTTATTTTGTGATCCTGTTTCCTTAAAAGGATTTCAAAGTTTCAGAGGATTAAATTTTATAAAATATTTTTTTTAATATTTGTACATGTCCTGGGATGTCACTAGTGATAGCAAATGAAAGAGGAGGATCTTCCATACGTTTCCTATTTTATTATTTTTACATATCATAAAAAAATGAGATGAGTTACTTTCTTTCAAACCTTTATCCTTCAATATCATTAGAAATGTTCAGCAAAACTTTTTGATAAAGTTTTCAAAGGACTTTATTCACATCCTTTTATCATGATATGGCAAAATGAAAAAAAAATGGAAAAATTAGGGGAGATCCTCCTCTTTCATTTGCCATCACCAGTAGCATCCTAGGAAAAGTACAAATATTTCAAAAATATTTTGAAAAAAAATATTTTTAATTTAGAAGTGTATCAGTTTTTTGTGACATTTTTTGATTTTTGCCAACGATTAATCAAACGCAAAAAATCTATACTCTACTGCACGAGCATTAAATTCATTAATGAAATTATAAATTTTATATAAGACAATAATTGTTTCAATGACTCACAAATTCATATTTATAAATTTAATATGAATAAATTCCTGGAATGTAGAAATTGATACACGAAGACATGTTATCACTTAAAAAAAATAAAATTAAAGTCCAAAGCGAACTTTTCACTCACCATATTAAATTTACATGACCCCTACGGCATATACATTAGGGTTATAACTTTTTTTGGACAAAAAAAGTCCATCCCACCACGCTATGGGCAATGTTGTACAGATAACAAAAATCAAATTTTTCGGTCATTTCGGTGAAAAAAGTTCACGCACCGAATGCAATTTCTAAAACTCCACCAAGAATAATTTTTTTTATTTTTTTGTTTTAAAAATTTTATATTATGACGTCATATCTTAATAATTTGAAAATTAACACAAACTCATGACTACCTATCAGAAGCAACCAACATTTAACTTACTTATAACATCCGCGAAAAAGCACCAAAATTCCGCGATTATAATCTTTATTTGCTGAAAAGAATTACTGCCTCATAGCACCTCTCATTTGACACTAAAATTTAGCTAATTTAAAAAATCCGCGAAATAGCGTCATAATATCGCGATTTTTTCGCGCCCTCCATTCAATTGATGAGATTTTATTTTTTTATTAATGAAATTACCAGAAAATCCTTAATATTTTGCAATTAAATTTAATTTGTTTATACTTAAAAGAAAAACTAATATTCAAAACTTTATCGCGTTTGGTGCGCGAACTTTTTTAACGATCGCGAAAAAGTAAGACATCATTTCTTAATATTTTTTCATGGCCTACACGACTACGGGATGGACTTTTTGATATTTGCAAAAAATTAAAAAAGTTATAACCCTAATATACATATTTATGAGACACATAATATAATACTGTTAACGTATACTATACATACAAATCAAGGCAGAAAAATAGCAAAATAGACTAAGTCCTAATATCCAAAAAGTATAATAAATGCAGCTGTAAATATATATCGTGAGAAGAAAGGTGTCCCAAACATCACGGCGACCCTTCTTTTGGGAAAACGCCAAAAAAAAACTGTGATTTGTTATAAAAATTAATCAATATTAAAATTACATTTAAAACGGCATTTAATAACAAAAAAACATTGGCAAAGCACTTACAAAACGCTTTCAAAGCTCTTTTTAGAATTATAATTTTATAGTACTTTACAGACAAAAATATAAAGTGCGGTGACGGAATATTTTTTTTTTGTGTGGTTGGCAATTCCTGCCTGGGAAGCTAAATTATATTAAGGGAAATCACGATACGGGAGAACAAAAATACAGTTTGGGAATTATTTTGCTTTTATAAATTTTTAAAATGAGACGTATTCATACATTCTGTATTCTTTACAAAAGGTATTTAAGATATTATTATTTAATATTTTATTTACGACAGTATATTTTTTAAATAAAATATAATAAGTTTTTAAGAACTTTTGTAATATTTCAGTCACACAACTGACAATTTAAAATTCAGAAAATTTATTTGTATTTCAAAATACAGTTAAACGCGGTTATAACGATCTCCGAGGGACCAGCAAAATTTTCTGTTCCAAAAAATCAGTTCCAGAACGCATCATTTTACCCTGCAATTGATTCTACTTAACGTTCCAGAATCAATGAATTTTGTTTTAAATTGTCCCGAAAGCAACCGATTTTTAGAGCAAGTAGTTTTTTGAAAAATAATTTTACATAGAAAATTTCGTTGCCATTACCATAAAATTTATTTAGGAATCTATTGTAGTAGGAATAGGTTGAAAAAAATTTTACTGGGTATGAATACCCTCCACAATGCCGTTTTTAAGTTATAGTAAATTTTCTAACGTGAAAAAATAAAATTTTTGATTAAAAATATTTTATTTGTGTAAAAAAAAATTTTTTTTAGTAATTTTTGAAAAAAAAAAAAATATTTACAAACATTTTTTTTTGAGTATAAAAATTTTCTTGAGTGTAAAATTTGTTCAAGTGTAAAATTTTTTTCAAGAGTATTTTTTTTTAGTGTAAAAATATTTTTAAGTGACACACATAAGTTGTAAAATATTTTTGTGACTTACCAATGTTTTTAAAACATGTTCAACGGGTTTTCAACACGTGAATTTAAGGTGAAAAAATATTTATGGGAGTTCGTTATAAAAATGTAAATTAACATGAAATTGTATTCGTGGGACCATAATAAGAAGTTCGCTTTAACCGAGGATTCGTTATAACCGAGTTCGTTATAAAAGAAGTATTTTGTGTGAAAATTGATGCCAAAACCGAGAATTTGTTATAACCGAGAAATCGTTATAACCGAGTTTGACTGTATAAAAAAAAATATTTTTCTTTATGGTTGGTATTTTATTTTTTTCAGGTGCTGACAAATATTTTGCACATTGCCTGGTTAAGCAAAAGAATTACGATTTCACATTAAATGTTTTACTGTATATGGGCGGGAATCTGTGTCGACTTAACAGTTGTATGATGTGAACAAACATTGGAAAAATATTTGGTTTATCGTTTAGCTTTAACTCTCTAATGTACGGAATACCATTTGATGGCCATGTTATCGTTAAAAAAATCGTCTCTAGCTTTGTTTTGAAAAAATCTAACTAGTCAAATTTTAAAGTGTTTACTTTGGAGATTTATCTAAGATATTTTTATCTCGGTTATATTTTTCAGAGTGCTGATCAAAGTTGCAATGCAAAGTTTACCATGGCCTTACCCAAAAAACAAAAAAATAAACAAATGTTGAGTATATTTTTAATACTATTGAGTAAAAAATTAATTTAATAGTATTGAGTAAACTTTTAATAAAAATTTAATATATGCCAAAAAATTTGAGAAAGTTAATCCTAATGGTAATTAGTATTATTCAAAGACATTACCAAGTAAGCGAGACAGGAACTATAGAAACGTTTCTAATTAGTTGACAACCAGTGTATATGGTACATTGACTTTTCTTGAATGATTTTTTCAGGTTTGTAAAAGCAACTGAGAAGTTCTGAGTAAGCACATTTTACTCTTTTTAAAACTTTCTCTCATTCTTAATTCTTTACTAATTAAGCTTTTAAGGGTACGGTATAATGGACCTTTTAAAGACTGAGCGCCATGGACTTCAACTCAAACCTTAAACATTTTTTTTTGCCATTACAGGGTTAATGGTTTGTTAAATTGTTTTCGACATATATATTTCTATTATATCAATTACGCAATAAAATATTTATTCATATGTATTTAAATTTATAATATAAATTTTATTTAAATGATATCATTTGATTGAGAACTTTTAAAGTACAGGATTTTAAATAATCAGAAAAATAACTAAATTTTTCTTTACTAGTATGGTTGCCACTAAAAAATTCTTATAGATTAATTTTTAAGCAAACTATTTTTCTGTTTTAAATTTATTATTTAATTTATTTATACTCAGTGGATGTAGAGTTTAAGAAGTATTACCTCGAGCTTGAATAACCCTAATAAAAATATTTTAAAACGAAGAAAATAAAAAATTTCTACTATTTAAATTTGTAGAATTATGTATTAACAATTTTTCTTCTTTAATTTAACTAATTCACATATGTATGTATATCATTTGCCTATGTAGCCATGGTTAAATCATTTTTACCAATAATATAAAAAATATGACCTAATTTGCACAACATTTTAAACAATTTATAGATGTTTCCTTAGAATTTATAGTGACAGTTATGTTTTTTTCTTCTCTTTTGTATGAATAAAGTATTTATTAAGTAAAATGGCAAAGAACAAGCATTACACTACTTTTGGAAAAGATGGAAAACAAAAGCTAAACACATGAATGAATATTCATTCATGTAACAAACTACTTACAGATAATTTTACAAAACAATATAGGCTTTCCAATAACGAAATTGAGAATTTTGATAACCAGCAAATTGAATTTGGTTTTCAAATACAAATTTTTGTTTTAACTTTTTTACTCTTTCATGTTAAATGTTAAATTTTAACCTGTTAAATGCCTTTTTTGTAAATTTATTTGGTCACCAACAATGTTATTAGACAACAGCTGACTAAATGCTGACTTGTCCTTGGAGACATTTGAAAAAATTGTATGAAGATGTCAGTATGATAGTGGTGATTTTTTTGCCGACAGGGGTGTAGTCTGGTTTAATTTGATTTGTCTCATTAAGGTTACACTTGATAATACACTTGAATTTGTTGCACAATGTAATTTTAACATTTTTCGACTAAGTTGCCATTAAATTTTTTGCTAGATATTCATGAATTTAATTTTTAATTTAATTTATAATTTTTAAAAAAAATATTGTAAAAAAATTTCTGATTAATTTAAAAAAAAAAAAAAATTGTTTTATTCGACCTTTAAAATATCATGTTTTGAGTAGGTTTTTTTCTAGCTCGAGGTGTTGATTAAGTCTTTCAAAAAATGACCAACATAAATAAATTTAAAACAGAAAAATAATTTTTCTTGAAAATTATTCTATGAGAATATCATAGTTTAAATTAGTAAAGGAAATAATGACCTCGAGCTAGAAAAAAAGCCTACTAAAAACATGAAATTTTTATTTAAAAACATGATATTTGCTACTTGTAGCATAGGGTTTTTATTTTTGCTAAATAATCTTGACAATGGGATCTGACAAATCCCGAAACAAGTGTCGATTAAGTCTTGCAAAAAATGAACAACATAAATAAATTTAAAACAGAAAAATAATTATTCTTGAAAATTATTCTATGAGAATATCAGAGCTTTAATTAGTAAAGGAAATAATGACCTCGAGCTAGAAAAAAACCTATTCAAAACATAAAAAAACAAGTAATAGTGTTAAATTCGGCTGTGCCGAATCTTTTATACCCTCCAACAGCAGAAACAAAATGCATGTGCGTTTTATTGGGGGGGGGGGTCGTGGTGATTGATGTGGGGGGGTGGGCAAATTTGCTCTCAAATATGTGTTTAAAATTTCATTCTTATGCTTTTTGCACTAAAGAAATGCAAGTTTATCATAATTTTTTTTTTTTTTATTCTACGCCCATAAAAGGGGCCAAAAAAACGACATTTTCTAATTCTTAGGGTCCAAATGCAGGACTTTGAACTTCTTGTAGCATTAAAATTTTAAATTTGTTAAACAAAAAGATATAAAATCATGTAAAAAAATTATTTTTTTCAGAGGTTGGTTTAGTTCTTTAAGGGGGAACTTTTTTCCCCTTGGTCCGATTTTGACCATTTCCAAACTTAACCATTAGACATATTCGTGCCAAACTTGAGGAGTCTAGCTCTTTTATTTTGGACTGTAACGTGTTAACTACAGACGAACGGACAGACGGACGGACATCGCCAGAATGTCTTAGAATCAATCACTGATCAATAATATATACACTTTATGGGGTCCCCGACCGATATTTCGATGCGTTACAGACGGAATGACAAAGTGAGTATACCCCCATACTGCAGTTGGAGGGTATAAAAATTATAAAAAATAACAAAATTGTATCGGTTGAGGTTCAAAAACTATTGGGGATCGGTCATACATTTGACTCCTTTAGGTTCACTCTTAGGAGAGTTAGAGCGGTGGGAGAAAATTTTATAGAAATGTCATTTTGTATAGGAGCTCCCATGGGGAGTAGAGATAGGGTGCAGGTATGTTCAGAAAAAATTTTGAGGGGTAAAAATAAAAAGGGGTCAGTCCCACATTTGACCTCTCTAGGAGGCACCATGGAAGTAGTAGGAGCTGTTTTCATAAAATAAATTTATAAAAAAATTGTAATTGTAATTGACCGCCTTAAGGGTTAGAGATAGAGCGTGGGTATGTTTTGAAAAGATGTTGAAATGGACAAAATATTAAGGGTCGATCATACATTTGACTCCTCTAGGGCCACTTTTGAGGCAGTTAGAACTGTAGGGACAGTTTTATACAAATGTAATATTTGTATGGGAGCTCCCTTAAGGAGTGGAGCTTAGGTATGTTTGCAAAAAATGTTAGGGGGAAAAAACTTATGGGGGTCGGTCATGCATTTTATCCCTCTAGGTGCATTTGTGGGGTTTTGGCGCTTTTTGTGAATTTTTTTAGTCAAAATCGACTAATTTTAAGGTACGGAGTAGTTTCTATTAGCTAATTAGGGTGCTTGAACTCGTTCCGATTTTTTTGGCATGTTCATTAGAGCTCTTCAAATTTACCGTGGCTACAATTTTTGCCACATACAGTTAGGGAAAAATCAACAGTCCCTGTAAGTTATCAAAAAAAGTCCTGAAAAAAGTTTTTTTGCATAAAATGTAAACAGAGTTATATATGGTTTGAATTGAGAAAGTTGTGAAAGAAAAATTTATTTTTCTAAAAATTTAAGACATCCTGGTTCGTTTTTTACTAGTTTCATATAATCCAGTTATTATAATCATCAGAAAAACTTTTAATGTCAAATTTATTCAGTTAATAGTCAATTTTATTCTATATGTGAAAATTATTAACAGATCGCAGCCGCCAGGGATTGAACCCATGATCTGTAATGTTTTAGCTATTAACTGCCTCTTAGGTACGATCACTCTAGACCGATACGCTAAGTTGGCTGTTAAGCAAGTATCAACTAAATCATGGTTTTTCAATTCTTGTGTGGTTGTTGCTGTTGTTTTTTAGTACAGAAGAAGGTGAAATTGCATTATGGTGAATAAATTCAATTTTTTAGTAATCATCATTCGTCCTCCTCTCCTTCATCAACTCTGATCTAAGTACTTATTTTGCAACCTTGCCAGAACATGGTCTATATTTTGTAGACACAAATGTTAGGTGTTGCCATTTTCCAAAGATACTATATTGCCACAGAGTTGTTCAACGGACTATTAGCGATAGCACCAACTCTGATTAAGCTTTTGGGCAAAAACTAATGACACCATATTTTGAAGGTCCCCTTGATTTTCTGAATCTTTGGAGGCCCATATAAAGGACTTGGTCACCAAATTGGAAAATCTGAGTACAGGGTTTTACTACCCTTTGGTAAAAGAATCGAACCTATATAGTTAAGTTCTTGTGTTTTTTTCACTGTTGCACAGTGTTATCAAACGAGTACAATTTTGAGAAAATGCTATGTGGGTAATTCATAAAGCTTTAATTTGAGCTTGATAGCGCTCAGATTGGGTAAATAAAAAATTTTCTACGAAAGTCGATCTGGAAAATGGAATTATTATTTATAGACATTTTTCAGAAAGTTTTTAAAAAATATATATATTCTAACAATAAGTCGATTTTTCTAAGTTCAGACATTAAAAATTTAAAAAAATTTTGCAACAGTTTTTCGGCAGTAACAAACTCATTTTTCCTACAACCCAAACAAAAAATTTAGTTTTTTAAAAACAGTAGAAAAAATGCGCATTTTTTACCTCCAATTCTTTTGACCACCATTTTTTTTTTTTTTTTGTAAACAAAGAAAATTTTTAATTATTTCAATATCTCAATAATAGGGATGAGATTTTCGTGCATATGCGCTAAAAAATTCAAAATATGCACTAAAAAACCTAAAAATATGCACTAAAATAAAATGTGTGCAGTAAAAATCTTGTTTTTATAAAAAAAACTTCTTAAAAAGCAAAAAATTAAGCTGGGTTTAAATAGTAACATTTAAAACTTTTTATAAGCAAGGTTTTTTTTTTAGAAAATTTAAAAGAAAAAAAATAATTTTTCTTATTTTAAAAACAATTTTTAGAATTTAAAATAGTTTTTGAAACAAATAAATTTTAATTTGTATTTTTATGCCAAAATATGCACTTATAAGTTGGAAATATGCACAAAATATGCATTTAAAACCAAAATATGCAAAAATATGTATTTTCACCAAAATATGCAAAAATATACAAAAACAAATCGATGCCATTTTAACGCAAATTTCTTGATTCGAAAATAATTTGTCGATATCGTTTTTAGACTTTCGGCAAAAAACAAGCATTTGCATGGAAATCTCATTCCTACTCATTAACACAGACTTAGGTGTACTAATATTAATAAACAATAATTTATTTTCTTTGTTTACAAAAAATTGGTGGTGAAACGAATTGTAGGTCAAAAATGCAAATTTCTTCTACTGTATTCAAAAACATAGTTTTTTGTTTGGGTTGCTGGAAAAATTAGCTGATAACTGAAATAAAACTCTTGGACCTTGTATTAAATTTTTATGTTTGAATTTGGAAAAAATCGACACTTCAAAATATAAAAAAAAAAATCTGAAAAATATATATAAATAATTTTATTATTAAGATCGACCCTCGTATTACATTTATTATTTACTCAATCTGGACGCTATCAAGCTTAAATTAAAGCTTTATAAATTACCTATATAATTTTTTATTTTTTTAATTATACTCGTTTGATAATAAGTAATAACGATGAGTATTGTTAACTTTGTCTTCAACAAATTGCATATACTATAGAAAAGTTTCAAATTTGTTGACAACCACTGTATATGACTTTATATGATTTTATATAATCGGGTTCTATACGATCTAATCATATTTTCAATTTGTCCCAATGTTGCTCAAATTTGAGACATAATTACAGCTCAATTTTTGACCAAATAATTTACAATTATATGCAATCAGATACGATTGTATATCAAAAGATATAAACAACCGCTTAGATCTAATACGTGGTTTGCCAAATTTTCTAAAGTTCTTTTGAAATAACTTATATTGAAATATATAGGTTGAAAAGCCTAAAAACATACATTGTAAAAAGTTTTTATAAATTCTACTAATTCCTGTGAATATTAAAAATATGTGTATAGGGGATGTAAATGCCAATGTATATATGGGGCATTCCATGTGAAATCGGACACTTTAAAAAACTTTTTTTTTAGATTTTCCCAATTTGTTTACAGTTTTTATTTAGTACCCTTCGAAAACTCCTTCGTGGTAAATTTTCAGATTATTTTTATGACCCGTTCAAAAGATATCGAATTTTTAAAAATTGGTAGTTTGTTCCTTTACTCAAACTTCTTTCAATCATAACTTCTTCAATAATGGTCCAAATTTCAAATTTTTTTTTTCAAAATTTTTTTTTTTTTACGTACTTTCTAAAAAAAAATCCCAAAAAATTCTTAAATGCGCTCTAATATGCGATTTTTAAGTTTTAAAATTTAAATCTCATTTTTGAAAATGTTTGTACTCTTCGATTTTTTTGAAATTTTTTTGTGCAAAACTTCTATCAATTCTAGAAATTTTTTGCCCAGGAAGATCGTGGGATAACGATTATTACTATTTTTTTTAAATTTTTTGAAAAAAATTTATTGTAATTTTCTAATCTTAAAATCATTTCTACTGCTCCAATGGTGCGTCATAGAGGGGTCCTTTATAAAACCGACCCCCATTAATTTTTACGTCTTAACATTTCTTTGGAACAAACTAATACCCTATCTCCAATTTCTAAGGGGGCTCCCACAAAAAACGAAATTTTTTAAAATTTGTTCCAACCGCTCTAACTGCTCTAATAGTGCCCTTAGAGCAACAAAATGTATGACCGACCCACAATATTTTTTTAGTCCAAACATTTTCTCTGAACACACCTACCCTCTATATTTAACTGTTAAGGCGGTCCCCATACAATTTTTTTTATTTTTTGTAAATTTGTTTTATTTAATCAGCTTCTACCGGTCCAATGGTGCGTCCGAGAGGGGTCATTTGTGAGACCGACTCCCATTTATTTTTACCCTACAACATTTTTTCAAAACATACCTACGCCCTATCTCCACTCCCTAAGTAGGCTCCCATACAAAATTACATTTTTATAAAATTTGCTCCAACTGTTATTTGTATGGGAGCCTACTTAGGGAGTGGAGATAGGGCGTAGGTATGTTTTAAAAAAATGTTGTTGGGTAAAAATAAATGGGGGTCGGTCTCACTAATGACCCCTCTCGGACGCACCATTGGACCGGTATAAGCTGATTAAATAAAACAAATTTACAAAAAATTGTATGGGGACCGCCTTAACAGTTAAAGATAGAGGGTAGGTGTGTTCAGAGAAAATGTTTGGACTAAAAAAATATTGTGGGTCGGTCATACATTTTGTTGCTCTAAGGGCACTATTAGAGCAGTTAGAGCGGTTGGAACAAATTTTAAAAAATGTCGTTTTTTGTGGGAGCCCCCTTAGAAATTGGAGATAGGGTATTAGTTTGTTCCAAAGAAATGTTAAGACGTAAAAATTAATGGGGGTCGGTCTTATAAAGGACCCCTCTATGACGCACCATTGGAGCAGTAGAAATGATTTTAAGATTGGAAAATTACAATAAAATTTTTTCAAAAAATTTTAAAAAATAGTAATAATCGTTATCCCACGATCTTCCTGGGCAAAAAATTTGTAGAATTGATAGAAGTTTTACACAAAAAAAAATTTCAAAAAAATCGAAGAGTACAAACATTTTCAAAAATTAAATTTAAATTTTAAAACTTAAAAATCGCTTACTAGAACGCTTTTAAAAATTTTTTTGGATTTTTTTTAGAAAGTACGTTAAAAAACAAAAATTTTGAAGAAAAAAAATTTGAAATTTGGACCATTATTGAAGAAGTTATGATTAAAAGAAGTTTGAGTAAAGGAACAAACTACCAATTTTTAAAAATTCGATATCTTTTGAACGGGTCATCAAAAAAATCTGAAAATTTACCACGAAGGAGTTTTCGTAGGGTACTAAAAACTGTATACAAATTGGGAAAATTTTAAAAAAAAGTTTTTCAAAGTATCCGATTTCACTTGGAATGCCCCATATGTATGTTTGGTTTATCACTACCAAAAAACATGAGTTTGCTAAAGAAGAATTACAGCTAATTTCAGTAATTTTATATTATTGAAGTGGAAACGAAGGAAACATAATATTGGGATATTAAAATAGTCATAAACATTAATAAGTTGCTAATATTACCAAGGCAATATTTGTGGGCGATTTAATTTTAAGGATTTCCATTGAAAAGATTTCCGTTATTTTTTTTTTTTTTGTTTGCATAAAACGCTGGAGAATTTCTACTTTTTCATAAGACCTTTAAAATATTTAGCCTCCAATTTCGTCAGTGTGTGAAAACGGTTATTTATAAACAAATTTTTATTAAAATTACATTAAATTTATCGTCTGCTAATTGTTTTTTGTTCTTCTTTATTAAAAATTTATCAACAAAAAATTTTGTTGTATAGTAATCCATTTAATCTAAACAAATAATAATTTATTGGAAATTTTAGATTTGAAGAAGATTTGCAAATGATATTTTTAATTTAAAAGCCTTAATAAATTGTTTTAAGACTAAACAAAAGGTTTTGTTTATAAAATGATTTAAATGAATGTGAAGTCAAAAAAAATATATTTAATGAATTTTATATATTATTATCAATAAAATTTTTAAAGTGCGATCATGAAAAACGTAGAATTTGCAAAATTGTTTTTTATTGGTACCCTTGCGTTAGTTGTTAAATTTTTAAAAATAATTTTTGAAAAACAAAAATTTAGAAAAATCATTTAAGACATTTTTTTTATTACAATTCCTTGCAAAAAGTGATTACCAATTCCTAATTTTAAAAACTTTCTATAAATTCTATTTGATTTTTTCTGTAAGTACAGATCGAGCACGGGCTCTAATTATATTTGTTATAAGGGTTCAAGTTGAAAAAATGCAGAAGAAAAATTGAATTTCTAAAAATTATAGACATTTCTGGTATTTCCTATACCGGTTTCAAACACCCCAGTTAGTGTCATCTTCAGTAGGATTTTAAATGTCGGTTTGTCTTGTTAATGAAAACTGTTTTTTATATATGTGAATATTTATAGTTTCTACAGAATAAATTTTGACAGTTTCCAACACTACAATTCTATTTCTAGCAATCTCAACCTCACCTCATACTTTCTTTCAACTTTTTTGTCTCTTACATTATTTCGCAAGGGTTACCAACATGATCTGGAATTGCAGACACAAATGAAGGAATTTGCATTTTCTGTTTCGGAGACGTGCCTAATGGCGACATATTTTGTCAGTAATTTTATTTGATTTTTTCTGTAAGTACAGATCGAGCACGGGCTCTAATTATATTTGTTATAAGGGTTCAAGTTGAAAAAATGCAGAAGAAAAATTGAATTTCTAAAAATTATAGACATTTCTGGTATTTCCTATACCGGTTTCAAACACCCCAGTTAGTGTCATCTTCAGTAGGATTTTAAATGTCGGTTTGTCTTGTTAATGAAAACTGTTTTTTATATATGTGAATATTTATAGTTTCTACAGAATAAATTTTGACAGTTTCCAACACTACAATTCTATTTCTAGCAATCTCAACCTCACCTCATACTTTCTTTCAACTTTTTTGTCTCTTACATTATTTCGCAAGGGTTACCAACATGATCTGGAATTGCAGACACAAATGAAGGAATTTGCATTTTCTGTTTCGGAGACGTGCCTAATGGCGACATATTTTGTCAGTAATTTTATTTGATTTTTTCTGTAAGTACAGATCGAGCACGGGCTCTAATTATATTTGTTATAAGGGTTCAAGTTGAAAAAATGCAGAAGAAAAATTGAATTTCTAAAAATTATAGACATTTCTGGTATTTCCTATACCGGTTTCAAACACCCCAGTTAGTGTCATCTTCAGTAGGATTTTAAATGTCGGTTTGTCTTGTTAATGAAAACTGTTTTTTATATATGTGAATATTTATAGTTTCTACAGAATAAATTTTGACAGTTTCCAACACTACAATTCTATTTCTAGCAATCTCAACCTCACCTCATACTTTCTTTCAACTTTTTTGTCTCTTACATTATTTCGCAAGGGTTACCAACATGATCTGGAATTGCAGACACAAATGAAGGAATTTGCATTTTCTGTTTCGGAGACGTGCCTAATGGCGACATATTTTGTCAGTAATTTTATTTGATTTTTTCTGTAAGTACAGATCGAGCACGGGCTCTAATTATATTTGTTATAAGGGTTCAAGTTGAAAAAATGCAGAAGAAAAATTGAATTTCTAAAAATTATAGACATTTCTGGTATTTCCTATACCGGTTTCAAACACCCCAGTTAGTGTCATCTTCAGTAGGATTTTAAATGTCGGTTTGTCTTGTTAATGAAAACTGTTTTTTATATATGTGAATATTTATAGTTTCTACAGAATAAATTTTGACAGTTTCCAACACTACAATTCTATTTCTAGCAATCTCAACCTCACCTCATACTTTCTTTCAACTTTTTTGTCTCTTACATTATTTCGCAAGGGTTACCAACATGATCTGGAATTGCAGACACAAATGAAGGAATTTGCATTTTCTGTTTCGGAGACGTGCCTAATGGCGACATATTTTGTCAGTAATTTTATTTGATTTTTTCTGTAAGTACAGATCGAGCACGGGCTCTAATTATATTTGTTATAAGGGTTCAAGTTGAAAAAATGCAGAAGAAAAATTGAATTTCTAAAAATTATAGACATTTCTGGTATTTCCTATACCGGTTTCAAACACCCCAGTTAGTGTCATCTTCAGTAGGATTTTAAATGTCGGTTTGTCTTGTTAATGAAAACTGTTTTTTATATATGTGAATATTTATAGTTTCTACAGAATAAATTTTGACAGTTTCCAACACTACAATTCTATTTCTAGCAATCTCAACCTCACCTCATACTTTCTTTCAACTTTTTTGTCTCTTACATTATTTCGCAAGGGTTACCAACATGATCTGGAATTGCAGACACAAATGAAGGAATTTGCATTTTCTGTTTCGGAGACGTGCCTAATGGCGACATATTTTGTCAGTAATTTTATTTGATTTTTTCTGTAAGTACAGATCGAGCACGGGCTCTAATTATATTTGTTATAAGGGTTCAAGTTGAAAAAATGCAGAAGAAAAATTGAATTTCTAAAAATTATAGACATTTCTGGTATTTCCTATACCGGTTTCAAACACCCCAGTTAGTGTCATCTTCAGTAGGATTTTAAATGTCGGTTTGTCTTGTTAATGAAAACTGTTTTTTATATATGTGAATATTTATAGTTTCTACAGAATAAATTTTGACAGTTTCCAACACTACAATTCTATTTCTAGCAATCTCAACCTCACCTCATACTTTCTTTCAACTTTTTTGTCTCTTACATTATTTCGCAAGGGTTACCAACATGATCTGGAATTGCAGACACAAATGAAGGAATTTGCATTTTCTGTTTCGGAGACGTGCCTAATGGCGACATATTTTGTCAGTAATTTTATTTGATTTTTTCTGTAAGTACAGATCGAGCACGGGCTCTAATTATATTTGTTATAAGGGTTCAAGTTGAAAAAATGCAGAAGAAAAATTGAATTTCTAAAAATTATAGACATTTCTGGTATTTCCTATACCGGTTTCAAACACCCCAGTTAGTGTCATCTTCAGTAGGATTCATTTTTAAATTTTTTTTTACGCCGTATATTTTATTTAATAAGCCATGGCAAACTCATGTGGCCATTTTTAGAATTTAATAAATCAGTAGTTTTTTTTTTTTTTGCTTTATTTAAAAACTCCATTTTTATCTAAGTTTTCTATCTAAATGTGATTTTTTTTTTGTACTATTAACGAGTACATTCTATAAATTATATGGATTTTTTTTGTGTTTGATATTAAATTGTACCTTAGCTACCATTTGATTTGATGTTGAGAATATTTGCAGCTGCTTTTTTTTACAAGCAGGTTGGCGGATTTCTGTTTTTTTTTATAATTTCTATGTGTACAGAGTTTTTTTGTATGATTTTTTGCAACACATTTATTTTTAAATACTCTAAATCGAGGTTAGGGTTTATATTAATTTGTTACAAGGTTTGTAACACAACAAAAAGCAAGAAAGAGAATTTAAGTCGGTCACGACAGATCATACCCTACAACACACATTCGGAAAAATGGATAATTTTTTTTTTGTAAATCATTCAGCCATTTAGAAAGTACCTGACCGATAGCACTGTACAATAAAAACGATATTTTTAAACTATTGCGATAATTATACCCTATACCACACTGTGGTACAGGATATAATGAGTTTGTGCTGATGTTTGTAACTACGCGAAATATTGGTCCTAGACCCACTTTTAAGTATACCGATCGACTCAGAATCACTTTTTGAATCGATTTAGCGATGTCCGTCCGTCCGTCTGTCTGTCCGTCCGTCTGTCAATGTAAACGGTGTAAACACGATACAGGTCGCAATTTTTAATCAATTGACTTGAAATTTGACAGCGAAATCGTATCTCGCATTCGCGATATATCGCGAAATTAGTGTTTTTGTATTTTCTAAAATTTTGACTATGAAGTTTTTTAAATATCTTCAAAAACTGAGCATGCAGTTTTAATTGTAGTTATTTACAGGTCACAAAACAGTTAACATCAAATCATATCTTCTCAATTTCGCGAGAAATCGCAAAATTAAAAAAAAAAAAATTGGAAAAAAATTTAGTTTTCGCGTAAATTAGCAATCAAGATATTGATTTGAGCAGTTTTACCACCTTTTACCACATAAAATTTAAACTGCATACAATACACAGAAAAAAATATGGGGAAAAACAATTTGAGTAATCACTTGTTTAAATTTAAAAAAAGTTTTGAGTAATTTTTTAATTGACGCAATTAAAAATTTACTCAAAAATTTAAAAACAAATTGAGTAAATAATTTAATAAGAATTTAATAGCTTTTTTAATTTTTTTTTGGAGTTTTCTTAGTTTTTTTAATTCTCGTTTAGTTTATAGTTTTTTGTATATATACATGAAAGTTTGTAATCATATTTATAAAATTTTTTTATGTCTTTAAGACAAAAATATATTTGGTAAAGTTTGAAAAAACATGTTTTTTTTCCTTGTAAAAAAATATGAAATTTTTTTAAACTTTGTTTTTTTTTAGAGTAGAAACAGAATAAGCCCGGCACGACTTTTTCCATACGGTTTGGCAGATTAAACCGGTGGCCGGCGCCGATGTGAAATAAAACTTGTTCTGTTTTTAAAAGGTGGTGCTTCTTGTTCTGTTCCTGCACTTAATAGTGTCAATTAAAAATTTACTCAAATTTTTTTGGCAGACATTTAATAAATTTTTATTAAAAATTTACTCAATACTATTAAATCGTTTACTGGTGGAAAATTGAGTAATTTTTTACTCAATAGTATTAAAAATTTACTCAATTTTTTTTTTTATTTCTTTCTGTGTATATTTGTTGTTTATTGATTTTTTTTTTTCTTTATTTTAGACACTAAAGAAAAAATAAATTAATTAATATAAAAGCTTGAACAGTAATTTTGCAATTTCTCGGGAAATTGATCATCTATAATTTTTCTGATTGCAGTTTTGTCAACTTTAATAACCTCGAATTCAAACTGCATACCACATTTTTGTCTCTAATTGAAAGAAATGTTTTTACAGACCAAAAATAACACAAAGTAGTGAATAAATAGTAGTTTAGCGAGTTATTTAGCGATATCTCGAAGAAGTGAGCAGCTAGAATTTAAATGTTAACAGCCTTATCACCTTTAATCAATAGCAAATCAAACTGCATTTCGTGTTTTTCAACAATGTTAAAGAAACTTCTTTTATTAATCAAAACAAAAAATACTCCCAAAAAGCAGTTTTTCGCTATTTCTCGCGAAAGTGAGCAGCTATAATTTTTTTGTGGGCAGTTTTAATTTCTTCCAACATGCTCAAATCAAACTGCATACCACTTATTTCTTATTATTTCTAAAGCACCGGTTTTAAAAAATAAATAAATTATAAAAAAAATTATATAATTACGCGATATCTCGCGAAATTTAACACATACAATTTCGATGTCAACAGTTGTGTGACCTTTGATCAAGCACAAGTTAAACTGCATGCCATGTTTTTACGAAATTTTAAAGAATCTTATCTAAAGATAAAAAAACGAAAACAAAAACAACAAGAAATTAATTTCGCGATTTTTCGCGAACTAAAGAAGATAGGATTTTGATGTTTACTGTTTTGTGACCTTTAAATAATTACAATTAAAACTGTATACTCAGTTTTTGAAAATATTTAAAAAACTTCAATGTCAATATTTTACACTTAAAATATTTTTTAAGTAAATTTAACTGAAAAAAACGTTTAAAATAATCGTTTTTACTTTTAAAAAACGGACTACTTATTTTCATTTGAAACAACATAATTTTTCAGTTATTTTTAAACGTTAATAAATTACTAGACATTCCGTAAAAACAAATGATATTTCAGTCATTTTAACTGTTTACAATTTTTTATTTTGTGAAGTAAAAACATTTTTTTTTTGAATAACAAACTACAAAAACCGTACTTCTGTAAAATTATACGGTATAAATCAGTCACAAATAATTTAACTGATAAAAATATTTTTCCGTAAATTTTGTAGTTTATTTTTTAACAACTGTATAAATTATTCAATATTTTTGTTTCGTTGAAAAGCAAACGATAAAACGTTTATAACAACTTTAACTAAAAACTTTTTGAATAACCGTAAATAGTTACTGTAAAACTTTTATGGGTGTAAAAAATACAAAAACACAAATTTCGCGTTATCTCGCGAATGCAAGCAGCTACAATTTCGCTGTTAACAGTTTTATGATATTTAATCGATGTAGAAATCGAACTTGCGCTTACACTTTTCGTTGACACTAAAGTTCAACCTGAACATCGCTGAGGCTCACCGTGTTCGTGAGTCTTCGTGAGCGTGATTATTTAGTGAGCGTGAGATAATTTTTAGTTACTCACGTGAGCGTGCGTAAACGTGAGCAGAAAAAAACAATATCGTTCGTGATCGTGCGTGAGCAATATTTTTATTTCGTTAGCGTGAGTGTGCGTGAGTCAAAATTCTCTCACGCGCCCATCGAGTAGATCACAAAAATGCCCATTAAACTCGCCAGACACCCTCAAATTTTAGAGTTATTGTCAAAAAACGTTTTTTTGTCACTTTTCTCACTTAACCTTGTGTAATTCAGAAAATTTTCAACCGATTTTAAATTTTTAAACTGCTTTGGATAGAAAAAGGATAGGGCTTCCATATGTGTGAATTGAAAAGAAAAGAAAGATATCTATTGATTTTTTTTATAAAATCAATTTTTTTTTTGTTATTTTTTGAAAATTTTTCGAGTTTATCGATTTTTTCTGCTATTGTTCGTTTATGAGCGTTTTTTTAAAGATAATTTAAACCTGAATGCGATAAGCTTTATCCTGAAAAAATCGGATAATAATTGACAGAGTTGTGATAATTTTTCCAAAAAAGAAAATTAAGATTTTGCAGGAAATCGCCGTTCAGATAACCCAGGCAAAAAAAAAAATTTTCATAAATGGTCATGTACAATAATTTTAAATGTTTTTGGCGCGCCGAATCCGAATCTGGCCTTTAAATTGCTCTATCTCGTCAGGTTTTTGAGATATTTAACATAAATTGTTATATCAAAAACTTTATAAGATAGCGCAATTTCAATGTCAAATTCGAATTCAGGAGGTCAAAAACCTTTAAGATAATGATACGCGATCTTTCAGTATGTTCGTTTATTTTTTTGCCTGGGTTATCCGCACGGAAATATTATTTATTTATACAAAATCTTAATTTTCGTTTTTAGAAAAATTATCACAACTCTGTCAATTGTTATCCGATTTTTTTGGCATAAAGCTCATCGTATTCACAATTAAATTTTTTTTTAGGAATACGTTTATTAATGTAAATGTTGTTGAACAAACTATAGCAGAAAAAAATCGATAAACTCAAAAAATTTTCAAAAAATAACAAAAAATTAGAAATTGTTGAAAAAATCAATACATATCTTTCTTATATGTATAGACCAAGTCACACATATGAAAAGCCCTATCCTTCTTCTATCCAAAACAGTTGAAAAATTTAAAATCGGTTGAAAAGTGTTTAAGTTACACGTGGTTTAGTGAGAAAAGTCACAAAAAAAAGTTTTTTTGACAATAACTTTAAAATTTGAGGATGTCTGGAAAGTTTGATGGGCATTTTTGTGATCTTTTCGACGAGACCTACAACCTTAACTACCTCATTTTAAAAGTATATTCGATTTTGTGTTTATTGTAGCACAGTGTTATTTTAAGTTTAATTTGAATTAACGACACGCGGAAATTTTTTTCGCGAAAATATTTTCTATTTTTTTTTTTATTTTAATAGACACATTTTTTCACGGAATTTATTTTTTTTTTTTGCGAAAAATTTTTTTCGAGAAAAAAAAAACATTAAATTTTCTAAATTTATATTTCAAAAAAAATTCCAAAAGCATCAAAATTTAATTTTTGTAGAAATTCCGCTTTAGAATTTTAAATCGCGTCCATTGAATTTAGCGTACCCGAATTAGCATTACCAGCAAGGTGCGACCTAGCCCACATACAAAGGTCCGCTTTAATTTTGGCTCAAACGACTCTAATAACCGCAATATAAAAAATATCCTTTCAAAATTTTCGGATTTAAATGTGTTTTGTATTCAATAATAATCATTCCGAATTTTAAAGGAATCGAACAAATTCTTCTTGTAGCCCCCACTCAAACCACCTTCCCGATATTCACATTAATCTCTCAAATTTAATGAAAACAGAAAATATTTTATTAAAATTTTGTATGTGGGTGTTTAACGCATACTTTAATAACCTAATCAAATCATATTATAATCGGACCATTTTTGGACTTATTCCCCGTCCCATATAAAAATGTCGCCTGATATTCAGTTAAAGCTGTTTATTGGCCTATTTCACTCAAATTTGATTTGTAAGTGTTTTTTACACTTGTTAAAGATTTGACAAAAGATAGATTCAATCGGTCCATGTTTAAACTTGTGACCCATTTTCCGGGAAACACAGGTGTAGGGTCGGTCTTGACCGACTATAATTTTCTTATTTGTTTTGAGTTGGATTTATTCTAGCTCGAGGTCATTATTTCCTTTACTAAAGAAACCTATGATATTTTCATAGAATGACACTGTGTAACAAATTCAGGTTAGCAAAAGTTAGGTTGATTCTAAGAGTGAGGGGTGAAAAATAGAGGCTAAATTAGAAGACCCGTATCGCGGCGTTTGTTTATGTTAGTTCGATTTTTTTTTAATCGACCTTTGAACTTTGGAGTCAAATGCCGATTTTCAGCGTATGTTTATATGGTTTTTTGGGCTATAACTCGTCGACTAATTGATATTTTTTCAATCTGTAAGAGCCAAATTATTGCTAGAGACCTGTCCAACAATTAAAATATTTAAAAAAATTGATTTAAAAATTTTTGTGGTGGTTATGAAGCAAAATGTTGAAAATTTTTTTTTCATGCTTTTTGAAAATATTTTACTTCATAAGCACCACAAAAATTTTCTAAATCAATTTTTAAAAAAAAAATTTAATTGGTGGACAGGTCTCTAGCAATAATTTGGCTTTTACAGATTGAAATATCAATTAGTCGACGAGTTATAGCCAAAAAACCTTATAAACAATATGCTGAAAATCGGCATTTGACTGCAAAGTTTGAAGGTCAATAAAAAAAAATTCGAACTAACATAAACAAGCGTCGCGATACGGGTCTTCTAATTTAGCCTCTATTTTCACCCCTCACTCTCAGAATCGACCTAACTTTTTCTAACCTGAATTTGTTCCACAGTGCACAGAAAAAAATATGGGGAAAAACAATTTGAGTAATCACTTGTTTAAATTTAAAAAAAGTTTTGAGTAATTTTTTAATTGACGCAATTAATAATTTACTCAAAAATTTAAAAACAAATTGAGTAAATAATTTAATAAGAATTTAATAGATTTTTTAATTTTTTTTTGGAATTTTCTTAGTTTTTTTAATTCTCGTTTAGTTAATAGTTTTTTGTATATATACATGAAAGTTTGTTATCATATTTATAAAATTTTTTTATGTCTTTAAGACAAAAATATAATTGGTAAAGTTTGAAAAAACATGTTTTTTTTTTTTGTAAAAAAATATGAAATTTTTTTAAACTTTGTTTTTTTTAAAGTAGAAACAGAATAAGCCCGGCACGACTTTTTCCATACGGTTTGGCAGATTAAACCGGTGGCCGGCGCCGATGTGAAATAAAACTTTTTCTGTTTTTAAAAGGTGGTGATTCTTGTTCTGTTCCTGCACTTAATAGTGTCAATTAAAAATTTACTCAAATTTTTTTGGCAAACATTTAATAAATTTTTATTAAAAATTTACTCAATACTATTAAATCGTTTACTGGTGGAAAATTGAGTAATTTTTTACTCAATAGTATTAAAAATTTACTCAATTTTTTTTTTTTATTTCTTTCTGTGTGTAATTTTTAAGAAAATTATTTTTCTGTTTTAAATTTATTTATGCTGGTCATTTTTGCAAGTCTTTTGTTAGTTAGCACGTGTTTCGGAAATTGTCAGATTCCATTGTCAGGACTATTAAAAACTCTTTACTACATGTAGAAAAGGAAATTTAAATGACAAATCGCTAATGTTCAAACCAAAATATTAATACATATTCAACTCTTAATTAAATGAGAATTAGAAAAAGAAAATAGTACAATATCTTAGTAATATCGCAATCGGTGCTACTTTTAGTATTGGGATTTTATGTTTGCTAAAAAGTCTTGACAATCTCTTAAGATCATGAGATCGCGTTATGTGCTACTTAAAGTATTGGGTTTTTATATTTGCTAAAAAGCCTAGACAATGGCATCTGAACAATTCTGAAACATATATCGACTAAGTCTAGCAAAAATGATCAACATAAATAAATTTAAAACAGAAAAATAATTTTCTTGTCAATTATTCTAGTTTCAGTAAAGAAAATAAAGACCTCGAGCTAGCATAACATTAAAATATTCTATATAATTAACTGATTTTTTTGTAATGAATGCTTCTCAGGGCACAAAGGGTATTATCAATTCGCCAAAGCCAAATTTAACACTTTTGTTTTATATAATTTAACATTATAAATTGCGTTGAGTTGACAACAAACTACCATAATCTGTTAAGTTCACATGCTCTTAATACACAATAAAAAAAAATCAGCAAATATATAAATAATAACAAAATAAATACAAAAAAGCTATTTTTAGTTTTCATAATTATAAAAATAAATATATAATACGATCTTATACCCACTTTACACTATTATACAGCTTAATTTCACCATGTTAGCGAAATATTTTTTACAAAAATTTGGCCAGAAATTGTTCACCTATTAGATACGACTAGGTTTCAATCAAAAAAGAATCCATAGATCGTTTGGAAGTTGGTAAATTTTGATGTGTATAATGGAAAAGTGTGATAGTGTAAAGTAGGTATTAGTAATTAACGATCAAGTCAATAAATTTAATTGCAAAAATAAATTTAACCTGTTTAAACAAATTGTATATAAACAAGTCAAAACTATATAAATGTTTTTTAAAATAAAAACAAAATAATATTTTATGATGGTTAAACCGGCTGTTTAATTATCTAATAAACTTTAAGATACATATAAACCATTTTGGCGAGATAAAAAAAATAATAATTTATAAAATAAATTCAAACTGGATTGCAGATTTTTGTTATGAAGACATGTGAAATTTTCAACAAAAAAAGACAATTGGAGGAATCCTAAATTTGAACATTTCAAAGTAAAGATGGAAAAGTCAGTAATTTAGTAATTTTTCGGGCACTTTTTAACTCCCTTTAAGACCGGTTTAGTATACTTTCTATACTGAACGTTTTCAGAGGTACCGCAATGTTCGAAAATCTTGTACAATTTTAAAATTAAAATTTTCTATTCCTAACATAAAAAATTTACTTCGATCTGATTTACTCGCATCACTTTGACTGTTCTATTTTAAGAATTATAAAATTAATAAATTATGTCATTGCTTTAATTACAAAAGTAATTGACGTTAGCATTTTTTTTAATAACAAAAATAATAAACTAGTTTCTTTTCCAGTTTTAAAATATCTAAACATCATGGACTCTCACTTAGAACTATTTCAAATAATTCTCTTTCCAGCCTAATTTATAAAAATCTATAACTTTCTTTTAGAAAAATTTTAAAAGTTTTTCTCAAAAAAAAAAACAATACTTCAACATTTTTTTTTATTATTAAATTCACTAAGTACATTATGGTAATGATGAGGCGATAATATGAAATTGCTAAAGTTTTATGTTTTATATTTCTTTTTTACAAACTCAATAAGTAACTTTTTCAATATCAAAATTACTTAAAATAAAAAGAAAATATAAAACAAGTTAATAAAGACCAGCTAAAAATATACGAGGCAAAAATTAAACCTTTTTTTTCTGAATTGAAACAGTAAAAGTTGCTAAACAATTGTTAAGCTGAAAAATGGGGACAAAATAGATAAATACTTATGCAAACTATGAAATATTTGCAAGAGACATTATTTATATACATTAGGAGGGATATTATATTTAAAGGATCAAAATGTTACATTTAATTCCACCGATTTGGCCAGAAGATATTTTGATTTAAGTGAAAACACTTTTTTAAAAAGTTAGCAATATCTCGAAAACTGTTCTACTTTTGATCCTATGGAATTCATTTTTGAATTCAGCGCAAAACAAATACAAAATGTCTTGTTATTCAAATAAATTTCCCCCTATCTTTTCTACACAGATGATAGAATATTTAGCCTCTTCAATCTCATTACAACTTAAGCGAAAAAAAATAAAAGAAGACAATGTAAAAACCAAGGATTAATAAAATGACGTTATCACATTGTTAAGCAAACAAAAAAAAACTCGTGCGAAATATTTTTTATCTTCATTTATGGGAACATGAACAAAGAAAACTTTATTTTTTTGTAGACTGTTGCTAGTTACTGTAGTTGACAGTATAGGGAGG
Source organism: Pegoplata infirma (assembly GCA_963921195.1). NCBI lineage: Eukaryota > Metazoa > Arthropoda > Insecta > Diptera > Anthomyiidae > Pegoplata > Pegoplata infirma. The sequence continues at coordinate 230,200,262 of OY992536.1, read as the reverse complement.
GGTGGGCAACAAAAATAAGTTACGATTAATCCGTTAAATAGTTCAAAGACTATTTGGCGCCTGAAAGTATGTTTGCTGAAGGTTGTAATACATTTTTAGTGTTTGTTTGCTATAATTGTTTAACATGCGTTTGTGTGTGTGTATGTTAAGGAACAGGAAACGGAAATGTTACAAGCAAACATTAGACAGAAAAAGTTAATCTGAAATCCTTTAAAAAAAATTAACGATTTTGAATTAAAAATTTTGATTCGAATGTTTGGCATATTTAGTTGTCCTATTGTTGCAATAATTTTTTTTTTAAACTTCTGTTAATAAAAAATAATACAGTAAAACAAAATTGAACTTTCCGAATCAGAATGGGATGAAAAAAAGCAACTGAAAGTTAAAATTTTACTACAACAAAACCCTAAAGATTTTTTTTGGTTTAGTGCAAGATTTTTTTACACACATTTGCAGTTGGTGATTTTAAAGGTTTTAAAGTTTTTGTATACTAAATATGTCCTACTTTAGTGGCCCGTGGTGGTGCCCTAATTGGACATGTGGGGTCCAACGTCCAAACTTAAACTTGGTATTACGTTGGCTATTGCCGGTATTAAAAATAAACCACCGTGTACCGCACATTGGATCCTAGACGTGCATTTAAGAGCCAAACAAATGTTTAGTTATTTACAGTGAATGCTCGTATTCGTTAAGTAGACACCCTAGGAGAAAGAAAACCGTTCATAGAATGAAAATCCATCGCTTAGTTTAGTCAGGACATAAAGTCAAAGTAAGGACATTTTGCATAAATTTGAAAAAAAAATATTTTTTTTTGAAGACTTTTTTTATTTAATTTTTAAAACTACTTCCAATAATGCGATTTTCCTCAAATTAAGTGGAGATTGTAGCTATAACTATTACCTTTGTTACCCATTTTATGGTTTTTAATATTACTCTTTTTAAGTAGGAAATACAGGCCATCAAAAAGTGTACATTTTTGAAAAATTAGAAAAAAACTGTTTATATTTTGGATTGAAACTTTTGTGGGGAACGGAAGGGAATGGCGATTCTTTTTGTACAATAAACTAGAAGTATTACTTAATACTCCTGGGGTAGAAACTTTTGCAGCCAGTTGCAGCTGCGCCCTGAAATGAGGTTTAAAGTGGGGTCTACTAACGAAAAAATAAGTATTTTTAAAGTGATTATTTTTTTAACAAAATTTACTGTTTATCGTTTTATTACAAAATTTTACTTAAATGGCCTATATTGTTAACAGACAACCGCGGTTTCCAATAATAATTGATTTTGATACCCTACCTCACTTTATTAAGGCAAAAGGAGTTTCACATAATGCTTGTAACTAAAAGGCTTTCTTGACCGCAATTACGGCCAAAATAACTGGAATAGTAGAAGATATTATAAAACGGGTTGTTATAGTACTTCTGTGTATCAACGTAAATGACAAAAATAATTCAGTTAAGTTTAGAAAACACATACATGGAACTGCAAAATTATAAGTTGAAAAGCATGGTTGTTGGTTAACCATGAGTCCCACTATTCATACAATTCTAGCTCATGACACTATTTTTACAAGAATTGTAATTACCCGTTGGTATTAAAATTACCCTTAACTAATTAAGTAACATTTAAAAAATATTTGCCTTCTTTCATGGCAATTATCGGAGTAGGCTTTGAAAAGATCACATAGGCATTTTAAAAGCTATAAAAGAAACTTTAACAGAGAAAACTCAAAAACAAACAACCAGCAAGATGTTTTTAGTATGGTTATGATTGAGTCCGATCCAAATATATCCCTAATAAGACAGTCAGACAAGTTGAAAGTACTGATTATAGAGTAATGTTTTTACAATAGTTTTTTTTTCCAAATAACTTAATAATTATTGCAAATAATGCGTATTTACCGTGTGTTGCATCTTTGTTTGATATTTTTCCCCATTATTTTTGTTTAAAAAATCGAAAATGATAAAAGATAGAAAGCAGTTAATTTTGCAGGCTATTTTAGTGTAGGGTGTAGACTTTACCAAAAAATTAAAGAAAATCTTTGTATTGAATGGTAAGCTGTTATATTGTCACTTAAAATCCGTAACTGTTTTAAATAATTGACCACCATTTTACTTTTTTATATGAAAAAATGAACCAACTTTGCCTTAAATTTACAAGTAGGGTACTAATGCGAAAAATGTCCAATCCACATGTGTGAGTTCTTTAAGGTCTCCAGTATTTATAATGGTAAAGAATGTCGTGAAATTCCTATCCGTTCAAGAGTTATAACAAAAAAACGTCCATGCGCGCCTTTTCCATACAAAGTTCCCAATGTGTACCGTTGCGTATGATTATTATTTAAAGACAATAACAAAATTGCTTATACGCCTCTTATACAGTTTTCAAGTATTTATAATTATAATAGTTTATCAACTTAAAATACGTTTAAAAAAAATCGCACTAAACTAAACGTTCATTTGCTTTTGGTTTCATTCCATTCCGATTTTGGCTGTTGCAATGTGTTATTAACAAAAGTTGTCAAAAAAATCCCAAAAAAATTCTGAAACTTTTTTTATAGGAAAAATATCCAGAATATGTGACGATATGAGCTCATATCTGGCCAATTTACGGATCAAATCATATATAAACATATATGGAGCCATATATGATAATATATGGTTATATAAATCCATATATGATCCATATATCTTCATATATGATCATATATATTTCATTTTTACCCGGGACATTTCTATAGGAAAAATGTCTTAGAATCTGAGACTTTTTCTATAGGAAAATTTTTTCTGAATCTAAGACTTTTTTTATAGGAAAAACGTCTTAGATTCTAAGACTTTTTCTATGGGAAAAATTTTTCAGATTCTGATTCTAGTTCTATAGGAAAATTTCCTGATATTCTGAGACTTTTTCTATATGAAAAATGTCTCAGAATCCGAGACTGTTTTTAGAATCTGAGACTTTTTCTTTGGGAAAAAATATCTCAGCATCTAAGACTTTTTTTATCAAGTCTCAGAATCTGAGTCTTTTTCGATAGGAAAAATGTTTCAGATTTTGAGATTTTTTCTTTAGGAAAAATTTCTCACATTCTAAGACTTTTTCTATTGGAAAAATGTCTTAGATTCTGAGACTTTTTCTATAGAAAAAATGTCTCAAATTCAGAGAATTTTCTATAGGAAAAATGTCACAAATTATTTTTATAGGAAAAGTGTCTGAGATTCTGAGACTTTTTCTATAGAAAAATGTTTCAGAATTCTAGACGTTTTTAGGAAAAATGTCTCAAAATTCGAGACTGTTTTAGGAAAAATGTTTCAGAATCTGAGAATTTTTTAATAGGAAACATGTCTCAGAATCTAAGACTTTTTCTATAGGAAAAATGTCTCAGAATCTTATACTTTTTTATAGGAAAAATGTTTCAGAATCTGAGACTTTTTTATAGAAAAAATGTCACAGAATCTGAAACTTTTTCTATAGAAAAAATGTCTCAGAATCTGAGACTTCTTCTATAGGACAAATATCTCAGCATCCGAGACTTTTCTATGAAAAAATGTATCAGAATCGAAGATTTTTTTATAGGAAAAATGTCTTAAGATCTGAAACTTTTCTAAAGGAAAAATATATCAGAATCTGAGTTTTTTAGGAAAAATGCTTTAACATCTGAGACTTTTCCTATAGGAAAAATATCTTAGAGTCATTATAAAAATATCTCAAAATCTGCGACTTTTATCAGTACACAAAAAAAAAAACTTGTTAAATTCCTAGAAAAAGTCCCGTAATCCCATTTCCCCAATATTTGACAGTTTTCCTTGTTTTTTAACAAATATTTTTCGATCGAAATTTACATTTTTATACCCTACACCACTCTGTGGTACAGGGTATAATGAGTTTGTGCTGATGTTTGTAACTACTCGAAATATTGGTCCTAGACCCACCTTTAAGTATACGGATCGACTCAGAATAACTTTTTGAGTCGATTAAGCAATATCCGTCCGTCCGTCCATGTAAACGTCGTAAGCACGCTACAGGTCGCAATTATCAACCGATTTAGCTGAAATTTAAAACTTAAAATTCTTTTGCCCCAAGGACGAAGCCTATTTTTGTAATTGGGAAAAATCGGTCCATGTTTAGACCTAGCCCCCATACAAACGTCCCCTTTTATTTGACTCAAGTGACTCTTTTTAGCGTATTATAAAAGGTATCCGTTCAAAATTTGATAGGTAATCGTTTTTTGTATTCACAAATTATCATTCCAAATTTTAAAGGAATCGGACCAGTTCCTCTTGTAGTCCCCGTACAAACCACCCTCCCGATATTGACTAAAGTCTCTCAAAATTCATGAAAGTTGGAAATATTTGATTAAAATTTTGTTTTTAGGTGCCAAAGGTGTACTTTGGTAACTCACTTTTATCTGAATATATTCAGATCATTTTTGGACTTGGTACCCTTTACAAAATTTCAACCGATATTAAGTTAAATCGGTCTATTGGAAATAAAAATAAGCCAATTCCACTAAAATTTTGTCTGTGTTTGTTTTCTACACTAATTAAAGATCTAACAAAAGATAGATCCAATCGGTCCATGTTTGGACCTGGGACCCATTTTTCAGAAAACACTGGTGTAGGGTATTATATGGTCGGTATTTTTACAATTTTATTGGTAAAAATCTTGTAAAATTATAAAAAAGCTCGTAATTTTTACAAGGAATTCTCGTAAAATATGAGGTAGCAAAAAATCTAGTATATTCGCGAAACCTCCTTGTAAATTTTATCGCGTCAAAAAATTGTAAATTTACAATTTTATTGGTAAAAAGCTTGTGAAATTACAAAATTATTGGTAAAAAGCTTGTAAAATAACAAGGAATTCTTGTCAAATAGGAGGTAGCAAAAAAAGTTAAAAATTTTTCTTGTAATTTTACAAGGTTTTTTTTAGTGTTCGCAAATTAAGTGCAGCAATTTTACTAAATATTTACTAATTTTTAGTTAAGTACACTTTTTCGATTTTTACAGATTACAGTTTAAACACAAAAAGTAATAAATTTAAAGCTTTTTTCAAACAACCATTAACGACAGTTTTCTTTTTTTCAGTGTATGCGGTAGTATTTTCTTCAATTGAACTTGACGTTGTTAAATTTAGTTCCTCTTTTAAATGTTCAAATCGTGTTTATTCATTTATTTAAGTTTTTTTTTCCTTATTTGTATTAAATTATCCGTTTATCCAACAAGTTTTTCTAATATTATACAAGTTTTTTGTTTTGTTTTCTCGGGCATTGTCCTGCTCATCGTCATATCATAAGTTTAGTAAACATTTCTTATATTTTTTTTTTCTTTATTCATAAATATTTATCGACAATTGCTTTATAAGTAAATGTGTGTGTTGGTTTTTTTTTTTTTTTGCTGTGTTGAAAAGTTATCAACAAAAATTTCTTGTCCAGTTAATTTTTATTTAATTCAGACTGTCTGCAGACAAAATATGACACTTATTACTTAAAATCTAAATTTTATATGATTTTTGTACAATTTTCTTCATATAGTGGTTAGCATTTGATTTTTTTTTTGCAAAGTTTACAAAACCAACAAAAAAATTAAATTGACTGAAAGTTCTTCTAAAAGATTGAGTTAAATTTCCGGTATAAATTTATTTACAAAATTCGATTTTGTTTAGAAAAAATTATTTTGTCAGTTAATAAAAATCTTCAAAATTTTATAACGTTTTTTTTTCAAAATATCTACCGTTTAAGTATAAATTGTTAGTCCGCCTTTTATAATCGCACATTGACACAATTTTTATACTATTTTTATGTATTCCTAATTTCACTGATTAACATTTTAAAATTAATGCACCCAATTTTTGTTTATACCCTCCACTTAATGGTAGAGGGTATATATTAGTTTGTCATTCCGTTTGTCACTCATTAAATTATCAGTCTGGGACCCCATAAAGTATATATGGGGCATTCCATGTCAAATCGGACACTTTGAAAAACTTTTTTTTTAGATTTTTCCCAATTTGTTTACAGTTTTTAGTACCCTTCAAAAACTCCTTCGTGGTAAATTTTCAGATTTTTTTGATGACCCGTTCAAAAGATATCGAATTTTTAAAAATTGGTAGTTTGTTCCTTTACTCAAACTTCTTTTACTCATTACTTCTTCAATAATGGTCCAAATTTAAATTTTTTTTTCAAAATTTTTGTTTTTTTACGTAATTTTTAAAAAGAGATCCCTAAAAATTCTTAAAAGCGCTCTAGTATGCGATTTTTAAGTTTTAAAATTTAAATCTCATTTTTGAAAATGTTTGTAGTTTTCGATTTTTTTGAAATTTTTTTTTGTAAAACTTCTATCGATTCTATAAATTTTTTGCCCAGGAGGATCGTGGGATAACGGTTATTACTATTTTTTTAAATTTTTTGAAAAAAAAATATTGTAATTTTCCAATCTTAAAATCATTTCTACTGCCCCAATGGTGTGTCATAGAGAGGTCATTTATAAGACCGACCCCCATTAATTTTTACGTCTTAACAATTCTTTGGAGCAAACTAATATCCTATCTCTAATTTCTAAGGGGGCTCCACACAAAACGACATTTTTTAACATTTGCTTCAACCGATTTAACGGCCCTAATAGTGCCCTTAAAGCGACAAAATGTATGACCGACACACAATAATTTTTTAGTCCAAACATTTTCTCTGAAAACACCTACCCTCTATCTCTAATTGTTAAGGTGGTCCCCATACAATTTTTTTTGTAAAATTGTTTTATTTAATCAGCTTTTACCGGTCCAATGGTGCGTCCGAGAGGGGTCATTAGTGAAACCGACCCCCATTTATTTTTATCCTACAACATTTTTTGAAAATATAGCTACGCCCTATCTCCACTCCCTAAGTAGGCTCCCATACAAATAACTGTTGGAGTAAATTTTATAAAAATGTAATTTTGAATGGAAGCCTACTTAGGGAGTGGATATAGGCCGTAGGTATCCTTTAAACAAATGTTGTAGGGTAAAAATAAATGGGGGTTGGTATCACTAATGACCCCTCTCGGACGCACCATTGAACCGGTAGAATTTACAAAAAATAAAAAAAATTGTATGGGGACCGCCTTAACAATAAGAGATAGAGGGTAGGTGTGTTCAGAAAAAATGTTTGGACTAAAAAAATATTCTGGGTCGGTCATACATTTTGTTGCTCTAAGGGCACTATTAGGGCAGTTAGAGCGGTTGGAGCAAATTTTAAAAAATGTCGTTTTCTGTGGGAGCCTCCTTAGAAGTTGGAGAAATGGTATTAGTTTGTTCCAAAGAAATGTTAAGACGTAAAAATTAATGGGGGTCGGTCTTATAAATGACCCCTCTATGACGCACCATTGGAGCAGTAGAAATGATTTAAGGATTGGAAAGGTTAGGTTAGGTTAGGGTGGCGGTGCCAGATGGGCACTCCGCATAGACCAGTTGGTCCATAGCGATACCACAAAACTCTTTCCGCTTATCGATGTAAACTAAATACATTGACCTTCATCGCGAACTGTTTCAAACTCTTCAGGTCTATCCTCGTAATTTCCTCCAAAGTCTCGAACTGTGAACTTCCCATAATTGATAGTCGAGTTCGTGCCAAAGCCGGGCAGTGACACAGGATGTGTTCAATGGTCTCCTCGACGTCTGGTGTCTCGCACCTTTTACAGCTTGCGTCCGTAATAAGATTCATGTTCTTGGCATGTTTTCCGACAAGACAGTGTCCCGTTATTAGACCTGTCAACATACGACATTCTATTCTCGTAAGTGTTAGTAAGAATTTTGTTCTTCCTAAATCATAGCGTGGCCATAAAATTCTGCTTATACGACTTGTCCTAAGTTCCTTCCATCTTCGATTTGCCTTGGCGACAGTAAGGGTATTTCGTTTTAGTTTGTAATGCTGGAGTGGCGGTGAAAGCATTATGGTGGTACCTATGCCATCTGCTCCAAGTTTCGCGAGTTCATCTGCTTTCTCGTTTCCTTCTATTCCTTCGTGCCCTGGTACCCATAATAAGGTAACTTCATTATTCAAGCAAAGTTGTTTTAAATTCTCGTAACACTTTAAAACCGTTTTCGATTTAATTTGGTAGCTCAAGAGTGCTTTTAGAGCAGCTTGACTATCCACGTAGAAATTAAGGGTTGCACCTTTTTCCTTTGCCATAAATTCCACAGCTTTTGATATAGCAGCTATCTCAGCCTGAAAGATACTCGAGTCTGCGGGTAATTTAAAAGATAAGTGTTGGTCTAGTTCCATAAGGATTGGAAAATTACAATACATTTTTTTCAAAAATTTTTAGAAAATAGTAATAATCGTTATCCCACGATCCTCCTGGGGAAAAAATTTGTAGAATCGATAGAAGATTTACACAAAAAAAAATCAAAAAAATCGAAGAGTACAAACATTTTCAAAAATGAGATTTAAATTTAAAAAGTTAAAAACCACATACTAGACCGATTTTAAGAATTTTTTGAGATTTTTTTTTAAAAAGTGCGTAAAAAAACAAAAATTTTGAAAAAAAAAATGAAATTTGGACCATTATTGAAGAAGTTATTAGTTATGAGGGCAAGTACTTTCATGCATCTAAAAATCGAAAATATGTGCCTATAATATGCGTCTAAAAGTTCAAAATATGCACTTAAAACTTAAAAAATATGCATTTAAAAATTATTGTTTTTACAAAAAAAAGGTTTATCAACATTAATTAAATTTTGCCAAATACTTTAAGGCCCTCGACAGTTCTTACAGCGGTATTTTTGAGTGGAAAAAAATTTTATAAGTAAAATATTTTTTTATTGAAACATTTTGTAATAAAAATGTTTTTAATTGAACAACTTTACTTGAGAAGTTTTTTTTCTTTTAGTCAAAAAATATTTCTGGAATAAAAAATTTTATAAAAAAAATTATTAAAGTAAAAATTTTTTTAGAACCAGTCCTAATATTAAATATTTTTTTTTTTAGAAAAAAAAAATGGTTTAAAAATATTTCTTTTCATTTTTTTTTTCGAAATTTTCCCATTCTGAAGTCAATAAAAATTAACTCAAAGACCCTACTCTGACTCTAAGCGAAATCCAACAAAATGCTATTTTCCTGTAGGAAATTTAAATTAAAAGAAATTTTTTTTGTTACGATTAGTAAAATGTATCAGAATAGGAAAATTTTTTCAGAATCTAAACATTTTACTTCCAGAAGCAATTTTCGATAAGAAATGACTTAGAATATGATTTCTGTAAATAAAAATATTTTTTCATAAGAAATAGGTGATAGGTTTTGAATTTTCCTAAAAAAGTTTTGATAAAATATTGATGAAAATTTAAAAAACGTCCAATTTATATGAAAATATGCAAAAATATGCATTTTTACCAAAATATGCAAAAATATGCAACTACAAATCGATGCCATTTGATTGAAAATTTCTTGATTCGGAAAGATATTTAGTTTGTTGTATGATTAAAGTGCCGAGTAAAAACATGCATTTTCATTGAAGTACTTGCCCTAGTTATGAGTAAAAGAAATTTAAGTAAAGGAAGAAACTACCAGTTTTTAAAAATCAGATATCTTTTGAACGCGTCATCAAAAAAATCTGAAAATTTACCACGAAGGAGTTTTCGAAGAGTAGTAAAAACCGTAAACAAATAAGGAAAATCTAAAAAAAAAATTGTTCAAAGTGTCCGATTTGACATGGAATGCCCCATATGTATATTTATTATTGATTCTAAGACATTCTAGCGATGTCCGTCTGTCTGTTGAAATGACAATCGCGGCCAAAATATTAAACAGATATGACTGAAGTTTAAAATATTTACTTGAAGTTGCCCCTAACAATTTCGTATTGCATTTGACCGACATCGTTCAGTGGTTCAAAAGTAATAAAAATTAAGGACAACTCGAAAATGTTGGTATATTCCAAATAACCGAGAAACACAAAAGGCTTTTAATCGGCTACTGATTGGCAAGTGGGATTTTTTTTGCAAATTTTTTTCCGAAATTTTTTTTTTTTTACAAATAATATTTTTGAAAATGTGGAGGATGTCAATACATTCGGCCAGGCCGAATTTAACTATTTTACAAGTTTTTTGTTATCATAAACAATAAAACTTTGATAATTGAACCATAGAGTGGGACGAAAACTCGTAATTTGAGATAGGGTTATATAGTCGCAACAAAAAGTCGACTTTTCGACTTTTTTCAATTTCTAAAAAGTCGATTTTTCGACTTTTCGACTTTTTTCAATTTTTAAATTTTTACAAGTTTTTTGTTATCATAAACAATAAAAGATTGATAATTGAACCATAGAGTGGAACGAAAACTCGTAATTTGAGATAGGGTTATATAGTCGCAACAAAAAGTCGACTTTTCGACTTTTTTCAATTTCTAAAAAGTCGATTTTTCGACTTTTTAAAAAGTCGACTTTTCGACTTTTTAAAAAGTCGACTTTTCCATTTTTTTCGACTTTTCGACTTTTTTCGACTTTTCGACTTTCTTTGATTTTTAACTTTTTTCGACCTTTTCCAGTTAGTTTTGACTTGTTGTAATCGTTTAGATGCTATTTTTTCGGCTGTATTTTATTTATCAATGTTGGGTACCAAAGTAATGAAGGTTAAAAAAAGTCGAAGAAATCGAAAATTTGGAAAAGGTTGAAAAAATCGAAAGCGAAAGAGTCGACTTTCGATAGAACGCTATCACTGAGGTGTTTACAATAATCAAAAATATTGGTAAATATTACACTTAACATTTTCTAACTCATGAATTTGCTTCACACACCAAATACATGGAAATACCAATAGCTTCAGTTGTTATTAAACTCGGCTCTCAATTGAATTTTTTTTTTCAGAATTCCTTTCATCTGGCAAAAGTAAAAAAAATCAAGTCGATAAAGTCAAAAAAGTCGAAAAAAGTCGAAGAAGTCGAAAGCAAATGTCGACTTTTCGACTTTTTAAGAACAAAAAAGTCGATTTCGACTTTTCGACTTTTTCATACAAAAAGTCGATTAATCGACTTTTCGACCCTAATTTGAGAATCTCAAAACGGCCTTTACACTTCGACCAATTTTAAAAATTATTCAATATTTTTATTCAGATTTTTAAAATTTATAGAAAACAATTGAGAGTTTTAAATTCATTTGTGCCGAATCTTTGATACCGTACATCAAAAAATAATCAAAAAAATAATCAAAATGAGTCAAACATGGAAATTTAAAATTCCCTGGAATTCCTGCTCTATTTCCCGGAATTTCGGGATTGAAAAACTCTATGGGTTACATATGAATTTGAAAAGTTATTATGCTACTTTTTTTTGATTAAGTGCATACACTCAAAATAATTACTCTGTTAAATACTCTGTAAAATGACTGTAATCTCAATTCGACAGATATTTGACAAAGTTATCTGTCGAAATACAGATTTTAAGAAAATACTTCGTATTTGCTTGTGACCGAAAAACAAAATTTTGTAAAATTGGAGTTACTCGCTAAAAACTTGTAATTCTCACAAAAATAAAAAAGTAAATTTACAATTTGGAAGCATTAAAGCGGGAAAATTTAACAAAATTTTAATTTTAATTAATTTAATTTTAATTAATGTTTTTGAAGCAGAGAAGTTTTACTCATAAAATGGATTTAACTAAAACTTTGTAAATTTACAGTTTTTTTTGTAAAATTTTGAACTCATAAATGCATTTAACTAAAACTTTGTTAATTTACAGAGTTTTTTGGTAAAATTCTTCTTGGTTTTATCAGTATTTTACAGATAATTCTGTAAATTTACAGTTTTTTTTTGATCGAAATGATTTTACAGAGATTTCTTCGTAAAATAACAAAAAATCTTGCTGGTTGGAAATCTATGGTATTTTCTGCTGGCTCAGCAGAGTATCTCTGTAATTTAACAGAGTGATTATTTTGAGTGTACAACTCGAAAAAAGAATTATAGTTAAGATAAAATGTATGTATACATATGTGTTCTACACGATTTTTTGACAGTTCCTTTAACTGATTATGAGTGTTATCGTGACATACAGCTTAAGTTAACATTTTCAATATATGATTAATTTTAAATTAATTATAGATTATTTTTTAAAAATAGAAATTTGCAAAAAAAAAAGTAATAAGTGGTCTTAATAAACTTTAAAAATAAAAAAAAAATATAATTATATATTTTTAAACATAACCCAGCACTCATTGTCAGAGAAGAAATATGATTGTGGCAACCATAATTTTAAATCGTTATATTAAATTTGAATATATTACTATAATTTGTTTGTAGCAACTATAACATTTTTGCAGCACAATAATATGATTGCCATAAAAAAATGTTATGATTGCTACAAACATATTTTATTTACTTTATTCTTTATTTATTATCGGCATTACAAATAATGCCGATGAAGTTTTTCTAAATCTACGTATATTTCACAAAAATAATTTTATATCACTTCGAACACCTTCCCTTTTTATTACACGTGCTGTGATTTTTTTTTGCTTCTCTTGTATTAAAATATGCGAGTATTTTAAAAATTTCAATTTTATATTTTCTTTCAATTTCCGCTGACTTGTCATCATTAGCTATGGATGAATGTTGGAATGACAACAATCATCAATATAAACTAATTTATTCAATGCACAAACAGCAGGCAGTTCTCTGCTTTATAGAGTTTCTACAGATGTCTTAAAGATTTTTTTTATTATTTTACGTTTGAAATTATTATGCATATTACTTAGAAGAAGGGAAGAATTCTAAGGAATAAATAACAAGTAAAAAAGTTAAATTCGGCCTTGCCGAATGTAGTGATATCCTCCACAATTTCAAAAAGATTATTGCAAAAAACTTTATTTAAAAGGAAATTACTTTTGAAAAAAAAAAAATTTTCGAAAAAAAAATTACCGCGAAAAAAATTTTGGTAAAAAAAACTCCGCGATTTTTTCTTTTTTTGTCAAAAAATATGTTCGTACTTGTTTAAATACCATTTGGTGTTCAATTATGTTCACATATGTCAACCAGAAGCCGAATTAAAGCATTTTGTATTTTTAGGTTATGTTGAATCAACTGACATTTTTGAGGTGAGCTTACATTTTCGTTCATAACTTTTGAACCGCTGCACCGATATCGCTCAAATGCAATACCAAACTTCTCGGGAGAACTTCAAATAAATATGTTAAATTTCAGTCGTCTCCGTATAATTTTTGAAAAAAAAAAATTAAGAAAAAAAAAAATTGATGAAAAAAAATTTATGAAAAAAAATTGATGTAACAAAAAATTTGCTAAAAAAAAGTTGATAGAAAAACAAGTAAAAAAGTTAAATTGCCGAGTGTATTAATACCATCTACAATTTAAAAAAGATTACTGCAAACAACTTTATTTAAAACCGCAGTCGAATTAAAGCATTTTGTATTTTTAGGTTATGTTGAATGCACCAACATTTTTGAGGTGTCCTTACATTTTCTTCATAAATATGTTACGTTTCAGTCATCTCCGCGTAATATTTTGGCCGTGATTACCATTTCCACAGACAGAGAGACAGGCGGACATCGCTAGAATGTCTTAAAATCGATCACTGATCAATTATATATATGGGGCATTCCATGTCAAATCAATCACTTTGAAAATTTTTTTTTTAAATTTCCCCAATTTGCTTACAGTTTTTAGTAACCTTCGAAAACTCCTTCGTGGTAAATTTTCAGACTTTTTTGATAACCCGTTCAAAAGATATCGAATTTTTAAAAATTGGTAGTTTGTTCCTTCACTCAAACTTCTTTTACTCATAACTTCTTCAATAATGGTCCAAATTTCAAATTTTGTATTTTTTCCAAAATTTTCGTTTTTTTACGTAGTTTTTAAAAAAAAATCTCAAAAAATTCTTAAAAGCGCTATAGTATGCGATTTTTAAGTTTTAAAATTAAAATTTTATTTTTAAAAATGTTTGTACTCTTCGATTTTTTTGAAATTTTTTTGTGTAAAACATCTATCGATTCCACAAATTTTCTGCTCAGAAGGATCGTGGGATAACGATCATTACTATTTTTTTAAATTTTTTGAAAAAATTTTATTGTAATTTTCCAATCTTAAAATCATATCTACTGCTCCAATAGTGCGTCATAGAGGGGTCCTTTATAAGACCGACCCCCATTAATTTTTACGTCTTAACATTTCTTTGCAACAAACTAATACCCTATCTCCAAATTCTAAGGGGGCTACCACACAAATTAAAATTTGCTCAAACCACTCTAACTGCCCGAATAGTGCCCTTAGAGCAACACAATGTTTGACTGACCCACAATATTATTTTAGTCCAAACATTTTCTCTGAACACACCTACCCTCTATCTCTAATTTTAAAGGCGGTTCCAATACAAATTTTTTATTTTTTTGTAAATTTGTTTTATTTAATCAGCTTCTACCAGTCCAATGATGCTTCCGAGAGGGGTCATTAGTGAGACCGACCCCCATTTATTTTTACCCTACAACAATTTTTTAAAACATACCTACGCCCTATCTCCATTCCCTAAGTAGCCTCCCATACAAATAACAGTTGGAACAAATTTTATAAAAATGTAATTTTGAATGGAAGCCTACTTAGGGAGTGGAGATAGGGCGTAGGTATGCTTTAAAAAATGTTGTAGGGTAAAAATAAATGGGGGTCGGTCTCACTAATGACCCCTCTCGGACGCACCATTGGACCGGTAGAAGCTGATTAAATAAAACAAATTTTCAAAAAATAAAAAAAATTGTATTGGGACCGCCTTCAAAATTAGAGATAGAGGGTAGGTGTGTCTAACAAAAAATTTTTGGACTAAAAAAATATTGTGGGTCGGTCATACATTTTGTTGCTCTAAGGGCACTATTATAATATAAACTCAAAGAATTGTATTAATATTAGGATTCTTTCCCCAACAGACAAATTTATGCTACTTAGTATCATAACATAGAAAAATTATGTAATTTCATACATATGTTTGTATGTTTGTTTCATAGTGCGTATACTATAAACATTTCTTCTTTATTTTTATGAATATGTTGCTTTTTTTGTTGGTAAAGGAAGCAGAATTCTATATTTAATTTGTTGCATTTCTGTATATTTTTTTTTTGTATCTTCTCTTGTATTTTGCAATGACAACTAT
The DNA here is from genome assembly GCA_963921195.1 of Pegoplata infirma. NCBI lineage: Eukaryota > Metazoa > Arthropoda > Insecta > Diptera > Anthomyiidae > Pegoplata > Pegoplata infirma. Next base: position 230,185,156 of record OY992536.1, on the reverse strand, counting down.
CTTATTGGGCATTGAACTTTTGCCAAGAACTATAAATACATTCGTATAGAAGAATTTATGTATTATATTATTTTATTAATAAGAGAAGCACTACATTGTGTCTGCTTGAGTTATAGCAAATGATAATTTTAACAAAATTTTCTAAAAAAAATTAGCAAACATTTTTTAATAATTTTTGTTAAATTTTTTTATATATTTTTTTTTTTAATTATTAAAAATTTTCAAGGTGCTACCTGGCTTTTAAAATATCGGTTAAAAAAATTGTGTATTATACCTTACTTTGGAAATTTTGTTAAATTTTTAAAGCCTACTTTTAGGAGGACAATAATAAGCAATACAAAAAGCATAGTTTCACACAAAAAATTATTGGCTTACAATTTTCAATTAAATTTATTGATGAACAACATTTAAATGAGTCAATCAATGTTTTGATTAAAATTTTTGTTATTTTCAATAACTGTCGAATTACAAGTTTTCAACATACCAGATTTTTTTCGCTCTAATTTATTTGAATAGATTATTTCAAAAATATTCAAAATAATCGCGTCTTTCTTTTTTTTTATTGTTTGCAACATATTGGAAAGCAAAAAAGATGAATTTTTTGATGATTTTGTCATAAGCTTACAATTCATTTGTTAAATCAATCATTATTTTGATTTACTATAAATAAAAAGTTTATCAATCTTTTGATAAAAATCGAAAAAATGTTTGATTGTAAAAATTTTCAATCAATCACCTACAATATGATGATTGGCATAACAATTTTTTTAATTGGAGGAATTTCATTCGAAAAATTTATTGAATTCGCGTTTTTGTTGATTGAAATTCGTTTCAATTTTTTTCTGTGTTCAGATACATTACCAAAAAAATTTTTTTTAATGAACAAATTTTCTTGATCACATTTTTTTTTTTCAAAAATATATTTTTACCAAATTTTTTTTCATAATAATCTGTTTTACACTATATGTTTTAAATTGCTGAAATTATTTTGCTAGCACACATTTAGGTGCGAATTTTGTAAAATTTTTAGACTAGTTTTAGGAGTACAATAACATATTTTGCAATGATTTAAGCTGCTTGCTATATATTTTTTTTCTTCTAAGTATAGTTCCAAATATTCCTAAAATATCTGCCTTCTTTAACTAAAGTTTTCTTTTTCTATTAAATCATCAGTCATTCTTTTAAAGTATATACAAAAATCATTAATTTTCTTTTTAATCCTCCCCCCCCCCCCCCCTATTAAAAAGAAATTTATTTCAACTAAATTACATCCGACTACAATTTACACGTCATTTTGAAATTTATGACACTTGATGAAATAAAATCCGTTTTTAAGCATTTGTCAAACTATATACAACTTCCTGGTCAATACAAAATAGTATTCAATAACATTCAAATACAAAATAATAGAATTACAACAATGGCCAAGAAAAGCTCAATGAAAACTATACGAAAGAAAAGAACACATTCTGTAAAGACAACATAGTAAATATTTTGTAAAAAGTTTACAAAGCGGATTTGCAAATCATTACAACAACCCGGAGGAGAAAAAAAAAACTTAAAGATAAACTATAAATAATCAAGGAACACATAGAACGACTACATTCCATTGAAATGTTTTGTATTGAAAAGAGCAAGAATACGAATGTTGGACAATCATTTAGTAAGTTATAAAGAAGTCTGACTGAAACTAACAAATACCAATTGACATAATGTGACACAATAATAAAATATAATTTTTAATGGATTACAGCGATTTTTTTAATACACCCAGAGAAGAAACATGATTGCGATAACCATAAGGGAGGGGCAACATAGTATGATTGATAACTTTATTATAACATGATTGTAGTAATCATAGTATTATCTTCGCTGATTATTGTATGATACAAAATTGTTGTTTTTTAATTGTTGATGCTTAGATTGTTGCAATCATATGTTATACATATGCTCACAGAAAAAAATATTGAGAAAAAAAATTTGAGTAATCACTTGTTAATTTTTAAATAAGATTTGAGTAATTTTTTAATTGACGCAATTAAAAATTTACTCAAAAATTAAAAAAAAAATTGAGTAAATAATTTAATACAAAATTTAATAATTTGTTTTCTCTTCGTGTTTTGAATTCTCATTTAGTTTATAGTTTTTTGTATATGGGGCATTCCATGTGAAATCGGACACTTTGAAATTTTTTTTTTTTTAGATTTCCCAATTTATTTACAGTTTTTAGTACCCTTCGAAAACTCCATCGTGGTAAATTTTCAGATTTTTTTGATGACCCGTTCAAAAGATATCGAATTTTTATAAATTGGTAGTTTGTTCCTTTACTCAAACTTCTTTTACTCATAGCTTCTTCAATAATGGTCAAAATTTCAATTTTTTTTTTCAAAATTTTTGTTTTTTTACGTAATCCCAAAAAATTCTTACACTCAAAATAATACATTAGTAGATTTACTAATTTTTTTTTGCTAATGCTGGTTAGCTAACTTTTAGCAAATTTTTAGTTGAGTTTATCATGTTAGCAAAAATATCTTGTAAACTTCATTTAGCGCATTAGCAATTTTAAACAAAATTTGAACTAATTTTTTTTGCTAAATTTAATATTGAGTTGACCAAATTTTTAAAAGCTTTTTTGCTAATATTAACAAAAAACAAGTAGAAAAATTAAGTTCGACTTGGTCGAATCTATGAATACCCTCCACAATGTCATCTGATAGTAATTTTCTAAAAAAAAATCAAAAAATTGCATCACAAATTTTTTATTAGAAATACATATATTATATTGAGTAAAGCTTTTTTTTAATCAATCAAATTTTTTTGAGTGTAAAATTTTTTTGACTGTCAGCATTTTTTTGAGTGTGACATTTCATTAAAAAAAAAATTATGTATACATTTTTTTTGAGTGTAACATTTTTTTTAGTGTAAATATTTTTTTAGTGTACAATTTCTTTGAGTAACAAAATTACTTTGTAAAATATTTTTGTTGTTTTATACCTATATGCAATACAAAAAAAATATTTCACATATTTCCCACTTTTTATTTTACTTCATTTGATTTTTTTTCCAAAAATTCTTACTATACACCGTTACATACAGTTACAATAACAAAACAATAACAAATATTTACTTGTCTAACAACTAAACTGCACCCCACGACAAGAAAACAAACAACAACAAGTTTTAAAAAACTGGTATTTCACCATGCTTTTAAAACTTGTTTATCGAGTTTTCAACAGTTAAGGGTGAAACAAATCTGAAATTCAGTGCTTTGCTTATAACTTTTGAACCACTGAACCGATTTTCCTGAAATTCAAAACCAAATAGCCTTGGGGAACGACAAATATACGTGCTAAGCTTCAGCCGCCTCAGAATTGTCTTTCGAAAGTTATAGTGGTTTTAATCTTGTAAATTCGAAAAATACCCTTGCCGGAATTTACTCTTTTGCTCATAACTTTTGAACCACTTGACCGATTTCGCTGGATTGCAATACCACCCTGACCCGGTAAATGGAGAACATATATGTCAAACTTCAGGAGCCTCCGTAAAGTCTTTCAAGAGTTAGCGTGTTTTCAACGGACAGACAGACAGACAGACAGACAGACAGACAGACAGACAGACAGACAGACAGACAGACAGACAGACAGACAGACAGACAGACAGACAGACAGACGGACGGACGGACGGACGGACGGACATCGCTAGATCGACTTAAAATCGATCAAGGATCATGAATATATATACTTTATGGGGTCCTAGACCAATATTTCTATGTGTTACAAACGGAATGACAAACTTATATATACCCTCTATCACTAGAGTGGAGGGTATAAAAATGGTAAATTTTTTTTATTTTCAGAAAACTTAAAATTGCGCTATCTCGGAAACTAAGCCAGATAGAGCAAAATGGAGGCCATTTTTGGTTCTCGGGTTCTCCATAGTATCGCCGATGCTCTTCTCATGTGTGGACCCTAATGGGTCCTAACTTTGGATCCAAAAAAGTTAGCATTCCCGAAAATTTTAAAATGTTCATATCTCGGCAAATATTGTCGACACAACAAGAAGTGCAAAAGCATTTTTGTAGCTATCAACACGTAGAACAAGACCGCAAAATAATCAAAAGCTCTCCGAGTAATATTTTTGAAGTTATCGAGTTTTGTAATTTTCAAAACCCCGGTGGTCCCCTAAAATCACGTATCTCAAAAACTAAGCAAGGTAGAGCTAAACGGACACAAATTTTGGCTCAAAAACTATGACGATTTTTAAGGAACCCAACTAGGTCTAGGCCAATCGGGGTTTGGACCTATCGGGTCCGAACCCAATGGGGTCCTCAGATGTGTATGAACTAAGTTCAAAACAAGTAGAAAAATTAAATTCGACTTGGTCGAATCTATGAATACCCTCCACAATGTTATCTGATAGTAATTTTCTAAAAAAAAATTCAAAAAATTGCATTACAAATTTTTTATTAGAAATATGTATATTATTTTGAGTCAAACTTTCTTTTAATCAATAAAATTTTTTTGAGTGTAAAATTTTTTTTCTGTCAACATATCATACACATACTTTATTTGATTTTTTCCCGTTACATACAGTTACACTAACAATAACAAAACAATAACAAATATTTACTTGTCTAACAACTAAACTGCACCCCACGACAAGAAAACAAACAACAACAAGTTTTACAAAACTGGTATTTCACCATGCTCTTAAAACTTGTTTAACGAGTTTTCAACAGTTTAAGGTGAAACAAATCTGAAATTCAGTGCTTTGCTTCTAACTTTTGAACCACTGAACCGATTTTGCTGAAATTCAAAACCAAACAGCCTCGGGGAACGACAAATATATATGCTAAGCTTCAGCACCCTCAGAATTGTCTTTCGAAAGTTATAGTGGTTTTAATCTTGTAAATTCGAAAAATACCCTTGCCGAAATTTACTCTTTTGCTCATAACTTTTGAACCACTGGACCGATTTCGCTGGATTGCAATACCAACCTGACCCGGTAAATGGAGAACATATATGTCAAACTTCAGGAGCCTCCGTAAAGTCTTTCAAAAGTTAGCGTGTTTTCAACGGACAGACAGACAGACAGACAGACAGACAGACAGACGGACGGACGGACGGACGGACGGACATCGCTAGATCGACTTAAAATCGATCAAGGATCATGAATATATATACTTTATGGGGTCCTAGACCAATATTTCGATGTGTTACAAACGGAATGACAAACTTATATATACCCTCTATCACTAGAGTGGAGGGTATAAAAAAAATTTAGTTAACTAATTATTGGCAAAACATTTTTGCTAACTTTAGCAAAAAAATTGTGGGTTCAAAATCAGCAAATTTTCTTGTAGGTTTACAAGCTTTTTTTGCTAACATTACTGTTTTTTTTTTAGTGTAGGCAGATATGCAGAGCTAGACTATTATATTTTTCTATATACTATACTATATTTTTATACCCTCCAACTACAGTATGGGGGTATACTCACTTTGTCATTCCGTGTGTAACGCATCAAAATATCGGTCTAGGACCCCATAAAGTATATATATTTATGATCAGTGATCGATTCTAAGATATTCTAGCAATGTCCGTCCGTCCGTCTGTCCGTCCGTCCGTCCGTCTGTCCGTCTGTAGTTAACACGATGCAGTCCAAAATAAAAGAGCTAATCTCCCGACATTTGGCACGAATATGTCTTATGTTCATAGGCAGGTTAAGTTCGTAAATGAGCAAAATCGGACCAGGGGGAAAAAAGTTCCCCCTTGAAGAACTAAACCAACCTCTGAAAAATACCATATTTTTACATGATTTTTTGTGTTTTTGTTTAACAAATGCAACATTTTTATGCCACAAAAAGTTTAAAGTCCTGCATTTGGACCCAGAGAATTAGAAAATGTCGTTTTTTCGGCCCGCCCCCCTTTTATGGGCGTGGAATAAAACAATTTTTTTTAAATAATGATAATCTTGTATTTCTATAGTGCAAAAAGCATAAGAATGAATTTTTAAACACAAATTCGAGGGAAAATTTGCCCCCCCCTCAATTACTACAAGCGACCCCCTGACCCCCCCCAAAAAAAAATAAAACGCCCCTGATTTTTTTTATTTTTTTGCATGTTGGAGGGTATACAAGATTCGGCACAGCCGAATTTAACACTCTTACTTGTTCTTTGTAGTAAAATTTTTGTAAAAATTTTTACTCGGGAAATTATTTATATTATATTTACGCCCACAACAGGAGGCGTGTAAAAACATGACATTATCTAAACGCCTAGTTTCAAGCGCTGTACTTTGAATTTCTTCTGACAAAAATGTTTCATTTGTTTAAAAAAAATACGAAAATACATACAAAAAATGGTACTATCATAAGACATCTATGTGCCAAGCTTCAGGAGTCTTGCTTTTTTATTTTGTATCTTAGGCAAATCGGTTCATAAGGCTTGGAATACTTCCCTTGTAAGACTTTTTCTCAATAAAAAAATATCTCAGAGTTTGAGACATATTCTATAGAAATTTTTTAGAAGCTGGGACTTTTCTATAGAAAAAAATGTCTCAGAAGCTGAGATATTTGCTTAGAATCTGGGTATTTTTCTATAGCAATAGGTTTTGCAGCCTGAGTCTATTTCTATAAGAAACATTTTTCAGGACCTTAGACTTTTTTATGAAAAAATCTCTTAGAAAATTATAAATTTGCGATAGAAAAGTTTTTCCAATCTCATGTACTTTCTATAAAAAAAAATGTTTGTTAGAATTTGATAATTTAGTGTAAGAAGAATGTTCCGGAATCTCAGATTTTTTTTATAACAACGTCCGTCAAAAATGAAAAAAAGTCGTTTAACACGAACTGAATAATATACGTTTGAAACTAGAGACTAAATGTAGTAAAACTGCATTTACAGTTATTCTTTTCGTGATCCTGTTTTCTTTTAAAAGGACTTCAAAGTTTTAGAGGATTTAATTTTATAAAATATTTTTTTAATATTTGTAGTTGCTCTTTTATGCCACACTTTTATGCAAATAGCAAATGAAAGAGAAGGATCTCCCCTAATTTTTCTATTTTATTATTTTGACATAACAGGAAAAAAGAGGTAAGTTACATCCTTTCAAAAATGTATCCTTCAATATCACTAAAAATGTTCAACAAAATATTTTGATAAAGTTTTCAAATGACTTTATTCACATCCTTTTATCCTGATATGGCAAATAAAAAAAAAGGAGATCATTCTAGGACAATTACAAATATTGCAAAAATATTTTACAAAATGTATTCTTTAAAACTTTGAAGTCCTTTTAAAAGGAAACAGGATCACGAAATGAAAAACTGTAAATGCAGTTTTACTCCATTTGATCTCTTCTTTCAGACGTATATCATCCGGTTCATGTTTAATATTGACTGTCGGTTGGTGTAATATTTAATATTTAAAAAAACTACAGGAATTACATTTATTCTTTAATATCAAATGATCTCAATCACATTTGTCCTAAATATTAATATTTAAACATAAAATAATACAAGAAAAGTCATAAATGTTCATAAAAATGTTATCTCTTATTAATGAAAACTCCATAAAAACTTCTTACAAAAAACGAGATTCATTAAAACTGCCACAAAATAGTATTTGTTAACAATCTCAAAATGTCTAATATAATTTTGCTAAAGAGGCAAAAACAAAAAAACACAAGAGGGGAACATTTATACACCATAAATAATGACCATAAAATGACCAGTCAGATATAGAAATTATTAAAAAACAATTATATGAAAATTAAAAATAAAAATTATGGCAATAAAATTTTAATAACTTCATAATAAAAAAAAACTAAACTTAAAACTTTACAAAAAAAAAAGTCATAAAAATATCCACACCAGTAAAAGAAACAAGGAAGAAATAAAAAACTTTAGAAATAAAATAAAAAGAAAAAAAAACTCTACATGAACAATATTTGACCAGCATGTCAGGAAGGATTAACAAACAAACACGCGTCCAAAAGACCATAAAAATCAAGACACAAACACACATATGAATAGAGTAAATACATACATATATTTTATGATGAACATATTGGGTTAACCCTCTTCTGGAACAAACATACATACATTGCAAACGATAGCAGAAAAAAAAAATATAAAAAAAAATTGGTAATAAAGTGCTAAAGATAAATAGTTTTTATGGACCCTTCAACAACTTAAAAACTACTTAAATTTTTCTTTTCTACCAAAGTTATGTATGAAAAAATAAAAAAAAATATAATGAATTGGTTTAAATTACACTGTGCAACACAATTTTTTATTTCGAAAAAGATAAAAAAATTAAAAATACCATTAGCAGACCAAACCCTAAAACAGTTTTAAAAACTAAGCTCGAGTCCTTTTTTAGGGCCCACTGTAAGGAAAAGAAATTTTAAGATTTTTTTTTTAAATTTTGAACGTATCATAGAATACCATAGAATAATATAGTTTCAATTAGTAAAGAAAATAATGACCTCGAGCTAGAATAAACGTACTCAAAATATAATGTTTTAAAGGTCGAACAAAAACAATTTTTATTTTTTAAAAAAATTAATCAGAATTTGCAAAAAAAAAAATTTAACTAAACTGGTCTAAAAAGTTGAAATATGTTGAGTATGTTATGTGAATTAAAAAAATATAAAAATACGTCTTTGGTCCAAAAATGAAAATGCTGATCAGCGCGTTTTTGGACCAAAATCGCTGATCAGCATTTTTGGACAAAAATGGCGTTTTTTATTTTTTAGATAAAATGCTTAAAACTTTCCAACTTTTTGGATAAAAAATAATATATTTGTGTATTTTAAGGATGTTTATTCTGGCTCGAGGTCATTATTTTCTTTACTAATTAAAACTATGATATTCTCATAGAATAATTTTCAAGAAAATTATTTTTTTTGTTTTAAATTTATTTATGCTGGTCATTTTTGCAACACTTACTCGACACGAGTTTTGGAATTTGTCAGATTCCATTGTCAAGATTATTTAGCAAAAATAGAAACGATTTACTACAAAGTACACTCAAAATAATACATTAGTAGATTTACTAATTTTTTTTGCTAATGCTGGTTAGGTAACTTTTAGCAAATTTTTAGTTGAGATTAGCATGTTAGCAAAAATATCTTTTAAACTTCATTTAGCGCATTAGCAATTTTAAACAAAATTTGAACTTATTTTTGTTGCTAAATTTAAAATTGAGTTGACCAAATTTTTACAAGCTTTTTTGCTAATATTAGCAAAAATAAATGGTAATTTTTTTTTTATTTTCAGAAAACTTAAAATGGCGCTATCTCGGAAACTAAGTCAGATAGAGCAAAATGGAGGCCATTTTTTGTTCTCGGGCTGTCCATAGTATCGCCGGTCCTCTTCACATGTGTGGACCCTAATGGGTCCTAACGTTGGATCCAAAAAAGTTAGCATTCCCAAAAATTTTAAAATGCTTATATCTCGGTAAATATTGCCGACACAACAAAAAGTCCAAAACATTTTTGTAGCTCTCAATACGTAGAACAAGACCGCAAAATAATCAAAAGCTCTCCGAGTAATATTTTTGAAGTTATCGAGTTTTGTAATTCTCAAAACCCCGGTGGTCCCCTAAAATCACGTATCTCAAAAACTAAGCAAGGTAGAGCGAAACGGACACAAATTTTAGTTCAGAAACTATGACGATTTTGAAGGAACCCAACTAGGTCTAGACTTATCGGGGTCTGGACCTATCGGGTCCGAACCCAATAGGATCCTCAAATGTCTATGAACTAAGTTGAAATAAAAAAATTTCAGTTAACTAATTTTTGGCAAAACATTTTTGCTAACTTTACCAAAAAAATTGTGGGTTCAAAATCAGATAATTTTCTTGAAGGTTTACAAGCTTTTTTTGCTAATATTACAGTTTTTTTGTTTTGAGTGTGGAGATAGGCCGTGAGTAAATTTTGACTCACGCACGCTCACGAAATAAAAATATTGCTAGCGTACGATTTTTTTCTGCCCACGTTCACGCACGCTCACGTGAGTAACTAAAATTTTCCTCACGCTCACGGAATAATCACGCTCAAGAATACTCACGAAATTAAAATAAACTAATTTTTATTAAACTTTTTTCAGTTTCTTGCACAAAAAGTATATAATTTCCTAAAAATAATCATAAATTTTTTTTTTATTCACAATTTTCTATTTTTATCCTCTTTATTCAATATCATAACAATTTTCCAACTTGCTTTCTCTTTCATACAGCACAAAATAATGACTTAAGCTCACGAAACAAAAATTACTCACGCACGAAACTTTTTTCTCTAATCTCGTGCACTTACGATCACGTGATCAAATATCACACAAAATATTTATGCCAGATTTCGGGGGTCTAACACTTTTGGTTTGGAATGCAGTGTGCTTTCCACAGACCGACCGACTGATAAATATCGCTAGAATGTGTTAGACTCGATTTTGTTCATTTACCAAATTTACAGTGCTTTTCGCGTGGACTGTATTTTACTTTCCACAGACAGACGGATCCGGTTTTTCAGTTACCAAAATCCAGCTCTTTTGGTTTGGACTGCAACTTGCTTTCAACAGGCAGACAAACGGATGGATATCGCTAGAATGTCTTAAAAACCGTCATGGATCAATAATATATCGTCACCTAAAATGCAAAAGGCCCTAACTAACATTTTATTAATTTTACAGGAGAAGCAAAAAACAGTATTAAAAAAAGTTTCCGAAACAGAAAATGCAAATTTCTTCATTTGTGTCTGCAATTCCAGATCATGTTGGTAACCCTTGCGAAATAATGTAAGAGACAAAAAAGTTGAAAGAAAGTATGAAGTGAGGTTGAGATTGCTAAAAATAGAATTGTATTGTTGGAAACTGTCAAAATTTATTCTGTAGAAACTAAAAATATTCACATATATAAAAAACAGTTTTCATTAACAAGACAAACCGACATTTAAAATCCTACTGATGATGACACTAACTGGGGTGTTTGAAACCGGTATAGGAAATACCAGAAATGTCTATAATTGTTAGAAATTCAATTTTTCTTCTGCATTTTTTCAACTTGAACCCTTATAACAAATATAATTAGAGCCCGTGCTCGATCTGTACTTACAGAAAAAATAAAAAAAAAAACAATTTTTATTTTTTAATAAAAATTAATCAGAATTTGCATAAAAAACATTTTTTAACTAAACTGGTCTAAAAAGTTGGAAAATGTTGAGTATCGCTGATCAGCATTTTTGGACCAAAATCGCGTTTTTTTTTTATTTTTTAGATAAAATACTTAGCATTTTCTAAATTTTGGGACCAATTTGGATAAAAAATCCCTATATTAGAATTAGAATATTAGAACATTTTTATTTTGGAGCCGGATTTATTTTAAAAATTCGGATATGAGTTTTGGTCGAAAATCGTAAATTTTTCCAACTTTGACCACTGGTTGCCGACTGAAGATGCCCTTGCAAAATTGTGTCACAAACTTTCGCACAACCACCTTTTATGTGGCCATCGTTCGGCAGCTTTACGATTAGACGGGACGCCCGGGACCGCCCTAACGTATAAGCGATATCTTTAAAATCGTTAGACCGATTTTAAAGTTATTTTTTGGTATGCGTGTTCAGCGCTCAAAATTAATAAATATTTATGATGTATCGCAAGACATATTATTTTTACACTCCAACCACAGTATGGGTTGCAACAAACCCGATTAAATTTATATAAGGTAAGTAAAAAAAGAAGGTTTACACGCGGTATTAACAATTCGCCATTTATTTAAAGAAAACTCGAAGTTTTTAGCTCAGAATTTAAAAGTGCAATTTTTAGCAACAAAAACATTGCAATTGCAAAATGTGAATTTACAGATTTCTTTTTGTCTATAGTAATTTTTTCATATCTCTCATCGTTATCGAGATAATTAATTTATTTAAAAACGGCTCTGACGATGATTTTGATTTTCGTCGACATATAGTAGTGGGGCATCGCAGATTCATAATCAAGAGAGACATTTACAGTGTTCGCAACTTGAGGTTAAAGTTGTTTCGGCCGAGCCGTGAGCGATGATAAAATGACCACTTAAAATGGGGGATTAAGGGTTATATTAAGGTATTACACAGGTTCACAAAAGTTAAGCTTTTTCAATTTGCCTGACCTTTGACAACTGATTTAGATGGAGTTTTGTGTGCTGAATCCGAATCTGTTTTCCAATTTGTTCCATCAGCTCTCATTCGCGAGCAAATTGCTGGTAAAGAGTCAAAAACGTGCGTTTTTTACTAACTTTGCTAGGCTATAATTGCAAACACTAATTTTAGAGCCTCAGTTTTAAACACGAACTTAACTATATTGGATGCGAGGATTTCAAAACTGGTATTAACTTTTTTCTGACAGCTTTAGGTTTAGAGTTATAACGCAAGCAAATTTTGAAAAATCGTTCTCATCATTCCAGCCAAACCACTCAGCTGATTGATTTCATATTTACATCATACGTTAATTTGTTTCCGAGAATTGTTCTTAGTAAGGTCAAAATGAGTTCGCAACCCCTTTGCAAATGTCTGAAGTTGCTAAGCAAATGCTAATAAAAAGATATTATTTTTCAATTACACGATAAAAAAATATGCTATTTTGTTGCTTCATAACTCGAAAACTTAAGCCTGCACGATAAAACTAATAGAATTTTTGAAAACTGCGTGCCTTATTTAGTCCAAATCGGGTCCCCAAACTCTGTCAACGTGATAAACGTGCTCAGATTTTAAAAGGGCATGACTGCAAATTTTTTAAATTTTATTTTAGCGATATCTCAAAAACTAAAGTTGACAAAAAAAAGGAAGAGCTTTTTTGGAATCAGCATATCCAACATACATTGAATCAGCATATCCAACATACATTTTGGATGCAAGACCAGTGTTTGTAAATATGGACTCACAAACATGCCAAAAATAACATATTTTCAAAGTTTCCTTAGGCTTTATCTCAAAAACTAAAGCTGACCCAATGAAACGGTAGCCAGATTTGGAATCAGCGAACCCCAATTACCAAAAATTAGCTATCAGAACCCGGGCAAAAAAAAGTGTTGCCCTGTGTTATTTATCAAAAAATTATGTCATTAACTGTTTGCAGTTTATTAAAAAAGTTTTACGTTGTGTCGTTTTTAAAAGAAAAAACATTTGTTTAACGTTAAGTTTTTTCAAATGACTACTTCTGTTCTTTTTTTTTAAATAACAACATAAAAAATAAAGACTTTGATTAGCATTCAATTTTTAAAGTAATTTATTTTTATTCTGTAAGTAAAACTAAGTGATTTTTCTTTAATTTTTAATGATTTGTGTAAGTTTTTTTTTTTTTTTAATTGTTGGCTTTTTTTAAAGAGAAGTCATTAGTTTTTACCTACTTGTGTGGGTTATTTTTTTTTTTTAAGAAAAAAATATCAAAATATTAATTATAGAAATATAAAAACATGTTTGTATCAAGTGACTTTGGCACGATTGGTAGAGTGTCTGGCCAGAATGTAGTTGATTGCGGGATCGATTTATTAACAGTAAAAAATAAATGTTGATGTTTGTTAAAACAAATGAATAATTACAGGGACTTTCCTTTTTTTATCCCATTCAAGATGCACTTGGTGACCCCAAATTTGTTGCACAGTGTTACATACAAAGATGCAAGATACTCCATGGACTCCTATAAGGAAGTTGTTACAACAAGAATCCCATAAAAATGAATTGCTGAAATATACACAATTCATCTTATTTATTTAACAAATAGGCGCAGCTTTGTTAGAACTTCTTAAAAGGCGTGGCTGTAGAAGAATAAAATTATTTATTTTTTTTTTTTAAAAAATAAATTAAGTTGCATGATATTTTGTTATCTTGTTACTTTAGCTCTTTTGACTGCAAATAATTTTATGACTTCTTTACAAATAAAAAAAATATGCAATAAGTAGAGTTAAACGGTTGCTTTTTCTGTAGACATTTTTAATGGTCAATATAAATTTACTATGGAGGTCATAAAAAAAAATTAAGAGAAGTTTTTGCAACTATTTTCAATGGAGAGTTTTAAGGTAGTGTAATAACTTTTCTGCTATTATTATGGAGAACAACATAATTTTTGAAATTATTATTACAACAGGTTGATGTCAGAGCTTTAAAGAATTAATTCCTTTTTTGAAAAAAAAAAATAAAAAATATTTTTCAAGAGAAAGCAAATAAATTTTACCAGTTTTAACAGTCTCAGCCTTTCTCGCAGGCTTCCAAAACTGCCACTTTAAAACACTTTGACAGCTGTTCTTTAGTTTGCAAGCTTTATTGGAAGATGTGTTCTTCACATCTTCTGAAGGGCCATCAGAGTTGCCAAATAATTGATTTTTACTTAATTTTTAGCGCCTTTTTATGTCTTAAACGCCAAAATTTTGGACTTATAGAAAAATTAAAAAAATATATATATTTTGGATTAAACACCCTTAAAACTTTTTTAATTGTTAAAAAAAAAATTGTTTCTACATTGTGTCATCTTAAATACGTCATATTTGTTTCAGTGTAAAATTCAAACAATTCAACACAATAAAAAATAAAAAAAACATAAAAATATTACTGACCTTTTATAACAAAAATATTATTAACTGAAGTAGAATTGTTGAATATGCAACATTCTACTAACATATAAAATTAAAATGAATGTGAATCTACTTTTTTATTTTTATAAAAATCAACAACGAAAAAAAGTAGTAAACAACGATCATAAAATAATTATGATACTGACGGAGAGAGTGACGCAATTAAATTTTAAAATAATAACAAACAAGTAAAAAAGTTAAATTCGGCCTTGCCGAATATAGTTATACCCTCCACAATTTCTAAAAGATTATTGCAAAAAACTTTATTCAAAAGGAAATTACTTTTGAAAAAAAATTTCCGCGAAACAAAAAAATTTGGTAAAAAAAATCCGCGATTTTTTTTCTTTTTTTGTCAAAAAAAATATATTCGTACTTGTTTAAATAGCATTTAGTGTTCAATTATGTTGACATATGTCAACCAGCAGCCGAATTAAAGCATTTTGTATTTTTAGGTTATGTTGAATGTACTAAAATTTTTAAGGTGTCTTTACATTTTCGTTCATAACTTTTGAACCGCTGAACCGATATCGCTCAAATACAATACCAAACTTTCCGGGATAACTTCCAATAAATATGTTAAGTTTCAGTCAACTCCGTGTAATATTTTGGCCGTGATCACAATTTCCACAGACAGACAAACGGATAGACGGACATTCCTAGAATGTCTTAAAATCCGTCGGGGATTATGAATATATATACTTTATGGGGTCCTAGACCAATATTTCCATGTGTTACAAACGAAATGACAAACTTATATATACCCTCTATCACTAGAGTGGAGGGTATAAAAATGATAATAAAATAAAAAAAAACTTGTGTTAAACTACTTTTTAGCAAAGGCTAAATAAACTACGATTAAACTATTAATAAGAATAAGTAAAAAAGTAAATAAATAACAAAAATAATTGTATTGTGAGAAAACATATTGTTGTTATTGATGTTTTATAAAAAAAAAATATAAAATAAATCCTCAAAAACAAGAAACGTATGTTTAAAAAATTTAAAACAGTGGTGATGATTGAAATAGAAATAAATCAAAACATATCTTATGTCAGATACTCGACTAAAAAAAGTAACACGACGTCGTATATCATTTGATATACATACAATGGATACCCGACTAAAAAAAAGTAATACAGCGCCATATACTATTTTATCCCAAAAGTGGAGGATCCAAAAATATATGGTTGTATCTTATTAGATCAAATTTGATATAATTAGATATAATTAGATCCCAAAAAATGGAACGGTAAATATTATCTGATTTGATATTATAAAAATTCGATCTCCTAAGATATAATAATATATAATTATATCATATTAGATCTAATATGATCTTCAATATCAAATTGGATGAAATTTGCCGTTCCATTTTTGGGACCAAAATTTATCTAATTATATCAAATTTGATCTAATAAGATATAATCCTATATGCTCAGATCCTCCATTTTTGGGATCAAATGATAGATCAATTTATATATAATTATATTTAAAATTATATGATTATATCAAAACTTTTTTACTCGGGTACCCAAAGATATTTGTTTTAATGTTTTTAAGACTTTGGGGGAGGCATTGGAAAGAAGGTTTTTTATTAGGTGCACTTTTTCCAATTTTTTTAAGTACTTTTTTGAGAAAAGTACTTTTTACTGAAGTACTTTTTTTAAGGAAAATAACTTTTTACAGAAAAAGTACTTTGGTAAGAAAAAATACTTTTTATGTTTGTTTACACAAAGAAAAAGGGATTTTTATAGAAGAAGTACTTTTTTAAAGGAACGTTTTTTTTAAAAGTACTTAAAACAAAAAAAATACGGGTTTTAAGAAAAAGAACATTCTTAAGATAAAGCGCTTTTTTTAAAAAGGTACTTTTAAAAAAGCACTTTTTTTTAAAAAAAAGGTACTTTTAAAAAAGGTACTTTTAAAAAAGTACTTTTTTAAGAATAGGTATATAAGAAAAAGTACTTTCCAAAAAAAGTATTTTTTTAAGAAAAAGTACTTTTAAAAAATAGTACTTTTTAAAAAAAAGTACTTTTTTACAATAATATTTTTTCAAGACTTAATTGATGTTTTGATATTTTTCAGATTCCATTGTCAAGATTATGAAGCAGTTAGTTTTTATATTTGCTAAATAATTTTGACAATAAAAACAAGTGTCGATTAAGTCTTGCAAAAATGACCAACATAAATAAATTTAAAACAGCAAAATATTTTTTTATGAGATTATTATAGTTTTAATAAGTAAAGAAAATGATGACCTCGAGCTACTACCTACGCAGAATATGATATTTTAAAGGTCTAATGAAACAATTTTTATTTTTTTAACAAAAATTAATCGGAATTTGAACAAAATGGTTAGCACGCCACGTCGAATACCCCATATGATGCATTCCACACCAAATGCCCCGCTACAGAAAAACATGTGTCCCGTAAATTTCTGAATATTTTGTTTGGATAGCCCTATATGGAATTAAGAAATTGCGTTTTTGGTTTTTCTAAGTTTCAAAAACTATGCTTAGGAGGCGTGGTTTACATTCGTATATAGTTTTGTATGGGCTATCGATTAAAATTTTTTTTGGAAAATTTTCAGAACCCGTTCTGAAATTTTCCATATTTTTAAATAAGTCAATTTATCAAAAAGCCGGCCATTTTTTTTTTATTTTTTTAGTTTAGATGTTTGTCCATCCACACCAAAAAATTCAGAAACGCGTTTTTCGTTTTTTTTCGAGAAAAAAATAATTGCATAAATATTACTTATACGCTCTGTTGAAACAAGAAAATACAAGCAAATTACTAAATTGTTATGAAATTTAAAATTCAAATGCGATTTCCTCGAAAATAACGAAAAACGCGTGTCTGAATTTTTTTGTGTAGATGGACAAACATCTAAACTTAAATAAAAAAAAATAAAAAAAAAGTGTCCGGATTTTTTATAAGTTCTGAAAATTAAAAAAAGCCCATACAAAATTATATAAGAATGTAAATTTTTGAGAGTGTGGTGCATTCCGTTTTAATGTGATAAATATTTAATCAAGGCAACTCGCCACAAATTTTACAATTTTTCCAACATTTGACCACGCCTCCTTAGCCCAGTTTTTGAAAAATTGAAAAACCAAAAACGCAATTTTCTAAGTTCCACACAGGGCTATCCATACAACCTATTCAGAAGTTTACGGTACACATGTTTTTTTCGCTGGACATTTGGTGTGGAATGCCTTATATATGGTATTACACAAACCTAAACTAACCTATTTCTGTTATTAAAATTTGTTTGTTGGTTATTTGGCGATAGTGATCTTACTACGATGGTACAATTTTCGTCTTTCAATTCCTAATGGAAGTAGAGTACTAGAGGGTTTCTATATTTGCTAAATAATCTTGACAATGGAATCTGACAAATTCCTGAAATGGTGTTGATAAAGTCTTGCAAAAATTACCAACATAAATAAATTTAAAACAAAAAAAAGTAATTTTCTTGAATTATTCTATGAGAATATCATAGTTTTAATTAGGAAAGGAAATAATGACCTCGAGCTAGAGTAAACCTACTCAGAATTAGAAGAATATTTTTTTTAAGAAAAAGTAGTTTTTAAAGAAAAATTACTTTTTATAGAAAAAGTACTTTTTAAAGAAAAAGTACTTTGGTGAGAAAACTAACTTTCTATGTTTGTTTACACAAAGAAAAAGTACTTTTTAAAAAACAAGTACTTATTTAAAGAAAACGTAGTTTTTTTAAGAAAAAGTAGAAAAAGTACTTTTTTAGGAAATAGTACTTTTAAAAAAAGTACTTTTTAAAAGAGTTTTTAAGATAAAAAGTACTTTTTTACGAAAAAGTTATTTTTAAAGAAAAATTATTTTTTTAAGAAAAAGTACTTTTTAAGCAGAAAGTAATTTTTTAAGAAAAAAATAATTTTTAAGGAAATGTACTTTTTAAAAAAACACTGCTCTTTTAAGAATAAGTAACTTTTTGTAGAATTTTTTTTTTTTACCTACCTAGTGCTATTTCTTAAACCACCACTACACAAAAAATATTTATAAACCTCAAATTCAATGCGCAATAGAATTAAATACAACATTTAACAAATAAAAACAAAAAATAGTGCATTACGCTCTTTTTGTTTTTGTAAATAAATTTACACACTTGATTGTAAAGAAAAAGAACAACAAAAATGACAAAAACAGCTGAATAAGTGGTGGAGTAAATGGGGGGCTCGTCTTATGCCATAAAATTATACACTTAATAAATGCGTGTGTGTGTGTTTATAAGGTGCATATGGAGCATTCCATGCAAAATCGGACATTTTAATGTTTTTTTTAGATTTTTTTTCTCATTTTGAGGACCTTTTGAAAACTCCCGTGTGGTAAGGGTTTGTGATTGAAGAAAAAAACATTGTATGTCTAAAGCTTATTTTAAATGTGGATTTATTCCAGACCATGTAAATGGTCTGTAAATTTTACAGATTTTTTTGAAGATTCGTTCAGAAGATATATAATTTTGAAAAGTTTGAAGCAAGTTCCTTCTCTCAACCTTCTTTTTTTCATAAATTCATCAAAAATGGTCCGAGACATTTTTTGTATAAAGTCTCAGATCATTTTTCGTGTTGAAGAAGTCTCAGATTCTGAGACGTTTTTCGTATCAGATTTTAAGAAATTTTTCGTAAAGAAATAGTCGCAGATTCTGAGAAATTTTTCGTATATAAAAAAGTTTCAGATTCTGAGACATTTTTTTATACCCTCCACTCTGGTGATAGAGGGTATATATAAGTTTGTCATTCCGTATGTACACTCAAAAAAATAAACTGGTAAAACGCCTGGTAAAATGCCTTGTAATCCCGTTCTACCAATATTTAACAATTTTCCTTGTTTTTTAACAAAAAATCTTGTACTTTGCTCAAACGAGAACTACAGTTTTATTGGTAATTTTACAAGTTTATTTTCGTAATTGTATTCTACCATTTTAAAAGGTTATTTTACAAAAAAAAACTGTAATTTTACGACAAAGTTTTTATTACGAAGATTCTAGTTGATTAACAAAAAAAAACTGTTATTTTACAAAAATTACGTTATACGAGGATTTATGTTGTTTAACAAAAAAACTTTTTTTTTTGTATTTTTTTTTTATTAAAAAATATTTTAAAAAAAAGTTGACAAAATTTTGAAAAATTTATTACGAAGATTAATTTAAGGAGGAGTAGTTAATTTACAAAAAAAAAACAGTTATTTTACAAAAAATTATTTTATTACGAGGATTTATGTTGTTAACAAAATTTTTTTTTGTAAATTTACCATTTTGGTTTGTAAATTTACCATTTTTTTAAACATATTTACCATTTTTTCTTGTAAGTTTACCATTTTTTTTTGTATTTTTCCGGTTTTAAAACAATATTTTTACCAATAAAATTGGTTATTTTACCAATTTTTGGTGCATTCAAAATTACGAGGAAATCCTCGTAATTTTACGAGAATTTTACCTACGTCATATTTTACGAGAATAGCCTCGTAAAATCACGAGATTTATTGGTAACTTTACAAGTTTTTTTTTTTTGAGTGTAACACATTGAAATATTGGTTTAGGACCCCATAAATTATATATATTCATGATCCTTGATCGATTTTAAGTCGATCTAACGATGTCCGTCTGTCTGTCTGTCCGTCCGTCTGTCTGTCTGTCTGTCTGTTGAAATCACGTTTTTGGCAATATCCGGAACGGATTTAAACGCTTGGGGTACCAAAAGTTGCGGAATTTTCCTAGGAAGAAACTCATGTATTTTTTGAAATCGGTTAAGTACTTTAAAAGTTATGAGTGACTTTGTGGAAAAAGTCTTATTGGTTTTCAACATAACCCTAAATTAACTCATATTTTGTGTAGATATGTACATTAGGGCGTTTCATCAAAAACTTTTTTTTGGATTTTTGCAACTCTTGAAGCGGAATATGAATTCTGATGGCCTAAAAGATTTTTGAGATTTTTTTCAGATTTTTGGAATGTCGGGATCAACTCGCTCAAATCGATTTTATCAAAAAAATGAGGTTATGAAACATAATTTTTTTTTATTTTTGTTCTCTGGTGCCTTTTTTTAACAAAACCGGATATAATACTTCTAAATGTTGCTAGCCTCCTAAGAAAAATATTCGCGGTCAAAATAATAAGTTCAAGGGTCACTAAGATGACCTTTAAAGTAAAAATTCAGAATTTCCCGTGTTCCAACCTTAATAATTTGAGAAATATGCAATATATGAACGTAATGATGAATCCGTTAGATAGGTCTTTCTAATACCTTTAATTTAAAACCAAAATGACATTTGTCACTTTAGTAGAAATATTAAAAAACTAAGATAAACTCATTTTTTCCCCCATTTTACAGAAAATCGAAGGGAATCCATTAGTAGTTTTTTTTGTAAAGTTGAAATAATAAACTTAAAAGAAGTTTTTTTGATTGCATTTAGTGTTTCCAAACCGGAAAACCGGGTTTTTGTCAAACCGGTTTTTTTGACAAAAAACCGGTTTTTTGTTAACCGGCTTGGAAACACTAACTAAAATCTATAAAAAGTCTTTAAAAGTTATTATTTTAACTTTAAAAAAAAAAAACTACCTAATGCACCAGTTCAATTTTCGATAAAATGGGGGAGAAAATGAGTTTTTCCCAGTTTTTTATTTTTTATAACATTTCTACAAAAGTGACAATAGTCAGATTGGTTTTAAATGAAAGGTGTTTTAAAGACCTATCTAACGTATTCAACATGATGTTCATACGTAGCTTATTTCTCGAATTATTGAGGTTAAAACACGGGAAATTCTGAATTTTTACTTTTAAGGTCATCTTAGTGACCCTTGAACTTATAATTTTGACCGCTAATATTTTTTTTTAGGAGGCTAGCAACATTTAGAAGTAATGTATCCAGTTTTGTAAAAAAAGTCACCAGGGGAAAAAAATAAAATAAAATGATGATTCATAACCTCATTTTTTGGATAAAATCGATTTGAGCGAGTTGATCCCGACCTTCCAAAAATCTGAAAAAAATCTCAAAAATCTTTTAGGCCATAAGAATTCATATTCCGCTTCAAGAGTTGCAAAAATCCAAAAAAAAGTTTTTGATGAAACGCCCTAATGTACATTAAAGGTGTCCTAACGACTAAGGTAATTTTTCAAAATCACTTTTTAATACGTGGTAGGGTCCTAAATTGTAGTTTTGTATCTAAAAATGAGTGAGCCAAAATTTGGAGACAATCGGAAAAAAATAACTCGTGCCGAAAATGGATTGAAGTTTTGGGACACTCTTATCTGATGAAAAAACACGTTTTTTCTAGTTTTTCGAAAAATATTGGTATATGATATTTTTTTGTTAATTTTTTCGTTAAGTAATATGAAAATGGTAATAAATTACCTTTCCAAAAAGCTTAAAGAAATTCAAATCTGATGAAAAATAAGCATTTTACGCAACATGCCCCAGACCATTGCATGGTTTTTAAAGCCAAAATTTGAAAATTTTCAAAATTTTTAGGCAAAAAAATAAAAAAAATTAAATTTTACTTTATAATTAAATTAAATACATGTTATAGATAAAAACTAACAGATATGGTAGTCTAACTTTTTTTTCATTTGGCGTGGGTAGTGATATAATTTCCGCGGATTCCAAAGAAAATGAGTTTTTCTAAAATAATTTAGCAAATATGGGAAACAATTTTCTGTATTGTATTATACGAAGTGAAATAAATAAATTCTGTAAATTTTTTGAGAATTCGGGCATCTTTAACCCCTTTTCGTTGAGGTGAAATGACAAATTTGAGACGTTATACATTTCTATAATACAAAATATCTGCATATATCCGATTTCTCAAAAGTTACAGAATTTACGTTTTACACTTCGATCCGCACAATAGAGCACAAATTTTCAAAAATTTGCTTAATTATTGTAGAAAAACGCATTTTATTTGGAATCCGCGGAAATTTTATCACTACCCGCGCCAAATAAAAAAAAAGCTTGACTACCATATCTGCTATTTTTAATCTTAAACATGTTTTCAATTTGATCATAAAGTAAAATTAAATTTTTACTATTTTTTTGCCTAAAAATTTTGAAAATTTTGAAATTCTGGCTCTAAAAACCATACAATGGTCTGGGGCATGTATTCGTAAAATGCTTATTTTTCATCCGATTTTAATTTTATTAGTCGTTTTGAAAAGGTAATTTAGTACCATTTTCATATTATTTTACAAAAAATTTAACAAAAAATATTAAATACCAATGTTTTTTCAAAAACTAGAAAAAACGAGTTTTTCGTTCTTATAAGAATGTCCCAAAACTTCAATCCATTTTCGGCACGAGTTATTTTTAGCTGATTGTCCCCAAATTTTGGCTCACTCATTTTTAGATACTAAAGAACAATATAGGACCCTACCAGGTATAAAAAGGTGATTTTCGTTTTTAAGGACACCTCTAATGTACATAAGAAAGAATACGGAAATGAAAAAAAAAACGGAGAAAAAGAAAAAAATCTTTACAAAAAAACTATAAAATATGTAAAACAAAATCTAAATTTAATAAAAAAAAAGTTCGTTAAGTAATAATTAAAAAAAATAATACATAGCATGTGTGTGTGTGTCCATTTTTTGCTTCGTCATATTAACGGGGTTGCCAGACTTTTTTTGGCTTTGTCGCCAAATCGGATGTAAAATATCGCCAAAATTCAATTTTGTTCAGATTTCTTAAAAAAAATATTTTTATTTAAAAAAATAAATTTTGTTAAATAATAAAAGACAGAAATAAACTTTATGGCAAAAATCGCCCAAATCCGGAAAATTTAAATATATAAAAGAGTAATGTAACTGACTGACATATACATTCATCATCGCCCAGCCCAAACCGGTGAAGTTAGAGACCTGAAATTTGGACTGTAGGTTGACCTCCCGGAATAAAGATCCACTAAGGCTTGATTTTTGCCAATGTTGATTCTAAGGGGGTCAAAAGGGTAAAAAACTGTACTTTTGGTACTTTTTAAATCTCCTGATATAATGATCATAGAGACTTGAAATTTGGACTGTATGTTACCCTCCCGCAATATAGATCCACTATGGCTGAAGTTTTGCCAATGTTGGTTCTAAGGGGGTAAAAAGGGTAAAAAAACTGTACTTTTGGTACTTTTTAAATTTCCTGATATAATGATCATAGAGACTTGAAATTTAGACTGTATATTAACCTCCCGGAATATAGATCCATTAAGGCTTAATTTTTGCCAGTGTTGATTCTAAGGGGGTAAAAAGGGAAAAAATCTGTTCTTTTGGTACCTATTATATTTCCTTAAAAAAATGTCACATAGAATTGAAGTTTTGACTGTATGTTTACCTCCCGGAATAT
Source organism: Pegoplata infirma (assembly GCA_963921195.1). Classification (NCBI taxonomy): domain Eukaryota; kingdom Metazoa; phylum Arthropoda; class Insecta; order Diptera; family Anthomyiidae; genus Pegoplata; species Pegoplata infirma. The sequence continues at coordinate 230,161,198 of OY992536.1, read as the reverse complement.
AGATCCCCTTAGGCTGGGTTTTTGCCAATGATGTTTCTAATAGGGTAAAAATATGTACTTTTGTTACATTTTATATTTCCTTAAATAATGGTACTAGAAAATGCAAATTTGCAGTGTCGGTTCACCTTCCGGAAAAAGGATTCACTAAGGCTCGGGTTTTGCCAATGCTGATTCTACGGGGGTAAAATGGGTAAAAAAGTATTTTGGTACTATTTTTCTGTACCGTTTTCAAAAAGTACCTTTTATAAAAAGTACCTTTTATAAAAAGTACCTTTTATAAAAAGTACCTTTTATAAAAAGTACCTTTTATAAAAAGTACCTTTTATAAAAAGTACCTTTTATAAAAAGTACCTTTTATAAAAAGTACCTTTTATAAAAAGTACCTTTTATAAAAAGTACCTTTTATAAAAAGTACCTTTTATAAAAAGTACCTTTTATAAAAAGTACCTTTTATAAAAAGTACCTTTTATAAAAAGTACCTTTTATAAAAAGTACCTTTTATAAAAAGTACCTTTTATAGAAAGTACCTTTTATAAAAAGTACGTTTTATAAAAAGTACCTTTTATAAAAAGTACCTTTTATAAAAAGTACCTTTCATTAAAAGTACCTTTTATAAAAAGTACCTTTCATTAAAAGTACCGAAAGTACACTTTTTGGTACTTTTATTTCCTGAGGTATAAATAAAACAAACTTTTTTGTTTTTTAAATCATTACATTGGTGGAGGGTATTTAAAGATTCGGCACAGCCGAATATAGCTTTCTTACTTGTTTTTTTAACAATTTAGATTTTTAGATTCTGAGACATATTTCGAAAAGAAAACGTCTTAAATTCCGAGACATTTAACGTATGGAAAAAGTCTCATATTCTAAGATATATATATTATAAGACATAAGAGGCATTCCACACCAAATGTCCCGCTACAGAAAAACATGTGTCCCGTTAATTTCAGAATAGGTTGTTTGGATAGCCCTATATGTAACTAAAAAAATTGCTTTTTTGGTTTTTCAAATTTTCGAAAACTGGGCTTAGGAGGCGTGGTCAAATATTGGAAAAATGGTAAAATTTGTGGCGAGTTGCCTTGATTAAATATTTATCACATTAATACGGAATGCACCACAATGTCAAAAATTTACGTTCTTATATAGTTTTGTATGGGCTATCGATTAAAATTTTTTGTTTTGGAAAATTTTCAGAACCCGTTCTGAAATTTTCCATTTTTTCAAAAAGTAAATTTATCAAAAATCCGGCCACTTTTTTTTTCTTTTTTAAATTTTTTTTGAAAAGTTTAGATGTTTGTCCATCCACACAAAAAAAATCAGAAACACGTTCTTCGTTTTTTTTAGAGAAAATCGCATTTGAACTTTAAATTTCATAACAATTTTGTAATTTGCTTGTATTTTCTTGATTTACCGCTGCGAATGAGTATTAATAATTGCATAAATATTACTCATACGCTCTGTTGAAACAAGAAAATACAAGCAAATTCCTAATTTTTTATGAAATTTAAAATTCAAATGAGATTTTCTCGAAAAAAACGAAGAACGTGTTTCTGAATTTTTTTGTGTGGATGGACAAACATATAAACTTTTAAAAAAAAATTTTAAAAAGAAAAAAAAAGTGACCGGATTTTTAATAAATTGACATTTTTAAAAAATGAAAAATTTCAGAAGGGGTTTTGAAAATTTTCAAAAAAAGAAATTTAATCGATAACCCATACAAAACTATATAAGAATGTAAGTTTTTGAGATTGTGATGCATTCCGTTTTAATGTGATAAATATTTAATCAAGGCAACTCGCCACAAATTTAACCATTTTTCCAATATTTGACCACGCCTTCTAAGCCCAGTTTTTGAAAATTAGAAAAACCAAAAACGCAATTTTCTTAGTTTCATATAGGGCTATTTAAACAACCTATTCAGAAATTTACGGGTCACATGTTTTTCTGTAGAGGGACATTTGGTGTGGAATGCCCCATATATACTTTGTACTAAACTTTAGTTTCCGCATTATAAATTTTAAATTCTTCATATGTGTGTGTGTGTGTTACAACAAAAAATTACAATAATAATAATAGACATGAAGGTGTTCAATGCAATGACAGCAGCAGGCAACACAGCACACACAACAACATTTTTATTTATCATCATGTGACAATGGACAAATGTACAACATGCTAGCGTATTCATAAAGGGGGTGTGTACCCAAGGTTAACCGAATACATTCATATCATGTTAACAATATAAATCTAAATAGTTTATTTTTTTTTTATTTTCTTCTGTTGTAAGTAGTTTAAGCATTTTGTTAGCAGCCAAATCAAATGTTATAATAATGTTTGCAGGTTGGCATTGTTTTCTCTAGCAACATACAATTTAGCGCCACTTAATTAAAGTGGTGCCAAATTTATTCTAAAACGTTGCCATTTACAGCAATTGTGTCAAAAAAAACTCAGATTATATCAATAAAGTCTTAAACTACCAGAAATTTTGGTTCTAGATCTTCAAGTATGCTGTATCGATTCAGAATATCAACGGTTACATTCAGAAAAAAATAAACTAAAAAACGGAAAAATTAAATAAATTCAAAGAAAATGAATAACGAGTTATCAATTGCTTTAAGTTCATACGCTCGACACTCATTTTCCGGTTTGAATTCTGATGATCAATTTTAGTAGACTTTGATCTCCTGATTCCAAATCTGTTTTCCAAATTTCCCCATCACGTCCAGATTTTTAGTTATTCACTGTTGAAAATGCGAAAAATTACGATTTTTGCATTATTTGAAAGCCTGCAAAGCAGCCATTCAGTGAAATACAAATCTGGTATAAAGCGCAAAAGTTTAATTTGTATATGGTCTCCAACATAGAAAACTATTTTTTTTTAATTATTGCGTTTGATTGGGTTACCATTTTTATAAAATTTAAATTAGTTTTTTGATATTTTTTTAAGAAAAACTCAAAAAAAAATAAATATTTTACAAAATTAAGATTTCTGTGTTATTTTTTGTATAAACCGGAAGATATCTTGAATGGGTTTAAAAGTCAATAAGAAAGAATGAACTTTTGCCTAAATTTTGAGCTCATCGCAGTAAAGATTGATCATCTGGTTTTTGTTTTAGAGCCTTTGAAAAATTGTGCTTTTTCTAATTTTTTTGACAGTGTTTTTTTAAAATACATGTTTGGCCATTAATAGTGCAACAACTTAAAATTTTTTTTATCATATTTTTGAGAGCATAGTTCAATTCTACTCTCACGCTTTATACCAGATTTTTATTCCACCCAGCGGCTGCTGTGCAGGCTTTCAAAAAAAGGCAAAAATCGCGTTTTTTCGCATTTTCAACCGCGAATAAATAAAATTCTAGACGTGATGGAAAAATTGGAGCACGGAGTTGGAATCAGGGAGTCAAAATCTTTAAAAATTGTATATGAAACTTCAAACCGGAGCCAAAAACCGATTTGTTGAGTGGTGTTATTTAATAATATGCCAATTTGAACTAGAAAATGGGAAAAATTTTATTTAAATTTACATTTGAGGACCCAATGGGCCCAGACCCAGTTGGGTCTCTTAAGGATCGTTATAGCTTTCGATCCACAATTTTTTTTTTTCGTTTTGCTATACCTTGCTTAATTTTTGAGACACGTGAATTTACGGGACCATTGGGGTCTTGAGAATTTTAAAAACTCGATAACTTTAAAATTTTACTCGGATAGCTTTTGTTTATTTGGCGGCAATAACAATGTCTTTGAAATTTTTGTTGTGTCGGCAATATTTAGCGATATATAAGCAAATTAAAATTTTCGGGAATGCCAACTTTGGTAACACCCAAATTTAGGACCCATGGGGGTCCACACAACGATGAAAAATCCAATCACGCAAACTCACGGAAAAAAACAGACTCACTCACGCGAACATCTTACTCGCGCAAAAAATATTGAATATTAAAGGTTTTTACAATTTCAAAACCTCCACCCCTCAAAATGACAGGTTGGTAAATCTAGGGTTAAACTCGTGTATTTTACAATATATACAACAATATGTAAATATACATTTGTGATTAACATTAAATTGAACGCAAATACTTGGTTGGCGCAGTAAATATGACAAATGTAGTGAAAACAAGAAAAAAAGTTAAATTCTACTTGGCCGATTTTATGGATACTCTCCTACATATAATTATACCCTACACCAATCTGTGGTACTGGGTGTAATGAGTTTGTGCTGATGTTTGTAACTACCCGAAATATTGGACCTAGAATCAGAATCCGAGACTCTTTCTATACAAAAAATGTTTCAGAATCTGAGAATTTTTCTATACGAAATACGTCTGAGAATCTAAAACTTTTCTACACGAAAAATGTCTTAAAATACGAAAAATATCTCGGAATCAGAGACTTGTTCTATATGACTTTTTCTAAACGAAAAATGTCTTAGAAACTGAGACTTTTTTATACGAACAATATCTCAGAATTTGAGACTTTTTCCATACGAAAAATGTCTCAGAATCTGAGACCTCTTCTATACACTCAAAAAAAACCTTGTAAAATTACAAGAAAAACTTGTAACTTTTTTTTGTTTGCTACCTCCTATTTGACAAAATTTCCTAGTAATTTTACAAGATTTTTACCAATAATTTGGTAATTTTACAAGCTTTTTACCAATAAAATTGTAAATTTACAGTTTTTTGGCGCAATTAAAATTACAAGGAATTCTCGTGAATTTACTAGATTTTTTTGATAATAAAAATAAAATTTTAAATTTACAAATTTTTTGACACGATAAAATTTACAAAGAGGTTTCGTAATTTTACTAGATTTTTTGCTACCTCCTATTTTACGAGAATTCCTAGTAATTTTACAAACTTTTTACCAATAATTTTGTAATTTTACAAGCTTTTTACCAAAAAAATTGCAAATTTACAGTTTTTTGGCGCAATTAAAATTACAAGGAATTCTCGTGAATTTACTAGATTTTTTTGTAAAATTATCTTAGAAATTTGTAAAATTACAAAAAAAAATTTGTAAAATTACAAAAAAAATGTAAATTTCGATTTGTTAAAAAAACAAGGAAAACTGTCAAATATTGGTAAAATGGGATTACAAGACTTCCTAGTAATTTGACAAAGTTTTTTTTTGTGTACGAAAAATGTTTTATAATCTGAAACTTTTTCTATACAAAAATCCGATACTTTTTCTATACGAAAAATGTCTCAGAATCTACGACTTTTTCTATACGAAAAATGTCTGAGAATCTAAAACTTTTTCTATACATTTCTCTATGTCTTAAAATCTGAGACTTTTTCAACACAAAAAATGTCTCGGGATTTGAGATTTTTTCTATTCGAAAAACGTCTCAATATCTAAGACTTTTTCTATACGAAAAATGTCTCAGAATCTGGGACTTTTTCATCACGAAAAATGTATTAGAATCTGAGACTTTTTCTATACGAAAACTGTCTCGAAAACTCTTTCTTTTTTCTTTTTTTTTGTACGAAAAATGTCTAAGAATCTGAGACATTTTCTATACGAAAAATGTTTTTAGAATCTAAGACTTTTTCTTTCGAAAAATGTCTCAGAATCTAAGACTTTTTCTATACGAAAAATGTTTCGGAATCTGAGACTTTTTCTATACGAAAAATGTCTCAGAATCTGAAATTTTTTCTATACTAAAAATGTTTCAGAATCTGAGACTTTTTCAACACGAGAAATGTCTCAGAATCTGAAACGTCTCAGAATCTGAAAAAGTTTCCATACGAAAAAAGTCTCGGAATGTGAGACTTTTTCTATACGAAAAATGTCTCAGAATCTCAGACTTTTCTTATACGAAAAATGTCTTAAAATCTGAGACTTTTTCTATACGAAAAATGTCTCAGAATCTGAGATTTTTTCTCTACGATAAAAGTCTCAGAATCCGAGATTTTTTCTATACGAAAAATGTCTCAGACATAAAGACAGGGGTCGCTCGATTGTCTTAATAGCTTTTTAGGATCCTTGACCTAAATTTCGAGGTGTTACAAACGGAAAAGTAAAAGTAAAGAGAAAAGAATATTGGAAAACAAAATAAATGAAAATAAATTTTATAACATTGCAATTCTTTCATATAACATAAGTGGTCTGGAAAATAAGCTATTATATCCCCCCTTTTTTAATTTTATTAGAAACTCAGACATTTTTGTTCTACTTGAAACTCATTTGATAGAAGATAAATTTGAAATAGCAAAAAATCACCTTTTTGGGTTTAATTTACATTTTGAACCAGCAAAAAAAATATCTAGATTTGGGCGTGCAATTGGTGGGTACCTGTGTGGTGTTAGCAAAAAACTTGCTCAATATGGAATTAAATTTGAATTTAAAAAAGAAGGCGAAACATTTTTCATAAAATTATTTGCAACAAATTTAACGGTTACTATTATAACGCTTTACTTAAGACCAGCAAATTGGCAAACGGAATTCAATATACTACGAAATATGTTTGAAGAAAGTAGCTTGCTAAACCCAATAGTAATCGGAGACCTTAATGTCAGAATTGGTGAACTTAGTCAAGATTTAATCGACATATATAAGGAATTGTTTGCTGCGGGGTTAGAAGTAAGAAGATCAACAGATAAAATTGATAATAGAAAGGGGCGTCAATTATTAGAATTTTGTAATGATAATAATCTACTTATATTAAATGGTAGAACTCGTGGTGATGAGGAGGGGAGGCTTACTTTTTCTAACACAATAGGCGCATCGGTTAATGATATATGTGCAGCATCACAGGATGTATTGCATCTTGTGGAGGAGTTTGTTGTAGAAAATGAGGTGTGGTCAGATCATTATCCTATCAAATTAAAACTAAATGTATCCTTTAATAAGAATTTTGCAAAGAAATTAAATTTACTTCCGAAGCTATGCTGGAAAGATGATAAAAAAGAAACATACAAACAAAATTTAGATACAAACTTAGAAAAATTAAACAATTCATTAACTCCGCTGAGTTTAGACGAACTTTGTGATATAATTACAAAATCAACTACAAAGTCGCACTCCAAAAAAAACACTTTTGAATCCAAACAAATCTGGTATAATTATAAATGCAATACGGCAAGAGAAAAGAGCTTTGAATGTTTGCAACACTATAGAAGTACCAACGATCTAGAAGATAAAGGAAAATATTTGGAAGCCCAAAGAACATATAAGCAAATATGTAAAACTAGTAAAGAAAACTACCACAAACAACTTTATAAAATTAACAAAATACAAGATTCTAAAGAATGGTGGAAAACGGCTAAAGAAATACGAAATCATACATTTAAAATTGGAGTAGATATTTCAGCATCAACATTTAAAAACTACTTTGAATCTTTATTAAATCCACCACAAAACGAACTTGAATTTCAATATGCCCCTGATTATAGGGAAAATTACATATTGGATACCCCAATTACCATGTTTGAGTTGAAAACTATACTAAGCAAGTTGAATTTAAATAAAGCCCCTGGTGAGGATAGGGTACCCTACGAATTTTTTAAAAACGCCACAGATAAATTTCTTATGCAACTTCTTATCACATACAACAACATATTTAACAACAGCAAAATAGACAATTCCTTTATAAAAACGGTTATCTTTCCAATTCATAAAAAAGGAGATACAACTCAGCCAAACAATTATAGAGGAATATCTTTTATGAATTGTGCAGTAAAGATAATGATGGGCATTCTACATGAAAGATTATATAAATGGGTAGAAGATAACCAAATCTTGACTGAATATCAGGCTGGGTTCCGAAGAAAATACTCGACAGTGGATAACATTTACAACCTGGCAGCTATTATTAGCATAAAACTGAGTGAGAAAAAGAAAGTATATGCTTTTTTTATAGATTTTAAAGCCGCTTTCGACACTGTTTCAAGAAAGGCTCTAATCTTTAAACTTTTTAGCATGGGTGTTTCGTACAAGTTTGTCAGAATGATAGAGAGTATTTATAACAACACAGCGTCTGCTGTATGGACGGGTGAAGAAATATCCGATTACTTCGAAACTCGATCAGGAGTTAAACAGGGTTGTCTACTATCACCTCTTCTTTTTTCATTATATATCAATGATCTGCATGAATGTGTCGGAGGTGGGCTCTTTATTGAAAATATTAATATTCGTCTTTTATTATACGCGGATGACATCGTCTTATTAGCTGATAATGTTACAACACTACAAAATATGATCATAAAACTCGAACAATACTGCAGAACTTGGAACCTTGAAGTTAACCTTAATAAATCCGAAATAGTTGTTTTTAGAAATGGTGGCCGTCTAAGATCAAACGAAAAATGGTATTTCAATAATGAAGAAGTAAAAATATCGTCAGAATTTACATACTTGGGAGTCGTTCTAACACCGAAGTTAAGATTTAAGAAGCACGTAGAAAAAAGAAATAATCAAGCAAAAACTGCAATTAATACAACTTGGCAAAGCTTTCTAGGCAAAAGGGACATTAATCTGCAAATGAAATGGAAGGTATTCTTAGCGGTTGCCAGATCGATTCAATCATATGCGGCTCAAGTATGGGGTTTTGAACACTTTGATGATATTGATAAGCTTCAACGGTACTTCCTAAAAAAGATATTAAAATTACCTGATGATACACCAAATTATGCAATAATGCTAGAAACAGGAGCCGAAGATAATCACATATATACAATGGGTTTGCACTTACAGTATATCTCTAAAACCTTGTTTCAGTACGAGGATAATAGGCTACCCCATATTCTATCTAAAATACTAATACGTCGGGGTCTTTTTTGGGTACAAACAATAAAACAGCTGGCTATGAATTTCAACTTACAGTTTCCAGAGGTAGATTGTTTAGAGTTTGAATGGGGTCTGTTTAGTATGAATGTTCTTACAAAATTAAAAGAATACAACCATCAAGAGAGACTTCAGAAAAAATCAGAAAGCGCACTAAGAATGTATAAATATTTGAATCCAGAACAAGGCCAGCAATACTTGGATAATAATCGCTATACTGACAGAATAACCTGGATATTTAAAGCAAGAACCGGAATGATAAGGCTTAATGGTAATAAATACGGGGCTGATGAAGAATCGAAACGTTGCAACTTATGTAATCTACGTGAACATGAAACTTTTCAACATTTTATGGGAATTTGTCCGGTTTTGAAAGAATTTAGAATAATAAACTTTCAGAAACCGATTTTGAACGAAATGGAGATGCGCAAAATACTAGATGGTCAGGAAGAAAACGATTGGGTAAACCTTACAAATTATTTAAAAAGTAGCACAACATATAGAAACCTTTTAGTATCAGAATTTAATTAAATGCCGAAACAAAATAACTGTAATTTTTGACAGACGTTTATAATTAACATTGTCTTAAATTTTTTTTTTCTTTTAATACATGATTATGAATGTAATTATTGTAAAATCAATGAATTGTAAAAATTTTTAATTGTGTAAATAAAGAAATATATTATTATTATTATTATTATTATTATTATTATTATTATTATTATTATTATTATTATTATTATTATTATTATTATTATTATTATTATTATTATTATTATTATTATTATTATTATTATTATTATTATTATTATTATTATTATTATTATTATTATTATTATTATTATTATTATTATTATTATTATTATTATTATTATTACAAACGGAAAAGCAAACTTATATGTATACCCCTCTAACACTAATTGTAATTGGAGAGTATAAAAAAAGTGCAAAAAAACTGAAACAAAATTGTTGGAAAATATAACGAACAAATAACTTGAAATATTTAAAATTACACAGTGCAACAAAATTTTTGGTCAGCATATTGAGCATCTATGGCTCCAATGCCATATGAAAGTTGACCACCAAATAAACAAAATCAGGAGAGTGCTTTGCAAAGTCAGTTTGAATATTTTTTGATGGATCACTGAAGTCTTTAATTGTTTATCAAAGTAGTTTGCAAAATGTCAAAAATTTTAAACGCCAATATTTTCTAAAGTATTGATAAAAAAAATATAGTTTTTAATCACTAACAAAGCTTTATCAAAATACCAAAAATTAACAAAATCGGCGATCCGTCAGTTAAATTTCCCATGGATTTGCTCATATATTATAGTTTCTTTGACGATTTCCAAAAGCCTATGATAACCCAGCAAAAATAAATCGAGATTTTGGCGACACAGCATCTTTTTGAGGATGCAGTAAAAGTAAGGGGAAAAAATTAAAATTTTTTGTTAAGATTTTTTATATAAAACTTAAAATATAAAATTATATTTTGATAAAATTTCTAACATGCTTTCCTTTTAAATATATTTAAAACTTTTTGAATAAAAAACCATGAGTTTTGGACAAAGACACATGATTTCACTGCATCATTAATGCGCATTAATCAGCGCTGCAAAGAGTGCTTCAATCATAACACCTTTAACACATTTTGAAAGAAAAAAAAAAATTAGTACACCATTTCCACTTTAGATTCAGAAAATAGAAATTATATTACAAAAAATGTCCAATCATAGAAGGGAGCCAACTGATTTTCAGAATTAGTCAATTGTATTTAAGATTTTCCAATTGTATTCAGAAATAGTCAATTGTATTTCAGATTTTGTAATTTGTATTTCAGAAATATTCAAATTTGCTTTATCTTTATTCTGCTTAAATCAGCTCTAAAAAGATACATGAATTCACTGCATCTTTATAGCGATTTTTTTCAGCGCTCTAAAGAGATGTGAATTCAGAGCATCTTAAGAGCGCTTTTTCGGTGTATCCAACTAGCACTCTAAAGTGTGACATCGCCTTAGAGAATCATGTATGAATTCAGCAGGTTTGGATGCGCTCCTTGACTCGAGTTTCCTTTCCAAAAGCTGCTGCCAGTTCAACAAAATTTCTGCTGAGAAAAATTATAAAACTTCAATCAAAAAATATATTCGATTTAAATTTGCAAACCCCTTTGGGGTTTTTGTTCATTTGAGGGCCTGATTTTAATTGGCATGCTCATTTTCTCATCTTGTTGCACAGTGTTATTTACTACAAACACAAAATCTAATCAATGGAATTGAGTGCAAGTACTCAATTTAATTTGTATACTCGTGATACTCGTTTTACTATATACAAGATTTTATACTTTGATTGATACAATATGTATGTCTGTCTGTATTTTTATTTACAGCTGTGGTCAAAAAATAGCACAACACACAATATTTTTCTGTGTAATTTTCTGAAAATATCCTTTTTTGGTAAAGACCGTTTGAAATAAAAATTTATCGAACTATTTGGTATACAGTGCTATTTTTTTGATCGTTACTAAATATAGCAAATTTGCAATATGCACTCACTGACATGCAATCAAATACAAAAACAGTGTAATTTTGAATGTTTGGTGGTGGTTAATATTAAGAACCAACCTATAAAAAAAATATGGTCAAACAGTTGAATAAATTGACATGAAAAAATTGAATGAAAAGAGAAAATGAACAGATAAATGGAAGGACGGACAAATAAACTGACTAGCGAGGTTAATATTTACAACATTTCTAAACTTCTAAAGAATGTTCAATATCGAGGGCTTAAATTTTGAAAGCCTCTACACCATTTACAGATGTAATTCGAAAAAGATCAATTGTAATTCGAAGATTATACTTGTAATTCGAAGATTCCATTTGTAATTCGAAGATTCCATTTGTAATTCGAAAATTCCATTTGTAATTCGAAGATTATACTTGTAATTCGAAGATTCTATTTGTAATTCGAAGATTCCATTTGTAATTCGAAGATTCCAATTGTAATTCGAAAAATATGAACTGAATTTCCATTGATATTTTTCGAATTACAATTGGAATCTTCGAATTACAAATAGAATCTTCGAATTACAAATAGAATCTTCGAATTACAAGTATAATCTTCGAATTACAAATGGAATTTTCGAATTACAAATGGAATCTTCGAATTACAAATGGAATCTTCGAATTACAAGTATAATCTTCGAATTACAATTGATCTTTTTCGAATTACATCTGTAAATGGTGTAGTTAAATAAATTTAATTTTTAAAAGAAAAAAAAATCGACTTTGTGGCTTATTCATATTTAATCGATCTAAATTGAAAACTAATAAAAACTAGGACTTAAATTGATATTTTAGCTCGAAAATTTTCAAATGTATAATATAAGCCCTCGACATATTTGGTATGCTACAAATACGTTTTTAATTCATACTGCGCTTTTTATATTATTTTTTAAAATTTAAATTATGTACTATATTTCTATTAACAATTTTTTGCACGTTCATTTAATTTTTTTTTTTTTACAAAAATTGAAAATATTGATATTTAAACTTTATTTAAACTTTAAAATCACACATCTAAATCAATATACATAAAAATGTGTGAAAATATATATTTACAAGGAAACTATCTTTGCGACACACGCCGATCCTCATAATATTCAAATATATTATTTTGTTATATTCTTTGCGAAACAAATTATTTTATTTTTGATTGATTTAAAATATTATAGCAAAAACTATTTCAATACGAATAACACTGTGGAACAAATTCAGGTTAGCAAAAGCTAGGTCGATTCTGAGAGTGAGGGGTGAAAATAGAGGCTAAATTAGAAGACCCATATGCGGCGTTTATTTATGTTAGTTCGAATTTTTTTTAATCGACCTTCGAAATTTCAAGTCATATGCCGATTTTCTGCATATTGTTTATGTGGTTTTTTGGCTATAATTCATCGACTAACTGGTATTTTATCAATCTGTAAAAGCAAAACTATTGCTAGAGACCTGTCCAACAATTAAAACTTTTAAAAAAATTGATTTAGAAATATAAAAATATATTTTCAAAAAGCATGAAAAAAAATAATTGTTCCAACACTTTGCTTCATAAAATTTTCTAAATAAATTTTTTAAAAAATTGAAGTTGTTGGACAGGTCTTTAACAATAATTTGGTTTTTACAGATTGCAAAAATATCAATTAGCCGACAAGTTATAACCAAAAAACCATATACACACACTGAAAGAATTTTGTTCATTACGGCTATGAAAACGTACATTGATTCTATGAAAAAAATCATTAGAAGTGAGCCAATGATGCCCTTCATAGAATCTATGAATCAAATTCATAGAAACCAGAAACCTATGAAAAAGTTCATAGGCTATGGAAAAAAATTATTATTCAATTCTATTTTTATTTATTTTTTTATTTTAATTTTATTTTTTTATATTTTATTTTTATTTATTTTTATTATTTTATTTATTTACAATTTTCTATTTTTAAAAATTTATATGTTTTTTTATTTTAACTTATCCCCACCGAGATTCGAACAGAGAACCTGTTGTTCGTAAAGCATAGTCTCTAGCCACTGAGCTAAATTATATAAACAAGTAACAACACTTAAAATGAATTTTGATTAATATATTGAGTTTGTGTCTATGCTCTGTCACAATGCTCTGCCAAAAACTGTGTGTGTGTTTGAAGAAAACAAATATTTTGTGTATTTACAAAAATGAAGCGTTATAAAACCATGCGTTAGTTGGCGAGATTTTTCTTCTTTGGTGGCGCTGATAGCTAAGGCGTCGACAATTACCACTTCAGCCGGTAGGTCTTGGGTTCGAACCCCGGTCAGGGCAGCAATGATATTTTTTTTTTAATGTTTTTTTTTTTTTTTTTTATTTTTTTAATAAATTTATTTAACTATTTTAATTATTGTAACATTATTTTAATTATTAAAAGAATTAAAATGCATATTGATGGCATTTTCTTCTATGAATGACATTCATAAATTCTATGAATTTTTTCTATGAATTTAATAAAATCTATGAATAAAATTCTATGAAATATTTCAAAATACTAATGAATATTTATTCAGCCAATGAATTATTTCATAGAATCTATGAATTTGGTTTTATGAAATTTGTTCATAGATATAATGAACAATAATTCTTTCAGTGCAATATGTTGAAAGTCGGCATTTGATTGCAAAGTTCGAAGTTCATTTAAAAAAAAATCGAACTAACATAAACAAACGCCGTGATACGGGTCTTCGAATTTAGCCTATATTTTTACCCCTCACTCTTAGAATCGACCTAACTTTTGCTAACCTGAATTTGTTCCACAGTGTAATATTTCAGTCTACGAAGAAGTCTTGGAATATGAAACTTTTTCTATTTGAAATATATCTCAGAATCTGAAATTTTTTCGATACGCAAAGTGTTTCAGAATCTATGACTTTTCGATACGAAAAATGTCTCAAAATTAGAGACTTTTCCTTGCAGAAAATAAGTCTCAACATCTGGGACGAATCTGAGAGATTTTCTGTAAAAAAAATATCTCAGAATTTGAGAATTGAGAATATACATCAGAATCCACAGTTTATGTCTAAAAATTTAAGACTTTTTCTATACGAATGTTACAGAATTTAAAACTTTTCTATACAAAATATGTCAAAGGATCTGAGAATTTTCAGAAAAATATCTTAGAATATGAGAATTTTTCTATAATAAAAATCTAAGAGCTTTTTTATATGGAAAATGTTTCAGAATCTGAAACTTTCTATACAACTTCTCTGAAACTGAGACTTTTTTATACAAAAAATGTCTCAGAATCTTAGACTTTTTCTATGCGAAGAGTTTCTCAGAATCTGAGACTTTTTATAAGAAAAATATCTCAGAATCTGAGACTTTCTATAAGAAAAATATCTCAGAATCTGTGAGTTTTTCTCTAACAGAAATATCTCAGAATCTGATAGTTTTTCCATAAGAAAAATGTCTCAGAATCTAAGAGTTTTTATGTAACAAAAATATCTCAGATTCTGAGACATTTTTCGTATAGAAAAATTTTTCTATACAAAAAATGTCTTAGAATCTGAGAATTCTTTTATATACAAAATATGAATCAGAATCCGAAATTTTTTCTAAACGAAAAATGTCTCAAAGTCTGAGACTTTTTTTTTTTACGAAAAAGTGTCAGAATCTGACAATTTTCAGAAAAATATCTCAAAGTCTAAAAATTTTTCTATACGAAAAATGTCTCAGAATCTAAGAGATTTTTTATCTTAGACTTTTTCTTTACGAAAAATGTCTCAGAATATGAGACTTTTATATATTAATGTCTCAGAATCTGAGTTTTTTGTACGACAAATGTCTCAGAATCTGAGACTTTTTCTATACGAAAATTGTCTCAAAATCGGAAACTTTTTCTATGCGAAAAATGTCTGAGACTTTTATACGAAATATGTCTCAGATTCTGAGATTTTTTCTATTCGAAAAATGTCTCAGAATCTCAGAGCTTTTTTATTAAAGAATTTTTCAGAATATTTTTCTTTTCGTTTCTTTTCTTTTTCTTAGAACCTGAGACTTTTCTATACAAAAAATATATCAGAATCTGCGAGTTTTTCTATGAAAGAAATATATTAGAGTTTTTCTGTAACAAAAATATCTCAGAATCTAAGAGTTTTTCTTTAAGAAAAATGACTCAGAATCGAAGAATTTATTTATACGAAAAATTTTGAACTTTTTCTATTAGAAAAATTTCTTAAAAACTAATATTATTTCCATAGAAAAAGTTTCTTGGAATCTTAGATTTCTTCTATACGAAAAATGCCTCAGAATCTGATACTTTTTCAGTCGAAAAATGTCTCAAAATCTCTCTCATGTCTACGAATCTGAGACTTTTTGTATACGAAAAATGTCTCAGAATCTGAGACTTAATCTATACGAGAAATGTCTCAAAGTCTGAGACTTTGTAAACCTAAAATGTTACAGAATCTAAAACCTTTTCTAAAAAAAAGTCTCAGAATCTGAGAATTTTGAGAAAAATATCTCAGAGTCTGAGAGTTTATTATATAAAAATGTTATAGAATCTGATTGTGAGACTTTTTCTATACAACAGAAACATGTTAGAGCCTAAGACTTTTCTATACAAAAAATATCTCAGAATCTGAGACTTTTCCTCAGAATCTGAGCATTTTTCTATACGAAAAATTTTAAACTTTTTTTTATGAAAAACATATATTAGAGTTTTTCTGTAACAAAGCTGTCTTAGAATCTAAGAGTTTTCTTTAAGAAAAATGTCTCAGAATCTTAGAATTTTTGTATACGAAAAATTTTTCAAAACCCAAGTAAAAATTAACTAAATCATTTCTGATCTGTTTATATCTATTCATATACAATTATATCTGATTGCATATGCTTATATCTGAATTGGCCAAAATCTAGATTTAATTATGTATATATCGCATTTGTCAACATTTGCACAAATTTGACAAATAATTATATCTGATCAGATACAATTATATACAATCAGATGCAATCATATATTGCCAGATCAAAGTAGATCAGATAAGATCAAATTGATTTTTACACGGGAATCTAAGATTTTTTTCCAAAAAAAAAAATTCTCGAAATCTTAGATATCTTCTACCCAAAAAATTTAAGAACCTCAGACTTTTTCTATACGAAAAATGTCTCAAAATCTTATACTTTTTCTTAACGAAAAATGTCACAAAACCTGAGACTTTTTCTATACGAAAAATGTCAGAGAGTTTTTCTATACGCAAAATGCCTCAGAATATGAGATTTTTTCTATATGCAAAATGTCTTAAAATCTGAGAATTTTTCTATACGAAAAATTGTTCTGAATCTGAGATTTTTAATATACGAAAAATGTCTCAAAATCAAAGACGTTTTCTATACGAAAAATTAAATTTAGAAAATAAAATATTTGAGCTCGAGGCCGTTTTCAATGTTTTTGTTTAATAATTTTTCATTTATTATTTGCAAATAATAAATGAAAAATTATTAAACAAAAACATTGAAAAAGGCCTCGAGCTCAAATATTTTATTTTCTAAATTTAAAAAAAAAGGTCGAATAAAATAATAAATTAAATTTATACGAAAAATTTCAATACGCAAAATGCCTCAGAATCGGAGACTTTTTCTATACGAAAAATGTCTCAGAATCTGAGACATTTTCAATATGAAAAATGTCTCAAAATCTGAGACTTTTTCTAAACAAAAAATGTTTCAGAATCTGTCACTTTTTCTATAGGAAAAATTCTCAGAATCTGAGAAATTTTCTACATTTAAAAAAAGTATTAGTCAGAATACTTTGTATATTAATCGTGCATATAGAAATAGTTTTAAATGCGCTTTTAAAAATAATTTTTTGTTCACACTATAATAATTTAATTTATTGATCAATTATAACAGAAATGTGTAAAATAATTATATAAAAAAAAGGAATATATTATAAAACAATTTTCAGTTCAGTCGTGATAGTTAAATATTTTTATATTTTAATTAATTCTCTATTAATTAAATATGCAAATTTTATTTTATTAACTTTTTTTTATATATAAAATGAACTTGATGCATGGTTGTGAAAATATGGGAGCAGTTTTTTTATATTATTTTTTATTTTTTTGTTAATCAATAAATTCAATACAAGTGCAATTTAATAAACTCGCAGTTAAAAGTACTTCAATGGAAGACGACATTAAGTAACAACTGAGAATATAATAATTGATCAATCTAACGATTAATGGCGGATTAGTTACTCATTCCAAAGTTGGCTGCTAAATGTCGATTTTACGGAGCCTTTTATAACAATTTGAATGAAAATCTTAAATATAAACGAAAGTTATT
This sequence comes from Pegoplata infirma, assembly GCA_963921195.1. Classification (NCBI taxonomy): domain Eukaryota; kingdom Metazoa; phylum Arthropoda; class Insecta; order Diptera; family Anthomyiidae; genus Pegoplata; species Pegoplata infirma. Next base: position 230,143,552 of record OY992536.1, on the reverse strand, counting down.
TAAAAACAAAGCATTAAGTAATACAGCCTAAGTCTCAAATTGATTTTTGAGTCAAGTTTTTGAAAATCTATCTCCTCAAGAGATGGTGTAGTATTTAAAATTTAAATAAATTTAAAAAAACTTGACTACGGAAATATGTAAAAAATTAAAACTTTTAATAAATATGACAATGATTAATTACAGCAATTGTTAACTAATGTATAATTAATAAAATTATAAATCACAATATATTTAATTAAAATCACACTATTCATACACTCAAAATATAATTACTCTGTTATATTACAGAAAAACTCTGCTAATTTAACAGAGTACGATATACATTTTCAGCTAGCAACAATTCTTCGTAGTTTTACTATAAAACTCTGTAAAATGATTTTGACAAAAAAAACTGTTAATTTACAGAGTTTGCAAAGCCCTTTGGCGATTTTGTTTATTGAGGCTCAAGACAATGACCCAAAATTTGTTGCACAGTGTAATTGAATTAAAAAAATCAAGTTCATTCAGGATAATAATTAACAAAAAATATTTATATTTACATTTCCATATAATATTGAATGAAAGAGATGTTTGACCACAATAGTCAAAGAAACAGTGACTCAGGCCTTATATCGTGCAGTAAATCAAAATTCGTTGAATACAATGTATAGGAAATTGATCAAACTTTAATCTAAACTTGATTAAGTCCAGATTGAGTTAAAATTAAATGTGCTACGAGGCTCAAACTGGAAAACTAAATCGTTTATAAACATTTTTTAGACATTTTTTTTTTAAATATTTCTAAGTCGTTTTTATTATTTTTTTAATGTTTATAAAAAAAGTTTCAAAAAAATGTCTCAAAATAATTTTAATTTCTAGTTCGACCAAAGTAGCACATTTGTTAATTACTCAATTTGAAAGAAATTATTTACCTCGTTTAATAATAATAAGTTTTGGTGTATTGCTTACTTTGACTTCAACGAAATACTATCTACTTCACGAAATAATGTATGAGTCACTGTACAAAAAAATAAAATCATCAACAACGTCATATTTTGTAGTGACCAACATTTGGTTGGTTAATGGAAAATTTTCAATGGCACAACAGGTTGTGCTTTTTTAAGAGTTGTAATACTATGACTTTGTTGAATTGAAAATACGAAAAATTTATAAAATGTGAGTAATTTAGGGTATACCGAAAATGTATTTTTAATTTTGTTTCTTCTATCTTTAAAGCAAACTCTTATAACCCAGATACACATTCAGTAAAATTGAGTTTTGGAATCTGAACAGACTAAGAATTATAAAATGGCGGAAAACAGCAGAACAATCAAGATACGAAACTTTTCATAAAAATTTTATAGTTTAAAATCTAAACCGAGACGAAACAAATTTTTATTTTCCTGACGAAAAATTGTTTTTCCCCCTGAAGGTGTCTTTCCAAACACCGTTTCTATAAAATGCTTATTTTTACATAAAAGTAGCAGCATCAAAAAACTATAATTTTTTCAAATGCGATAATCAATAAATATTGACAAAATTTTCGGGACACCCTACAGTACGTGAGATAGTAAAAACAACCCAAAAATTTAACCAAGCCTCTTTTTCGAACTGAAAATACAAACTGTAGATATAATAGGAAAAATACCTAAAACGTTTATGTGCTTTATGACAAAAGCAACGTGTATACAATACGCATAAATCAGGGATTCTTAAACATTTCCTAATAATCTCTGAGATATATTAAGTACATATAGAAAAAGCCTTAGATTTTGTGACATTTTAAAAATAAAGAAAAAATTCTCACTTTCTGAGACATTTTTCTTATAGAAAAAGTCTCAGATTCTGAGACATTTTTCTTATAGAAAAAGTCTCAGATTCTGAGACATTTTTCTTATAGAAAAAGTCTCAGATTCTGAGACATTTTTCTTATAGAAAAAGTCTCAGATTCTGAGACATTTTTCTTATAGAAAAAGTCTCAGATTCTGAGACATTTTTCTTATAGAAAATGTCTTATAGAAAAAGTCTCAGATTCTGAGACATTTTTCTTATAGAAAGAGTATCAGATTCTGAGACATTTTTCTTATAGAAAAAGTCTCAGATTCTGAGACATTTTTCTTATAGAAAAAGTCTCAGATTCTGAGATATTTTTCTTATAGAAAAAGTCTCAAATTCTGAGACATTTTTCTTATAGAAAAAGTCTCAGATTCTGAGACATTTTTCTTATAGAAAAAGTCTCAGATTCTGAGACATTTTTCTTATAGAAAAAGTCTCAGATTCTGAGACATTTTTCTTATAGAAAAAGTCTCAGATTCTGAGACATTTTTCTTATAGAAAAAGTCTCAGATTCTGAGACATTTTTCTTATAGAAAAAGTCTCAGATTCTGAGACATTTTTCTTATAGAAAAAGTCTCAGATTCTGAGACATTTTTCTTATAGAAAAAGTCTCAGATTCTGAGACATTTTTCTTATAGAAAAAGTCTCAGATTCTGAGACATTTTTCTTATAGAAAAAGTCTCAGATTCTGAGACATTTTTCTTATAGAAAAAGTCTCAGATTCTGAGACATTTTTCTTATAGAAAAAGTCTCAGATTCTGAGACATTTTTCTTATAGAAAAAGTCTCAGATTCTGAGACATTTTTCTTATAGAAAAAGTCTCAGATTCTGAGACATTTTTCTTATAGAAAAAGTCTCAGATTCTGAGACATTTTTCTTATAGAAAAAGTCTCAGATTCTGAGACATTTTTCTTATAGAAAAAGTCTCAGATTCTGAGACATTTTTCTTATAGAAAAAGTCTCAGATTCTGAGACATTTTTCTTATAGAAAAAGTCTCAGATTCTGAGACATTTTTCTTATAGAAAAAGTCTCAGATTCTGAGACATTTTTCTTATAGAAAAAGTCTCAGATTCTGAGACAATTTTCTTATAGAAAAAGTCTCAGATTCTGAGACATTTTTCTTATAGAAAAAGTCTCAGATTCTGAGACATTTTTCTTATAGAAAAAGTCTCAGATTCTGAGACATTTTTCTTATAGAAAAAGTCTCAGATTCTGAGACATTTTTCTTATAGAAAAAGTCTCAGATTCTGAGACATTTTTCTTATAGAAAAAGTCTCAGATTCTGAGACATTTTTCTTATAGAAAAAGTCTCAGATTCTGAGACATTTTTCTTATAGAAAAAGTCTCAGATTCTGAGACATTTTTCTTATAGAAAAAGTCTCAGATTCTGATACATTTTTCTTATAGAAACAGTCTCAGATTCTGAGACATTTTTCTTATAGAAAAAGTATCAGATTCTGAGACATTTTTCTTATAGAAAAAGTCTCAGATTCTGAGACATTTTTCTTATAGAAAAAGTCTCAGATTCTGAGACATTTTTCTTATAGAAAAAGTCTCAGATTCTGAGACATTTTTCTTATAGAAAAAGTCTCAGATTCTGAGACATTTTTCTTATAGAAAAAGTCTCAGATTCTGAGACATTTTTCTTATAGAAAAAGTCTCAGATTCTGAGACATTTTTCTTATAGAAAAAGTCTCAGATTCTGAGACATTTTTCTTATAGAAAAAGTCTCAGATTCTGAGACATTTTTCTTATAGAAAAAGTCTCAGATTCTGAGACATTTTTCTTATAGAAAAAGTCTCAGATTCTGAGACATTTTTCTTATAGAAAAAGTCTCAGATTCTGAGACATTTTTCTTATAGAAAAAGTCTCAGATTCTGAGACATTTTTCTTATAGAAAAAGTCTCAGATTCTGAGACATTTTTCTTATAGAAAAAGTCTCAGATTCTGAGACATTTTTCTTATAGAAAAAGTCTCAGATTCTGAGACATTTTTCTTATAGAAAAAGTCTCAGATTCTGAGACATTTTTCTTATAGAAAAAGTCTCAGATTCTGAGACATTTTTCTTATAGAAAAAGTCTCAGATTCTGAGACATTTTTCTTATAGAAAAAGTCTCAGATTCTGAGACATTTTTCTTATAGAAAAAGTCTCAGATTCTGAGACATTTTTCTTATAGAAAAAGTCTCAGATTCTGAGACATTTTTCTTATAGAAAAAGTCTCAGATTCTGAGACATTTTTCTTATAGAAAAAGTCTCAGATTCTGAGACATTTTTCTTATAGAAAAAGTCTCAGATTCTGAGACATTTTTCTTATAGAAAAAGTCTCAGATTCTGAGACATTTTTCTTATAGAAAAAGTCTCAGATTCTGAGACATTTTTCTTATAGAAAAAGTGTCAGATTCTGAGACATTTTTCTTATAGAAAAAGTCTCAGATTCTGAGACATTTTTCTTATAGAAAAAGTTCTGAGACATTTTTCTTATAGAAAAATTCTCAGATTCTGAGACATTTTTCTTATAGAAAAAGTTCTGAGACATTTTTCTTATAGAAAAAGTCTCAGATTCTGAGACATTTTTCTTATAGAAAAAGTCTCAGATTCTGAGACATTTTTCTTATAGAAAAAGTCTCAGATTCTGAGACATTTTTCTTATAGAAAAAGTCTCAGATTCTGAGACATTTTTCTTATAGAAAAAGTCTCAGATTCTGAGACATTTTTCTTATAGAAAAAGTCTCAGATTCTGAGACATTTTTCTTATAGAAAAAGTCTCAGATTCTGAGACATTTTTCTTATAGAAAAAGTCTCAGATTCTGAGACATTTTTCTTATAGAAAAAGTCTCAGATTCTGAGACATTTTTCTTATAGAAAAAGTCTCAGATTCTGAGACATTTTTCTTATAGAAAAAGTCTCAGATTCTGAGACATTTTTCTTATAGAAAAAGTCTCAGATTCTGAGACATTTTTCTTATAGAAAAAGTCTCAGATTCTGAGACATTTTTCTTATAGAAAAAGTCTCAGATTCTGAGACATTTTTCTTATAGAAAAAGTCTCAGATTCTGAGACATTTTTCTTATAGAAAAAGTCTCAGATTCTGAGACATTTTTCTTATAGAAAAAGTCTCAGATTCTGAGACATTTTTCTTATAGAAAAAGTCTCAGATTCTGAGACATTTTTCTTATAGAAAAAGTCTCAGATTCTGAGACATTTTTCTTATAGAAAAAGTCTCAGATTCTGAGACATTTTTGTTATAGAAAAAGTCTCAGATTCTGAGACATTTTTCTTATAGAAAAAGTCTCAGATTCTGAGACATTTTTCTTATAGAAAAAGTCTCAGATTCTGAGACATTTTTCTTATAGAAAAAGTCTCAGATTCTGAGACATTTTTCTTATAGAAAAAGTCTCAGATTCTGAGACATTTTTCTTATAGAAACAGTCTCAGATTCTGAGACATTTTTCTTATAGAAAAAGTCTTAGATTCTGAGACATTTTTCTTATAGAAAAAGTCTCAGATTCTGAGACATTTTTCTTATAGAAAAAGTCTCAGATTCTGAGACATTTTTGTTATAGAAAAAGTCTCAGATTCTGAGACATTTTTCTTATAGAAAAAGTCTCAGATTCTGAGACATTTTTCTTATAGAAAAAGTCTCAGATTCTGAGACATTTTTCTTATAGAAAAAGTCTCAGGTTCTGAGACATTTTTCTTATAGAAAAAGTCTCAGATTCTGAGACATTTTTCTTATAGAAACAGTCTCAGATTCTGAGACATTTTTCTTATAGAAAAAGTCTTAGATTCTGAGACATTTTTCTTATAGAAAAAGTCTCAGATTCTGAGACATTTTTCTTATAGAAAAAGTCTCAGATTCTGAGACATTTTTCTTATAGAAAATGTCTCAGATTCTGAGACATTTTTCTTTAGAAAAAGTCTCATATTCTGAGACATTTATCTTATAGAAAAAGTCTCAGATTCTGAGACATTTTTCTTATAGAAAAAATCTCAGATTCTGAGACATTTTCTTATAGAAAAAGTCTCAGATTCTGAGACATTTTGCTTATAGAAAAAGTCTTATAGAAAAAGTCTCAGATTCTGAGACATTTTTCTTATAGAAAAAGTCTCAGATTCTGAGACATTTTTCTTATAGAAAAAGTCTCAGATTCTGAGACATTTTTCTTATAGAAAAAGTCTCAGATTCTGAGACATTTTTCTTATAGAAAAAGTCTCAGATTCTGAGACATTTTTCTTATAGAAAAAGTCTCAGATTCTGAGACATTTTTCTTATAGAAAAAGTCTCAGATTCTGAGACATTTTTCTTATAGAAAAAGTCTCAGATTCTGAGACATTTTTCTTATAGAAAAAGTCTCAGATTCTGAGACATTTTTCTTATAGAAAAAGTCTCAGATTCTGAGACATTTTGCTTATAGAAAAAGTCTTATAGAAAAAGTCTCAGATTCTGAGACATTTTTCTTATAGAAAAAGTCTCAGATTCTGAGACATTTTTCTTATAGAAAAAGTCTCAGATTCTGAGACATTTTTCTTATAGAAAAAGTCTCAGATTCTGAGACATTTTTCTTATAGAAAAAGTCTCAGATTCTGAGACATTTTTCTTATAGAAAAAGTCTCAGATTCTGAGACATTTTTCTTATAGAAAAAGTCTCAGATTCTGAGACATTTTTCTTATAGAAAAAGTCTCAGATTCTGAGACATTTTTCTTATAGAAAAAGTCTCAGATTCTGAGACATTTTTCTTATAGAAAAAGTCTCAGATTCTGAGACATTTTTCTTATAGAAAAAGTCTCAGATTCTGAGACATTTTTCTTATAGAAAAAGTCTCAGATTCTGAGACATTTTTCTTATAGAAAAAGTCTCAGATTCTGAGACATTTTTCTTATAGAAAAAGTCTCAGATTCTGAGACATTTTTCTTATAGAAAAAGTCTCAGATTCTGAGACATTTTTCTTATAGAAAAAGTCTCAGATTCTGAGACATTTTTCTTATAGAAACAGTCTCAGATTCTGAGACATTTTTCTTATAGAAAAAGTCTTAGATTCTGAGACATTTTTCTTATAGAAAAAGTCTCAGATTCTGAGACATTTTTCTTATAGAAAAAGTCTCAGATTCTGAGACATTTTTGTTATAGAAAAAGTCTCAGATTCTGAGACATTTTTCTTATAGAAAAAGTCTCAGATTCTGAGACATTTTTCTTATAGAAAAAGTCTCAGATTCTGAGACATTTTTCTTATAGAAAAAGTCTCAGATTCTGAGACATTTTTCTTATAGAAAAAGTCTCAGATTCTGAGACATTTTTCTTATAGAAAAAGTCTCAGATTCTGAGACATTTTTCTTATAGAAAAAGTCTCAGATTCTGAGACATTTTTCTTATAGAAAAAGTCTCAGATTCTGAGACATTTTTCTTATAGAAACAGTCTCAGATTCTGAGACATTTTTCTTATAGAAAAAGTCTTAGATTCTGAGACATTTTTCTTATAGAAAAAGTCTCAGATTCTGAGACATTTTTCTTATAGAAAAAGTCTCAGATTCTGAGACATTTTTCTTATAGAAAATGTCTCAGATTCTGAGACATTTTTCTTTAGAAAAAGTCTCATATTCTGAGACATTTATCTTATAGAAAAAGTCTCAGATTCTGAGACATTTTTCTTATAGAAAAAATCTCAGATTCTGAGACATTTTCTTATAGAAAAAGTCTCAGATTCTGAGACATTTTGCTTATAGAAAAAGTCTTATAGAAAAAGTCTCAGATTCTGAGACATTTTTCTTATAGAAAAAGTCTCAGATTCTGAGACATTTTTCTTATAGAAAAAGTCTCAGATTCTGAGACATTTTTCTTATAGAAAAAGTCTCAGATTCTGAGACATTTTTCTTATAGAAAAAGTCTCAGATTCTGAGACATTTTTCTTATAGAAAAAGTCTCAGATTCTGAGACATTTTTCTTATAGAAAAAGTCTCAGATTCTGAGACATTTTTCTTATAGAAAAAGTCTCAGATTCTGAGACATTTTTCTTATAGAAAAAGTCTCAGATTCTGAGACATTTTTCTTATAGAAAAAGTCTCAGATTCTGAGACATTTTTCTTATAGAAAAAGTCTCAGATTCTGAGACATTTTTCTTATAGAAAAAGTCTCAGATTCTGAGACATTTTTCTTATAGAAAAAGTCTCAGATTCTGAGACATTTTTCTTATAGAAAAAGTCTCAGATTCTGAGACATTTTTCTTATAGAAAAAGTCTCAGATTCTGAGACATTTTTCTTATAGAAAAAGTCTCAGATTCTGAGACATTTTTCTTATAGAAAAAGTCTCAGATTCTGAGACATTTTTCTTATAGAAAAAGTCTCAGATTCTGAGACATTTTTCTTATAGAAAAAGTCTCAGATTCTGAGATATTTTTCTTATAGAAAAAGTCTCAGATTCTGAGACATTTTTCTTATAGAAAAAGTTTCAGATTCTGAGACATTTTTCTTATAGAAAAAGTCTCAGATTCTGAGACATTTTTCTTATAGAAAAAGTCTCAGATTCTGAGACATTTTTCTTATAGAAAAAGTCACAGATTCTGAGACATTTTTCTTATAGAAAAAGTCTCAGATTCTGAGACATTTTTCTTATAGAAAAAGTCTCAGATTCTGAGACATTTTTCTTATAGAAAAAGTCTCAGATTCTGAGACATTTTTCTTATAGAAAAAGTCTCAGATTCTGAGACATTTTTTTTATAGAAAAAGTCTCAGATTCTGAGACATTTTTCTTATAGAAAAAGTCTCAGATTCTGAGACATTTTTCTTATAGAAAAAGTCTCAGATTCTGAGACATTTTTCTTATAGAAAAAGTCTCAGATTCTGAGACATTTTTCTTATAGAAAAAGTCTCAGATTCTGAGACATTTTTCTTATAGAAAAAGTCTCAGATTCTGAGACATTTTTCTTATAGAAAAAGTCTCAGATTCTGAGACATTTTTCTTATAGAAAAAGTCTCAGATTCCAATACATTTTTCTTATTGAAAAAGTCTGAGATTCGAAGACATTTTTCTTATAGAAAAAGTCTCAGATACTGAGACATTTTTCTTATATAAAAAGTCTCAAATTGCAAGACAATTTCCTAGGAAAAATTCTCAGATAGTTAAACATTTTTCTTATATAAAAAGTATCAGATTCTGAGACATTTTTTCTATAGAAAAAGTCTCAGACTCTAAAATATTTTTCCTGCGGAAAAAGTCTCAGATTCTGAGACATTTTTCCTATAGAAAAAGTCTCAACTTCTGATTGTGAGACATTTCCCCCTTAGGAAAAGTCTCAGATTCTGAGACATTTTTCTTTAGAAAAAGTCTCAGATTCCGAGACATTTTTCTTACAGAAAAAGTCTTAGATTGTGAAACATTTTTCCTAAGAAAATTATCAGATTCTGTGACATTTGTCTCTGATTCTAAGAAATTTTTCCAATAGAAAAAAACTTAGATTTTGGAAATTTCCAAACCCAAAGATTGAGAACATCTGTCACAATGTTAAGTTGTAAACATAGCTGAAATATTACGATGCAGTTTATGTATGTAATCAAAACACTTGTTGCTCTCCAATGTTTTTTTATTAGCTTTTTTTTTTTTGTTTAAATCCCAACATGGTCAATTTACAAGTAACTACTGTTACTACTTGCAACAAAGTTACAGCAATATTTTTATATTATATTTTTTAAAACTTTTTTTGTACAAAATGATGTCAATATATCCTAGCAAATTTTTTAAAAACATGCTTAAACTTGTTTGTTAGCGCAAAATCTGAGTCGATTTCAAGGAATTGAAATCATACGTATACCTGCTGCAAAACCAGTTCTATAACTAGTTCTTGAAATGGTTTTTGGGGAAACTTTTTAATTTGGTCCAATAGAATAATTTGTAAATAGAACCGGTGTACGCACTGAACGTATTAACCGGCCATCAAAAATGTTGCTGGGATACATTGTAGAAGATTCAAATTATCCGGCAATATTAAATGCTTTGTTTACATTTTTTTTTGTGGCCAAATGTAAAAATCAATTGGGAACGTTAATATTTTGTTTGTCACCATTGCACACAGAGGGACACAGAAAGCATTTTCCGGCCAAAAGTAACATTTTGCAATTCGCAAAAAATTTTATGTTGGGCACACTTGGAACTAGCTCCCCTAAAATTTTTATAATTTCCGATTACACCTGCTCAAGTTGCATAGCGTCAAATTCAAAAAAGCTATTTGGAAAAAGGAACATTGGGAAGTTGAACTTTTGAAATTTAAAGATTTTTTGCATGTGGAAATATTTATATTTTTTTTGTGGTATTTAAGATAATACAATAAGCATTATTGTGAAAAAATAGCGAAATAAAAATACTAGAAAATTTGAAGTTGCGAGGCTGTTAAATTTTATTTTTTTTTCATCATATACCTTACGAATGCAGATTGCGACAAACCGCAAGTGATATGATATCTTTTGTAACGCCAGTATAAAGATTGGAATAAAAGCTATCGAAAAAAGTGACACATTTTTGCACATATTAATAAATGAAGATTCTGCAGCCATTTTTGTAGATGCGTATTAATTTTTTATACATTTTTATACCTTCCAACCACAATAGTGGAGTATACCTTTTTTGTGTAATGCAACTAAATATCGGTGGACGACACCTTAAAGTGTATATATTATTGATCCATGATCGATTTTAAGAGATTCTAGCGATGTACTTTTGCCTGTACGTCAGTCCGTTTGTGAGTGGACAGTCCGAACCAATACAGCTAGACCCATGAAGTGAGGCACAAAAAGTCTTATGGTCTCACGGTATGTATGTTCATAAATGGGCAAAATTGGACAAGGGGAAAAAAGTTCCCGTTGTGGGACTAAAATAACCTCCAATAAAATCCTTTTATTTTTGTATTTATTAAATGAATGAAACATTTTAATGCGAGAGAACGTCTGGGCCTTTCACATGAACTAAGGAGATAAGGAAAGAGCATTTTTTATAGCGTCGATATCCGCCATTTTTAAATTTATATTTTAAGGGAACAAATTTTTGGATGGACGTAAACATTCACAATCAAAATCGCACTTTCGTCAAACAAATTGGACAGTGCCGCCATATTTTATCCGCCAGAAGATTAATATTCTTAAGCAATTGATTTTAATTTCAGCAAAGAAAGGAAGCCTCGTCACAAATTTTTATTCCAATCTTACTATTTATTAAAGTGTGCGCCACCATATTAGATTTGCCATTTTAAATTTTGTATTTTTAATTATTGAATTCGGAGTTACGGGCTTAAAAGCCTTCTAAATACATTTTTTTAAATCGCACTACTTTTACAAATTTTCGACGCCATATTGGATTCTCCATTTTGAATTTTGTATTTTTCAGTTAATTTTTGAAATCGTTGACCCCGAAAACTTTAAGATTACAATTTTAAAATTTTTTGATCGAATCTTACAATTTGTTTAAGTTTTCGCCGCCATATTGGATTCGCCATTTTTAATTTGGAATTTTTAGGCATTGAATATGATTCAGCGGCTATGAAACCTTCTAGACACAAATTTTCTTTTTTATCGCACCACTTTTTAAAAATTTCGACGCCATATTGGATCCGCCATTTTGAATTTTTGAGCTCAGTTCTAAAATCGTTGACCCCGAAAACTTGAGACACAAATTTTTGGCATGCTACGACAAGTGGCAAGACTTTTGGCTGGAAAATACGATCTATGTCCCAGTGTGCTGCAGTTTAAGTCTGGTAATTTTATTATTGTCTATAAAATGTGTTTAGGTTAATTTTTTTGTTTGTTTTTATTTGCCTGTTAATGTTTGTTTACATTTGTCGTTTTTTTGTTGTTTTCTTGGTATCTCTGTTTTATGTTTCTCTTCATATAGGGTTGCCAGGTTTGTTTTTTAATAATCTCCCGATTATATTTGATTTTATTTTAAAAACCTCCGAGTTTAATTCTGAGTCCCAATAATACTAAAATTTAAGTTTTTAGATGGATTTACAATGATTGGACCCCATTTTGCCTCACAAAAAGTTAATTTTTTTATGATAACCCAACGTTAAGATAAAACAAATGTAGCATTATTTGAATTATTTTTATGACAACGCTCACAAGTTTTTTGAGAAACTTTTTCCCCTTTAAGTCGCTAAGGCACTTTAAGTACCCTAATACGTCACAGCTCTCGATGCCCTCTTTTATGGTTATTGTGCTTTCAGCAGAAAAACGGGCATCGCTAAAACGTCTTAAAATCAATCAAGGATCATGAGAATATATTATTTATTGGGTCCTATTTCGAGTAAATATATATCCCCCATTTGTTATTAGGTCTACACAAATCCCCCAATTTAAAGAAAAATTTGAAAAATGGCATTACTGTTTTGATTTGCATTTTTTTGTTTATTTTTATATAATTCTCATTTTTTGTTTTCAACAACTTTTTTTTTTGTATATCTTTTGTTATATTTCACTGCTTTTAATGTGCAAAATTAGCAGAAACAACAAACAAACAAAAAAACTCAAGTTCACGGTCAGTATTTTTATAATGTTAACGCAACACATCACTGTCATCGACTTTGTTTAATTATGATTGTGCTTTTGTATTTTTTACATAAATGTTTGCCATAATTTTTATAGACTTTAGTCCAAATATGAACCATTATTTAATTTTTTAATTTACAATTTAATTTTTTAGATTTCCAATTGATCTTTTTCGAATTTTAATTGAGTTTTTTTTTTTTAATTTCAATATATCTGTTTCGAATTTCAATTACTCTTTCAGGAATTTTAAATAATATTTTCGAATTTTAATTAATCTCTTTCGAAATATGTTTCGAATTTCAAATTATCTTTTTATACCCTCCACTCTAATGATAGAGTTTGTCATTCCGTTTGTAACACCTCGAAATATTGGTATAGGACCCCATAAAGTATATCGAGGGCCTATATTCAAAACCCTCTATCTTCCATTTTCACGAAAATGACTTTTTGATGGCAAAATATTCAATAAAACGGCCCTCATCTATGATGTAAAATTCAGAACTAAAATATTTTTTTTTTTGCTATTTTATTTGCATTTTTGGTTTTCTCTATCTCTTACACAATTAATTTTTCTGAATGCAAAACCCTCTTACATGTTTTCATACTAATTTTTGCATGCTGAACATGAATATATCAACAAAATTCCAAAACCACGATTTTGGTCCACTGATGCTAATTTTTTTTTTTTTTTGAAAATTCTTGTTTGACTTTTTTGAAAAATATGGCTCAAAATTTGGATGTCTTCTGTGCATTATAAAACAAAAATTTTAGTCTGTGGACCAAAATCGCGATTTCGGAATTTTTTATAAGCCATTATCATTAATAAATCACGTTAAAAATTTATAGATGTCATAAATGAAATCATAATAAATAATTTTTATTAAAATGCAAACCCCTCTATCTGATAATTTTCATTCATGTACTTAATAATTTTAAGAAACAAAACCCTCTATCTATCCCATAGATGGGACTAATTAATTAAAGTGACCAATTAATTGATGGTTTAATTACCATTTAATTGATGTCAATGGTAATGAAATTTTTTTCATTACCATTGGTTGTATCAATTGTACCAATTAAATGTTTTATCAATTTAATTACTAATGAAAATTAAAAAAAAAATAATTACCATTGGTATGGCATCACTTAAAAAAAAATAATTACCATTAGTAAAAGTCGTCACAATATTGTCAAAATCGTTAATATTTGGAAAAATCTGTTGTTTTTTGTTATATGGTGTTTTAGTTTTTCACATTTTATAATCCAAACACACATTGATTGCCTTTGTATAACACAATATTTGAAATTTTTATTTTTTTTGTTTTTTGACTTAAACATTTTCATATTTTTTTTTGTAAAAACATACTTTGATGTTTAAATTTTTAACTTTTCAAGAAAACAAAAATGTGCAAACCAATGGTTTTGAAACCAATTATAATTGGTGTTTTTCAACAATTGGTGCATTTCATTACCATTAGTAATTATTTTTTCAATTGAAAAAATTTAATTACCATTGAATGGTAATGAAAATTTTTTCATTACCATTGATATCAACCAATGGTAATTAAATTTCAATGGTAATGAAAAATTCCCATCTATGATCTATCCTCTAAAATTCCCAATTGTGCAAATTTTTAAAAACGAATTATATGTGAGATTCAGTAGTTGATTTAAAAAACAAGTACACTCAAAAAAATACGTTAGTAGATTTACTAATTTTTTTTTTTGCTAATGCTAGTTAGCTAACTTTTAGCAAATTTTTAGTTGAGATTAGCATGTTAGCAAAAAATTCTTGTAAACTTCATTTAGCACATTAGCAATTTTAAACAAACTTTGAACTAATTTCTTTTGCTAAATTTGAAATTGAGTTGACAACATTTTTACAAGATTTTTTGCTAACATTAGTAAAAATATATGGTAAATTTTTTTTTATTTTCAGAAAACTTAAAATGGCGCTATCTCGGAAACTAAGCCAGATAGAGCAAAATGGAGGGCATTTTTGGTTCTTAGAATCTCCATACTTTCGCGTAGAACAAGACAGCAAAATAACCAAAAGCTCTCCGAGTAGTATTTTTGAAGTTATCGAGTTTTTTAATTCTCAAGACCCCAGTGATACCCTAAAATCACGTATCTCAAAAACTAAGCAAGGTAGAGCGAAACGGACACAAATTTTGGATCAAAAACTATGACGATTTTTAAGGAACCCAACTAGGTCTAGGCCCATCGGGGTCTGGACCTATTGGGTCCGAACCCAATGGGGTCCTCAAATGTGTATAAACTAAGTGGAAATAAAAATAATTTCTGTTAACTAATTTTTAGCAAAACGTTTTTGCTAACTTTACCAAAAAAATTGTGGGTTCAAAATCAGCAAATTTTCTTGTAGGTTTACAAGCTTTTTTTGCTAACTTCACAGTTTTTTTTTTTTGAGTGTAAGAAAATTAGAGTTTCAGAGTTTCCCGGAAAATGGGTCCGATGGACCGATTAGATCTATATTTTGTCAAATCTTTAATAACTCACAAATCAAATTTGAGTGAAATTGGCTTCTATTAGTTGACAATAAACCGCTTTAACTGAATATCGGGCAAAATTTTCACAAGGGACCTAAGTCCAAAACTGGTCCGATGATTATCAGATTTGATAAGGTTATTTACGTTTAACATACACAAACAAAATTTTAATTAAATATTTTCCATTTTCATGAAATTTGTGAGATTTATGTGAAAATAGGGAAGGTGGTTTGTATGGGGGCTACGGAATGGTGATTTGCGAAGACAAAACACGTTTACCTGCCAAATTTCGAAAAGATATTATAGTCATTTGAGCCAAAACTAAAGAGGACCTTTGTATGGGGGTTAGGTCTAAATATGGACCGATTTTTTTTAATTTCAATAGGCTTAAGCTTAAAATTTCAAGTCAATTGATTAAAAATTGCGACCTGTATCGTGTTTACACCAAATAAATCGACTAAAAAAGTGATTCTGAGTCGATCGGTACACTTAAAAGTGGGCCTAGGACCAATATTTCGGGTAGTTACAAACATCAGCACAAACTAATTATACCCTGTACCACAATGTGGTGTAGGGTATAAATATTGTAGAATATCGAATTTTAATTACTCTAACAATACGCGAAATAAAAAGTTTTTTGCTCTCCTGAAAAGTTGTGTTTTTTATATAGAGGGTCTTGAATAAAGGCTCTCGATATATATTCATGATCCTCAATCGATTTGTGCGTCTGTCTGTTGAAACACCCTAACTTATGAAAGACTATACGGAGGCTCCTGAAGTTTGGCATATATGTTGGGCATTTACATGGTCAGGTTGGTATTGCAATCCAGCAAAATCGGTTCAGTGGTTCAAAAGTTATAAGCAAAAGAGTGAATTTCGGCAAGGGGTTTTCGCGAATTTACGAGATAAAACACAATGTAACTTTCGAACGACATTTCTGAGGGTGCTGAAGTGTAGCATATATATTCGTTTTAAATCTCAGCCAAATCGGTCCAGTGATTCAAAAGTTATAAGCAAAACCTTGAATTTCAGATTGGTTTCGTATAAAAATCACATGTTGAAAAACCCAGAGTTTTAAAAAAACAAGCTTTAAAAACAATGATAAACCACAAAATTACTTTACAGAGTATTTTTGTCACTCTAAAATATTTTTACACTAAAAAAAAAATTTACACTCAAAAAAAATTTTACACTCAAAAATAAAATATTAGTAAATTATTATTTTTTTTTACAAAAACGACAAAAAAAAAAGATTTTTCTCAAAATAAAATATTTCTAATCAAAATTGAAATTGTTAATTTTTTTCGCATTAAAAATGTATTATCCTTTAAAAAGGGCATTGTGGAGGGTATTCATAGATTCGGCCAAGACGAATTTAACTTTTTTACTTGTTTATTTTTTAATGGGCTATATTACACTGTGCTACAGTGAAAAAATACTTCTTATGTGACATAGTGTATAGGTTGTTGGTGTTGTCGGGTAGATCATAAAAATGCCCATTAAACTTGTCAGACACCCTCAAATTATTGAGTTATTGTCAAAAAACGTTTTTTTGGGACTTTGCTCACTAAACCTTGTGTAATTCAGAAAATTTTCAACCGATTTTAATTTTTTTAATTGTTTTGGATAGAAGAAGAATAGGACTTTCCATGTGTGTGAATTGGTCTACACATTTAAGAAAGATATCTATTGATTTTTTCTAAATTATCAAAAAAAATAATTATCATAAGAGGTCATGTACAATATTTTTAAAGGTTTTTGGCGAGCTGAATCCAAATCTGGCATTTAAATTGCTCTATCTCCTCAGGTTTTCGAGATATTTAATTTAAATTGATATATAAAAAACTTAATGAGATAGCGCAATTTCAAGGTCAAATTCGAATTCAGGGGGCCAAAAACCTTTTAAATAATGATACGCGACCTCTCAGTATGTTCAATTATTTTTTTAATTTTTTTGCCTGGGTTGTCTGAACGGCAATTTCATGCAAATTCTTAATTTTCTTTTTTAGAAAAATTATCACAACTCTGTCAATTGTTTTTCGATTTTCGGCATAGAGCTCATCGTATTCACAACTAAATTTTCTTTAAGAATACGTTTATAAATATAAATATTGTTGAACGAACTATAGCAGAAAAAAATCGATTAACTCAAAAAATTTTCAAAAAATATCAAAAAAAATTAGATATTGTTGAAAAAATCAATACATGTCTTTCTTATATATATGGACCAATTCACACACATAAAAAGCCCTATCTTTCTTCTATCCAAAACAGTTAAAAACTTGAAAATCGGTTGAAAACTTTTTAAGTTACACGTGGTTTAGTGAGAAAACTTCCAAAAAAACGTTTTTTGACAATAACTTTAAAATTTGTATGGCAAGTTTGATTGGCATTTTTGTGATCTTTTCGACGAGACCTACAACCTTAACTACCTCATTTCAAAAGTATATTCGATTGAGTTTTTTGTAGCACAGTGTTATTAAATGGGGACTGAGTACCAAAATGTTGCAAGAATAATCAGATTTGATAAGATAAACAAAATACAAGTTTAACACCTACAAACAAAAATTTTAATCAGATAATTAATTTTCAAATAAATTTTAAGAGATTTTTGTAAATTACAACTGGTTTGATTCCTATCAAATTTAGAATGAGGATTTGCGAAAATACGTTCACCTGCCAAATTTTGAATTGAGAAAGTTTTTCAGAATCTAAGTTTTCTGATTTGAGTTTAGAAAAAAAAAATATTTATCTCTTTCATAACTTCCAAAAAATGTTTAACATTTAAATTTTATCATTAAATCTTAAAGAAAGTATAATTTTAAAAACTACTACTAGAAAAAATAATTAAAAAACTTACCTTCCAGCCCGCACTACTATTCGAATCACCTTTATCCTTAAAATATGGTACATTTAATACCATCCATTCATATATTTGACTTAAAGTCAAACGTTTGTCGGTGGCAGAACCAATGGCATGTGTTATAAGATCAGCATATGATAAATTACCCCAAGCATTACGACGTGATGAATTCTTTTTGGCAGCATTCACATTTGAAACAGCTTGTTGTGAATCTAGCAATTTTTTTTATTTTTTGTAAATTTAACCCAAATGCAAAAAGAGAAAAACTGAACATTTACTCACCTCCAGACAATTGTTGATTACTGGCCTTTGTACTTTCCAACTCATCGGGGGGATCAACAAAATTTTCTGGTCTCGGACATGGCCATGTATTTGATCTGGCTCTGGTTTGTGGTTCAAAACCACCATCATGTAATTCAGCAACTAAATCCATATGCAAGGCATTATGATCTGAACGTGTTGGCTGTGGCCAATCATGGGCAAAGCCGTCCATTATAATGGCGTATGGATCGTTTAATAGTTGCAGTTTTGCTTTTTTCACGCAAAAACTTTTTGGGGTGTGAAGAAATATGTAATATTGTTGAAAGAAGTTCCTCAGATAAAAGTTTGCAGTTGTGTGTGTGTGTATGTCTTTTTAAAAATTTACAAAATTTCAATTCGCACTAAAAAGAGAAGAAAAAAATAAGGAAATTGATAAAAAAAATTTATTAATTGTAAAATGATGTAATTGCTAATAACTGGAATATTATAGATATTTAAAAAAAAGAAATACTGCTACAAAAAACCACTTAAGTCAATAATTATAGTTATTGCTAGTTATAAATTATACATGTAAAACAAATATCAGATGTTTGACAGTTTTTATAACACTACACTCTATGAGAGTATATATAATTTATCAATCCGTTTGTAACTAATCAAAATATTGGTACTCCAACCAGTCTGTCGATTCAAATGCCAATTAGAATTTGATTAGTAAGGCTTCTAGGCTTTCGAACTTCATGTCGTAATACCTGCCGAACGATGGTCACGGAATAGCTGATTGTGGAAAAATTTATAAAAAAAAATTAGCAAGGGACGTTTTTCGAACAAAATTAATATCCGAATTTTTCAAGCAAATCCGACTTAAAAATTAGGAATTTTTGCTTGCTATATGGAAAAAATATTTTAAAAATTCCAAATTCCAGATGCTGATTTTAAACACAAAAAATATTTTTTATTCAAATTGGTCCCAAAAGTTGGAAAATGTTAAGTATGTTATATGAAATTGGTCCAAATCAGGCTCAAAAATTTAATTATGGTCCAAAAATTCTGATCAGCGTAAGTGGACCTAAATAGCGTTTTTATGTCTTTTTAATTTTTTTTTGGTAACATACTTAACATTTATCAACTTTTCGAACCAATTTTTATAAAAAATCATTTTTATAATTAACAAGTAAAAAAGTTAAATTCGGCCTTGCCGAATGTAGTGATACCCTCCACAATTTCTAAAAGATTATTGCAAAAACTTTATTTAAAAGAAAATCACTTTTGAAAAAAAAAATTTCCGCGAAAAAAAAATTTGGTAAAAAAAAATCCGCGATTTTTTTCTTTTTTTGTCTCAATATATGTTGGTACTTGTTTAAATACCAATTGGCGTTCAATTATTTTCACATAAGTCAACCAGCAGCAAAATTAAAGCATTTTGTTTTTTTAGGTTTTGTTAAATGTACTAAAATTTTTGAGGTGTCCTTACATTTTCGTTCATAACTTTTGAACCTCTGAACCGATATCGCTCAAATGCAATACCAAACTTCTCAGGAGAACTTCCAATAAATACGTTAAGTTTCAGTCATCTCCGTGTAATATTTTGGCCGTGATCACCATTTCCACAGACAGACGGACAGACGGACATCGCTAAAATGTCTTAAAATCGATCGGGGATCATGAATATATATACTTTATGGGGTCCCAGACCGATATTTCGATGAGTTACAAACAGAATGACAAACTTATAATACCCTCTATCACTAGAGTGGAGGGTATAAAAATAAGTATCTGTGGACAAAAATCGCTATTTTGGAATTTTTAAATGGTTAAAAAATTCAGACATTAATTTTTGTTGAAAACGTAATTTTTTCAAATATTGACCGCTCTTTGCCGACTAAAGATGCCCTTGAAAAATTTTTTCATACATTTTTCCATAATCATCTTGTCCGTCGTATGGCATGTATTACGACACGAAATTCGAAAGTTTAGATTGGACAGGACGCCCTAGTGATAAGGCCAGGAGCGGATCCACGGGGGGAAAAGGAAATTTCCCACCCCCCCCGCCCCAAACCAAATTCGAAAGAAAAAAAAAGGAAAAAAAGGAAAAGAAAAAAAGGAAAGAAAGAAAAGGAAGAAAGAAGAGAAAGGGGAGGGAAAAATGCCTGCGAATTTTGTACTCTTGCCCGAAACATTAAATCATTATAATGTTTTGCGGAAGATTTGGGTGTACTTGCCAAAGCAAAGTTTTTTTTTTAGAAAAAATAATGTTATATTACTTTGCTATTCTATGCAAAACGAATTAAAATATCAGTCGAGGACCCCATTAAAAAACCAAAAGAGCTGTACATTTCGTAAGTGAGTGCAAAAATAAGTGCAAAAAAGTGTTTTTTACATTTTGGAGAGTATAAAAGATTCGGCACCAAAGAATATAGCACTCTCACTTGTTTTATGTACATTTGATAAACAAATGGAAAATTTTTATGCGAAAAGCTTAGACTTGGTAAAAAAGTAGTTTTGGTAAATAAATATTTTTTTCACAATAAACAAAATTATGTTAAAAAAAAATTAATGAACCCAAAATTTTTGGTTAAAAAAAAAATTTGATGAAAAAAAGTTTTTGATGAAAAAAAGTTTTTGATTAAAAGAAAAATTTTTTGATGTAAAAAAAATTGATGAAAAAAAAATATGAAAAAAAAAATTTTTCGGTGACAAAAAAATTTATAATAAAAAATTTGATGAAAAAAAATTTATGAAAAAAAATATGGAAAAAAAAAATTATGAAAAAAATTTAATGAAAAAAAAAATTGGATAAAAAAAAATTAATGAAAAAAACTTGATGAAGACAAAAAATTTTATGAAAAAACAAAATAATTGGTGAAAAAAAACTTTGGTGAAAAAAATAGGTTGATGAAAACAAAAAAAAAATAGATGAAAAAAAAATTTAATGGAAAAAAATTTGATGAAAAAATATTTTTTTTTTGTTGAAAAATAATTATGTTACTTTTTATTCACCAGCTGGTGAAAAACGGTTTTATTCACCAAAAGGTGAATTATTATCCAAGTTACAAGCCCAAGTTACTAAAATTTTTGGTTTTAACAAAATGAAAATAGTAATTCCAATTTTCTTTTTCGTTAATTGTTAGCTTATATAGTAAAACTGAGGTGGCGTCCTGCAACTTTTTTAAATTAGACCCCAGCCTAAAAACTTTATCATGTTAAAAAGAAAAGTAAAAGAAAATAATCTGAAATTTTTTTTCTCAGAATATCTGAGAAAAATCTGAGAATTTTTTATAGGAAAAATCTAACAATTTTTCTATAAAAAAATATCGAAGAATTTCTGATATTTCTGATCTGATAATTCTTCTTTAAAAAAAAATTTGAGAAGATGGGTAATATTTTTCAACAAAAAAATTTTCTTTTATAAATTTTTTTTTTCATCAAACTTTTTTTTTTTTAATCAATTTTTTATTATTTTTTTTTTCATCAAATTTTTTTTTATCAATTTTTTTCCATCAAATTTTTTTTTTCTATCAAAATTTTTTTTTCATAATTTTTTTTTCATCAAACTTTTTTTTCATCAATTTTTTTTTTATCAAATTTTTTTTCATCAAATTTTTTTTCATTAATTTTTTTTTCCATTAATTTTTTTTCATTATTTTTTTTTCATCAAAATTTTTTTTTCATCAAATTTTTTTTTTTCAATAATTTTTTCTTTATCATATTTTTTTCATAAATTTTTTTTCTTCAATTTTTTTATTAATTTTTTTATTATAAATTTTTTTCTTACCAAAAATTTTTTTTCATATTTTTTTTTTCATCATCAAAATTTTTTTCACCAAAAATTTTGGGTTCATTAAATTTTTTTTAACATAATTTAGTTTTTCGTGAAAAAAAAACATTTTTTTTACTTAAACTACTTTTTTACCAAGTCTAAGCTTTTCGCATAAAAATTTTCCATTTGTTTATCAAATGTACATAAAACAAGTACGAGTGTTATATTCTTTGGTGCCGAATCTTTTATACTCTAAAAAGATTCGGTAAGTCCAAAAATGGTCCAAATGTATTCCGATTTAATTAGGTTACCAAAGTACACGTTTACCACCTACCAAAAAAATTTTAATAAAATATATTAATTTTTATGAATTTTAAGGAAATCATGTGATAATCGGGAGGGTGGTCTGTATGGGGACTAAGAGAAGGACTGACCCGATTCCTTTGAAATTTGGTATGATGGATTGGGTATAAAAAATTTTATTACATGTTAAATTTTAACACCACATCTATTAAAATACGGTTATAGGAGGCATTTAAGAGAAATTCAAAGGTGGGCTAGGCGTTAACATTAACCGATTTTTTCCTGTTTCGATAGGCTTCGTCCTTGGGCCAAAAGAAGCTTAAGTTTCAAATTTCAAGTCAATTGATTACAAATTGCCACCTGTATCGTGCTTAAACCGATAGATGCACAGACGGACAGACAGACGAACGGACAGACATCGCTAAAGTATTTCTGAGTCGATCGGCATACTTGAAGGTAGGTCCAGGACCAATATTTCGGGTTATTACAAACATCAGCACAAACTCATTATACCCTGTAAAATATCGTAACTTCTGAGATTTTTTCTATTTGAAAAATATCTCAGAATCTTTTTCTGTAGAAAAATGTCTTAGACTCAGAGTCTGAGACTTTTTCGATAGCAAACCTGTTCTGTAGAAAAAATGTTTCAGAATCTAAGATTTTTTTGTAGGAAAAACTTCTTAGATTCTGAGACTTTTGAATAGGAATTATGTATTAAAAAATGTTTGAGAATCTTTGACTTTTTCTAAGGAAAAGTGTTTCAGAAATCTTGTTAGAAAAATCTAGGAAATTGACTTGAAAAAAGGCATCAAAAAATGTAATTTTTATAATCTCATGTACCTTTTAGTTTTTCAAAACCTGAAATTTTTGGTGGAGAATGAACGTTTTGGTGGAAAAAATTTTGTTTAATACCCAATAAATTATTTAAAATAATTTCCCCCTAAAATTATTATTTTTTTTTGCCATAAAAAATATTAATAAATTGAGTATATTAAAATTGACATTGAAATTTGTCAGCTGAGTTAAAACATATGGCAAGTTTCATCAGTTCTATTTGATTCCATTAAATATTTTAATAATTTTTTTTTTTTTTTTTTTCAAAAAATTTCATTTGGCAGACGTCTCTTTGTCTACTTAAAGTCACCTCATGGTATCTACGATAATTTTTTTTTGTATTTTCTTTGATGTATACAAGAATTTTATTATAGAAAAATATATTGATTAAAGTACGTTCTATATTTAATAAATTCGTGTATTTAGTTGCATTATGTATAGAGTGTTATCTTTTTTATGAAAATATTACATTTTATTATATACAATTTTCAAAAAAAAAATAATAATTATTTATAGAGCGGTATTATTTTACGGATTATATTTACACAATTTATTGGCAGCTCAATGACCTACAATACTAACCCCCTTATTCATATTCAAAATTTGAAAATTTTAAACAGCCCCAAGTAAAAATGTGAAGGATCAGTACTGATCCGAAAAATGGATCGCTAAGATTAGATCAGTTTTAATCGGACGGATACAATTTCATTAAACCCATTTTTCGGATGACATTGTATCCGTCCGATTAAAACTGATCTAATCTTAGCGATCCATTTTTCGGATCAATACTGGTCTTTCAAATTTCGGATCATTACTGATCCGAGTAAGATCTTTTAAATCTCGGATAAGACGTGATATATATAATTATATCTATACATTTTTACTCGGGGCTTTATAAAACGAATTTTGTATAAAAAATCGTTTTATAAAGCCCCGAGTAATAAAGAATTCAAATTTTATTATGAATAAGGGGGTACATAGTAACGAATTAAATTATTTTTCAAATATTCCTATGTTTAAAATAGTATTTGTTTTATCAATTATACAATAATCGCTAATAATGTTTTCTAAACACAATAGAGTTTTAACATTGAAAAAAGTGTATTTTTAAAATTTACTTAAGTATTTAACATTCAATACTGAAACACACATATTTAAAAAAATTAATTTAAAATCATTTCCCGATTGGTTTTTAGAATAAAACTCAAAAAAAAATTTTTAATAAAATTTTTTGGTATATAAAATTTTGTCAAGAATTAAGAGTTACACAAAAGAAAAATATATTTTTTTTTATTTTATTAGGAATTACCATATAATTACAAATCATATACAAATTTTACCTAACCGAGAACTTGTAACAATGACCTTTCACCCTCTAAAAATTCAAGCGCAATTCGAATATAGATCAAGTGTAAATCAAGCCTAAATTTCCAGCCCCTTGCTTGACTTACACTTGAATTCAATAGCATTCTCTAGCAAAACGGACACTGGAATCCAAGCCCTGTTTTAACAGACATATCACTAGTTTTACAGTTTAAAAACAGAGCTTTAATTCAAGTATCCGTTTAGCTGGATAAGGCTATTGTACTCAGGTATAATTCAAGCAAAGACTGGAAATTATGGCTTAATTTACACTTGATTTATACTTGAATTCCAGGAATTTTTTTATTTTTTTTATTGGGTAAAGTCAAAAGTAACTAAATTAATTGTTAACAACAAAATACTAGATCAACAACGTTTTTAATTGTATCAACAATGTATTTTGTTAATGTAACAAAAGCCCATTTTTATTTTCAAATAAACACATGAATCAAAATCATTGCTAAAAAGGCAAAGACAGACTTATTTTTGTATACGCCCCACTTTAGTGACAGAGGGTATATAAAAGTTTGTTATTCCGTTTGTAATACCTCGAAATATTGGTGTAGGACCCCATATTTATGATCTTCGATTGATTTAATATTGTCCCATAGACCAATATTTAACATAATCCGGATGATATACGTCTGAAAGTAGAGATAAAATTAAGTAAAACTGCATTTACAGTTTTTCATTTCGTGATTCTGTTGTCTTTTAAAAGGACTTCAAATTTTTAAAGGATACTTCTTGTAAAATATTTTTGAAATATTTGTAATTGACCTAGGATGACACTGGTGAAGGCAGAAGAAAGAGTAGAGTCCCCCTAATTTTTCCATTTTTATATTTTGCCATATCAGCATAAAAGGATGTGAATAAAATCATTTGAAAACTTTATCAAAATATTTTGTTGAAAATTACCTCCTTTTTCCTGATATATAAAACTAATAAAATCGGAAAATTAGGGGAGATCTTCCTCTTTCATTTGCTATCAATAGTGGCATCCTAGGACAAGTACAAATATACAAAAAAAAAAATATTTTATAAAATTTAATCCTCTAAAATTTTAAAGTCCTTTTAAAAGGAAACAGGATCACGAAATGAAAAACTGTAAATACAGTTTTACTACATTTAACCTCTAGTTTCAAACGTATATTATCCAGTTCGTGTTCAACGATTTTTTTCATTTTTGTAGGACGGTGTTTTAAGACGATCTATGTAGTGATGTCCATCCGTCCGTCTGTCTGTTGAAAACACGTTAACTTTTGAAAGACCTTATGGACGCTCCTGAAGTTTGGCATATATGTTGGCCATTTACCTGGTCAGGTTGGTATTGCAATCCAGCAAAATCGGTCCAATGGTTCAGAAGTTATGAGCAAACTAATGAATTTCGGCAAGGGTTTTTTTGTGAATTTAAGAGATAAAAAACACGCTAACTTTCGAAATGGCCTGATTGTTATTGAATTTCAGCCAAATCGGTCCAGTGCACGGTGGTCAATTCCGGCCAAAAATCAATAACTTTTTTATTTCTGCATGCAAATAGCTCAAATTTAATATTCGAATTAAGAATAACATATCTGATACCTTGCCCAAATGTTGGACCTACAAATACAGTGGTTGGCCAAATAATCATGGACGTCCAAAATGTATCAAACATGTCTTCATATAAACAGCAATAATTTAATATCCGCATTAAGAATAATATATCTGATCTCTTTTCAAAACGTTGGACATAAAAACACAGTGGTTGGCCAACTAAGCATGGACGTGTCAAATGTATCAAACTAATTAAGGTGGGGGTTGCAACTAAAAGAAACAGCCATAGTGTTAGCAATTTTTTAAAAAAATAGATACGCAATACTTTTTAATTCTGTTTTTTTATTTGAAATATTAATAATCGTAATATTTTTAAAAGTTTAAAAGACAAAGAACTGCCAGGGTGTCCAGTTAATTGTGGAATGCTTTTTTTTAAAGGACAAAATGGCCGCAGTTGTACAGCAAAAACAACTAAACCGATTTTGATGACATTTTTTTTTTTTTTTTTGTAGATTATTTAATTTTCTAATACTTATCGTGACAATTTTTAAAATTTGACCTAATTAATTTTTGAATGAAAGAAGAAATTGAAGTTTTTCTATTTTTTGAGTTTACGTTAGCATATCTTCAACAAAAATCAATTTTTTTCCAAAAAAAAAATGGCCACGTTAAGTGCTTGAAAATTTAATTATCTACAAATCAAAAAAAAAAAATATCATTAAAATCGGTTTAGTAGTTTTTGCTGTAAAAATGCATCCAATTTTTCCCTTAAAAAACACACACGATTATCTGGCAACCCTGAAAATTCTAGTTGACCAAATTTTGTGTTATGCAATTTTTAAAAATGCTAAAATGTTCTTACTTTCAAATGGAAAAACAGAATTAAATAATACTACTATTACGTATTTATTTTTTTAGCTGTTTAAAAATTGCTATCATTAAGGCTGTTTTTTAGTTCCAACCCTCTTAAACCACATTTTTTTTTATTTCTTCTTTTTTTAAGTTTTTTTTAACGCAAATCTATGGGTTTTAAGTCAGTAAATATTCACATTCCCTATTTTGGTGGAGTTTGTAGGCTTAAAAAAGTCCACCATTTGTAAAAAATGAGTCCACTAAAAATGCTCTGGTTTAAAGAATCGGTAAAAGTAGGGGCTGAAATTTAAAATACTTACTTTTAATAGTTAAAAGTACAAACTGCTTTTTATAGCTAACCTCTAATAGCCTCTAATTGATTTTTATGGTCTTTCAAAATTTATTTTTTTTAGAGTTTTTTTTGTAATTTTTATCTAATTTTCATACACATCACTTTGAGACAAAAACGCACACAAAATCTGCAAAAACCACATGGAATGATTATTTACTATAGGAATTAAAAATCCATGTCCGAACTTACAAAAATAATGTGAAGAAAAATGCATAGCCAACTTTTATTGAAAACTAAAACTATACATTTTAAAAAAAGCTGAAATGAGAAGCAAAAAATACTCAACTTTGCACCACTATGGACAATAATATAGTGTTACAAGGCCCAAAAAAAGATTTAAATTGTATGTTTTGAAGTATTAGCTATAATATAGCATCAAAAGTTCATCAAGATTTAATAAAAAAATAAAATGATTTTTGGCCGGAATTGACCACCGTGCAGTGGTTCAAAAGTTATTAGCAAAACCGTGAATTTCAGATTAGTTTCACCTTAAATTCACATGTTGAAAGCCCGTTAAACATGTTTTAAAAACATTGGTAAGTCACAAAAATATTTTTGCCACTCAAAAATATTTTTCCACTAAAAAAAAAAATACACTCGAAAAAAATTTTACACTCAAAAAAATTTTATACACCAAAAAATTTTTGTATTTTTTTTTTCAAAAATTACAAAAAAAAATTCAAACTTTATCCTCTCTTGGCCCAAGAACAAAGCCTATTGAAATTGGAAAAAATCAGTCCATATTTAGACCTAGCCCCCATACAAAGGTCCTCTTTAATTTTGGCTCAAATGACTCTAATAACCGTATTATAATATGTATCTTTTTTAAATTTGGAAGTTAAACATGTTTTGTCTTTACAAATCACCATTCCAAATTTCAAAGAAATCGGACCAGTTCTTTTTGTAGCCCCCATACAAACCACCTTCCCGATTTTCACATAAATGTCTCAAATTTCATGAAAATAGAAAATATTTAATTTAAATTTTGTTTGTGTATGTTAAACGCGTACTTAAATAGCTTTATTAAACCTGATAATCATCGGACCAGTTTTGGACTCAGGCCGCTTGTGAACATTTCACCCGATATTCAGTTAAAGCGGTTTATTGTCAACAAAAAGAAGCCTATTTCACTCAAATTTAATTTGTGGGTGTTTTTTACACTTTTAAGGGTTTGACAAAATATAGATCTAATCGGTCCATGGGACCCATTTTCCGGGAAACTCTGGTGTAGGGTATCATATGGTCGGTCTTGACCGACTATAATTTTCTTACTTGTTATTAATAACTTTGCAATTTTACAAGCTTTCTGAAAATAAAATTGTAAAATTACAGTTTTTTGGCGCAATTGAAATTATAAGGAATTCTCGTGAATTAACTAGATATTTTTTGTAAAATTACACTACGTGACAGTTTTTTGACCAAATGTATCTGACACCTAATCTTTATGTACAATTGTCCGCTGAATCCGAATATGAAGTCAGAATGGTCAAAAGTAGAACAGTTTTCGAGATATAATCGTTATTTGTGTTTTTAAAAAAGATGATGTCACTTAAATGCAAATATCTTCAAAACTACTTGTCGATTTATGTATTTCTTTTTTTTAATGAAAGATAATAAAATTACTAAAATAATTATGGGTCGCTTGTGAAGATTAGTCAAGAAATGGCAGAGTTACAGTGGACAAAAGTTCAAACTTCATGAAAAATTTGATGATTTTTTGCAATTTTTCTCTTTTCAAGTTATTTTTTTTAAACCAAACAATTAAAAATTATAATGTTTTATTACATAGAACATTACTTTATTTCAATACGAACATTTTGCGCCCAACAAGACCCAGATTGGTGCAAAAATGACAAAGCTACGGAAGATTTAGTGAATTAACCCACTTTTCATTACTAACATTTAGCTTTGTATATTTACTTGTGTTTTTTTGATAAAAATCGAAAAGTGGGATAATTCAATTAATCTACTGTAACTTTGTCATTTTTGCACCGATCTGGATCCTATTGGGCACAAAATGTTCGTATTGAAATAAACTAACGTTCTAAGTGATAAAATTTTAAAAAATTTTATTGTTTGGTTTTAAAAAAATAAGTTGAAAAGAGCAAATAACGGCAATTTTCTCGATTTTCTAGTAAATATCTCGAAAACTTTTCTACTTTTGACCATTCTGACTTCATATTCGGATTCAGCGTTCGGATTTACATAAAGATTAGGTGTCAGATTCATTTGGTCACGACTTTGATGAAAATTTGTGACACAGAATTATCTTCGAAATTTGTAAAATTACAAAAAAAAAAATTGTAAATTACAAAAAAAAATGTAAATTTCGATTTAAATTTGTTTGTTAAAAAACATGAAAAATTGTCATATATTGGTAAAATGGGATTGGGAAAATGGGACTTTCCTAGTAATTTGACAAAGTTTTTTTTGTGTGTAGATTCGGCCACGTCGAATTTAACTTTTCTACTTGTTTTTGATTATTTTTCCAATCATCAGCTCTCTAAAGAGCAACGCTTTTTTTTCTATTACCTTTAATTTTATTTTGCGGGACAGGCTATTGTACAAACCACTCTCAACTCATTGTTGCATTTACAAAATCCTATGTAGGCTCAGTTTTAATTAAAGGTTAAATTGTTTTAATAAAAAAATTAATTGTATTGACAATTCTTTTTTTTTTTCTGTGAAAAAATTTCATTAGATTTTCAAAACAAAACAAAAAATGTCCCCATTTAGTGAATCATTTTGTGACAAGTTCAAACATTTCCACTAATTGATAAGAAATTGTTGGCACGTGTATATAAAATTTTTGAAAGATGTATTTAAAGCAACGTTAATGACATCTATAAAATGTGACAATATTTCTTAATTCTATTATTTCACGCAAAAACATATTATAAATGACAATATTAATAATTTTTTTAATTTCACTGCAGAAATTATTGAAATATTATATCATTTAATTTCTTTAGCCTTTTGTTTTATTGCCGTTTTAAGTAAAGTTTAATTTTATGACTGACCTAACTTAATATTAGAAACAATAAAAAAAAGACGAAAAAAATATAAAAAACAAAACAAAGAAATAAGTGAAAACAATTAAAAGTCAGTTAAGACCGAACTGGAATTACACTACTCTTGGTTAAAAAATGTTGTAAAAACCTTTAACAGACTTGACATTTCTTAAATATGCATTTATCAATTGAGCTACACTTAAAAACAATATATTTTAAGAATTACTAATTTGTTTGCTTAATGAAATATTACCAACAGGAATCATAAATATGCACAAAAAAATTAAAATTATGCAGTGAAAACATAAAATATTTGCATTAATTTTTTTTTGTACTTACAACTTTTTAAAAGCAAAAATAACGTAGGGTTTTAATATTTAAATTTGAAACGTTAACACTTAAATGCAAGATTTTTTTAAGAAATAAAAAAAATATAATTAAGAAAAATTAACAAAAAATAATAATTAAAAAGACTTAATAGTTGTTGGGTATTTTTGTTGGTTATTGACAATCGTTGCCTTACTAGTATAGTACAATTTCTTCGTCTTTCTAATTCCCATTGTGGATGGAGTCGAATATGTATTAATATTTTAGTTTGTGCACAAACGATTTGTCATTAGACTCGTTTGCTACTTTGTAGTAAATCGTTTCAATTTTTGCTAAATAATCTTAACAATGGAATCTGACAAATTCCGAAACACGTGTCGATTAAGTCTTGCAAAAATTACCAACATAAATAAATTTAAAACAAAAATAATAATTTTCTTGAAAATTATGCTATGAAAATATCACGGTTTTAAATAGTAAAGAAAATAAAGACCAATATATAATATTTTTAAGGTCGAATAAAACTATTTTTATTGTTTAATAAAAATTAATCAGAATTTCCCAAGGAAGTTTTGAAAAAATATTAATAAAATTTAAAAAGAGTCCAATTTATTTGGAAATATTTTTATTTTTTCTTTCTATTTATTTACAACTCATTTTTAATAAATTCAACCCAACCGAGAACAATGACCATCGCGATGTCTCGTTGTAGCGAAAAAAACCAAGGGTTCTGGTCGGAATCGAACCAACGACCTCCACGTTGAAAGGCTAGCCTACGGAGGCCCCACTCCCTATTGACAGATATTGTTAAACTGTCAAATTCAAATGGTCAATAAATTAATGTAGAGTATTAAAATAGATCATTGTTCTTAATTATTTTTTTTGTGCGGTCACAAAAAATGACTATATTTATTTTCAATTAAAATAGAATTCTCTTCTATACAATTTATGTTTTGTGGTTGCTATAAACAGAAAGTTAAATTAAAATAAAATAAAACATACAAACATACAGTGACCATCAAAAGAAAGTATACAGGGCCAATATCTTATTAGAAGTCCAAATATTAGCAATAACTCAAAAAAAAATCATTTTTTTTTTATAAGGAGTATTCTGGTACCTTACATTATGCCCGTACAAAAGAAAAATTAAAAGTCTATTTTAACAAAAGGGTAATTCCAAAAATTTTCGCCCCACTGTTCGGAAACATGCCTTTGGACGCCACTGAGAATTTGGCTCATATATATCCACGTTTATATGAGATATGTTGCATTTTTGGATTTTCAAAATTTGCTGTAGTTTTTAAATTATCGCGGGTCAAAGTTCGACTTTTTTAGCAAAAGTCAGAAAAATACATGACGTTTAACGTGCTCTAACTTTTTAACTAGTAATCCGATTATCACAAGTAATGGTTCATATGAAAGCTTAATTCTTCTTCTTTTAGGAAGTATTTTCAAAAGCATACGGTTTTTTTCAGAAGTGTTGCAAAAATTTAAAAACATTTTTTTTTTGCGAATATTTAAAAAAACACATCTTCGATTTTTTTAAAAACATAATAACATGATAAACAATACTGTTTTGTGCAACATATCCAAAATTCAGAGTGGGATCCCAATGGGATCAAAAAATATTCTGGTTTTAGTACGAAGTTTTTAAATTTTTCCTTATAAAATTAAAATTTTATGTTTCTTCAATATAAAATTTTAAATTTTCAAAGAAAATTATACTATTAAAATTTTGAAAAACATTCAAAACATTAGAAATTTAAATTTTCTAAGGGAAAAATATGAGAACATCGTACTTAAAACAGAATATTTTTTGATCCCATGGAGATCCCACTCTGAATTTTGAATATGTTATACAAAACATTGTTATTTTTCACCAGAGTTTTTTTAAAAAAAATCGAAGATGTGTTTTTTTAAATATTCGAAAAGAAAAAATGTTTTTGCATTTTTGCATCATTTCTGTAAAAAAAACTGTGTTATTTTAAAAATATTTTCTAAAAGAAGAACCTCAGCTTTCACTTGAGCCTAAATTTGTGAAAATCGGGTCATTGGTTAAGAAGTTACAGCTCTTTAAACGTGATGTATTTTTCTTACTTTTGCTTAAAAAGTCAATCTTTGACCCGCCATAATTCGTTAAATACACCAAATGTAAAAAAACGATATATGGTACATAAATCATATTTATAAGGGCTATCTATGTGTCAATGTTCAAATTAATCTGAGACACCATTTCCAAAAATGACTAATATTTGAGCTAAATTTTCTGGAATGGCCCTAGTGTCAAATTCGTTTGTGTCGAATCTTGCACTTAAGTAATACAATTGTCGCACATTTTATTCAGGCCGCCACAGAAAATGGGCGGACTGAAAAGGTAATTTTTTTTTGGTATATGGGTCCAAGTTAGCGTTTTCAAATTTCGCTTTGCACAGACGCACCGACAGATGAATATCGATAGAATATCTTACATTTAACTTTAATTATTTACCAAATTGTGAGCTGTTTTTTTTGGAACTATATCTTACTTTCCACAGACAGACGGATCCGATTTTGCTCCTTCAACAAATTTTTCAGCTCTTTTAGTTTGGACTGCATCGTGCTTTCCCAGTATGTCTAAGAAACCATTATATATCAATTACACCGCTCAACACTCTTTTTTCGGTTTGAATTCTGATGACCAATTTTAGTAGACTTTGATCTCCTGATTCCAAATCTGTTTTCCAAATTTTGCCATCACGTCCAGATTTTTAGTTATTCACGGTTGAAAATGCGAAAAATTACGATTTTTGCATTATTTGAAAGCCTGCACAGCAGCCATTCAGAGGAATACAAATCTGGTATAAAGCGCAAAAATATAATTTGTCTATGGTCTCCAACATAGAAAACATTTTTTTTTAAATTATTACGTTTGGTTGGGCTTTACTTGCGTTTTAAAATTATACTGTTAAAATTACCATTTTTGTAAAAAAGGTAAGGTAGATTACCTTTGTTTTTTTTGATATTTTTCATAGAAAAACTAAAAAAAAAAAATATTTTACAAATTTAAGTTTTCTGTGTTATTTTTCGTAGAAATCGGAAAATATCTTTAATGTCTATAAGAAAGAATGAACTTTTGCCTAAATTTTGAGCTCATCACAGTAAAGATTGATCATCTGGTTTTTGTTTTAGAGCCTTTTAAAAATGGTGCTTTTTCTAATTTTTTTCACAGTGTTTTTTTAAAATACATGTTTGGCCAATAATAGTGCAACAACTTAAAATTTTTTATCATATATTTGAGATCATAGTTCAATTCTACTCTAACGCTTTATACCAGATTTTTATTCCACCCAGTGGCTGCTGTGCAGGCTTTCAAAAAAGGCAAAAATCGCGTTTTTTCGCATTTTCAACCGCGAATAATTAAAATTCTAGATGTGATGGAAAAATTTGGAGCACAGATTTGGAATCAGCGAGTCAAAATTTTTTTTAAATTTTATATGAAACTTGAAACCGGAGCCAAAAACCTTCGATTTGTTGAGCGGTGTTATCAATAATTTATAAACTAATAAGGGTCCTCGACCGATATTTCAACTCGTTTTGCATGGAATGGCAAATGTATTAATTTCTCCAAAAAATTTTCTTTGGCAAAACATAATCATGAAAAGTACAAAATTCGCAGGCATATTTTAAGTGAATGTTTGGTATTGTCTTCAACGAATTTCATAAATTACAGCCCTGTATACTTCCTTTTGATACTCACTGTACATAAGCATTTAAAAATCCGATTAAACGAAATGGCGGAAAACATGTGCAGTAAAAGAAAATGTACAAGTTTGCAAAAAAAAAATAATAATATGAACAAATTTAAAACATTTTTCAAGGCCAAGTATGTTTTAAAACATTAAAAAAAAAACTCAAAAAATCGAAATTTTTTCTTCCTTCCACAGGTTATAAAAAAATGCATATGTTTGTCTCTCCAACCAACTCTGAAAATTTATTGCTCGACAATACGTAAAAAAACTCTCTGAAATATTAAAATTGTTAAGAAGACATTCCAAACTTTAATTAATCAATTTTCATTTTCCAAAATAATGATTATGCTGTCAGGAATAAAGAATATTCTCATATTTTTATTCGATATTTTTTTTAATTTTGGATCTCCACGATTTTATCTAAAATATTGTCACATAAAGTTTTCAGTTTACCTAACGGTTTGCGAGTAAAAAAAAATTAACAAATATAAACATTCCCATGACAAGTCCATATTTATTATTGAGAGATAATCGATTCTATGACACGATGCAATCTAAAATAAAAAAGGTAGAATCCTGAAGTTTAAAAATGGGAAAAATCGGAGCAAGGTGAATATAGATCCCACTGGAAGAACTTAACTAACTTTCGAAAAAAAAATTTTTTGACATTTTTTTTGTATGCAACACTTGTATGTTAGAAGACGTTTAAATTTCAACCTTAAGTTGAAACAGGGGATATAAAAAATGTGTTTAAATAATGATAAAATTTAAATAATTAAGTACAAAATTATAATTAATAAATTTGATAACGTTTATTGCGAAGGCTCTATGCTCCTTATAGGCCCTATGCTCCTTATAGGATCGACGGGAACATATATATATATATTGCGAAGGCTAACAATAAGTTGCTTCATAACTTCCCCAGGCAATCCACCTCCCCCCCCCCCCCCAAACGGCCCTTTCCATTTTGTGACTTTCTCAAAATTTACTTAAATCACGTTACAATTTTATAAAATTAAAATTTTTTAAAATACTTATCTGTCACACTGTATATAAAGCGCCATTAAGACGACCACATTAACCACAAAGAAATGTTACAACATTATCTTACTAATGGTTATCTTTAAAAATTATAATTTATACATACGTAATTAAAAAAAATTATGCATTATTAATTAATGGCACATAATACAAATTATAAATATAGAACTGCAAAAAAAAACTTATGACAAAATTATATCATACCTGTAATAAAAAACACCGCATCAAAAAAAAAAAAAAAAAAAATTTTATTTACACAAACAAAATTTGAGTGAAATTTGCTTAATTTTGTTGCCAATAGACCGATTTTACTGAATATAGGGCTAAAGTTTGTATATTGGTATAAATCCAAAAATGGTCCAATTATATTCAGAATTCATAAGACCCAAGGTACATGTTTAACACATACAAACACAATTTTAATGAAATATTTCCAATTTTCAAGAATTTTGTGAGATTTGTGTGAATATCGTGGTTTTTATCAGGATCTGACACATTTCTCTTATAGAAAAAGTTTAAAACGATTTCACAGAGAAAAAGTTTCATATTCTGAGAAATTTGTCACGTAGGAATAGTTTCAGATTCTTAAGCAATACTTTGATTCTAAGAAATTTTTCGTATAAAAAAAAGTCTTAGATTCTGAGACCATTTTTTAAAGAGTTTCTCAGATTTTAAGATTTCTGAGAAACTCTTTAAATTTTAAAGTCTCTACAAGTCTCTGAAAAAATTGAGATTCATTGAAGATTCTCATACATTTTTTGTATAAAAAAGGTCTCAAATTCTGAGATATTTTACGTGAAGTCTCAGAATCTGACAAATTCTTCCTATACAAGGAGTTTCAGATTCTGAAACATAAAAACCTTTTTCTAATAGAAAAAGTCTCAAACTCTTAGTCTCTTTAAAAATAAAATAGTTTTAATCAGAAAAAAAATTACCTCGAGCTAGACTCTAAACCCTGCTAACTAGTATAATATTTTCAAAGTCATTATATTTAAATGTAAAAGTAATGCAGTAATCAAGGCTTATTATTTTTAAAAGCTTTTTTTGATGTATTTAAGCTCATGCTTTGCAAACCCTGGTTTGCTAAATTAAGCTTTTACATTTAACTAAAATTTTTTGTCAAGTGTCAGAGCTGCTGTAATATTAGACTGTTACAATTCAAGTACAAACAAAAAATCAATTACGAGTACATACAATTCTAAGTCATTGATATGGTTTTGATCGTAGACTGATAAACAAACCTACACAGAAAAAAATATAGGAAAAACATTTTGAGTAATCACTTGTTTAAATTCCAAAAAAAAAAATTGAGTAGTTTTTTTATTAACGCAATTCAAAAATTTACTCAAAAGCTTTAAAAAAAATTTAAGTAAATAATTTAATTTTTTTTTAGTTTTTTTGACTTCTCATTTAGATTATAGTTATTTGTATATAAAAGTTTTAAATCAAAAACATTTTTTTTTTTTGGAACAAAAAAAATTTTAAACTTTTTAAAACTTTACAAAAAATAAATTGATAAATTTTTAGTAAGTTTTTTCTTTACAAAATTTAAAACTTAATTAAAAAAAAAAACGAAAAGTTTTAATTGTGTCAATTAAAAATTTACTCAAATTTTTTGGCATTCATTTAATTTTTTTTTTAAGTTTACTCAATACTATTAAATCATTCACTGGTGCTAAATTGAGTAATTTTTTACTAATAGTATTAAAAATTTACCCAAATTTGTTTTTATTTTTTTCTGTGTAGACATACATATAGCGAGTAAAATATTTGTTTAGATTTTTACTTGCCATTATGTCTACAATGAAAAAAAAATACCGATAACTTTTTGACGCCTCTGAATTAAACATAAACAACAGACATAAATAAATGATTTACAAAAAAAAATATAGACCTATTTTTTCATAAATTTTATCTTATCTTTCAAAAAAAGAACATATTTTACTCATAGAGTGCTAAAAAATATAATTACAGTAGAATTATTAAATTCATATAAAAAAAAAACACTTGGCAACAATCATAATTTGCAAAGTTTTTTTTTGCGTTCAAACAATTTTATGATTTTTGTATAATTTAAAATTTAAGTTAAAAACCTGACCGATATTTTGATAGAAAACTTTATAATGCGAATATCAAAAAAATTCTATAACCGGTCGTACGGTTTCTATAACCCGTCGAACGGGTTTTGAGATATCCCGACTAAAAAAAATAATACAGCGCCATATATCATTTGATCCCAAAAATGGAGGATCCAAAAATATATGGTTATATCTTATTAGATCAAATTAGATATTATTAGATATAATAAGATCCCAAAAATGGAACGGTAAATATTATCTAATTTAATATTATAAAAATTAGATCTAATAAGATATATTAATATATAATTATATCTTATTAGATCTTATATGATCTTCAATATCAAATTTGATGAAATTTTCCGTTCCATTTTTGGGATCTAATTATGTATAATAATATCAAATTTGATCTAATAAGATATAATCATATTTTTTATGATCCTCCATTTTTAGGATCAAATGATGGATCAATTTATATATAATTATTAGGGATGAGATTTTCATGCACTAAAAAATCGAAAATATGCGCTTAAAATATGCACTAAAAAATTCAAAATATGCACTAAAAAACCTAAAAATATGCACTAAAAAATAAAATGTGTGCAATAAAAGTCTTGTTTTCATTCGAAAAACTTCTTAAAAAAGCAAAAAATAAAACCGGACTTAAAAAGTGACATTTAAAACTTTATATAAGCAGGATTTTTTTTTTATAAATTAGGACAATCTATAAAAAAATTAAAAAGAAAAAAATAATTTTTCTTGTTTTCAAAATAAATTTTAAAATTTAAAATAGTTTTTGAAACAAATAAATTTCAATTTATGTTTTTGCTAATTTATATCAAATTATGCAAAAATATGCACTTAAAAGTTGGAAATATGCACAATATATGCACTTAAAATCAAAATATGCTAAAATATGCATTTTAACCAAAATATGCAAAAATATGCAAAAACAAATCGATGCCATTTTAAAGCAAATTTCTTGATTCGGAAAGATAATTGGTCAAAATCGTTTTTAGACTATCGACAAAAAACATGCATTTGCATGGAAATCTCATCCCTAATAATTATATTACAAAATATATTATTATATCAAAACTTTTTTTACTTGGGATCGGCCAATTTTAATATATGATCATATATGTTTCCGAATTCATGATGTATGGTCAGATGTGTAAATATATGACCATATAGATTTTATTTTTAGCCAGGAAATTTAACTTAATATTAGAAAAATGCATGAACTATTTTCTAAGAAATTTTTTCTAAATTATAGTCATATATTTTTTTCAGTGTACTATTGAATACCATATTATTTTTTGACACAATCATTCTTTAAAGTGTACTTAACTCAACCATCATTATCATTATAATACCAATTCCTAATTCCCTAGGGGCTTTAAATATACCTTTATACTTTTTGTATGAAATCATAGAATTTTGTTTGTGTAATTTTTTATAAAATTCTTTTCTTCGTCTACATTATTTTTTTTCTTTTCTTCTCATAATTTATTTTAATTCTTTTTTATGTTAAACTGATGACGTGATTTTATTTTATAACAAAAAATAATTAAATAAATATAAAATTTTATAAATTTTACATATCGAGTATGAATATTCAAAACATGCTATGTGCATTATGAACATTTTTTAGGAGATCAACAAGAACGGTAATTTTTAGGTAATTCTAAGAGTTATTTTTAATATTTTTTTTACAATATAATTAAAAACAATTATTATAAAAACAAATACAAAAATAAAAATTAATTTGATAGATAACAACTAATTCAGTAAACACATTTCTATCGAATACTCTCTTTCGAAAATATTGCAGATAGTAAGTTTTGAATATTTGCCCTCGATACACTAAAATTAAATGTATTAGTTTTTTATACTCATTATACAGTCCATGTAATTTTGTATTTTACTCAGCCGTAAATTATCAGCATGGAAAATTTTTTAAACAAAAATTTTTATTAAAATAATTATACTTTTATATACATAAATATGAAACAATGATGATAATATAAACATTTATACATATTTTTTATATTGTTTTTAATTTTATTTTTATTTAATTCTCTTTTTACTCTCTAGTATGTCTACAAATAGGCATATTTTTATGTATATTTGAAATATCAGCGACCTTTTGTAACAACGTGTTGACATAATTTTTTTTGTTGTTATTTTAAGAATATTTTATTTATACACTCAAAATAATCACTCTGTTAAATTACAGAGATACTCTGCTGAGCCAGCAGAAAATACCATAGATTTCCAACCAGCAAGATTTTTTGTTATTTTACAAAGAAAACTCTGTAAAATGATTTCGATAAAAAAAACTGTAAATTTACAGAATTATCTGTAAAATATTGATAAAAGCGACCAGAATTTGACTATTTTATTTACTATTTGATTTCTGGTCAAATAGCCAATCTGGTGTTGACAATTGAAAAATGCCATCGAGTAAATTTGCCCGCTTTAATGCTTAAAAATTGTAAATTTACTTTTTTTTATTTTTGTGAAAGTTTTTTACGAGTACCTCCAATTTTACACGACATCCTCGTAAAATTTTCCAGGGTTTATAATTACAGAGCAATAAATAAAAATACAGTTGAAATTTTGTATTTTGGTTACGAGAAAAAACATAAGTATTTTATAAAATCTGTATTTTAACAAAAAACTCTGTTTATTATCTCTAAAATAGAGATTACAAAGTAAAAAGTAAAATTACAGATAAAATTTTGTTTTTCGGTTACAAGAAAATACAAAGTATATTATTAAAATCTGTATTTCGACAGATAACTTTGTCAAATAACTGTCGAATTGAGATTACAGTCATTTTACAGAGTTTTTAACAGAGTTATTATTTTGAGTGTAGAATTATAGATTAAAGTCTAATTTGATAACTTTTTTTTTTTTATTTAATTTATAATTATTAAAAATATTTTTTTTTTGTTTTACAATTTGGTAAAATTTTATTATATCTTCCACTCTACTGATGGAGGTTATATAAGTTTGTCATTCCGTTTGTAACACCTCGAAATAGTGGTATATATATTAATGATCCTCGATCGATTTTAAGACGATCTAGGGATGCCCGTCCATCTGTCTGTCTGTCTGTCTCTCTGTTGAAAACACTCTTACTTTTGAAAGACTTTACGGAGACTCTTAAAGTTTGGCATATATGTTGGGCATTTGCCTGGTCAGGTTGGTATTGCAATCCAGCAAAATCGGTCCAGTGGTTCAAAAGTTATAAGCAAAAGACTGAATTCGGCAAGGGTTTTTCGTGAATTTACGAGATTAAAAACACGCTAACTTTCGAATGGCAATTCTGAGGATGCTGAAGCTTGACGCATATATGTCGTTCCCCTGGCCTGGTTCGTATTGAATTTCAGCCAAATCGGTTCAGTGGTTCATAAGTTATTAGTAGGGATGAGATTTTCATGCACTAAAAAATCGAAAATATGCGCTTAAAATATGCGCCAAAAAATTCAAAATATGCACTAAAAAACCTAAAAATATGCACTAAAAAGTAAAAAGTGTGCTGTAAAAATCTTGTTTTCGTAGAAAAAACTTCTTAAAAATAAAAAAAGCGCCGGGTTTAAATAGTAACATTTTAACCTTTATATAAGAAAGATTTCTTTTCAGAAATTAAGACAATATATAAAAAAATTAAAAATAAAAAATAATTTTTCTTATTTTGAAAATAAGTTATTAAAATTTAAAATAGTTTTTGTAACAAAAATCTTTTAATTTGTGTTTTAGCTAATTTATGCCAAAATATGCAAAAATATGCACTTAAAAGTTGGAAATATGCACAATATATCCATTTTAAACCAAAATATGCAAAAATATGCATTTTCACCAAAATATGCACAAATATGCAAAAACAAATCGATGCCATATTAACGCAAATTTCTTGATTTGGAAAGATAATTGGTCGATATCGTTTTTAGACTATCGACAAAAAACATGCATTTGCATGGAAATCTCATCCCTAGTTATTAGCAAAACCGTGAATTTCAGATTAGCTTCACCTTAAATTCACGTGTTGAAAACCCGTTAAACCTGTTTTAAAAACATTGGTAAGTCACAAAAAATATTTTCAACGTATTTTTGTCACTCAAAAATATTTTTATACCAAAACAAAAATACACTCGAAAAAAATTTTACACTCAAAAAAATTTTACACTCAAAAAAAATGGTTAATTATTTTTTTTTCAAAAATTACTAAAAAAAATTTTTTTTACACAAAATAAAATATTTCTAATCAAACTGTTATTTTCTTCATGTTAGAAAATTTACTATCACTTAAAATGGGCATTGTGGAGGGTATTCATAGATTCGGCCAAGTCGAATTTAACTTTTCTACTTGTTTTTTTATCAATTTTTTTTGTCATCAAATTTTTTTTTCATCCAATATTTTTTTTTTTCATTATATATTTTTTCATCAATTTTTTTTCATCAAATTTTTCATTATCAATTTTTTTCTCACCAAAAAAAATTTTTTTTTTCATCAATTTTTTTTACATCAAAAATTTTTTTTTTTTTCATCAAAAAAATTCATCAAAAACTTTTTTCACCACAAATTTTGGGTTCATTAATTTTTTTTTTAAATCATTTTGTTTTTCGTGAAAAAAAAAAAAATTTTTTTTTACCAAAACTACTTTTTCACCAAGTCTAATCTTTTCGCATAAAAATTATCCATTTGTTTATCAAATGTACATGAAACAAGTGAGAGTGTTACATTCTTTGGTGCCAAACCTTTTATACTCTCCAAAATGTAAAAACACTTTTTTTGCACTTATTTTTGCAATCACTTACGAAATGTACAGCTCTTTTGGTTTTTTAATGGGGTCCTCGACTGATATTTCAATTCGTTTTGCATGGAATATATATATAATCCTTGAAATTCCTATAAGGAACATAGGGCCTCATGGAATAGCAAAGTAATATAACATTATTTTTTTTAAAAAAAACTTTGCTTTGGCAAGTACACCCAAATCTTCCGGAAAACATTATCATGATTTAATGTTTTGGGCAAGAGTACAAAATTCGCAGGCATTTTTAAAACAATTCATTTTCGGCTGGAGGATTTTACATTCCAAATATCGAGGGCCTATATTCAAAACCCTGTATCTAAAAAAACACAACTTTTGAGGAGAACCAAGAAACTGTTTATTTCGCGTATTGTTAGAGTAATTAAAATTCGATATTCTACAATATTTTTTTTTAATCGCCTACTGAATCTCATATATAATTCGATTTTAAAATTTTGCACTATTGGGGATTTTATGAGAGATAGAGGGTTTTGTTTCTCAAAACAATTTAAAGTACATGAATGAAAATGATCAGATAAGGGGTTTTGCATTTAAAAAAATATGAATTATTATGATATCATTTACAATATCGGTAAATTTTTAACGTGATTTATTAATGATAAAGGTTTACGAAAAATTCCGAAATAGCAGTTTTGATCCACAGGTGCTGATTTTTAAGACAAAAATTATTTTTTTTACCAAATTTATCTCAAAAGTTGACAAATTGTGTAGAATGTTATGTAAAAAATAGTAAAAAAATTAAAAATGCGATTTTGGTCAGTATCGCGATTTTTAAGATTAAAATTTTGGTTTCATAATCTACGAAGACATCAAAATTTTAAGCTATATTTTTCAAAAAAGTCAGACAAAAATTTTCAGCAAAAATTAGCATCAGTGGACCAAAATCGTGGTTTTGGAATTTTGTTGACAAATTTTTGTTCAGCATGCAAAAATTAGTATGAAAACATGTAATGCATGACGAAATTATTCAAAAAAAAAAATATTTGTTTATTAATGTGACACGAAGTGTCACATTTAAAATACTAGAAATTTCATCAGCTCTCATAATCGCTTTTGAAAACGTCCATATTTTT
Organism: Pegoplata infirma; assembly: GCA_963921195.1. Lineage (NCBI taxonomy): Eukaryota > Metazoa > Arthropoda > Insecta > Diptera > Anthomyiidae > Pegoplata > Pegoplata infirma. Next base: position 230,100,484 of record OY992536.1, on the reverse strand, counting down.
TTTTGGTTGCGGTACAATAGCCAAATACCGTTATTTTATGTGGGTATCGGTTGCCAACCCTGATAAAAAGTGATTCTTCTTTAATTTTTAATGATTTGTGTACGATATTTTTTTTTATTGTTGGCATTTTTTTAAGAAAAATAATTACTATTTACTTACTTGTATGGGTTTTTTTCTTTTTAGAAAAAAATTCGAATTTTTTTTTATAGAAATATAAAAACATATTTGTATCGAGTGACTTTGGCACGATGGATGAGTGTCTGGCCAGAATGTAGTTGATTGCGGGATCGATTCCCCAAAAATTTTATTGAAAATTTTTTAAAATAATATTCAATAGAAAAATTGTAAAAATAATCTACGAAATCATTAATTTTTAATGTTTTCGTAGGTAATTTTTTTTTTTTGAATTTGTTGGTAAAAATAACACATAGGACGATATATCGCCAAGAAGATATTGCGGCAATATGGAAATTTATCATTTTAATAAAAAATCAAAGAATTATTTTTATTATATCGCCGTTTTTTCATACGAACGATGAGCAAAAAAAAAAATATTGAAAATTTGTATTTATTTTTATTTTCTTTAAAATAAAATAATTTATTAATATCAAGAACAACAAAAAATCTTTAAAAGAATATAAATTTGGCCGAAAACCACAAATTTGCGTTCAAAGATAAAATAAAAAATTCAGCAAATGTTGCGGATATATTTTTCAGGTGAACGCAAATATCCTTTGAGAGAATCGATGTAGCTTTATCGCCGGATTATCATTTTAGTGATATTCCGGCGATACATACAAATCTATTATTTTTAGTTTATGCGTGTTTATCGCGATTATCTGGCGATATTACCCTGGGCAGAATCAGAGGTTCAGTGGCTTAATCCATCAGTTGCAAGTAAGGAACATTTGTGTTACCAATTATATCTCTCACTGTATCATCGTTTATGATTATTGTAATAATAATAGTTATTAATAGTTGCACTATTACAGACATTTAAATTGCCTGAAATAAATGTATAATTTAATTAATAATTACAATTTTCATGCGCATATAGTTAATTGAACACACGTTTTTCGCTCAGAGAGTAGGAAGAAAATACTCATTTTGTAATTGAATAAATTGACAAGTTACTAAGTATTAAAAATGTTAACTTCATTGTAATATTAATAAACTAAAAATAGATACATTTAGAAAAAGTGTTGACTGTTAATTAACCCTCTGATGTATAGATATGCTTTTAAGGGGTCTAGAAGATCAATATTTTATTGTTTGTAAGAAATTATAATGGTCATCATGTGAACTACCGTCCGAATGGAATGATGGAGTCATTGTTACTATACCCAAAAAAGGCGACTTAAACGAATGCAGTAACTGGAGAGGTATAACATTGCTCAATACCATTCAAAAGATACTAGCTTTTATTATTTTAGAACGCATCTCTTCAGTTGTAGAATCTTCTCTGCGACGTGAACAAGCTGGGTTTAGACCTAACAGAAGCTGTGTTGACCGAATAAATTCACTAAGAATAATTGTCGAACAATCGGTTGAATTTAACTCACCATTATTCTTACTATTTGTCGACTTCAAAAGAGCCTTCGATACTATTAACAGAAATGCTATTTGGTATTGCTTGCGTCATATTGGAATTCCGGAAATGATAATCTCCTTAATAAAAGAACTATACCGCGATGCTTCATGCAAAGTCCGTTTTAAAGGTCATGATAGTTCTAGCTTTAACATCAACAAGGGTGTAAGACAGGGTTGTGTTCTTTCGCCTATTCTTTTTCTAATAGTGCTTGATTATGTAATGGTACAAACAAACAAAGAAGCTCCCGATGGAATCCAAAGGCTGCATGACCTGGATTATGCAGATGACATATGCATGATGTCGCATACACTGTCTGGCATACAACACAAGTTAAACAGACTTAAGGAAAATGCGCTTAGAGTGGGCTTAGAAATTAATGTCCCTAAAACAAAATTGATACGGCTAAAAACAAACAACACAGATCCTATTTTTCTCAACAACGAACGAATTTCCGAAGTTCAAAAATTCTGCTACCTTGGCAGTATAATCACCACAGATGGCGGAGCAGATGACGATGTATCAAGTCGAATAAACAAAGCGAGACATGCTTTTGCCTCCTTAGGAAAAGTGTGGCAATCCTCACGCATATCAAACAAACACAAGATTCGTATTTTTAACGCAAGCGTGAAATCTGTGTTGTTATACAGCTGCGAAACATGGAAGGTTACAGACAACATCGTAAGAAGACTCCAAACCTTTGTAAATAAATGCTTGCGCCGTATACTGCGCATATTCTGGCCCCAAAGAATCTCAAATGTAGCACTTCTTTCCCTATGTAACACCGAGGAAATATATACTGAAGTATGCCGCAGAAAATGGTCGTGGGTGGGACACACTCTTCGTAAAGATGTAGCTGATATTGCTCGTAAAAGTTTTGAGTGGAACCCACAAGGAAACCGCAGTAGGGGCCGCCCAAAGCTCACATGGCGAAGATCAATTGATGATGAATGTAATATGATGAGGGTGACGTGGCCACAAGTTAAGCTATTGGCACAAAACAGGCAGAGTTGGCGTGTATTCGTAAATAATCTTTGTGTTGCTAGAAGCTCCACTATGGAGTAGTATTTTAATTTTCATATTTTAATAAATATATTATTAATTAAAATATTAACTAATAAAAAAAAAAAAAAAAATATAATTTGTCCAACGAGAAATCTAAAAAATAAATTAGGTGACCTTTTTCATCACCAGCGCTTTTCGATGTTCACAATTTATTTTTGTTAAAATGAGAATAAATACGAATATCAAAAAAAATTTAAAATCAGTTGAACGGTTTTCGAGATAACGCTATTTAAAATTTGAAGAAAATTGCGGGTTTTTTCCAACGTGCAAGAAATTAAAAAAAAAATGCCTGCGAATTTGCCAAATTCTTGCCCAAAACATTGAATCATTATAATGATTTGCGGAAGATTTGGGTGTACTTGTCAAAGCAAAGTTTTTTTTTTAAAAAAAATAATGTTATATTACTTTGCTATTCCATGAAAAACGAATTGAAATATCAGTCGAGGACCCCATTAAAAAACCAAAAGAGCTGTACATTTCGTAAGTGAGTGCAAAAATAATTGCAAAAAAGTGTTTTTACATTTTGGAGAGTATAAAAGATTCGGCACCAAAGAATAAAACGCTCTCACTTGTTTTATGTACATTTGATAAACAAATGTAAAATTTTTATGCGAAAAGCTTAGACTTGGTGAAAAAGTAGTTTTGGTAAAAACAAATTATTATTTTTTCACTAAAAACAAAATTATATTAAAAAAAATTTAATGAACCCAAAATTTTTTGTGAAAAAAAGTTTTGATGAAAAAAAGTTTTTTATGAATTTTTTTTGATGAAAAGAAAAATTTTTTTGATGTAAAAAAAATTGATGAAAAAAATATGAAAAAAAAATTTTTTTGGTAAGAAAAAAATTTGGGGGTTTGGTAGGAAACATTAGACACCTTCTTCTTCCAATTATTTAATCCAATTAATCATAATTAAAATATATTTTTTTATATCCACGCCCACAAAAGGGGCGGGCAAAGTTTTTTTTTTTATCCGCTGGGTCCAAATGCAGGGTTTTGAGCTTCGTCTGACATAAAAATGTTGCATTTGCTTAAAAAAAGTACAAAAAGCCCTGCAAAAAAATACCATTTTTCAGGGGTTGGTTTAGTTCTCCAAGGGGGAACTTTTTTCCCCTTGGTCCGATTTTGCCCATTTCCGAACTTAACATGCCTAGGAATATAAGACATATTCGTGCAAAACCTCGAAAGTCTAACTCTTTTATTTTGGACTGTATCGTGTCCTCTACAGACGGACAGACGGGCGGACGGACATCGCTAGAATGTCTTAGAATCGATCACTGATCAATAATATATACACTTTATGGGGTCCTAGACCGATATTTCAATGCGTTACACACGGAATGACAAAGTGAGTATACCCCCATACTGTGGTTGGAGGGTATAAAAATTCATGAAAAAAATTTGATGAAAAAAAATTTTGATGGAAAAAAAAATTGAAAAAAAAAAAAATTGATAAAAAAAAAAAATTTATGAAAAAAAAAATTTTATAAAAAAAAATTTGAAGAAAAAAAAAAAAAAAAATTTATGGAAAAAAAAATTTGATGGAAAAAAAAAATTTGATGAAAAAAAAAATTGATGAAACAAAATCCAAAAAACATTATCATGTTAAAAATCTCAAAATTTCTTATCCTGGACCCTTTCATACACAGAAAATAATATTGAGAAAAACAATTTGAGTAATCACTTGTTTTAATTAAAAAAAAAACAATGAGCAATTTTTTAATTGACAATGAGCAATTTTTTAATTGAAATTAAAAATTTGAAATCATCTTTATTAAATTTTCCTATGTCTTTAAGACATAAATATATTTGGTAAAGTTTGAAATTTTTTTTTTTTTTTAAATTTTAAACTTTTTTAAACTTTTTAAAAAAATAAATTTATGAATTTTTAGTAAATTTTTACTTGACACAATTAAAAAGTTACTTAAAAAAAAACAAAAATTTTAAGTAAAGTTTTAATTGTGTCAATTAAAAATTTACTCAAATTTTTTATACCCTACACCACTCTGTGGTACATGGTGTAATGAGTTTGTGCTGATGTTTGTAACTACTCGAAATATTGATCCTAGACCTTCCTTCAAGTATACCGATCGACTCAGAATTACTTTTTGAGTCGATTTACCGATGTCCGTCTGTCCATCTATCGGTTTAAGCACGATACAGGTCGCAATTTTCAATCAATTGAAACTAAAGCATCTTTTGGCCCAAGGACGAAGCCTATTGAAATTGGAGAAAATCGGTCCATGTTAAGATCTAGTCCCCATACAAACGCCCCCTTTGGACTCAGCTTAAATGACTCTAATAACCGTATTATAACAGATATCGCTTTGAAATTTAGCAGGTAAACAAATTTTGTATGCACGAATCACCCGATATTCACACAATTCACTCAAAATTCATAAAAATGGAAATATTTGATAAAAATTTAATTTTTAGGTGTTAAACCTGCACTTTAGTAACCTAATCAAATTGGAGTATATTTGGACCATTTATAGATTTAGTCCCCCATACAAAAATTTCGACCGATATTCAGTTAAATCGGTCTATTGACAAAAAAATAAACCAATTCCACTAAAATCGGAAACATGTACCGATCCAATCGGTACATGTTTAGACTTGGACCCATTTTCCGGAACTGGGGTAGGGTATCATATGGTCGGTCTTGACCGACTATAACTTCCTTACTTGTTTTTTTTTTCTGTGCGATATCTCAAAAACCGTTTGACTGATAGTAAAAAAATTTTGATATTCGTGTTCGCGCATCAAAATTAATAAAAATGGTGTACTGCAAATTCACACAAATATGTCTTATAGTCCTAGGCAGGTTAAGTTCGTAAATGGGTAAAATCGGAAAAGGGGGGAAAAAGCTCCCCCTTGAATAACTTAACTAACCTCTGAAAACACAATTTTTTACATGTATTTTTGTTAAACAAATGAGCAATTTTTGTGCTAGAGATAGTTCAAAGACCTGCTCTTGCACCGAGGGAATTACAAAATTTCGCTTTTTCGGCTCCTTCCCCTTTTGAGAGTACGTAAATAAATAAAAAGTTTAAATAATGATAAATTTCAATAACTTTCCTGCAGAAAGTGAAATAAAAGAACTTGAAAACATTTATGGCGAGGGGAAAAAGTTACCAACAATTTCCCGGTTTTTAAGTTAATTTTTTTTTATAAATGTATCATTAAAACTTGTTCACTGAATTGTTACTTCGTTAATTTTTTTTTTTTTTTTTTGTTAAAACGTTAAAAGGTTAAAAAATATTTCAAGTGCATTAAAATATTGTATAAATTTAACCAACTGTTTGCTGATTTTAATCAAGTTTTAATTAATAATCTTTTAAAAAAATAGGTTATCTCACTTTTGTATGAAATTCTCTCAAGTTTATTATTAACTAATAAAAAAATTAGGTCTGTGTTCTAAAACAAACTAATCGAAATATAACAGTTTATAACTTCAATGCCGTTCGTTGCATGTTGTGTTTGATCTATTTGAATTTAAAATATTGTTAAAACTCCCTGTAATTGAACACATATACAAAATAATGTTAAAAATTTGGTTATGATTACATCCCTATTTTAATTCAGTGGAATGAATTTAAATGAAACAAATTCCTTGTAACTTTTTGAAAATTAACTTTTGATCTGAAAGAATATATTCTTTAAAACTCTGCCACACAGAAAAAACAGCCTGTTTTTTGTTGTTTTGTCCAATAAAAAAATATTTTACAACATAAAAGAAAACAAGTGAGAGTGTTAAATTCGGCTGTGCCGAATCTATTATACCCTCCAAAATATAAAAAAAAAAAAAAAATTGTCAGGGGCGTTTCTTTTTTTTTTTGGGGGGGGTTGATAGGGTCAGTGGGGGACGTTGAGAGCACCTTCCCATCGCGATAAATATACCAAATGTTTCGTTTAATTAACAAAAATACAAAAAAAACATGTAAAAAAGTGTATTTTTTTAGAGGTTGGTTTAGTTCTTCAAGGGGGAACTTTTTTCCCCCTGGTCCGATTTGGCCAATTTCCGAACCTAACCTGCCTAGGAACATAAGACATATTTGTGCCAAACTTGAAGGGTCTAGCTATTTTATTTTGGACTGCATCGTGTTAATTACAGACGGACGGACGGACGGACAGACGGACGGACGGACGGACATCGCTAAAATGTCTTAGAATCGATCACTGATCAATAATATATATACTTTATGGGGTCCCAGACCGATATTTCGATGCGTTACACACGGAATGACAAAGTGAGTATACCCCCATACTGTAGTTGGAGGGTATAAAAAGTTTGGTCAATATGAAAGGTGATTAAGTGAAAAACAAACTAGTTTGAACTTTTTTCATTTTGGTTCAAAATTACGCCCTCTATTGGAAAAAAATGAAAAAAATTAAAAAAAATCAATTACTAAATACACCGATTCAATTACTTTAGTATTTGAATTTCCTCCGAGCACGAAAATTGTAATATAGATTACTCAAGTAATTGGGCCAATTACTAAAATAATTGAACCAATTACTTTAGTAATTGGACCAATTACTTTAGTAATCAATATTACAATTTTCGTGCTCGGAGGAATTTCAAATACTAAAGTAATTGAATCGGTGTATTTCGTAATTGATTTTTTTAATTTTTTTTTATTTTTTTCCAATAGAAGGCGTAATTTTGAACCAAAATTAAAAAAATTGAAAGTAGTTCGTTTCTTACATAATTACCTTTCATATTGACCAACTATTTTTTTTCTTTTATGTTGTAAAATATTTTTTTATTGGACAAAACAACAAAAAACGGGCTGTTTTTTCTGTGCATAGACAAATTCTTGGACCATCAATACGATATTCTGTCGTTGAATATCACTGTTTTAGTTTAAATTTTATTACGTTTTAAGTATCACAGTGACCCTATTGAAATTTTATGCTGTCTGCGATCTTGACTATTTTGCATTCTTTAATTTAATATTGTGGTTTTTGCCACAAACGAAATTCACTTGCACGCCCCTTTTAAACAGCCAACCACAGCTAAGGTGCAATTCAATATTATTTTTAACAATAACATAAATTACACTCATTACAAAAATTTGTGCAGAGGTAACGAAAACCAATATAAAGCACACGAAAGCCTTATAATACGGCATGTTTGATTTCTAAAAAATGCGAAATGGCACGAATAAAAAATATAATTTTGTCAAAATCGTTACGAAATTTTCATATCAAAACGATTTTAAATTGGGACGAAATAAAGTTCACTGAGATATGACATAATCCCCTCGGACATTATCCCCATTTCCGTTATGGGATTATGACCAAATTCATTTCGGTTTTAATACCCATAATGTTAGGGGGAACTATGACCAAAAAAATTTAGGACACAATCCCAAATGGAAAAAAATTAACTTAATTCCCAGTGGATTTATGGGAATAACAACCACGTAACAAATGGCCATAATCCCCATTACAGGGATAATGTCCAATATACTAATTGACCATAATTCCAAAAATTGTATAGTTTTTGTTTTAAGTTTAGGGCTCATAATCCACGCCAAAATCGTGGATTATGACCGAAATTACTTTGGACTTAGTTCCCATAATATGAATGGGGGTTATGACCGAACAAATGTACATACGGTATTATTATACGGTATAATTCCCAACAGGGAACGAACATAATCCTCATTGGGATTATGATAGTTTTTGAAATGGTCATAGCCCCCACAACAAATATGGGTGATGCATTCGGTCATAATCCCCATTTACGTTATGGGGATAATGTTCGTCTTGATTATGTCCGTGGGGGTTATGTCCGGTAACCGAAGTTCACATGCTTATTCATTTGGAATATGGCGATTTGAACGAGTTTGACCAAAATCAGACATCCTCAAAATTCAGATGGCGCGGACTGCTGAAATCGAGAAGTTTGAAATATCTTAGCTTAAAATTAAAAACTATTTTACCACGTTATATTTTTCTTTATTTATAAAACTTGTTGGGTCGTTTAAAAGTGCTTCCATTTTGTATACCCTCCAACTACAGTACGGGGTTATACTCACTTTGTCATTCCGTTTGTAACGCATCGAAATATCGATCGGGGACCCCAAAAAGTACATATGTTTTGATCCATGAAAGATTCTAAGACATTTTACCAATATCCGTGCGTCCGTCCGACTGTCTGTGGAAAGCACGATTCAATCCAAACTACAAGAGACTCCTGAAGTTTGGACCAGGGGAAAAAAGTTCCCCTTGAAGAACTAATCCTGTCTCTAAAAAATCCATTTTTTGTTAAACAATTTTACCATTTTTGTGTCAGAGGTAACTCAAATGTGCCTCCAACGGATATCACACTGTATTCTCATGTCCAGAGTATCAAGAGTATCAGATTAATCAATACCTATACCATCCGATCGGCGGGGGTCATCTGGAGCACCTTATCTCTCGTGAAAAATGTTTAGAAATTAATTTTTACGCTTTTTGCACTTAAGTAATGCAATTTAGTCAGTATTTAAATAATTTTCTGATATCCACGCCCATAAAAAAAGGGGCGGAACAAAGAAAACGACATTTTCGAATCCAGGGTCCAGGTGCAGAATTTTGATTTTCTTCGGGCATAAAAGTGTTTCATTTGATTAGCAAAAATACAAAAAAAAAAAAACTGTAAAAAATGTTTTTTTATAGGTTGGTTTAGTTCTCCAAGGGGAACTTTTTTCCCCTTGGTCCGATTTTGCCAGCTTACGAACTTAAACTGCCTGCACTCAAATAAAAAACCTTTTCAAATTACTAGAAAAAGTCTCGTAATCCCATTTTACCAATATTTGACAGTTTTCCTTGTTTTTTAACAAATAATTTTCGATCAAAATTTACATTTTTTTTTTGTAATTTTACAGTTTTTCATGTAATTTTAAAAATTTTCAAGATTTTTTACAAAAAAAAAATCTATTAAATTTACGTGAATTTCTTGTAAGTTGTATTTCGCTAAAAAAGATGTAAGCTTACAATTTTATTGGTAAAAATCTTGTAAAATTACAAAAAAAAAACTCGTAATTTTTACTAGGAATTCTCGTAAAATAGGAGTAGTAAAAAATTTAGTTAAGTCACGAAACCTCTTTGTAAGTTTTATCGCTTTAAAAAAATTGTAATTTTAAAATTTTTTTGGTAAAAAGCTTGTAAAATTACAAAATTATTGGTAAAAAGCTTGTAAAATAACAAGGAATTCTTGTCAAATAGGAGGTAGAAAAAACACTCAAAATATTTTGTAGGCAAAAACAAATGAAAAACACACTTAAAACAAGTGAATAAACAATTGAAAACCATCCCAGTAATTATTCATTTGTTTTAACAAACATCAACATTTATTTTTTACTGTTGACAAAATTTTCTAAAATAAATAACATTAAACATTAAAAAATAAAGTTTTTTTCACTCATTTTTACCAACACATTCGAAAAAAATAACCTACGAAAACATTAAAAATTATTGATAGTTCTGTTATTTTTACCAACAAATTTCAAAAAAATAACCTACGAAAACAATAAAAATAATTGATTTCGTAGGTAATTTTTTACAATTTTTTATTGAAATATTTTTTTAAAAATTTTTAATAAAATTTTGGGGAATCGATCCCGCAATCAACTACATTCTGGCCAGACACTCTACCCATCGTGCCAAAGTCACTTGATACAAATATGTTTTTATATTTCTATAAATAATTTTTTGATTTTTTTTTTTCTACAAAAAAATAACTGACTTGTGTAGGTAAAAACTAATGATATTTCATTAAAAAATACCAACAATTTAAAAAAAATTACTTAAAAATTATTACTTAAATCAAAAGAATAATCAGTAGTTTTTACTTACAGAACAAAAATAAATGACTTTAAAAATTAAATGCAAATGAAAGTCTATATTTTTTAGTGTGTTATTTTTGAAACAAAGGACTGAAGTAGTCATTAATAAAAACTGAACATCAAACAAATGTTTTTTCTTTTAAAAACGACTAAACGGAAAACTTTTTAAATAAACTACAAACAGTTAATGACATAATTTTTTGAGTGTATATATTTTAAGTTTCAGGCAAATCGGTTCATAATGGTTGAGATACTTCCCTTGTGAGATATGACATAATCCCCTCGGACATTATCCCCATTTCCGTTATGGGATTATGACCAAATTCATTTCGGTTATAATCCCCATAATGTTAGGGGGACCAAAAAAATTTAGGACACAATCCCAAATGGAAAAAAATTAACTTAATTCCCAGTGGATTTATGGGAACAATAACAATAAATGGCCATAATCCCCATTACAGGGATAATGTCCAATATACTAATTGGCCATAATTCCAAAAATTGTATAGTTTTTTTTTAAGTTTAGGGCTTAGTGATTACAAACTTCATGCATTTAACCTACACCGAAAAAATTTCCCAGTCGTATAGTTAAAGAATTTCCCAGTTAAAACCCAATTCTGTTCAAATAACTAATGTAGTAATAAATAACTGGGATTTCAGTAAATTATAACAGAGTTTTAGTTGCCCTGTGTTTCAATTTATTTCATTTTGTCAAAATTATTTAAAAAAATATAAATATATACAAACCAAAAAAATAAAGAAATAAATAAATATTGGAAAATTTGGACTTTAAAATATTTTGTTTTGGTAAGGTAAGACTGATCTAAGTATTTGATTAAGCGAAATATATTACAAAAATAAGCTAAATCTTATCATTATTTTCAGACAGAGACCAAGAAAACCATGGAATGGAAAAAAAGTCATAGGCGATGCTATATTCAAAAATTAAACAAGAAAAAAATATGTATGATGTGAAAGTGAAAATAAAATGTTAAGATAAATCAAATAAAGGGGATACGAAATAAAAATAATCAATGTTGGTGTTTCTTTATTTATTTTTTGACTTTTTAAATGATTATAAATAACAATGAAAAATAACGTAAATGTTGGTTCCCGTTGACTGGACAATAGTTGTTTTCTATATTTAAAATATTAGTTATTGTCAACCAATTTGAATAACTGGGACTCAGTTAGGTGTATTTTAACTGGGACTCAGTTAAAAAAATAGTAGCTAGTAACTGGGAAATTTTTTGGGTGTACCATCCAACCGCCAAAATCAGGGATTATGACCGAAATTACTTTGGACTTAGTTCCCATAATATGAATGGGGGTTAAGACCGAACAAATGTCGGTCGAGTTCCAAAACAGGGAACGAACATAATCCCCATTGGTATTATGACAGTTTTTGAAATGGTCATAGCCCCCACAAAAAATATGGGTAATGCATTCGGTCATAGTCCCCATTTCAGTTATGGGAATAATGTTCGTGGGGATTATGTACGTGGGGATTTTGTCCGAGGGGGTTATGTCCGGTCAAAAAATGCGTTTTTTGAGTTATTGATGCAGAATTATTCGTTATATCGTGCTTTATATTGTGTCAAAAATTCGTATTGATATCTTTAAAACTCACCGTTTGAGAAGAGTACGCGCCATTATTACATTTTCTATGTACCGGCCTTTTTCAATTAAAAACCAGTTTCAATAGTAAACTTTAAACGTGTTTTCTGCAAAATCAAATATTTTGATTTGTGACACTATACAAGTAAAGGAGCGATATAATCCATGGATGGGCGAATATTGAGGTTATGGTGTACTATTTTTTTTAATATTGAATTATGTTGAAAATCCAAAAAAAAATCTATTTGAGGTCTTTTAATTCGATTTGGTTTATTTTGGTATAAACCTCAATACAACCAACTAAAGGGGGAAGTCTCCGTAGCGCCACCCTTCGATCTTCATGAAATATTTTATATTTCATGAATGCCGATATCTCAAAAACCGTTTGATCAGTTTTATATTTTTTTTTGATATACGTGTTTAACAAGCAAAATTAATAATGTATATGAATTTTTTTTTTTTTATTTTTCAAAATCCAAAGTTTTGGTAAAAATTTTTCAAAAATTCAAATTTTTGATCGAAGGGCGCTACTGGTGAAAATGATCGGATATGGCTCAAATTAGGTTAAAATGAAAGCTCATCTAAAACTGTATAAAAAGGTTCACGGAAAAAAATTTTGGGATTTAAAAAAAAAAATAAAAAATCTTGAAAGAAATTTTGGGATTAAAAAAAAAAAAAATCTTAAAGCAAATGGAAAAAATTAATTTGTATTCGAAACATTTTGGGTATTGTGAAGAGTATTCATGGTGTCGGCACAGTAGAATTTAATTTTTTACTTCTTTTGAGTCTGTAAAAACATACATTTTAATTTTTATTTCATCCTCCATAGACATTCCAGTTATTTTTTTTTTTTCACTTTTGTAAAAACTTGTCGCTTTCTTTTTAATATTGCGAAGATGACGATGACGAAGATTCTTGTTCTAAATACTTGTTTACATGCACGTTCATATGTATACGTAGTCGCATCTATATACTCTGCATGAACACTCATATTTATTACGCACATCAGACAATTTCAGTCGGTTCATCAGTACCGAATATAATCAACATACAGTATTGACCAAAAAAATAGCACCAATTACGTTTTTATTGTGCTTTGATGGTAGCTTTTAACTAGAGATGCGCACCAATCACGAGATTATCGTAAATCACGTGAATCACCTGATTCTTGAGTAAATTTTTTTCTACTCATGCGAGTGTGCGTGAGTTAAATTTTTGCGTGAATTTATCGTTATTTTACTTTTTTCACGTTTTTTTTTGTTCGGTTACGTTTTCATAATTTTTAATGGTTCCCGTGTAAAAATGGATTAGATCTAATCATGTATATCTTTATATATTTATGTATATATCTTTATATAAGGCATTCCACACCAAATGTCCCGCTACAGAAAAACAAGTGTCCCGTAAATTTCTGAATAGGTTGTTTGGATAGCACTATGAAACTAAGAAAATTGCGTTTTCGTAAATTTCTGAATAGGTTGTTTGGATAGCTCTATGAAACTAAGAAAATTGCGTTTTTGGTTTTTCTAATTTTCAAAAACTGGGCTTGGAAGGCGTTGTCAAATATTGGAAAAATGGTCAAATTTGTGGCGAGTTACCTTGATAAAATATTTATCACATTAAAACGGAATGTACCACAATCTCAAAAATTTACATTCTTATATAGTTTTGTATGGGCTATCGATTAAAATTTTTTTTTTTGGAAAATTTTCAGAGCTCGGTCTAAAATTTTCCATTTTTTTAAAAAGTCAATTTATCAAATATCGGGCCACTTTTTTTTTTAAATTTTATTTTTAAAAGGTTAGATGTTTGTCCACCCACACAAAAAAAAATTCAGACACGCGTTTGTCGTTTTTTTCGAGAAAATCGCATTTGAATTTTTAATTTCATAACAATTTTGTAATTTGCTTGTATTTTCTTGTTTTAACGTTGCGAATGAGTAATATTAATTGCATAAATATTACTCATACGCTTTATATTTCCTTAAATAATGGCCATAGAGACTTGAAATTTGGAATGTATGTTCACCTCCCGGAATATTGGTCCACTAAGATTGGATTTTTGCCAATGTTGATTCTAAGGGGGTAAAAAGGGTAAAAAACTGTACTTTTGGTACCTTTAACATTTCCTCAAATAATGGTCCTAGAAACTTAAAATTTGCAATGTAGGTTCACCTCCCGGAAAAAAGATTCACCAAGGCTGGGTAAAAAAGTGTAATTTTGTACTTTTTTATTTACTGAAATTATTGTACCTTTTACACTTTATAAAAAGTACTTTTTATAAAAGTACCTTTTATAAAAGTACCTTTTATACAAGTAACTTTTATAAAAGTATCTTTTATAAAATTACCTTTTATAAAAGTACCTTTTATAAAAGTACCTTTTATAACAGTACCTTTTATAAAAGTACCTTTTATAAAAGTACCTTTTATAAAAGTACCTTTTATAAAAGTACCTTTTATAAAAGTACCTTTTAAAAGTACTTTTTATAAAAGTACCTTTTATAAAAAGTACATTTTATAAAAAGATCCTTTTATAAAAATTATCTTTTATAAATAGTACCTTTTATAAAAAGTACCCTTTATAAAAAATACCTTTTACAAAAAGTACCTTTTATAAAAAGTACCTTTTATGAAAAGTAGCTTTTATAAAAAATACCTTTTATAAAAAGTACCTTTTATAAAATGTATATTTTTTAAAATGTACCTTTTATAAAAAGTACCTTTTATGAAAAGTACCTTTTATAAAAAGTACGTTTTATAAAAAGTACCTTTTATAAAAAGCACCTTTTATAAAAAGTACCTTTTATAAAAAGTACCTTTTATAAAAAGTACCTTTTATAAAAAGTACCTTTTATAAAAAGTACCTTTTATAAAAAGTACCTTTTATAAAAAGTACCTTTTATAAAAAGTACCTTTTATAAAAAGTACCTTTTATAAAAAGTACCTTTTATAAAAAGTACCTTTTATAAAAAGTACCTTTTATAAAAATTACCTTTTATAAAAAGTACCTTTTATAAAAATTACCTTTTATAAAAAGTACCTTTTATAAAAAGTACCTTTTATAAAAAATACCTTTTATAAAAAGTACCTTTCCTAAAAAGTACCTTTTATTTAAAGTACCTTTTATAAAAATTACCTTTTATAAAAAGTACCTTTTATAAAAAGTACCTTTTATTTAAAGTACCTTTTACAAAAAGTACCTTTTATAAAAAGTACCTTCTGAAAAAAGTACCTTTTGTTATAAGTACCGAAAGTACACTTTTTGGTACTTTGTTATTTCCTGAAATAATAATCATAGAAACTTGAAATTTGAAAAGGTTCGCCTCTCGGAAAATTAAGGGGTTAAAAGGGGTAAAAAAAAATACTTAATTATTTCCTGATATAATTGTCACAGAAACTTGAAATTTGGAATGTAAAATCCTTCGGTGAAAAAAAAAAAAGATTGGGAAGAGTACTTTTTGGAAATTCCGTTTCTTAACGGGGATAAAAAGTACACTTTTTGTACTTTTGATATTTGCTGAAACAATGATCCTAGGTAATTGAAATATGGATAATAGGATCGTTCGGTGAAGAAAAAACATTTTGGAAGAGGTACTTTTTGAAAACCCCGTTTCTAATGGGGGTAATAAAGTGTACTTTTGGTACTTTTTTTGTTCCGTAATAATGATCTTAGAAGAAGGAGATGGAATTGAAATTAAAATAGAGTAGAACGGGGAACAAAATGGAATAGAGCAGGGAACAATATGGAATGATATTTTTTACTAAAATTTTTCGTTTTTAACTTTTTTTTACTCCATATTTTTCCCTTCTGGATTTTTTTTCACTCAAACTTATTTTTTGTTACGTCCACAAGTAAATAAAACAAAGACTATATATGGGATTTTTTTTTTTTTTTAAATCGATAGGGCAAACCTGATCGATTTATTATCCGGAATTTAACATTACCGGTAAAGAAGTTCCGGCGGGCGTGCTAGTCTATTCATATATGATCGTAACATCGTGAGTGTGATTAAATTTTTTTCTACTCACATGAGCGTGCGTAAGCGTGAGCACAAAAAAAAATAGTGCGTGATCGCGAGTGACAAACAAGGGAAGTCTCCCTAGTGTCACCAGCGGATCTTTATGGAATCGGTTTTATTTTGTAGAGCAAAAAAAATAAACGGACACGTATTTTTTTTAGCGGCCCAAATTCATATTTAGGGGGTAAAAAGGAGGGGGGAAGATAATGCCATTTTTCACTTTTTTTCGTTTATCTCCTATATTATGCAAAGAAACCTAGTCATGTTACATACCAAATGAAAGGTCTTTGGAAAACCTATCTACATGTGCTAAGAAGGTGTCCAAACATTCACAACTTTTCGTCATATTGAGTAAAATACCAAAATTTTAGGACATTTTTGTTAATAAGTCGAAAAATATTAACTTCTTTGTCCCGTTGTAAGCACCACAAGATAGGCATTTTTAATACCTTTAATCTGATACCACACATGCCTCTATTATTTTTTTGGAAATAGGCGTAAATAGCAAAAAACTGAAAAAGGTCAATTTCCCCCCATACAAATCGACCCCCCTAAAAATGAGTTTGCGCCGCTAAAAAAAAATACGTGTCGAATTAATTTTCGTTCTTAACAATATATCCAAATTTCATGAAGATAGGAGGGTGACACCAGGGAGACTTCCATTTTAAGTTTTTTTTCGTGAGCCCGCGTGATCGTGATTGAAAAGTCACTCACTTTTAACGGAAAAAACTCAAGTTTAATAAAAAATTTAAAAATCACAAGTTATGCTCTTTTTTTGATCGCCACTTTTCATAACCAAACATATTAAATATGACGACCAAACGACCTCACTCACTTACTCAGCACAGTTACACTCACAACATTAATGAGCTAAAGACTTTTTTCTTATTCCATTTTTTATACTTTTTAGTTGTTTTGCCATTATTTAAAGTTTTTATATTTTTTTATATTCTCATTCTTTAGTTTTATTTTTGTCATTAGTAATTTTTTTTTTTTCATATTTTTTATGAATTCTTTTTCTTTTCTTTTGATTATAAGATTTTTTGTTTAAAGAATTTGTTGTATTTTTTCAACGTGTTTCTTCTCGTATGAGTATTCCACTTCATTTGTATTATTGATGAATACCCTACAATCATAAATTCAATTAAAGTTTGTTGACTTTGATGGATGGTAGTTAATTGTTTGTGTGAAACGTATTTCACCTTAGGAAGAATTGTTTTACACCTTTTAAACGGGCATCTGTTGAGGTTAGAAAGGAAAATATTAAAAAAAAGGTAACGTCACGTATTAAAAATATTTAAATGATGAATAAATACACTTAAGTTAACATTACATTTGTGAAAAAGCTTATAAAACAATGTTTGACAGCTTTGTAATCAAAACCTACAAACAGCGTTTTTATTAAAAATTAGTCTTCACCACCTTGCATGCCAACATCGATTTTAACTCTGATCACATCTTTATCACCGTTAAGACAGAAAAAATTCGGACTTAATATCTGCTGAAGAACGGGCTTTTGTGAACTTTCGGAAATCGGACTAAGTTAAATTTAAGGATATGTTGGAACTACAATTTGGTCAATTGACTTCTCCCTCGAAAGCTTCAGAAAGCGTCCTTATGCATTATGGCGCTAAAATGCGCCTGAGGCATGATGTCTAGCAGAAAGACAAGACAGGAAAAATGCAGTGGAACCACTTTAAAGAGTCCCCGCACAACAATGTCGGGGGGGTTGACGTTTTCGGCCATGAGAAAGTATAGGCGCAAAACAAAGGCGGCAACGGGAAATTCAGTCATTCGTTGATATTTACACAATTTTTCACTTTTTCGACACTTATTTAATTTAATGTTATTTTTTTTTTGTGTTTTTTTAGAATTTTAAATATTTTTTTTTTAGAGATCACATTTTTTTGTTTACTTTATCGAAAATAATCGAAATATTTATAAGAATGTGGCAACATTTTCATATCAAAAATTTGAAGAGAGAGAGAAACCGACACAAAAATAAAATTTATTTTATTCAAGCGGTTTTCGGTCGAGCGTTTTTTCTTGCCGAATTTGTATGAAAAAAACGTCACCGACATTGTTGTGCGGGGACTCTAAGGCAACTGAGCATTGAGATTAATTCTCTAGTCGCCGCTCACTGCAAAGACCTGTGGTTACGGCACCTTAAAGAGTCGCATACAGCTTCTAAATGTCTCTGGTCGATGATTAAGAACCTTTCCAATTCCCGTAGAAGCGGAAAACCCAAACTCAATTTCGAGAGGGCCACGCCGCTTGACCCAAAGGTGCTGTGCTGCCTTAAGCCGAGAGTTTGTAGAGCATTTGCTCAGACACAACAGGGACCACAGAGGCATCCAAAGAAAGATTTTATCCCTACCTCTGACAGAAGATGTAAAGAGCAATCCGGAAGGTGTATCAAAGAATGTCTGGGAATAGATCCCGCTGGTCTTGCAACGATTATGCTCAAACACGTGGGGGAGAAAGGGTTGGCCAAAACCTTTAGCCTGTGTGTCAACAGCTTGGAGATTCCAGATATGTGGAAGCTCGGGAAGATTATTCCGGTTCCCAAACCTGGGAATCCCATTAACTTGGGAGCAGAACGTCTGCGCTGTGCGAAATGACGACAGCCATATTTGGATTTAAAAATAGATTTTTTTAAAATAGAAACTCCTTTATTGTACAAAATTGAAAAACGTAATAATAATTTTATATTTTCCAATTGACAATTATTAAAAATATACATAATTAGAAACCTTTTTGTTACAATCAAAGAAGAATGTTGGGAAGAACCCTACAGAGGGCTTAACAGTAAAGTAAGCGCCCGCACAAGAGTGCCACAGTGGTTGCTCTCGATCTGTCAAGGGCCTTGGACACGGTCTGCGACACGAAGCTATTGCAAGACCCATAAAACTATACACTCCCAAATGCCTACGAAAGATGTTTGGCGAGCTACATGGCTGAGAGACAATCATATATAGAGTTTAGAGACTCTACATGAGGAGGCCAACATCCTGCCCGTTCGGAGCTATTGCTTACTTCTCACCCGCCAATTCGTGCTTGGGTAATATGTATATAACTGAGCACCCCAACCATGCTAGCATCGTAGGTACGTGTTGGCACCGGAGGTGAGCCAAGTAAGGTTTGATCTACGCTCCGAGAAATCGGCAGCAAGTCACCTCACCAACCACGTGCAGATTGGCAATCTAAAAGTGGATCAGGCCCGTCTTCACTCCGAGATTGCCTCTGAGTCCATAGGAAGGATGATGGACAATGTCCTCCGCTTTCCGAATCGGAAAAGAGCCAGCCGCGACAACGGCATTGTCTTAAATCAGGTCAGGTTACTCTAGGTACTTGAATAGTTACCTGGCCAGAGTTGACTTGGATGCTTTGGACACCTGCCCTCTCTGCAACTCTGCACCTCATTACACCGTCCAACTTTCGACTGCCCGCTCCGGGCAACTACGCTGCACAATATCACTGTTGACCACGGCTCGGCCAAAACAACTTTAACATCAAGTTGCAAACACTGTAAATGTCTCTTTTGATTAGGAATCTGGGGAGCCTCACTACTATATTTCGACGAAAATTAAAATCTTCGAGTTTTAGTAACACGTCCCGGAATAAAAGTTTTTATACCCTCCAACCACGGTATGGGGGTATACTCACTTTGTCATTCCGTGTGTAACGCATCGAAATTTCGGTCCGGGACCCCATAACGTATATGTATTATTGATCAGTGATCGATTCTAAGACATTCTAGCGATGTCCGTCTGTCCGTCCGTCTGTCCGTCCATCTGTCCGTCCGTCTGTCCGTCCGTCTGTCCGTCTGTCTGTCCGTCCGTCTGTGGAGGACACGATACAGTCCAAAATAAAAGAGCTAGACTCCTGAAATTTGGCATGAATATGTCTAATGGTCATAGGCTGGTTAAGTTCGGAGATGGGCAAAATCGGACCACGAGGGAAAAAGTTCCCCCTTTCAGAACTAAACTAAACTAAACTAATAGATTTTTTTGTACTTTTGCTTAGCAAACGAAACATTTTTTATCTCAGAAGAAGTTCAAAGTCTAGTAGGTGGATCCAGGAAGGTTGTCTCCCACCACCGAACCTCCCCCCCCCCCCAGCAAAAAAAAATACGCCACTGTTTTTTTTTAACGTGTTGGAGTGTATAAAAGATTCGGCACAGCCGAATTTAACTCACACACTTGTTATATATTAATATATTTTACTCTCCAACCGCAGTATGGGGGAATACTCACTTTGTCATTCAGTATGTAACGCATTGAAATCTCGATCTACGACCCCAATTTTTTTTAATATTTATTATTGTCCTAGGATACCACTAGTGATGGGAAATAAAACAGGAGGATCTACCCTAATTTTTCCGTTTTTTGTACCCATATCAAGAAAAAGGATTTGAATAATGTCCTTTGAAAACTTTATAAAAACATTTTGTTGAAAATGTTGAATGATATTGAAGGATAAAGTTTGGAAAGGATGTAACTTACCTCATTTTTCAGATATGTCAAAATAATAAAATAGAAAATTTAGGGGAGATTCTCCTCTTTCATTTGCCATCACTAGTGGCATCCTAGGATAATTACAAATATTTAAAAAATATTTTACAAAATTTAATTCTCTAAAACTTTGAAACTTTGAATGAAAAACTGTTAATGCAGTTTTACTAAATTTAGTCTCTAGTTTCAAACGTATATTATTCAGTTCGTATTTAACGACTTCTTTTTCTTTTGTGTAATCATAGCAGGCCCCTTTTGTGGGCGTCAATATAAAATATTAATTTAAATAATGTTAGAATTGCATCAAGTAAGTGTAAAAATCATAAAATAGTCTTTTAACATTTATTGTGAGGGTTGCGAGGGGCAATGTGTCCCTCAAATACTCCCCAAACCCCACCCCAAAAAAAGAACCCATTCAAGAACCTCTGAAAAACTCCATTATTACAGGTTTTTTTTTATACACAACTGAACGCAGGACCCAGGAGATTAACAACAGTAATTTATTTGTGCCGCCCTATTTGTGGGAGTAAATATAAAATATTAATATAAATACCGATCAAAAGTTAGACTTTAGTGCAAAGACCACAATAAATGAATGTGTTGACATTTATCGAGAGGTGGAAGTGATCGAAAATTCCACTGCCGTCTGAGGAGACAGTCTTTGTAAGTGGAGGACATAAAAATAAATTTTTGCGATAGTTAAGTCAGCAACCTCGACTTATTGAATCAATTATTTAAAGGCTCTGATTAGAAATAAATAATTAATTATTTCGAAAAACTATATTTTTTTACACCCTGTATAATAGTGTTGCACAGCATAGAAAGAAGCTGCATATATATTAAGGGTCGCGAAAGCTGTTGCTAAATTAAGGCAGAGGCTCGGCTAACAAGCGCCTACTTAATAACACCAGAAAGAAATACTTCAAATTTCAATAGATGGCAGCACCATCAAATGTCAATTTCAACTATGCGTCTCCAGTTGTCAATGTTTTTAACATAAAAATAAAATACGATAGACTTAGACACCATGCATTTTAAGCCGTTTGATATCGCCGGCGGCTTTGATTTAAAAATAAGTCATCAGCTGTTTACAGCTAATCTGCTGGATTATATCTCTGTTGCACAGTGTAAAAACATTATAATTGAACTCACTCAAACAAATGCATGTTCACCATAACCTTCTCTATTATCTTTTTTAGTACATAAAACAGTTTTAGTGATAAGAAAAAATTATCGATAAATATAAATAAATATAAAACAATACACCATATGGTGATTAACAAAAAAAAAAAAATATCAAACACATACTACCGTTTCCATCAAAATATATTAATGTTCTCAAAAACGCACGACTGCCAGTAAATTCTTTTAGACTTGAAAAAAAGAAAGAGTTAAACACATATTTGTTTTATTATATTTTTGATTTTATTTATTTTTATTTTTTTGTTTTTTAATTTGTTTCTCACTCACTTTTGTGTTTTTTGTAGTACCACAACATTTTTTGTGTAGAGTGTGAAAATTAAAAAACAAAATAATAATAAATAGAAGACAAATTTACCTTTTTAACAAAACCATGCTTATTTTATTTTTTATTTTTTTCTATCTCTACACTTCTTTTATATTATTTAAATTTATAATTTTTTTTTATGTAAGTATGTGTTCTCTATTGGTAACAAAATATTCCGGTATTTTATTAGCTATTCTATTTAATATGTCTTCCCAAGCAGAAAATCATGACGGTTCTAAAAAAAATCGCTCTGGAAGCACAAAAACAAGTGAGAGTGTTAAATTCGACTGTGCCGAATCTTTTATATCCACCAATATGTTAAAAAAATTTTGTTGATTAAGTCCTTCTTTTGAAAATTTCGTTCGTTTCGCTCTGTCTCGCTTAGTTTTCGAGATATCGCCATTTTGAATTTTTAACTAAATTCTAAGAAGTTATTTACTAAATTCTTAGAAGTTATTAACTAAATTCTGAAAATACACTTCCTCAATTCAAAGAAGAGAAATACGGTGATGTTTTTTTTTAGTAAATTTTAACTAAATTTGAACTAAATTGTTTTTTTAAGAAATATGTCTTAAAAATAAAGATACGTTAGATTTGTGGAAAATTTCTTTGGCAGTAAGATTCTTTTTCCTAATATTTAAAAATTCTATTTAAAGAAAACTATGAACTACTTATAAGCAAATGAACTTAACTTTTTTCCTCATAGTTAAGAAAATTTCTCATTTTTTAGTTAAATTTTACTAATTTTTAGGAAAATTCATGATAAATTTTCAAAGACATTTTTTCCTTAATTTTAGTTATGTCTTTTTTTCAGTGTACTTATCTTTGGTTAGTTGATGATCGTGATCTGACTACGATGGTACAATTTTCTACTTCTAATTCCCAATGAGAGTAGAGTCGAATATGTATTAATATTTTAGTTTGATCATTACTTGTAGTATAGGGTTTTCATTTTTGCTAAATAATCTTTCATAATATTTCACTTCTTAGAATTGAGGAACTGGACTTCTTTAAATCAGATCCCATTAAGTTAACTCTTACAATTTAGTTATAAATTTCTAAGAATTAAGTTAACTTCTAAGAATTAAGTTAAAAACTTCTTAGTAAAAACTTCTTAAAATTTAGGTAATCTTTTCAGAATTTACTTAAAACTTCCTAAAATTTAGTCAAAATTCTCTCAAAATAAATTCTATGTCCAATCAGCAGAAAAATCTGCTGAAAATATGCCCATTTTAAGCCATATGCACATAAATTTTTTTTTTCCCAATGAACGATTTTCATAGTATTTATGAACAAATTCATACAATTTATTAACTTATTCATAATACTTATAAACTTTTTCATAGTATTTATGAAAAATGTTAAATAGTTCTTAAAAATCACTTATTATGATTTATTTATAAATACTATGAAAAAGTTTATAAGTATTATGAACAAGTAAGAAAATTATAGTCGGTCAAGACCGACCATATAATACCCTACACCAGAGTTTCCCGGACCATGGGTCCCAAGTTCAAACATGGACTGATTAGATCTATATTTTGTCAAATCTTTAATATGTGTAAAAAGCAATCACTAATCAAATTTGAGTGGAATAGGCTTCATTTTGTTGACAATAAATCGCTTCAACTGAATGTCGGGCGAAATTTCCACATGGGACCTAAGTCCAAAATGGTCCGATGATAATTAGATTTGATAAGGTTATTAAAGTACGCGTTTAACATACACAAACAGAATTTTAATTAAATATTTTCTATTTTCATGAAAATTGAGATATTTATGTGAAAATCGGGAAGGTGGTTTGTATGGGGGCTACTAGAAGAACTGGTTCGATTTCTTTAAAATTCGGAATGGTGATTTGTGTGTATAAAACATTAATTCCTGCCAAATTTTGAAAAGATACCTATTAAAATGCGACTATTAGAGTCATTTGAGCCAAAACTAAAGAGGACCTTTGTATGGGGGCTAGGTCTAAATATGGACCGATTTTTTCCAATTTCAATAGGCTTCGTCCTTGGGCCAAAAGAGGCTTAAGTTTTAAATTTCACGGACGGACGGACATCGCTAAATCGACTCAAAAAGTGATTCTAAGTCGATCGGTATACTTAAAAGTGGGTATAGGACCAATATTTCGGGTAGTTACAAACATCAGCACAAACTCATTATACCCTGTACCACAGTGTGGTGTAGGGTATAAAAAGTTAATAGATTATATAAATTTGTTCATAAATACTATGACAGCCGTTCATTGGAAAAATAATTTTTTTGTGTGTGTGAGAAATCTGCTGATTTTAGAAGACACGGTTTTCTGAAAATCTGTCATGATTATTAAAGTGAAATCATCAGAGAAATCTGTCAAAACAGCAGAGAAATCTGTTAAAACATTTGCTAGAAAATTTTTGTTTTTAGAAAATTTGTTTTCATGGAAACTTTAATAGTTTTTTTTTTAAATGTTTCGGTGAAATAAGCATGTTTTTTTAGTTTTGTCAATTACACTGTGCAACACGATTTTGTATCTTGGATGGGACCAAAAAAATTAAAGTATACCAACAGTAGATCAAAATCCCCGAAGGGTTTTGAAAAATTAGCTCGAGTTCTTTTTTTATGGCCCACTGAAGTTTTTAAATTTTTTTCAACGGCATTTTAAATAACTCAAAAAAAATATTAAATCTAGTTCTGAAGTAAATAATGTTAAGACATGTCTTCAGTGAAATTCAATGGCGGTTCTTTTCTCAAAAAATGTTAACCCTATATCTCCCATTTTTAGGGGTCATTTTGGTCCTTTTTTCAAATATCCTCATAGAACACCAATAAAACGTGCGTTTAACAGGTTAAAATATTCTACAAAAATGTTATGCATTAAATTTCATTGGGGGCTGTCTAAGATCAAAAGTTCGTGCGAAAAGTGCAAAATGCTTAAAAAAGTAAAATTGCAAATTATCACATACTTTTTAATTGTTTTTCATCAAAGTCGTGTAAAAAAGGTCAAACAAAATGTTATAAATCTGCTTCTGATGTAAATTACGTTAATAGATGTCTTCCGTGAAATTTGATGGCGGTTCTTTTCTTAGAACATATTAACCCTCTATCTTCCAGACAGAAGCAGATTTATACAATTTTTTCGACTTCTTTCAAACGACTTTGTTGAAAAACAATTTAATGGTATGTGATGATTTACAATTTTACTTTTTTAAGCATTTTGTACTTTTCGCACGAACTTTTGATCTTCGACAACCCCTAGTGAAATTGGATGCAAAAAATTTTTGTAGAATATTTTAACCAGTTAAACGCACGTTTTATTTATTGGTATGAGGACATTTGAAAAAAGGACCAAAATGACCGCTTAAAAAGGGAGATATAGGGTTAAAATATTCTGAGAAAAAAACCGTCATCGAATTTCACTATAGACATGTCTTAAAATTATTTACCTCAGAACTAAATTTAATACTTTATTTTGAGTTATTTAAAATGCCTTTGAAAAAAATTTAAAAACTTCAGTGGGCCATAAAAAAACTCGAGCTAATTTTTCAAAACCCTTCGGGGATTTTGCTCTAACCCTTTAAACACACTTTTTATTTGTGTTCTATGAGTATATTTTAAAAAAGGACCAAAATGACCCCTAAAAATGGGAGATAGAAGGATAAAATATTCAAAGAAAGTAACCGCCATCAAATTTTAGTGAAGACATGTTTTTATATTATTTATCTCAGAATTAGATTTTGAAAAAAAATTAAAAACTTCAGTGGGCCATAAAAAAAACTCGACCTAAGTTTGCAAAACACTGCCGGGGTTTTGGTCTTCTATTTCATTTTTTTTTTTGCCCCAGTCCAAGATACACTCAAGAAAAACTTAATAAAATTTTCTTAAAAAAAAGAATGACATGAAACTATTTCAGTAAAATTACTAAATAATCTGCTAAAAATATGTTTAAAAATATCGTTTTGATTGCTTAAAAAAAAAAAAAAATACCACTTTGAAAAAAGAACTCGAGCTAAGTTTTCTTAACCCTGCGGGCGTTTTGGTCTTCTATTGGTATACTTTCATTTTTTTGGTCCCGTCCTAGATACACTCAAAGACCCCAAATTTGTTGCACAGTGTTATTAGTCTCAACCTTTTGAATTGTATAGGGTGTTTTTTTTACTGTTACCGAACTTTAAATTAAAATAAAGTAAGGAAACATATTTTTAATATCAATCAAACTGACTTTATTGGATAGATAATTTTATGGCATTAATGTTTAAAAATGATTTGGAGCCATATCGATACCAAAAATGGCTCGTACATGGAGTAATCTGAACCTCTATTTTCACACAATTTTCACAGAATTTGCGGCCGTTTTTCGAATTTCACCAATAACTCGTCGAAGGTTTATTTCCAGGTGTTTAATTTGTCTCTTATTTATCGGAAAAGACAAGTTACTTTACATAGCCCCACAGAAAATAATCCAATGGGGTTAATTAAACGATATTGGTAACCAATTAATAGGATCTTTGAATAAAATTTAAGTTCGACGAAAAGAACCATTTTTTTGATAAAAAATTTCTACAATTTGGAAGCGTTGCGTTGATGTAAGTCTTTGCATGATAAAATGTCAAATCATACTTAACAAAACACAACTATCAGCAGTTAGATCAGTTGTCAAATAAAGCAGTATTACCAATTCAAAGTTGTGAACCTCTAAAAAAAACACCCTATATAACAATAAAAAAAATTAACGCTTTGAAAAAAAAACTTAATAAAGTTTTCTTAAAAAAAAGAATGACAGGAATTATTTCTGTAAAATTACTAAATAATCTGCTAAAAATATGTAGAAAAAAATTTTAAAAAACAGTTTTTTTTTTTTTTTTAAGTAGTTAAAATTGGCTAATTTTAAATTATTTTAATATTAATTTTTTTAAGAAAAATATAAACTAAAACGACTTAAAAATTCTTTGGCTCTTAGAAAAATGATAATGATAATTTTTTCTCCAAATTTAGTTAAATTTCTTATTTTTTAGATCACCTTTTTTTTTGAGTAAGAGTGGGGCCTCCTTGATACGCGCAATACTTTTTAATAACACCGTTTACCAACCAGGTCCTTCCGTAAAAGATTTTACTGATCTTTATTTAAAAAAAGTAAACATCGATA
This sequence comes from Pegoplata infirma, assembly GCA_963921195.1. Taxonomy (NCBI): domain Eukaryota; kingdom Metazoa; phylum Arthropoda; class Insecta; order Diptera; family Anthomyiidae; genus Pegoplata; species Pegoplata infirma. The sequence continues at coordinate 230,073,208 of OY992536.1, read as the reverse complement.
CGGTCTACTGCACACTGTTGGTAGTTTTTGTAATTTTTCTAAAAAAAGTTAAGTTATGCCTTAAAAACCATATAAAATTTGTGACAAAATCGGGTAATAGAATTTCATTCCTTTTTATTTCGTTAATACAAAAAATATATTTGATCCTACCAGATAAATTGTTTTTGTTCTCCTGATTCAAAATTTGACATCTGAATATTTCTAGCACGTACCGTTTTTAAAAAAACAGTACGTGCTACCACTCTTAAGTTGCTTCCAAAAACTAAAGCTTGATTTCATATAAAATGGACCTCCTGATTTCAAAGCTGTACTTAAAATTTTTTTTAGCATGTTCCGTTTTCGAGATATTCTCGTTTAAAATTTTTTTTATGCGACTATCTCGAACGCCAATATCTCGAAAACAGCACATGCTAGGTAGTTTTTTCAGTGTCAAGTCAACGATTTTCATAAAAATTAAAATTTAAATTTATAATTTCAGTTCAAAATATAAAGGAATGAATTCTTTAGCAGCTCTATCAATATTATGCAATTGTTCATGACCGGCTTGTCTTGTTTTTTTTTGCGAGGTTTTATTTTTTAATCTTCTTTTTTTCTTACACCATTTAACATTTATTTCAATGACTATTATTGCATGTTAAAATGAAATAATAAATCTTGTTTTAATTTCTTTTCCATGTCTTAACATTATAGTTTTCGTTTCACATTATTTTTTCTTTTTAAAACAAAAAAAGAATTGGAAAATTTTCAATAACTAAATAAATACTACTGTTAGTGTAGAGCGGCATTTTTTTCTCAAACTTTCATTTTTGCAAGTTATAGGCTTAAAACTTATGTGGTTGAAACTGGGGGCCAATCAGTTTAAATTAACCCTCGGAACCCGGCGATCAAAGTTTTTGATTTTTAAAAATATAAAAGTAATATTTTTGCCATTCGCTTTACACGAATATTTAAAAAAAAATCTAAATCAGTTAAACGCTTTTCGAGATATCGCCACCTGAAATTTGCAAAAAAAAAATGGCGATTTTTTACTACTCTCAAGAAATTTTTGCCACACAAAAAAGTGCCGGTCTACTGTTAGTGGTATATATTTAATTATACCACGAGTTTATTTATTTTACTTATTATATTAATAATTTATACAAAATTAAACATTTTTTTTCTCTTCATGCTTTTAAAATTTATAAATAATTAATGCGTTTCTATTAAGACAAAAAAAAAAAAAACATTTTTATATAAATTTAAATATTTATAAAATTTCAAACGAATACAAACTGACTGCTGCCTGACGTGACTGACTGCATCTCATTTAGCTTATTTGTGTTCAATTAGAAAATTTTTACACGTGTAAGGTCAGCAGCAGTCGCTGCAGCAACAGCTGCAGCAACCGAAACAACATTGTTGTTACATAGTGACTTTTTTCTAAGCAATCTCCAGACAACGACGTAATAAGTCTATTTTTTTTTCATTAATACGAATAACAAGATTTATTCCAATTTTATAATTTTCTCCTTCCTATAATAATAGTCAGTTAACATATGGTTACATTAAGGAAATATTAAGGATATTCATGTCATGCATGAAAAATGCAAAATGCATGTCTTTTTTAACAAACGATATCGACGAATTATCTTGCCGCATCAAGAAATTTGCGTAAAATGGCATCGCTTTGGTTTTTTTTGCATATTTATGCATATTTTGGTGATCATGTATATTTTTGCATATTTCTTGTTTTAAATGCATATTTTGCGCATATTTCCAGCTTTAAAGTGCATATTTTGGAATAATAAAAAAAAAAAAAAAACAAATTTATAGATTTTCTTAGTTTCTTAACAAAAATCTTCGATTGTATAATGTTTTAAATCTGAATATAATAATCCGGATCTTTTTTTTTATAAAAACAAAATTTTTATTACACACATTTTGGGTACGTCTTTAGTGCATTTTTTTATTGCATATTTTAAGCGCATATTTTCTAATTTTTAATACATGAAAACTGCAGCTCTAATCATAACAAATAAATTTAAAGGAATTTATCGCGAAGAAAAAATTGACAGTATTAAAATTTCTAAAGTGAATACCCTTATTAGAATTTATTGCTATTTGTTGAAAGAGACTTAATAAAACTTATAATGTGCATATTATTTGCATTATTAATAATGTTAAAAAAATACGAGATTTAATAAAAAAAGTGAGAAGAATTTAGAATTTTAAAATTGAGACAATTTTAAATGAAATGCGTAATAGTTGATGTTAGAAAATTGTGACTGGTCTCCCACAGTGGCTGTGCTGTGGTGGTCCCCCGGAGTTCAAAAGAAAATATTTTTTTTTTTAACCAAAATGTATTAGAACATAAGATTTTTTCTTAGACAATTTAGAACGTTCGGCTCGGTCGAATCTATAACTGCCCAGTCTTCAAAACAAATCACCGCTGACATACTGCTAACTCTCCCTTTATGACATTGCCGACATCATCATAAAATTGTCTCAAAAGTCCTCAAGAACAAATCAGCAGTTGATCAGTATTAACGAACTTAAACTGCCTAGAACTAAAAGACATATTCCTACCAAACTTAACGAGTCTATCTCTTTTATTTTGGACTGCATCGTGTCTTACATACGGACATTCTAGAAAAGTCTTAGAATCGATCATAGATCAATAATATATGTACTTTATAGGGTCTCCGACCGATATTTCGATGCGTTACAAACGGAATGACAAAGTGAGTATACCCCCATACTGTAGTTGGAGGGTATAAAAATGTTTGTGCTACATCATACTATAATTAATTAATTAATTTATTGCGCCGAACACGAATATATTAAAAATTGGTCGAACGGCTTTCGAGATATCGCTATTTGAAATTTTCAAAAAATTACGGCTTTTTACGTTTGAGACTTTTTTTTTTTTTTTAATATCAAAATTTCTTTTACTTGACACTTTTATAGACCTTGCGACGATCTTTTAAAAAACTCAAAACTTTTTTCTATTGATTATTTCAAAGACGTTGAAGTTTTTTAATGACTATTTCGGAGAGCTTTAAAATAACTTTAATTTAAAGTACACTCAAAAAAAAAAACCTTGCCAAATTACTAGAAAAATCTCGTTATCCCATTTTACCAATATTTGACAGTTTTCATTGTTTTTTAACAATTAATTTTAGATCGAAATTTAAATTTTTTTTTAATTTTACAATTTTTTTGTATTTTAAAAATTTCCAAGGTTTTTTTTTACAAAAAAAAAATCTAGTAAATTCACGAGAAAGTTATAAATTTACAATTTTATTGGTAAAAATCTTTTAAATTACAAAAAGTTTCGTAATTTTTACTAGGAATTCTCGAAAAAAAGGAGGTAGCAAAAAATTTTGTAAAATCACGAAACCTCCTTATAAGTTTAATCACCTCAAATTTTTTGGTAAAAAGTTTGTAAAATTACAAAATTATTAGTAAAAAGCTTGTAAAATAAAAAGGGATTTTAGTCAAAAAGGAGGTAACAAAAAAAGTTAAACATTTTTCTTGTAATTTTACAAGGTTTGTTTTTTGAGTGTACCCGAAACAATAAAAAGGGATTTTAGTCAAAAAGGAGGTAACAAAAAAAGTTAAACATTTTTCTTGTAATTTTACAAGGTTTGTTTTTTGAGTGTACCCGAAACAATGGTCCTACACTCAAAAAAAAAACCTTGTAAAATTACAAGAAAAATTTGTAACTTTTTTTTGTTTGCTACCTCCTATTTGACAAAAATTCCTAGTAATTTTACAAGGTTTTTACCAATAAAAATGTAAATTTACAAATTTTTTGAAACGATAAAATTTACAAAAAGGTTTCGTAATTTTACTAGATTTTTTGATACCTCTTATTTTACGAGAATTCCTAGCAAGCTTTTTACCAATAATTTTGTAATTTAACAAGACTTTTACCAATTAAATTGTAAATTTACAGTTTTTTGGCGCAATTAAAACTACAAGGAGTTCTCGTAAATTTACTAAATTTTTTTTGTAAAATTATTTGTAAAATTACAAAAAAAAATTAAAATTACAAAAAAAAATGGAAATTACGATTTGGTTAAAAACAAGAAAAACTGTCAAATAGTGGTAAAATGGGATTACGAGACCTTTACTAGTAATTTGACAAAGTTTTTTTTATGTGTGTAGACCTACCTCCAAGTATACCGATCGACTCAGAATCACTTTTTGAGTCGATCGCTCTAAAAATGGAAATTTTAATTTCAAGGACGAATCCTATTGAAATTTAAAAAAAACGGTCATGAAAAAAATTCATGAAAAAAAATAGTTGATTAAAATTATGTTTGTAGGTGCTTAACGTGTACTTTTATAGTTTGGATTATAACTGTACCATTTTTGGTCTTGGTCCTGTATAAATTTGTTCCCGATATTTATATAAATCGGTCAATTGGCAACAAAAAGAAGCCTATTTCACTCAAATTGGGTTCTTATGTGTTTTTTACAATAAATAAAGATCCAATAAAACAAACATTCAATCGATTCATGTTTGGACATATTCCATTTTCCGGAAAACACTAGTGTAGGGTATTATATGGGTGGTCTTGACCGAAAATAATTTTCTTAATTGTTTTTCAAATATTTTTTTTTAAATTTTCAAAAATTCAAAAAACTTTGATTGGCGGGCGCCACGGGTTAATTTAATACGGTTGACCTCAAATTTGTAACACATTACTTTTAGGTCCAGTAGAATAAAATTTTCCCAGACACTTGGGAAAATCAAAATCAAGTTGAAGAAAAAATGTCGCTCTCAACCCCCCATACTATGGTTGGAGGGAAAAACTTTTAATTAAAAATTTTAAAAAGTTCATTTTAGTTTTTAATCATTATGTTAATTGATATAATTAAATTTTTTAATTGATTTTGCAAATTTCCGTGAGTTGAGAAGAAATGCAATTTTTCTTGTTAAACTTACAAATTTTAGTAATTGATATAATCATTTAAGTGATTGAAACACATTTTAATTTTTTTGTGTGTAAAAGAACAATTTAGCTTAATAAAGAAAAATATCTAGATCATCTAAACCGAATGAACTAGGTCAAATCTTTTAGTTTAGTGAATAAATAGTTCAATTGAACTAGTTTGTTCATGAACGACAAAACTTTTAAAAAAATTTCCTATAGGAAATTTACTTAAGATCAGATTTTTTCGCAGCAAACATGTTTAAAAAATTTTTATTTAAAATTCTCTGTTTGTTTATTTTAATTTTATTTATAAAACACCCAGCTTATGTTTGCATCTATTCGTATACGAAAAGGTTAATTTTTGTATTTTAGTTCAAGAACTATTTTTAAATAAACATCAGCAAAACAAGAATTACGAATTTAAAACTGCTAATTAATTGCAATTATTTAAATATTTATTTTGTTTTTAATTTAATAACAAACATGATTTTGTATTTTTTCGAAATAGGGTTAAAACCCCTTATATGTACGAGGAACAACAACAACAAAATCTAGAAATATTGAAGCTTTATTTATAATTTACTGATTAAAACTGATGCAAAAGGTCATAAAACTGTTTTACTTTTTCGCAAACTTATTGATTTTACGCGCAATTTTTAACACGAAATACATTGTAAAAATAATACGAAAGAAATCAATATTAACATGAATAGAATCTTAAAGAAACATATAGTTACATGAAAATGGAAATGGACGTATCTAACAAAAATAAAAATGATCCAACTTTATGTTTTCATAAAAAAAAATGTGCGTTGGTTACGTCCGTTTGCATTTTCAGGTAACGAATTTAAACATTTGAAAACTATTTTAAATATAAAATTTTTTGAGTGCTAGCAACAGCTGTTTCTAAAGCAGTATTTATGGTATTCTAGGTTCGAATTTCAGCTGAGGAAACTTAATGTTTAATACAATCGCTATCTTCAAACCCTGGTGGGCGGGCTATAAGTTCCATAACTCCTTTTGATATTATTTTCCCACAATTAGCATCTCCAAACTCAACGGAACACGTTTCTTAAAAAAATTGTTTATCCTTTTCTTTTTCCCACACTTTTAATACCGCTTAATGAAATCGAGGCACAACACTTTGAAATAGTTTATCAAATATTATTTTGTTTATACAACTTAATTATAAACATTTGCAACAATCAACAAATTTAACTAATATAACATTGAACACCAAATCACATCAATATGTATAAGGAAAAAGGACCATAATAATTTAAATTCCTAACTTCCCAAATACTGTTTTAATAACAACATCAAAAACAAAAACTTATTATTTTTCTTTAATTTTGATATAGACAGATTATATATGGGGCATTCCATGTCAAATCGCACAGTTTCAGACACCACCCCCTTCGATTTCGCACATTTTTTGATATATGACCCATTCCACAACAAATGTCAGAAAAACATATGTCCCGTAAATTTCTGCATAGGTTATTTGAATAGCCCTATATGGAACTAAGAAAATTGCGTTTTTGGTTTTTCTAATTTTCAACTGGGCTTAGGAGGCGTGGTCAAATATTGGAAAAATGGTAAAATTTGTGGCAAGTTGCCTTGAATAAATATTTATCACATTAAAACGGAATTCATCACAATCTCAAAAATTTACATTTTTATATAGTTTTGTATGGGCTATCGATTAAATTTTTTTTTTTTTTTTGGAAAATTGTCAGAGCTTGTTCGGAAATTTTCCATTTTTTAAAAAAGTCAATTTATCAAAAATCCGGCCACTTTTTTTTTAAGTTTAATTGTTTGTCCATCCACACAAAAAAATTCTGACACGCGTTTTTTCGTTTTTTTTTTTAGGAAATCGCATTTGAATTTTAAATTTTATAACAATTTTGTAATTTGCTTGTATTTTCTTGTTTTAACGTTGCGAATGAGTGTTATTAATTGCATAAATATTACTCATACGCTCTGTTGAAACAAGAAAATACAAGCAAATTACTAAATTGTTATGAAATTTAAAATTCAAATGCGATTTTCTCGAAAAAAACAAAAAACGCGTTTTGGAATTTTTTGTGTGAATGGACAAACATCTAAACTTAAAAAAAAAAATTTAAAAATAGTGGCCGGATTTTTGATAAATTTACTTTTTTAAAAAATGAAAAATTTCAGAACGGGCTCTGAAAATTTTCAAAAAAAAAAAAAAATTTAATCTATAGCCCATACAAAACTATATAAGAATGTAAATTTTTAAAATTGTGGTGCATTCAGTTTTAATGTGATAAATATTTAATCAAGGCAACTCGCCACAAATTTTTTCAAAATTTGACCACGCCTCGTAAGCCCAGTTTTTGAAAAATTGAAAAACTAAAAACGCAATTTTCTAAGTTCCATATAGGGCTATCCATACAACTTATTCAGAAGTTTACAGTACACGTGTTTTTTTCGCTGGACATTTGGTGTGGAATGCCTCATATGTGAGTTCGTATTAAATGTACCTTGCACACTAATTTTCTGCCATTTAGTCCAAATTAGTTTTGAATAATCAATTTTTTAAAATTGCGAGTTTTTAAAAAAAAAAAAAATTTCGATTAATTTTGACCAGTAAAAAATATCTCACAAAGTTTTAGGATAATCGGACATGGGTAAGGCGTGTCGCATCGGCCATAATTTTTTTTTTTTTTCGATATTTTGAATTAAGTTTGACTTCAACTGGTTCCAGAATTGTGATTTGGACTAAAATGTATCTCTAATAAGGTACTAAAACCCAAACTCGTTTAAAATCAGCCAAGTAATTACAACTTCCAAAGACATCTAATGTGTAGCAGATCACTAGATTAAGGAATACGAGCCCGGTTTTTAAAATTTACTAAAAACATCTTCTGTACACAGAGAAAACAGTTTAATTGTGTCAGCCGAATTCAAATAAATTTCCGTGGTTTACGGAAATTTAAATTTTAAGTGATAATTATTTTTTTCGATTTCGCTTAGCATCGGAGTCGGAGTCGGAGTCGGAACAGGTAACGGTCAATATGAACACAAACAAAATATTATTTGAAAAAATTACCCCTAAAATGGAATATAGAGGGTTAATATGATCTTAGAAAAGAACCGCCATTAAGGGGCATGTCACAGATTCAATTCCGTTCGGATTTGAAAAAAGTGGTTTACTCGTAAAACGCCAAGAGAATATTTTTTTTCGGAATGAAACCACTTTTATGCAATTCAATTCCGCTTTGATTTTTGAAAGTGATTTCATTCCGAAAAAAATAATATTCGTTTTGTGTTTTACGAGTAAACCACTTTTTTCAAATCCGAACGGAATTGAGTCTGTGACATGCCCCTAAATTTCACTAAAGACATTATTGGCTTCAGAATTAGATTTAATGATTTTTTTTTTAACTCATTCAAAACGAATTGAATTATTCCAAACTCGAACTTACTTTTTACAAGCAATTTTATAGTATTGTATATTAAATCAACGTGAAATCTATTTTTAAGGCATCTGTTCGGTCTTTCACAACTTTTCAATTCACATGAAAATTTCCGAATCACATGAAATCAATTTTAGTATTTTGTTGATCACGTTTTCCTTCGAAGTTGAAATTGAATAACACCGCTCTACAAATCTGAGGTTTGTCGCTGCGTTTTGGATGAAACCAAAAAAAGTTGATAGGGTTTGGTGCCTCGATTCCAAAACGGTCACTCTAATTTTTCTATCACGTCACAATTTTGAGCAAATCGCGGTTAAAGTGTCAAAAAATGCCCATTTTGACCATTTTTGAACGCCAATAAAATAAGATCCTGACATGCAAATGATTTGGAATCAAACTCATTCGAAAGTGTGTAATTTTCCCTTTCAGACAAGATCAATATTCTTGAAATTTAATTTTCTAAAATGGTAAAAAATCATTAGCCACAAGTGCTTTAACTTTAAAATTTACGTATGAATTTGTATGCACAGAAAAAAATAAAAAAAAATTTTGAGTAAATTTTTAATACTATTGAGTAAAAAATTACTCAATTTTCCACCAGTAAACGATTTAATAGTATTGAGTAAACTTTTAATAAAAAATTATTAAATGCTTAATAAAAAATTTGAGTAAATTATTAATTCACACAATTAAATCTTTACTTAAAATTTTTTAATATTTTTAAGTAACTTTTTAATTGTGTCAAGTAAAAATTTACTCAAAATTTACTCAAAATGTATCAAATTATTTTTTTAAAAAGTTTAAAAAGTTTCTAATTTTTTTTCCAAAAAAATTGCTTTTACAAACTTTACCAACTATACTTATGTCTTCAAGACAAAGTAAAATTTTATAAAGATGATTTCAAACTTTCATATACATATACAAAAAACAATAAACTAAATGAGAATTCAAAACACCAAGTGAAAAAAAAATAAATAAAAAAAATATTAAATTTGTATTAAATTATTTACTCAAATTTTATTTTCAATTTTTGAGTAAATTTTTAATTGCGTCAATTAAAAAATTACTCAATTTTTTTTTTAAAAATTAAACAAGTGATTACTCAAATTTGTTTCCTCCGTATTTTTTTCTGTGTGGAAATTTGTTAAAAAACACTGTGTAAATAAACTAAATATTGAAAAAATGTAAGGTTTTTTGCTAATGATTTTTTTACCATTTTAGAAAATTAAATTTTTACAACATTTTATCTTATCTTTAAGAGAAAATTACAGGCTTTCGAATGAGCTTTATACCAAGTCATTTGCATATCAGGATTTTATTTTATAAGCTTTTAAAAGGGGTCAAAAATGCCCTTTTTCGGTACTTTAACCGCGAATTACTCAAAATTCTGACGTGATAGACAAATTTGGGCTCTGGATTTGGAATCAGCGCAACAGACACTATCCAAATAACTAACCAGAATCCAATACGCATTTTCTTGTTCACAGAAAAAAATAAAAAAAATTAGAGTAAATTTTTAATACTATTGAGTAAAAAATTAATAAATTTTGCACCAGTTAACGATTTAATAATATTGAATAAATTTTTAATAAAAATTTATTAAATGTTTGAAAAAAGATTTGAGTAAATTTTTAATTGACACAATTAAAAATTTACTCAAAATTATCAACTCGGTTTCGAGAAAAACGATAAAATAGGTTTACCACAAATTTTCTCGAAAAGTAATCGATGGATTTTGTTTTAATGTTTACCATTTGTTGCTACATATATTGTAAACAAAGTTTTAATTTTTCAGACTCTTGCATACAATAGATCAAAAGATTTTAAGCATTTACGAAAATAAGATTTTATGGTATTATGCTCCATATCCAATTTTGCAATGAAAATAACAATGAAACAAAAAGAGCTAGATCGATAAAACTGGGTATTTCGAACACTTATATATTCAGGTTGAACACTTATATATTCAAGTTACGGTATTAAAATTTAGTACGTTGAATAGCACCAACATAATTAATCTTCATTCCAAAAATATGCACGATCCGGTAATTTTTAAATAATCTAGAGCCTTTTCTACAACGCAAAATTTTCAAAAAACGTCAAAATTGTGTGTTTTTTCCTAGGAATTGCTGGATATCTCAAATTTAAAAACAGATTTTAAAAAACGGTCTTCGGAATAAGAAAGAGGATATTTACATTATATATATTAAATTCCTTACTCATTTTTTTCAAAAATGGCGTATGGAGCAAAACAATAATAAGGCGACGACATATTTGTGTCGCAAAAACATACTCACACAAATAAATTTGCTAATTTCCAACTGAAATTTAGTTATTGCAACAAAAATTCGGTTGATGCATTTTTATTAAGGTTGTAACAACTGAATATCGGTAGATACAAATGACTTTTGTTGATACAACTGTGTTTTAATTGAAACAACTACAAAATTTGTTTGTTACAGCGAAATATAGTAGTGGCAACCGAATTTTGAGTTGATACAACTGAAAAATTCAGTTCGAAATTTATTTTTCTCTGTGTAGGAAAATTTTATAAAGACGATTACAAACTTTCATATACATACACAAAAAACTATAAACTAAACGAGAATTCAAAAAACTAAAAATTAAATTAAATTTAAATTTTTATTAAATTATTTACTTAAATTGTTTTTAAAATTTTTAAGTAAATTTTTAATTGCGTCAATTAAAAAACTACTCAATTTTTGTTTCTTAATTTAAACAAGTGATTAATCAAATTTGTTTCTTCCATATTTTTTTCTGTGTTGAGATGTGTTATCATTAAGAGATTTTTTATATATGAATAGTAGGCTGCAGTGATTTACGACTCGTTTCCGATATTTACGATCTTACAAATCCCGAAACACGTGTCGATTAAGTCTTGCAATAAAATGACCAACATAAATAAATTTAAAACAGAAAAATAATTTTCTTAACAATTTTTTTATGAGAATATCATAGTTTTAATTAGTAAAGGAAATAATGACCTCGAGCTAGAATAAACCTACTCGAAATGTTTTCAAAAAATTTTTTGGGATTTGGAAAATTTTTCAAAGTTTTTTGATTTTTTTTTATAAATTTACGCAAAAAAATGTATCTGAGACTTAGAACATTTTTAAGTTTTGTTTGACACTTGGGAAAATAGAGCGGGAATTCCCGGGAATTTTCGTTTCTTTGAAATTGTTGATATTTAGACATCTATTGATTATTTTGTATGTGATTTCTTAGAGATTTTATTAAAATTCTTGATAATTGATGGCAGAAACTTACGCAGGGGCCAGGAGGGCCCAAAAAGTTTTCCAAGAGACCCCTTCTAACTAAAAAATTTCATAAAATCTGAGACTTACGAAACGAAAAAATCCTCACAATATCTAAATCTTCGATAGGATATAATTATCAGAACCTGATACTTTTTTCAGATGCTGGGAAATTTTCTTTCCGAGACCTGCATTAGAAAAATTTGCAGTATGATTATTTGTTTCTATAGAAAATATTTATGTCTCTGGGCATAATTCTTTTTAAAGCGATAAATTAATATAAAATGTAAGGAATGACTCTGAAATTAACGGGTCTTTCTTTTAGAAATAATTTTTTGGGGTAAATTTTCTTATAATTTCATTTCTCTGAAACAGTTACATTCAGATTCAGAGACATAATTGAGAAATTCCTAAAGCGATGTGAAATAACATATTCCCTTAAATATATTTTTAAAAGACTTTGACATATTTGGGAAATTTTTTTATAAAAACTGGGTAACAAAATTATTACTTTTTTCTCGAAACTTATTTTTTTTTTTTTTGTTTGAAAGGTACTAAATAAGATTTTTATGGTGTTAATAAACGTTATAAATAGTGTAATCGCATTTATAAAGTTTTTTATATATTTTTTTGAAAAAAAAAATTGAGTTTTTAGTTTTTGCGGGAATTCCCGGGATCCCGGGAAATTTAAAAATAAATCCCTCTTTCCCGGGAAATGAAAAAGTCCGGGAAAAGAAAAACTCTACACGGAATAGATGAGTTCGGATCAAGAGACATACTTTTCCTGGAGGGTACTTAACTTAAGAATTCAAAAGTTAATATTCTTATTAATTATTTTTTTTTTTTAAATCATAAACCTGTTTAATATTTACATACATTTAGTTAACATATAAATAATAAATACCGTTAAAAATTAATTAATTATATATTTGTAGTAAAATAACAGTAACTTACCCAAAAAACAAAAAAAATATTTTTTTCAATTAAAAATATTTTTGGAAACCAATGAACGCCTATCTTTTTTTTTTTTTTTTTGTTTTTTAATTCTTCTTTTTCAATACAACAATGTAGCTTGATTTAAACAATAATAATATCAATAATGGATGATGATGTTATTGATCTTAATTTTTTTTTTATTATTTTTTTATTTTTTTTTTATGTTTTTATTATTTTTCTTTTTTTTTTGGTGTGTAAAAAAAAAAGAAATATTGTGCGTTATTTTGTTGTTCTTAAATTTTTGTTTTGTTATTATTATTTATTTTATATTTTATTTTTGTTAATATTTTTTTGGAGGGTTTGCAATACAACACACAAACAAGTGGATTTTGAGTGAGTGTTGTATTTTAGATTTTGATGAATGTTGGTTGGTATTTGTTTAATTATGTTGTTGTCTGGGGTCGTCTATTCTACTACAACACTGCTTTTATTTTTATTTTTTTTTTTAATTTCTTGTTTTGCGTACTTTCTTTTGACGTAATATTTATTATGGATTTTTTGTTTGTTGTTAATTTTCTTTTAGCACGGTTATTTATGTTTTTTTTTTTTTTTTAAATTATTTATTTATTTTTAGTTGTTATTACGTATGTTATTAAATTTTTTTTTTGGTATGATTTTTGTATATTTTTTGTTGTATGTTTTAATTGGGAAAAAGTTATTAATTTTTTTTTTACACAAGAACTTTAGTTTAAAAAGGTTTAATTTTTTTTTAATTTAACTTTTTGTTTTAATTTCTTAAGGATTTTTTGTTATGGCGATCACTAAAGTTTATAGAAGAAAATTTTAAATTATTTAATAAGACAAGAAAATAATCGAAAAATTACAGTTGTGTTCATATGAATAGCAGTATTGACATTTTATGCAATGAATAAAATTTTAGTCATTAAAATAAAAGATGTAAAAAGTTATATTCGACATGGACGAATCCATAAAAACGTGGACAAAACTTTTTGAACCGTAAGTTTTAAAAGTAACAAGTGAGAGTAAAATATATAAAAAAAAAATCAGGCGCGTTTTTTTTTTTTTTTGGAGGAGGGGGTTTGGTGGGAGACGTTGGGGGACACCTTCCCCTTGCGATAGATGTTATCAAATGTATTTATTATGATTCTTGCAATAATTTTATCATATTAATCATCATTACAACACATTTTTTATATCCAAGCCCACAAATGTCGGCGGGTCAAACTTTTTTTTCTTATCCATGCAGGGTTTTGAGCTTTCTCTGACATAAAAATGTTGGATTTGCTTAACAAAAGTACAAAAACCCTGCAAAATTGCCTTTTTCTGAGGTCGGTTTAGTTTTCCAAGGGGAACATTTTTCTCCTTGGGCCGATTTTGCCTATTTCCGAAATTAACCAGCCTATGACCATAAGACATATTCGTGCCAAACTTCGGAAGATTAGCTCTATTATTTTGGACTGTATCGTGTCCTCTACAGACGGACAGACGGACGGACGGACATCGCTAGAATGTCTTAGAATTGATCATTGATCAATAATATATGGGGCATTTTGGAAATTTTTTTTTTAGATTTTCCCAATTTGTTTACAGTTTTAAGAACCCTTCGAAAACTCCTTCGTAGTAAATTTTCAGATTTTTTTGATGACCCGTTCAAAAGATATCGAATTTTTAAAAATTGGTAGTTTGTTCCTTTACTCAAACTTATTTTCCTCATAACTTCTTCAATAATAGTCCAAATTTCAATCTTTTTTTCAAAATTTTTGTTTTTTAAGAATCGATAGAAGTTTTACACAAAAAAATTTCAAAAAAATCGAAGAGTACAAACATTTTCAAAAATGAGATTTAAATTTTAAAACTTAAAAATCGCATACTAGAGCGCTTTTAAGAATTCCAAAAAATTCTTAAAAGCGATCTAGAATGCGATTTTTAAGTTTTAAAATTTAAATCTCATTTTTAAAAATGTTTGTACTCTTCGATTTTTTTGAAATTTTTTTGTGTAAAACTTCTATCGATTCTTAAAATTTTTTGCCCAGGAGGATCGTGGGATAACAATTATTACTATTTTTTAAAATTTTTTGAAAAAATGTTATTTAATTTTCATATCTTAAAATCATTTCTACTGCTCATAGCTCATAGTGCTTCATAGCGGGGTCATTTATAACACCGACCCCCATTAATTTTTACGTCTTAACATTTCTTTGGAACAAATTAATACCCTATCTCCAATTTCAAAGGGGGCTCCCACACATAACGAAATTTTTTTAAATTTGCTCCAACCGCTCTAAATGCCCTAATATTGTCCTTAGACCAACAAAATGTATGACCGACCCACAATATTGTTTTAGTTCAAAAATTTTTTCTGAACACACCTACCCTCTATCTCTAATTTTTTAGGTGGTCCCCATACAATTTTTTTTATTTTTTGTAAATTTGTTTTATTTAATCAGCTTCTACCGGTCCAATTAGGGTTGCCAGATACTAAAAGTCAAAGAACTGGACAATGGAAAATTTTGAAAAAGTAACTGGACCCATACATATTTTTTTTTTAATAATTTGAAAAAAAAATCAACCGATTTTCATATGTGTGAAAAACACATTTTTATTTTGAACTAAATGGCCGTCTCTATTTGCCAAAATGTGCCTTTTTTAAGCGTTTCTATTACTTCTTCGAGCATCTCGAAATGCTGATGTTTAGCTCGCTATTTTTTTTTAAATAACACAAAATTAATGCCAAAGTGGTCAAATCTGGAAATCTGGGAGGACCGTTAAAATTTCCCGGGCGTGCGAAGTCAAAAAGGGCGACAACATCTGACCACCATTTGCAGATTTGACCCATCCAGACACATTTTTTTGTGGGGTCATTTTAAAAGAAAAATGTACGCCAAGAATCCTTAAATCATCGACGAGCTCAAGGAAAACATTCGTGCCGAAATTAACGATAGACTGGCGAAGATTCTCGAAGAAGTTGTAAAAAATTAGAGAAAATGCAGCAAAAAGAGCACATTTACCGTATTTTAAAAGATGCATTTATGTTGTATTTTTGATTAATGTTTTATTCAAAAAATAGTCCCAAAAAATTGTAAAAAATATTTAATAAAAAAAATAATTGTTAAAGAAAGAAATCCTTTTTCAACTGGATAAATTATGTTTTAACTGGAAACTGGATCAGACTTCAAATAACTGGAAAATCCAGGCCATTCCAGGCCAAATTATAAAATTTGCTCCAACTGTTATTTGTATGGGAGCCTACTTAGGGAGTGGAGATAGGGCGTAGGTAAATTTTAAAAAAATGTTGTAGGGTAAAAATAAATGGGGGTCGGTCTCACTAATGACCCCTCTCGGACGCACTATTGGACCGGTAGAAGCTGATTAAATAAAACAAATTTACAAAAAATAAAAAAAATTGTATGGGGACCGCCTTAACACTTAAAAATAGAGGGTAGGTGTGTTCAGAGAAAATGTTTGGACTAAAAAAATATTGTGGGTCGGTCATACATTTTGTTGCTGTAAGGGCACTATTTGGGCAGTTAGAGCGGTTGGAACAAATTTTAAAAAATGTCGTTTTGTGTGGGAGCCCCCTTAGACATTGGACCCCTCTATGACGCACAATTGGAGCAGTAGAAATGATTTTAAGATTGAAAAATTACAATAAAATTTTTTCAAAAAATTTAAAAAAATAGTAATAATCGTTATCCCACGATCTTCCTGGACAAAAAATTTGTACACTCAAAATAATAACTCTGTTAAATTACGGAAAAACTCTGCTAATTTGACAGAGTACACCATACTTTTCCAGCTAACAACATTTCTTGTAATTTTACTAAAAAACTCTGTAAAATGATTTCGACAGAAAAAAAATGTTAATTTATAGAGTTTAAAGTAAAATTTTGGTTAAATATGAAAGCTTTTTTTCAGAGAAAACTCTGTAATTTTACTATAAAACTCTGTAAAATGATTTGGACAAAAAAAACTGTTAATTTACAGAGTTTCTAGTAAAATATTGGTTAAGTAAACCACCATTTAGCAAAGAAAACTACACCTAGAAAAGTTTTACGGTAACTATTTACGGTTGTTTTAAAAGTTATTCGGTAAAGTTGTTTTAAACGTTTTATCGTTTATTTTTCAAAAAAAACTAAATAAACTAAAAAAACTAAATAAAGATTTATACAGTTGTTAAAACAATAAACTACAAAAATTTACGGAAAAATGTTTTTATCAGTTAAATTATTTTTGACTGATTATTCCGTATAATTTTACAGAAGTACGGTTTTTGTAGTTTGTTATTCAAAAAAATATATTTTGACTCCACAAAATAAACAAGTAGAAAAGTTAAATTCGACTTTGCCGAATCTATGAATACCCTCCACAATGCATTTTTTTTAAAGGGTAGTACATTTTTTAACGTGAAAAAATTAACAATTTTGATTAGAAATATTTTATTTTGAGTAAAAAACTCTTTTTTTGTCATTTTAAAAAAAAAAAAAAAATTACTAATTTTTTTTTTTTGAGTGTAAAATTTTTTTCGAGTGTAGTGTTTTTTTTTTCTGTAAAAATATTTCTGAGTGAATGCACGTATACACAAAATATTGTTATTTTTGAAAAAAAAAAAAAAAATTTTAGTGTAAAGATTTTTTTGAGTGTAATATTTTTTTTGAGTGTAAAATTTTTTTCGTGTTTAATTTTTAAGCTACCAATGCTTTTAAAACTAAATAAGTTTAAAAAGCATTGCTTTAAAATTAAACAAGTTTGAAAAGCATTGTTTAGTTACCACCAATGCTTTTAAAACATGTTAAAACACGTGGCATTTTGAATGAAACTAATCTGAAATTCAGGGTTTTGCTTATAACTTTTGAACCACTGCACAGTGGTCGGAGCTCTATGGAGATGGCGGCCAAAAATACTTCAAGTATAGGTATCATCGTGAAACTTCGGTCACGGCTTTTTAAATATGTCAGAACTATTGATAAATTTTTAAATATGTCAGAACTATTGATATTGATAAAATGATAATAATGATAAAATGGGAGTGGTTGATGACTCATAACCACCCCCACCCCCTACCGTACCCAAGCACCCACATTCGCCCCACATAAGAAAAACGAAAGTTTGTTTTTAATTCACATTTAATTCATAACTTTTTTACAAGATTAGTTTTAAAAAAAAATATTGAATTATTAAATATGAAATAGTATGTAATAAAAAATTAAAAAAAATGTTAAGGGGGTTGTTACTAAAAAACAGCCGTAATACCAACAATTTTTAAACAGCTTTAAAAAAATAAATACGCAATAATTTTTAATTCTGTTTTTTTATATGAAAGACAAAAATCGTTATTTTTTAAAAAGTTTTTATAACTCAAATTTTGGTCAAAGAGAATTGCCAGGGTTGCCAACCAATTGTGGTATGTTTTTTTTAAAGGATAAAATTGGCTGCAGTTGTACAACAAAAACTACTGAACCGATTTTGATGATTTTTTTTATTTGTATATTAATTAATCTCTTGTACACATATTTTATTATTTTGATCTAATATTTTTCTTTAATTAATGAAAAAATGTAAAATTTTCCATTTTTGCAGTTTACATTAGCATAACTTCAACAAAAATCAAAATTTTTCAAAAAACTGTCACGCTAAGTACTAGAAAAACCGACAGGTCGTTTTACAAGTCTGCTGGTCTAAACTACCCTTAATAAGGATAAAATTAAGAAAAAATAAAATTAAAAGTCCGCTAAAAAGAAAATAAACAATCACATTTCTTACATGCATAACAATACCAGAGCAACGCTAACACAAATTAACAAAACACCACACAAGAATTCAAAGTTTGACATCCAAAACAACGAGGCCGTTTTGATCTGTGGGTGATAACTCAAAGACATGCAAAAGAATGCAGCTGATATTACCAATTTTAGAATCTTGAAATATTAACTAATAAATCAAAAGAAGTCCGATAGGAGATTTCAGGGGGGAACACAACTAAAACTCTATTAGAAATTTCAATATATTGACGAACAAACACTTACATTGACACTGGAAAGATATTAATTTTATACCAACTCCAGAACAGGCTAAACACATTGTAATTATTTTAAAATTTAGTTAATACCTTCTAATTCAATATTAGTTTTGATTTATTTCAACAAAAAAAATTTTATATGGTTTTAATTAATTGAAAGTTGAACCTAATTTTCCATAATTTCACACTGCAAAAACCAACTGTTAACTCGCCATCTCTTTTGAAGCTGTTCTTAAAGAGTACAGTTGGAATAAAACAGAAACAGCTCAAAATTTTAAAACCTTATTTTTATTAGAAATAGAGATGACACTTTTGGCGACAAACTTTTGACTTTGAATTTTTTATTTTTGGCCAATGGGATCGACCAGTGTGCACTGGACCGATTGAACTGAAATTTAATACCAAACAGACCCGAGGAACGACAAAGATACATGCCAAGCTTCAGTAGTCTCATTATTGTCTTTCGGAAGTTATCGTGTTTTTTATCTCGTAAATTCGCGAAACACCCTTGCCGAAATTTACTCTTTTGCTCATAACTTTTGAACCACTGGACCGATTTGGCTGGATTGCAATACCAACCTGACCAGGTAAATGACAAACATATATGCCAATCTTCAGTAGCCTCTGTAAAGTCTTTCAAAAGTTAGCGTGTTTTCTACGGACGGACAGACAGACAGACAGACAGACAGACAGACAGACAGACAGACAGACAGACAGACAGACAGACAGACAGACAGACAGACAGACAGACAGACAGACAGACAGACAGACAGACAGACAGACAGACAGACAGACAGACAGACAGACAGACAGACAGACAGACAGACAGACAGACAGACAGACAGACAGACAGACAGACAGACGGACGGACGGACGGACGGACGGACGGACGGACATCGCTAGATCGACTTAAAATCGATCGAGGATCATAAATATATGTACTTTATGGGGTCCTAGACCATTATTTCGAGGAGTTACAAACGGAATGACAAACTTATATATACCCTCTATCACTAGAGTGGAGGGTATAAAAATGTAAACAGTTAAAATAACTGAAATATCATTTGATTTTACGGAATGTCTAATCATTTATTAACGTTTAAAAATAGCTGAAAAAGTATGTTGTTTCAAGTGAAATATAAGTAGTCCGTTTTTTAAAAGGAAAAACGATTGTTTTAAATGTTTTTTCAGTTGAATTTACTTACAAAATACTTTAAGTGTATATAAATTTACATATATTTGTAAAATGCATTTGATGCAAAAAAAAATTTACAGAAAAAACTCTGTAAATTTACAGAGTTTAGTTAAATGCATGTTATTTTGTAAAATTTTTATAAGATTTCTAAAAAAAAAAAATTTTGAACCTTTTTTTGCTACTTTTTTAACTTTTTTATAAAAAAAAAAAATTACAGATAAAATTTTGATGTTTGGTAACAAAAACTACTAAAAACAAAAAAATTTTTTGGTTATAAAAAAATACGAAGTATTTTGCTTAGATCAGTATTTTAGCAGAAAACTCTGTTAATTATCTGTAAAATTAAGATTACAAAGTAAAAAGTAATATAACAGAGGAAACTTTGTTTTTTTGTCACAACAAAATACAAAATTTTTTCTTTAAATCTGTATTTTGACAGAAAACTCTGTCAAATATCTGTTGAATTGAGATTACAGTCATTTTACAGAGTATTTTACAGAGTTGTTATTTTGAGTGTAGAATTGATAGAAGTTTTACACAAAAAAATTTCAAAAAAATCGAAGAGTACAAACATTTTCAAAAATGAGATTTAAATTTTAAAACTTAAAAATCGCATACTAAAACGCTTTTAAGAATTTTTTGGGATTTTTTTTTTTGAAAATACGTAAACAAAAATTTTGAAAAAAAAAATTTTGAAATTTGGACCATTATTGAAGAAGTTATGATTTAAAGAAATTTGAATAAAGGAGCAAGCTACCAATTTTTAAAAATTCGATATCTTTTGAACGGGTCATCAAAATCTGAAAATTTACCACGAAGGAGTTTCGAAGGGTATTAAAAACTGTTTACAAATTAGGAAAATCTAAAAAAAAAAATTTCAAAGTGTCCGATTTGACATGGAATGCCCCATATATATATAGACATAAATATTCCTCATACGCTCTGTTGCAACAAGAAAATACAAGCAAATTACTAAATTGATATGAAATTTAAAATTCAAATGCGATTTTCTCGAAAAAAACGAAATATTTTTTTGTGTGGATGGACAAACATCTAAACTTAAAAAAAAATTAAAAAAAAGTGGCGGGATTTTTGAGAAATTGACTTTTTTAAAATATGGAAAATTTCAGAACGGGTTCTGAAAATTTTCAAAAAAAAAATTTAGTCGATTGCCCACACAAAACTATATAAGAATATACATTTTTGACATCGTGGTGCCTTCCGTTTTAACGTGATAAATATTTAATCAAGGCAACTTACCAAAAATTTTACCATTTTCCCAATATTTGACCACGCCTCCTAAGCCCAGTTTTTGAAAATTTTAAAAACCAAAAACGAAATTTTCTTAGTTTCATATAGGGCCATCCAAACAACCTATTCAGAAATTCATGGGACACATGTTTTTCTATAGCGGGACATTTGGTGTGGGATGCCTTATATATAGAATCTCAGGAATGTCAAATTTTATTTCCGAAATTAGGGTCTTGAGACCCCGACAGTTAAGTAGAGCTAGGCTATTTCACGTCTTTCTTCATAGTACTTCATCCGTTTCGCTCTATCTCGCTTAGCTTTCGAGATAGTGCCATTTTGAATTTTTAACAAAATTCTAAGAAGTTATTAACTACATTCTAAGATGTACACTTCCGCAATTCTAAGAAGAGAAATACGAAGAAGGTGTCTTTAGTAAAGTTTAACTAAACTTGAACAAAATTGTGAGTGCACACATTTTTACGTATCTCAAAAATAAAGATTTGTTTTTTAGATTTGGGGAAAATTTCTTTGGCAGTAAGAATTCGTTTCCTTATATTAAAGAGCTCCATTTTAAGAAAACTGTGAACTATATATAAGTAAATGTACTAAACTATTTTCTTCAAAGTTAAGAAAATTTCTTATTTTTTAGTTAAATTTCAATGAAATTTTTTCCCAAATTTTAGTTATGTCTTTTTTAAGTGAAAATCCCAAAAATGGGGCGGTAAATATTATGGTTTTATGCTAAAAAAATTATATCTAAAAGGATTTTTTCAATATCAAATTGGATGAAATTTTCCGCTCCATTTTGGGACTCGATCTTATCATATAAAATTTGATGCTTTTTGATTTTTATAAAGTGAGGTAGTTTTACAACTTAAATTTTAAATCTAACATTTTTTGAGTACATAGCTCCTAATTTAGTACCAAGAAATAAAATTGTTTACTTACACTTAGCAAAATTTAGCAAACAATTTTATAAAACACTGCTTTTTTAAATTTCGCAACTGTAATTTTATTTTTCTGATTATTTGTTAATTTTATTAACATTAAATTAAACAAATTAACACTTTAAAAAAAGAAAATATTTAAAATTAGGGGATTTTTATAAAGAAAAACAAAAAATAATTTTGATTCTTTTTTGAAAAATTTTGCACATTCTAAAATATTTTTTTTTTTAATTTTTTATAACACTCTTTAAGTTTTTGTTTTAGCAAATTTGTTTTGTTTATTAATTTTCTTTTTTACACTTTTTGTTTAAATAAATTTAAAGCATTTTATAAAATTTGCACTCATTACACGTTTATTTATTTGTATTGGTTTTTTATTTTGTAAAAGTATCAGTGTTTGATAATATATTTTTTTTTTTTTTTAATTTTATTATTAAGAATTTTTCTTTAACAATTTCGACTAAAGCAAAAAATAAAAAAAACGAATATGAAAGAAGAAATACAAAAAGAATAAAAAAAATTATATAAAAATAAAATCACAAATTGTAGCGAATTAAACTTGTTGACTTTTTTAATAAAAAAAAATACTCGCTGTTGTTATTATAAATTTTTTTAGTGATAGTAAAGTAGACATGAAAAATAATAACAAAAAAAATCGACAATAAAATACTAAAAAGGAAGAGAGTATAAAACTCTCTCGAGATCGTAATTAAATGATCTCTTATTACACTGTGCAACAAATTTGGGATCACCGAATGTATCTTGATTAGGACAAAAAAAAAAATGACTGTATACCATGAGTAAAATTACAAGAAAAACTTTTAACTTTTTTTTTTTGCTACCTCCTATTTGACAAAAATTCCTTGTAATTGTACAAGCTTTTTACCTATAATTTTGTAATTTTACAAACTTTTTACTAATGAAATTGTAAGTTTACAAATTTTTTGACACGATAAAATTTAAATGGAGGTTTCGTAACTTTAATAGATTTTTTGATACCTCCTATTTTACAAGAATTCCTAGTAATTTTACATGCTTTTTACCAATAATTTTGTAATTTAACAAGCTTTTTACCAATAAAATTGTAAATTTAAAGTTTTGTTGGCGCAATTAAAATTACAAGAAATTCTCGTGAATGTAATAGATTTTTTTTTTTTAATTATCTTGGAAATTTGTAAAATTACAAAAAAATTGTAAGATTACAAAAAAATTGTAAATTGTAAGATTACAAAAAAATTGTAAATTTCGATCTAAATTTGTTTGTTAAAAAACAAGGAAAACTGTCAAATATTGGTAAAAATGGGATTACGAGACTTTTCCTAGTAATTTGACAAAGGATTTTTTTTTTTTTTTGTTTGTAGACCAAGACTTGTAGAAGGACTTTAAACTTGTTTTATAGTCCACTGAAATTTTTAACTTTTTTTTAAAAGGTGATGGGTTAATAAAGCATAGTACTTTGTTCGATTTCACCGGAAAAAAATCTGTCAAACTTTATATAAAAAAAAATAAATTTTGGTATAGCAAGGAATTATAGGGAAATTGTTAAAAAAGTTTTCACATACATATTTTTATTAGACAAGACAATTTAAATTGGCGTGAAAAAGTGACATTTCTGTTTTGTTATGATCGGGCATGAGCGTGAGAAAAATAAAATATCGTGCGTGATTTAACTTTTTTCTTTCATGAGCGTGCGTGATCGTTAATAAAAACTAACTCTCGATCCCAACTCTATTTAAAATATTATTTTAGTGTTTTTAATACTCATATGCATACGTTATATACAAGGTAATACACATTTGTGAAATTTTCAGAACGTTTGGAAATGCACTTTATCTTTTTTTTTTATTAAAAAAAAACATTTAAACTAAAATTTGAAAAATTCAGAACTCTTCTGAAAATTTTACTAAAGAGCGCCCTATGTATGCGCTACGGTGTGCTATAAAAAGAAGCTGTGCAGCCAAGATCTCAATTTATTTTTGCTGGGAGACTACACTCAAAACATAAGTGAACTAAACAAGTAAAAAAGTAAAATTCGGTCTTGCCGAATGTATTGATACCCTCCACAATTTCAAAAAGATTATTGCAAAAAACTTTATTTTGAAAAAAAATTTCCGCGAAAAAAAATCCGCAATTTTTTTATTTTTTTGTCAAAAAATATGTTTGTACTTGTTAAAGTACACTCAAAATAAATTCTCTGTCCAATCAGCAGAAAAATCTGCTGAAAATACACCCATTTTGAGCCATATGAGAAATCTGCTGATTTTATCAGACACGGTTTGCTAAATATCTGTCATAAGAGGTGAATAAATATAACATGAAAAAAAAAACATACGCCGCCAGCCAGCATCGAACTCGCCACCTTCCGATTTGAAAGTACACTTCTTAACCACTAACAATAAGCTGCGGAAGCTTATCCTTTTATCTGGCGTTTTAGTTATTAAATATGTGTGTTGTTCGACAGCAGAGAAATCTGATTTTATCTGCTGATTTTAGCAGACAAATCTGCTGATTTTAGCAGAACAATCTGCTGATTTCAGCAGAATAATCTGCTGATTTCAGCAGAACAATCTGCTGATTTCAGCAGAACAATCTGCTGATTTCAGCAGAGCAATCTGCTGACAATCTGTTCTGTTTTTTTTTTATATAAAAAAATTTCTTGAAAAAATAATTAAATTCAGCAAACAAAATCAGTATAAACATAGTAAAATGTCTGTTATTTTCTTAAACTGTACGACAGAGATTTTACTAAAAATATCCTTCTCAGCAGAACAATCTGCTAAAAGATTGCTAATTCAAATTGCAAGTCGTTTTACAGATTTTTTGACAGATTTTTTCTTCTGAGTTTACCATTCGGTGTTCACTTATGTTCACATATGTCAACCAGCAGCCGATTTAAAGAATTTTGTATTTTTAGGTCATGTTGAATGTAACAAAATTTTTGAGGTGTCCTTACATTTTCGCTCATAACTTTTGAATAGCTGAACCGATATAGCTCAAAAGCAATACCAAGCTGCTCGGGAGAACTTTCAATAAATATGTTAAGTTTCAGTCATCTCCGTGTAATATTTTGGCAGTGATCATCATTTCCACAGACAGACAGACGGACATCGCCAAAATTTCTTAAAATCGATCACTGATCAAATATATATGAGGGGTTCTATGGGCTTAAAATTTAAAAAAAAAAATCGAAATTACTTAAAAATATTTACTTTTCAATGCCTAGAAGCGGTTTTTGAATTTCAATATGGCGGATCCAATATGGCGTCCACTTTTTTTAAAAACATTACGGATTCGCTTAGAACACTTTATACACGGGTTTTTGTGGTCAGTTAAGAGAAATTTGAAGTTGAAATTTTAAAATTAAAAATGGCGGATTCAACATGGACACCAATATTTTGGAAAAATAAGCCGATTTGCTTGAAACTTTTTATGCTACTAGTTTTTGGGGTCGCTAAATAAGAATCTGAGGTTAATATATTTAAAAAATTGGGCGCCATATTGGATTCGCCATATTTAATTTCAAAAACCGCATATCGACATTGAAAAGTAAATATGTTTAAGTAATTACGAATTTTTTTAAAAAAATTTTAAGTCCCGTACTGGATGGTATAAAAATAAAAACTGTAAATGTTTTCGTAAAAAATCTGTTTTTTTTTTTTTTTTGTTAAAAATTTAGTTTAATACATTTGTTTTAGTTGATTTGATTTTCCGACATCTTTCGGGTAAAGTAAGTTCTTGTTCAATAAACACCATGGTTCTATCAGATTTTTTTACAAAATTGACTTTTTTAGCGATATTCGCGATTAAAGGTCTGTGATTTTAAGTAAAAACAACAATTTTATATAATTTTAATCATCGAAACTCTATTAAATGTAAAATAAATAAAGTTAATCGCAAAAAAAAAAAAATTCGCGAATTTTTTTGTCGCGATTTTTTTGCGATTTTTTTATAATAAATGTGTAATACAAGAGATAATAGAAAATAAATGTCGCCAAAAAAAATAAAGCATGTCTTGATGTTGTATATCGAGGGCCTATATTCAAAACCCTCTATCTTCCATTTTCACGAAAATTACTTTTTGATGGCAAAATATTCAGTAAAACGGCCCTCATCTATGGTGTAAAATTCAGAACAAAAATATTTTCTTTTTTGCTATTTTATTTGCATTTTTGGTTTTCTCTATCTCTTACACAATTAATTTTTCTGAATGCAAAACCCTCTATCTTTTCAAATAATTAATTTATAAATATTTTTTTGAATAATTTCATCATGCATTACATGTTTTCACACTAATTTTTGCATGATGAACCTGAATTTGTCAACAAAATTTCAAAACCACGATTTTGGTCCACTGATGCTAATTTTTACTGAAAATTCTTGTTTGACTTTTTTGAAAAATATAACTCAAAATTTGGATGTCTTGTGTATATTATAAAACAAAAATTTTATTCTTAAAAATCGCGATGCTGATCAGCATCTGTTGACCAAAATCGCGTTTTTAATTTTTTTATTTTTTACATAACATACTCCACAGTTTGTCAACTTTTGAGACGAATTCGGTAAAAAAATAATTTTTGTCTTAAAAAACCACACATGTGGACCAAAACCGCGATTTCGGAATTATTTATAAGCCGTTATCATTAATAACGTTAAAAATTAACCGATGTCGTAAATGATCTATCTCTATCTGATCATTTTCATTCATGTACTTAATATTTTTGAGAAACAAAACCCTCTATCTATCCTCTAAAATCCCCAATAGTGCAAAATTTTAAAAACGAATCATATGTGAGATTCATAAGTTGATTTAAAAAAATATTGTAGAATATCGAATTTTAATTACTCTAACAATATGCGAAATAAAAAATTTGTTGGCTCTCATGAAAAGTTATGTTTTTTTTTTAGATAGAGGGTTTTGAATATAGGCCCCCGATATATTTAATTTTAATAGTTTAAATGTAAAAGTTATACCAAAAGTATAAGAATATCGTTTTTATGATACTTTAGCACATAAATTTTAAATCTGGAATACCGCGAAAACGAGCGTTAATTTTAAAAAACGACTAGCGGCATTAAATTTAAGGTTGGATATAAAATTTTGACAAAACTTGTTTTTTTTTATTTTTTCTTAAATAAATTTTCGTCATTAACAACACACAGAAAATAAAATCATCAAATTTAAATCAACAAACAGCAATTGTTAATCAACCAAACATGATATCAACCAAACATTTAGTAAAAACGGCCGCCTTTTAGTCTATAATACAAATCTTCGATTTTGTTTTCAACAAACTTAGTCAAGTAATTTTATTTCAAAATTGTTTTATAATGTCAACAAATAGTTTTTGTGTTTGTTGAATTTCTTTGTTGAAAATAAACATAAGATTTTTTACGTTTGTCAGATCAACAAATTGTGTTTGTTGAATTTCTTTGTTGAAAAAAAATTTAAGATTTTGTACACTCAAAATAATAACTCTGTTAAATTACAGAAAATCTCTGCTAATTTAACAGAGAACACCATACTTTTCCAGCTAACAAGATTTCTTGGTAATTTTACTAAAAAACTCTGTAAAATGATTTTAACAGAAAAAAACTGTTAATTTACAGAGTTTATAGTAAAATATTGGTTAAATATGAAAGCTTTTTTACAGAGAAAACTCTGTAATTTTACTACAAAACTCTGTAAAATGATTTGGACACAAAAAAAACTGTTAATTTACAGAGTTTCTAGTAAAATATTGGCTAAATAAACGACCATTTAGCAAAGAAACTCTGTAAATTTACAGAGTATAGTTAAATGCATGTTATTTTGTAAAATTTTTAGATCCCTGAAAAAAAAAAATTTATAGCTTTTTTTGCTACCTTTTTCAACTTCGTTTGATGATTGGTAACAAAAACAAAAACTACTCAAAACTGAAAACTTTTTTGTTTATAAAAAAATACGAAGTATTTTTCTTAAAACTGTATTTTAGCAGAAACTCTGTTTATTATCTGTAAAATTAAGATTACAAAGTAAAAAGTAATATAACAGAGGAAACTTTGTTTTTTTGTCACAACAAAATACAAAGTATTTTCTTTAAATCTGTATTTTGACAGAAAACTCTGTCAAATATCTGTTGAATTGGGATTACAGTCATTTTACAGAGTATTTTACAGAGTTATTATTTTGAGTGTAGGTTTGTCAATACAAATAATAGTTAAAGAGAACTATTACAATATCATTAATCAATTCTTTTTTCAACAATCCAAATTTACAAACGTTTGTTGATATTACAAATTACCGTATAGGAGCACTTTCAGTGAAAAAATTAATTGTATTCACAAATATGGGGGTCAATATAACAATTCGTTTTTTTCTGTGCAATGACACAGTGATGCAAGCAAATTTTTTTAAAACTGGATGCATTTTCGCTTAAAGCATAGTACTTTGTCCGATTTCTGGCAAAAAATCTGTCAAACTCTATATAAAAAAAAAAAAGTTTTGGCAACGCGAGGAATTATAGGGAAATTGTTAAAAAAGTTTTCACGCATTTTTATTATACAAGACAATTTAAATTGCCGTAAAAAGGTAACATTTTAGTTTTGTTATGATCGTTTCTTTCTTTTAATTGTCAAAAGTTGTTGATTTTTAAATGTTTTATTGCGATTTGAGGCGTCTAAAGTTTAGCATAGAGCTCTGTTCGATTTAACGGGAAAAAATCTGTCAAACTCCATTTAAAAAAAAAAATTGCCAACGCGAGGAATCAAAAACAAATTGTTAAAAAAGTTTTCACGCATTTTTATTATACAAGACAATTTGAATTGCCGTGAAAAGTGACATTTCAATTTTGTTATGATCGTTACTTTCTTATAATTGTCAAAACTTGTTGATTTTTAAATGTTTTATTGCCAATTGATGTGTTTAAAGTTTAAGTGAAATTTTCACCGTAAAAAACAGACTACTTAGATTAAACGGTTATTGCTCACATACGGTTATGCGAAAACAGGGCTTATATACTTTAAATTGTTTTTGGTTTAATTTAAGATACAAAATCGTGTTGCACAGTGTGTTAACAAAAAGTTAAGGTTGATTGCTTTGAAAAGAAAATGATTAAAAAAATATTATTAACACAAAAAAATAATATTAAATATTCTATGGAATCACGTAACTAACACACATTTT
Source organism: Pegoplata infirma (assembly GCA_963921195.1). Taxonomy (NCBI): domain Eukaryota; kingdom Metazoa; phylum Arthropoda; class Insecta; order Diptera; family Anthomyiidae; genus Pegoplata; species Pegoplata infirma. The sequence goes on along the minus strand of OY992536.1, from coordinate 230,044,037 downwards.
TGTTAAATAGCTTTAAAAGTTCAAACAATAATTGTATTTTAAACATTTTTTTTCAAAATTGTTTAAATATTTAAATATTGTTGGCTTTGTTTTAAACTGTTTTTATTAAACCATTTTTAATATTTTTAATTTTGTTTAAAGTTTTGCTAAAGTTTTTGTTTGTCAAATAAATGATAGTTTTTTTTTAAATAGTGTTCAATTTTGAATTTATTTACAATTCGGATTTTTTTGATTTCTTATTTGAATTTATTCTGATTGCTTTCATATAAGTTTTTTTATTTTATTTTTTGTATTTTAGTCAATCTTATTTGAGTTTTTTTTTTTTTTTTGTTTCTTTTTTTATTTTTTGTATTCTTTTATGACTTCGTTATTCTTAATTTTTCTTTTTCTTTTTTTTTTTAATATAATAAGCGATTATAAAAGATCGTTTAGCCTTATTTTTTTTTTTAATAGCCTACGATCCCCAATATATAATATTCATATATACAAAGACGATCACTTAGAAAAGAAAAAATATTTTCAAGAAAACCACCTCACCGCACCTCTTGAAACACTATAATTCAATAACACTAAAGATTAAAACGATTTTGAGATTTTTTTTTTATTATTTATTTAGAGGTTTAACAATTTTTTATTTTTTGAAATTTTTTTTATATCAAGAAATTCTTTCTTTTTTTTAATATTTATTTTCAAAATTCTTTTGATTTTTTGAATTTATTTGATTTTTTTCAAAAATTTTTTTTTAAACCAAACGACCTCGTGGCTTTTAAGCTTAAAACGTAATATACGGTCTCTACCTGCTGCTTACAAGTTGGATGCGAACTGACAACTGATTCGTTGCTATTTACTAAAGACACGATTTAGTGGTTAAATTACAAATACAACTACACACAAAAAAACAAAAAAAAAAAAATATAAAGCAAAATACATTTCAATAATCAGCATACTCGTTTATTTTTTCCTTCTGTGTATTATATCTTTCTTCTTCCACAAAAGCTGTATTAAAAAAATTGTTTAAACGACGTTCTTCGTTGCTGTCGTTTTAAGTTCGTGTAAAAATTTTTGTTGTGCTCCTCAACCCATACATTATAATTTTTGTATAAAATAAGCGAAACGAATCACAAAACGAAGAGCCAACAAAAAAAAAAAGCAGCCCCATCTATAAAAAGGCCTGCCTCACATTATGAACTCTCGTCGTTGTACAAAGTGCTCCCCCATTTGTAGTGTTTGTCGATTTGTGTGTGTGTTGGATTTGTGTTTGTTAACCCACATTTATATACTCTCTGTTTCTCTTTCTTCTTCTTTTTGAATTTATTAAATACCATCCACAAAAATGTATTCATTTTTGCGGCCCCATTACGTTGTATGGGGAAAGACAATCATTCTCCAATTCTCATTTATTTTACACTAATGTTTACATAAAGAATTCATTTATGCTCTTGATCATTTGCTTTGCAAAATAAATCTGGGCTGTCCCAACTTTGTTACAAGTTTCGGTCTATTTCGAGGAAAGATTTAGATTAAAATTTGGATAAAATTTTGTGAAGCTACTATGTACTCATATGAGTCCCAGGGCACAGAGACACTCTAGGGAATTGCCAAGCCGTTGACCTTGCAAGGCTGGAAACTAAATTAGAGGTTCCGCAACGAAGACTAATCAAAGAAGAACGAATGGATGGACGTGTGTTACAACACGACAGATTTGGCCTTCTCTTAATCAAAGGCGCACAAGTCAGCTGATATCGCTTCCAAGAGGAAAGATTTCGACGGTGGTTGCAGTAATAACCGGATACTGTCTTATAGAGAAGCACGCAGAGCGGTTAAATGTGCCTGTGCCGGTGTTGCATGAATGAAGAAATTGATTTAACGGCAGAGACTAGTATGGAAACCTATTACAGTCCCGTTGTATCACAACGGACCTCAGAGTCTACGTGTGTTCACGTAAAACGTCAGCAGCCACTTACAACCTAACTTAACGGTACTGACCGGCGGCTCTTTCAATGCTTGCCAAGAAATTTATTCCAAGTCCGAACATGAAGCGATTTGAAATCTATTTGTTTAAGTTTTTAATTGGTGAAGAAAATACACATAAACCAAAATTGAGTGCCAATAGTAGACTTGTGCCTAATCGTTCAACTCAGTGAGAGCTCATTTTCGTTTATTTCAGCTAAAAGATCTAGTTCGTTCTTCTAGTTCAATCGATCATTTTGATCATGTCTGTTGTTCTTTAATCTAGTTCAAATCGGTAACTTTATGCTTTCGTTCAACCGTTCTTGAACGAATCATTTTATCATGTCTGATGTTTTGCCTTTTGTTCAAAATACAAAAATGTTTAATAAAAATATTAGGAAAAATAGATAATATTAAAAAAATTAACATATGTAATTAATTTTTGTAAAAAAACATAAATGCTAAGAAAGCGTGCCTAAAGAGGACAGAAAACTAACGCCTAACAAAAAAAATTAACGACTGAACTGAAAGATCAAAATGAAGTAGTTACCAATTGAGCTGAATGAACGAAAATACCTAAAAGAGCGGAAATGAACGAACTAGATAAACCGCTCAGTTAAGTGAATAGTTCAAGTGAACTAGTTCGTTCGTGAATGACACAACTCTAGCCAATATTGGTCGGGGTTTTTATATCGGAATTAATTCAAAAATGGTCTTATCATTATCAGATTTAATTAGGACACCAGAGTACACTTTAACCCTCAAACAGCTGACTGATTACTAATGGATCTATCACGACGGGTTCGTGAGATAATACATAAAAACCATACTATTTTTAGATTTACCTTGCTGCAAAAAAAACTTTTGGGCTATTAGACCCGGAACTGTTATTTTTTTCCTAATTTTTTTAAGAGTAATTAGCCTCTTTCTACAATTTATCTTCAAAATACATTTGAAATCTTTAAATTTAACTTTGTTCTTCTCTGAGATATCGTCCGTTTATAATTACAATGCCTCGCTTAACGCATCCCTCGATAAACGCGACTCCTCGATTATTTCAACAAATAAATTGTTTGCATTGTTGACTCAGTTAACGCAACTTTTCTCCTAAAATGATCGGTTTGTTCATTTTATTTGCATATTTTTTTTGTTAAATTGCTTTTGCTGCCTAAAACTGATGCGTTTGAAAATATCTTTGTTAAGAAATTGTGACTTGGTTATCGCAACAACCCCAATTATCGCAACTGCGAGATTGCACTGTATATATTTTTACCCCACAAAACCTGTCAAAAGAGTTAAACGAGTAGTTCCCCTTAAATCTTCTTTTTTGCCGCTATCTTTTCTCTTCTCTTCGAAAATATATCGTCAGTGGGTGAAAAGAAAACGGGGTAGAAAAAAAATCACGACCTGTTTTCCACCTTCGTTGCTTCTCACCCACGGGTTCTATAGGGACCCAAATAAAGCGAAAAGCCTAATATTTTTCCAGTATAGTAAATCTTAAGGAATTTCGAATAGTTTAGGTTGGAAGGGAGTCTGCCATTTGGCGGATTCATTCGGAGGCCCATTGTTATTCCGTTATTTAGTATTTCTCTACTCCCCCTCTATTACAAAGCTACAAAATTCTACCTCGTAAACCACCCCGAATCTCTAGGATATTCTTCTAGAGAAGTCAAGGTGATATCGTTAAGGTATGTATTCCTGGTCATAGAAAAATAACAAGTGCTTCACTGTCTCCTTCTTTACTTCCCCACAATTCCTACAATGGTCCCCGTCAGAGATTCAGCCAGCACGCAGTCAGTTATATCCCTTATTCTATTCTCCGATATATAATAATATATAATTCTATTCTCCGATATATAATCACAACCATAGGAACCAACGACTTAGAGGCATTTCTCGCACATTCATCACCCAACTCGTTCCCAGCGTCCCCACTTTGTCCAGACACCCAGATAAGCTTGATTGTGATTCAGCGAATGGATTGTATATAGTTTGACACCCAGTCTTCCCTAGTTGGTACTTAAACTTCGAAGGTTTTATCAAAGTTCATTTGTTGTGAGATACAGTCAGGTTTCTGTTCCAGTTCCGTCCCGCCCATCATACTTAATGGTATCTTAACCTAAGAGCCGTTTTCGCTGTTGTGCTCTTGATGAAGATATTCACGAGATGAATGTTTAGTATCACGTCCATGTTATAGCCATGCTGCAGGTGTAAAAATCACATAACGAAGAACACCTTTATTCCATTAGATAGTTCTAGCGTGATTCCATCTAATTTGGGAAGAGCAAACCTGTCTATTTTAGTCCTTTTCGTGATATAATATCCTACATCAATGCTTGCTAGGATCGTTGCCAAGTTCAAACATGGAACGATTAGAAATACATATGTATATTTTGTTAAGTTTTTAATTTTAATAGAAATTACACACAAACCAAAGTTAAGTGTCAAGAGACATATTTACCCCACAATAACTATAAATGATGAAAGAAAAAAAGAAAGAAAGAAAGAAAGATGGAAAGAAAGAAAAGCAACTGCAGGAATCATACTGGGCCAACATTGGTCTATAGATTTTATTCTGATAAAATTTATTTTTGGGAATTGGCGTCATCCTCAGTAACCCCCAGTTTCCGTAATAAGAAAGTCATTCCTCCTTAATAATCTCCAAGTTTGGAGATCGATTTTAATGCAAGCAAACCCCAATGTTGTGTGTTAACCCGCAGACATACTGCGGTTTCAACATTGTCATCTCTATCCATGGTAGTATAGATATTAAGAAATCGAACATTATTGAGGTTGAGGTCATAGAAAACTGTACGAACTCCGTTGGAATAAAAAAGCTTTCCATGTGTCAAAAAAGCATTAAAATGACTAGATAAATAGAACTACTTTACTCAATTAGATTCCCTTACTACAAATATTTGTAAAATTTCTAATCTATGGGAAGGAGCTTCAGTTTTGTTTAACATGATAGAAGCATAGGATTTAAGATATCTTGAAAACCGGTTATTGATGTTTCTCTATTGTACAGTAACCTTCTTAGCACCGATATACGCTCCATTGCCACACCGTTAGTAATGTCTGATAGGGGATAAGACCGATATATCCCAGTTGGAAAGTGTGTCACTGGGGAATATTACATAGTGATTCCTTGAGGAAATGTCTTCAGGGTCTAACAAATCCTAGGTAATCCTTGATGACATGTCTCAACTTCTCTAATACATCGATAAGGTAAAGACTTCAGGATACCAGTATATTAAATTAGAATTTTAAATTATTGTTTTTCTGTAAAGACAGTCGAGCTCAGGCTCTAATTATAATTATGTATTATAATTTTTTGATTTGTTATATATGGTTTTGAATTGAGAAAAGTGTGAAAGAAAAATTTTTAATTTTTTCTAAAAATTTAGACATCCTGGTTTGTTTCTTACTAGTTTCATATTATCCAGTTATAATAATCTTCAGAAAAACTTTTAATTTTAAATCTGTGCAACTCTTCAATTTCAAAGAAAAAGATGGCAATATTACAAGTAGTATAAAAGTAATATATAGACAAACAATTTTGAAAATAAAGTTTGGAACAAGTAGTAAGGTGTAGGACTAATAAACTAATAAACTGAAATCCAGTTGGGACTAAAAAAGGCGAAAAGTGTTTTCTTAATATGAGAAAGATAATTGATAAAGGAAAATGGAAAAAATCAAAACTAAAGGAAATACGAAATTTTTTGTATTTTCGAACTTCTTTATCAGACATTTACCCAAAGAAGTCTTAGGTGACATTGTCCCAGAAAGACAGCATGTCCTGACTACTGCTGAATTTGTGTGTGGACGTTTTGAAAATTTTTATGAAACTTTTTTTAACTCAGTACATAGAGATGTCTTGTGGATGTCAGCAGTGACTCTGACATGTCACCGCACCGTCACTGAGGATGGCTCGAGGACTTTGCTAACGGGGATTAGATAAACTGCCTTCTCCCACCCCATTAGATTCCTTTAGCTCCATGTTAGTCGTCTAATAAACTGAATGTGTTTCTTAACGGCCAATGGGGTAACGCGAATGATACTAGGGATTAGGCATTAGTTTAATTTCAAAAAATTCCATCCCAAACAAAATGGCAACTTCTTTAGTTGTCAGCATCTTAAGATAATTGACTCCTTTCGAAAAAGAAAATTTCAAAATCTTGTACAAAAAAAATATTCAGAATATTTGGTGTGGTCCCCCCCCCCCCCATTCCCTCAGTGGCCCACAACTCATAAAAAGATTTCCCATTACAATTTGATACAGACAATTTACTCACCTTTTCAATCAACTTGTTTTTTATTTGCCTTTCTTTCTTCTTTTATCTGTTTTTTACTTTAATATTTTGTGGAATATTAATTAATAATCAAGATTTTTTTTTTTATTTCTGCTGCCTCAACTTTTTTATTCTTCTACTTCATCTAAAATTAATGCGCAAAAACTATTTTGTTTATAGTTCTGATCACATTCACTCACTCTCACTTATTCTTAAACAACTATTTCGTGAAATATTCTCTCTTCTTAGAAAAAATTCTTACAAAAACCATTAAACTTTTCGGTTTGTTGAAACAATTTTATTTGAATAATGTGTTGAGAATTGTTCGGTATTTTCTTATTTATTTTTTACCTAAACAAAAAAAACAAAAAAAACGTTTTCTCTTCTCATAAATTACCTTTATTAAAATGAAGTGATTATCTTATTCCATTCTTTTATACCTACATTGTTGCTGCTATTCATTCCCTTCCAAGTATAACAACGAAGATGTGCGCTTAAAGTACCGCCTTGCTGCAGCTGTTATAGTTATTTTCAATTCATGCAACTGGTTTTTCTTATTTCGGTATCTTCAGTAACAGATGAGAGAATTAATAGTGTGATAGGAGGTTTGATGTTCATTTATGATTTTGAAGAGATTTTTTATTGTTCTTTTTGTTGAAATTATCATATTATATATATTTTTTTTTCATTAACTCAATTAATTAGTAATTCCACGTTTGTTAATCATGTCTCAAAAGGGATTTAAAATAATTGTGGATCGTTTAACCACATGGCTGGGTAGATATTTTTATACCACTCACACTCTTAAAACAAATACAGTTGCCACAACGGTAAATATTACAACCTGAAAAATGAGGATTGAATATTTGTAGATGTTACAACCAAATTAACGGTTGCTACAATCTCAAAATTGAGGTTTGAGTAACTGGATTTGTTATGTGAGTGCAGTTATAAGGACTGGGATCTACCTTACAGGTTTGGAATGTTTTGGTACACACAAAAAAATTTTTACCAAGTACTTGGGAGGATATGCGTTTTTAAAGTTTTTTGCATATATTATGCAAAAAATAGCATCATTTTACCAAGTTTTTGCTTGTTTCTGATAAAAGTTTAGAAAATATTCATAAGAGTATTTAACCTTGTGTAATTTTACAAACCTTAACCAAAATTATGCAAAAACTTGGCAAAATGTTACAAAATTTTTCATAATTTATGTAAGAAACTTTAAAAACGCATATCCTCCCAAGTTATTGGTAAAATATTTTTTTGTGTGTATGCCTCTAGAAACTTGCAAGTAAAATCTTCGGTTTTGTTTCGCAACGGAGACTAAGCAGAAAGGGGAATATGGATGGACGTGAGAGATTACCCGATGGATTTCGTCTTTTCGTAATCAGAAGCGTACAAGTGAGCTAATATATCTTTCAAAAGAAAAGATTTCCACCGTGGTTGCTGTAATTACCGGACACTGTCGGATAGGAATGCACGCAGAGCCGTCATATGACTTATGCTAGAGTTGCATGGATGAGGAGTTGGAAACCATCCAACAAATTATCTGTCACTGTTCGGTACTTTTGGTCAGCCTTGCTTCACTGGGATATAGGGAGCTTAGAAGTTTCATTAGGAGCTCAAATTTGTTAAACTGCAGGGACTAATAGGGGAACCTATTACGGTTCCGTGGTATCACAACGGACCTCAGAGTCTATGTGTGCTGACGTAAAGCGTCAGCAGCCACTTGTATCCTAACCTATGTTCGCCCGTCCGTCTGTCTATGTCAACGTTGTACGGATGATATACGGTGGCTCGCAGCTTATTTCGTGTGAAAGATATTAATTAGCATTCCATACAAGACAAAGTTAACCAAAATGGACCTTATTATTAACAAATAAGTATTTTTGTAAAAAGCCCTGTGTATGTAATTATTCAAGCTTTAATTAAAGCTTAATGGCGTTCAGATTGTGTAAATGTTAAATGTGCTACGAGGGTCGACATGAAAGTTGAAATTATTGAAAGACCTTTTTTAGAAAATTTCTTAAAAATATTTCTAAGATATTTCTAAAAATATTTATCCAAGCTCAAACATTTAAAATTTAAAAAATAGTCCAATAGTTGATATTCATTTATCAAATAATTTTTCCAAAGACCCAAACAAAAACCAAAATTTTTAAAACACAGTAGAAGAAATCCGAATTTTTTGACCTCCAATTCTTTTGACCACCATTTTTTGGTAAACAAAGAAAAGATTTAGTTGTTAAATAATTTTAGTACACCTAAGTATATAGTAATAAGTAGGGATGAGATTTTGATGCACTAAAAAATCGAAAATATGCGCTTAAAATATGCGCTAGAAAATTCAAAATATGCACTAAAAAACCTTAAAATATGCACTAAAAAATAAAATGTGTCCAATAAAAATCTTGTTTTCATAGGAAAAACTTCTTAAAAAGCAAAAAATAACGCCGGCTTTAAATAGTAACATTCAAAATTTTATACAAGCAAGTTTTCTTTTAAGAAAATTAAGAAAATCTGTGAAAAAAATTTAAGAAAAAAATATTTTTTCTTATTTTCAAAATAAATTTTTAAAATTAAAAATAGTGTTTGAGAAAAATAAATTTCAATTTGTGTTGTTGCTAATTTATGCCAAAATATGCAAAAATATGCAACTAAAAACTAGAAATATGCACCAAATATGCATTTAAAATCAAAATATGCAAAAATATGCATTTTCACCAAAATATGCAAAAACAAATCGATGCCATTTTAACGCAAATTTCTTGATTCGGAAAGATATTTGGTTGATATCGTATTTAGACTATCGACAAAAAACATGTATTTGCATAGAAATCTCATCCCTAATTATAAGTCATTCTATGAATGTCCGTCCGTCCGTCTGTATAAAACACGATTCAGTCGAAAATAAAAGAGCTAGACTCCTGAAAATTGGCACGAATGTGTCTCATGGTCATAGGCCGGTTAAGTTCGAAAATGGGTAAAATCGAATCAGGGGCAAAAAAGTTCTCCCTTAAAGAACTAAAAAACCTTCCCGAGTAAAAAAAATGATATGACGCAATATATAATTTTATATGAGTACGTATCTATTTTGATATAATTTTATACGAAAAATGGTTTCATAAGATTTGATCGAATATTATCTAATAATATCAGTTTATATAACTTTATATCGACTTTGGTACGAGTTTTGGTCTAATCCAATGATATAAAATTATATCCAATTATATTAAAATTTACACAATTTTATAAATCGGATGTTTTCTTAGTTTTTAATAAAAAGTTGAAAAATTAAAATTTCAAATTTTCAAAATTTTCAAAAAACTTAGAAAAATTTCAAAACATGGAGTCATGTTAAATTAAATATAAAACACTTAGAAAATATTCTCATAAAAAATTTGTCCTTGGAAAAACTTAGAAAAATTTTTAAAAATGGAGTCATATAAAATTTTATTTAAAACACTTAGAAAATATTTGCGAAAAAAAAAATTCCTTGAAAAAAACATAGAAAAAATTTAAAAGACAAAGTCCATTTCTCTTATACAAGTTGACCAACACTAAAAATAAGTTTTGACCGCTAAAAACGATTTTACAGTTTTTATCCCAAACAACATATCCAAATTTTAACAGGATCAACAGGTGGCACGTAAGTGGTCTTTTTAGTCAAATGCGTTAGGGGTAATTTTTTGCATTACATGTTCTCTGATACTCCATGTCTCGGAATATTATCGAGATTTCGTGACCTTAGGACAACAAGCTTCTATTTGTACCTATTTCTATAAGCAAATAGAACCTTTTTGTCCTAAGGTCTCGATTTGCTGAAAAATTGGAAGATAGAGGGTATTTATACACAGCCTTATTTTGCTTGCAATAAAGTCTTGCAACTTTTTTTTCAAGGCAAACGGGGGTAAAAAGAAAGCGGGGTAGAAAAAAATCACGAATTCTGTTTTACTTCTTCTATGCTTCTCACCCCCGATTGCCTACAAAAAACGTTGCAAGACTTTATTGCAAGCAAAAAAAAGGCTGTGTATAAATACCGTCTTATTAATATTTTTACAGAAGGGCGAAGAGCTGTATTAGAAAAATTTGTGCAAAAAAAATGTTTTTAAAAAATTGGTCTTTATGCCCTTTTTTCGTCAACCATAATAATGTTGAATATTTGAAAATTTTGGGCAAGTATAAAAATATTTGAAAAAATGTTCTCAAGTATTTTATTTGTAAACATTGTTGACAAATATTTTATTTGTAAACATTTTTTCAAATATTTGAAAATATTTGAACTTGCACTCGTTAAGTAAGTATTTCGTTTTACTTACTTGTTAAAATGTTAAGTAAGTAAAAAAATATTTGTATTTGAAATTTCAAGTACAAATACAAAAAATATTTGAAAAATTTAAAAATAAGTAAATAAATTTTCAAGTATTTACAGGTCTGGTTAAGGGTATATAAAAAAATTGAATTCTTTAATATTCGATCAAAGTTTAAGATCATTGACCAAAGACCTGTGGTTGTTATAATACAAATGCCAATAATAATTATTATTGATGCCATCAGGATGATGAACCACAATAAAAGAGAGACCAAAAAAATCAAACTCTAAAATAAAAAAAAATTTAACAATAATGCTCAGGATGTGCCATTAACAATGAATGTAATAAAAAACAAGTAGAAAAGTTAAATTCGACTTGGCCGAATCTATAAATACCCTCCACAATACCCTTTTTAAGTGATAGTAAATTTTCTAACGTGAAAAAAATAAAATTTTTGATTAGAAATATTTTATTTTGAGAAAAAAACTTTTTTTTTTTAAATTCATGGTTTTGCTAATAACTTTGGAACCCCTGGACCGATTTGGCTGAATTTCAAAACGAAATAGACCACGGGGATGACAAATATATATGCCAAGCGTCAGAATTGTCATTCGAAAGTTATCGTGTTTTTTATTTCCCAAATTCGCGAAAAACCCTTGACAAAATTTACTCTTTTGCTTATAACTTTTGAACGACTGGACCGATTTTGCTAGATTGCAATACCAACCTGACCAGGTATATGATCAAAATATATGCTTAACTTCAGGAGTCTGTTTTTAGCGTGTTTTTAACAGACAGACGGATGGACGGACATCGCTAGATCGTCTTAAAATCGATCGAGGATCATGAACATATATACTTTATGGGGTCCTAGACCCATATTTCGAAGTGTTACAAACGGAATGACAAACTTTTGTATACCCTCTATCACTAGAGTGGAGGGTATAAAAAAAACAATGCCAACATTCAAAGACAAACTTTTTGGAATACATTAGAGATGGGTGCTGGGCATATAATTTAATTGATTCACTCACGCAAAAAAATATTTTACCAAGCGCTTGGGAGGAATCACATTAAACAAGATTTTTGCGTATATTATGCGAGAACTAATAATATTTTACCAAGCGCTTGCATAATTATACCTAACTTTGCAAACGTTTCAAGAAATTTCCCATGAGCTTGCATAATTTTACTAACTTTAAGATAAAACAAGCAAACGCTTGGTAAAATGTTATAAGTTTTTGCATAATATACGAAAAAATATTGTTTAACGCTCTTGGCAAAATATTTTTTTGCGTTCTTGAATCATGGACGCTATTAACCAATATTTCATCTTAAAATGTTGATACTTTTTAAAAATCTTGAATATTCAAATTTATTTTTCAATTCCGTTTGAAATATAAAATATGATTATTTTTCAATTAAGCTGCAATCACGAATATCAGTCACTTGTAAGAGATAATAAATTTACTCACGTTAACGAGTGTGTTTAATCTCTTGCTAGTAACTCACGCGCTCCTCCCTAGATAACATTTTTCAGGTGATTTGTTTGTGGAAAAAACGTATTATTTTTTGGTATCGTTAAAAAACAGTAGCAAATATGTCTAACAGCAAATTCGAAAACTAATTAAATCTTTTATTAATTATTTTTTCGCATTAAGTAATACTCACAAACTAAATACATACATTTCTATTACTTTTAAAGCTTTTTTTAGCATTATAAATGAAATAGTTACCAGTTATAAGCCTTGAAAGAAATTATTTAAATTTTTTTTAATTCCATAGACCGGTTTCTAAAATCACCAAAGCAGCATGTTCTTCAAGTATCACTTCGTACCACTACCACCTGGTATGTCTAGACATTATTGAGCATAATTGTATATTATTCATATAGCAAATAAATTTATAAAGTGTGACAAAAGTCAACATCAAAAAGCTCTTTAAGTAAGACAGATTTGTAAATAATTTATTCTAAATGCAATTTAATGTTAAATCTAAGATTATGGAAATAATTTAGAAAATCTATGCCAGACGGAACAAACAAAGCTACTATAGTCTTGGACCATTTTCCCCCCCGTGTAGTAAGTTCAAAGTATGCTTCACCTTGGTATTCGTCCTTGTAATAGTGATCTTAACTACTTGGTTTTTCACGCGAAAACGATGGGACTTTTTATCTCGGACTCCAAAAATATTCTAAATTCTAACAGCAGGCGATTTAAAGCATGTTTTAATTTGCATGTTAAGTTGTAGTTTTCGGCGATTGTGGCCATAGTGCGATCTTAAAGAAGACAACAATACCACAAAATCTGGACTGTTCTCCCTCTATGATCCTTTTTGAGCTCCACTTTACCACTATGATACTATCCAGTTAGTCTTCGATGAGGGGCATTCCAGGTAGTGGAGCCTTCATAAATTTTTACTCAGATGGAACGAAGCTACACGAGCATGTGGGCTTTGGAATCTATTTGGAAGTGCTTGGATTGACCCTGGCTTAAAGACTGCTAGATGCTGGCAATAAAGAAAGTGGCTAACTGGTTGAGCTGCGATTGCCTACAACCGCTGTTAACATCTCTTCTGACAGTCAAGCCGCGGTTAGATTAGATTAAAGAGGCCCTATGCACTGCGACCAGAAAGATCTCTTTTGTAGCCTAAAAAGGGTGCCCCAAATATTCAGGCTTTTAATAAAGACGAGAATCCTATTTTTTTATACTTTGAGCCTCCTACTAATGCAGTGCATTATGTTGGTAATGGGAAAATAAGTTACTGAATAGTGTTTACGACTGAATAGTGTTTATAAAAATTTAGTTTAAATTCTTCCAGATCGTAGCTGACTCGGAAGACTTCTGCTGGGAGTAAATTCCATATACTACTAGTTTGACTGAGAAACGAATTTTCTCTGTAATGCGTTGTGCGATTCATTGAACTATCGACCACAAACTGGTATAATCTACTGGAGTGACGAGTATTGCAAACGAAAACCCGAATCTCGGGGATAAGTTAACTCATCTCAACAGAGCACTTACCATGGTGATATTGGTAGAACAATGCTGCACAACCCGCTTTCCGGTGATGCTGATACTATCATTGATGAGCTTCAACGCACTCCTTTGCACCCGGTTCAAACATTTCAAAATAGACTTTGAAGCACCTGCCCAGATATGGAAGTTGTATTCCAACTTCGGTATAAATCGTAAGAAGATCAGTCAAAGTGAAGTATTTCTTGCACTATCTTAAGAAAATGCTTCTTTTGAATATGTTGGTTCCAACGAACATCAATTTTCATGCCCATAACATCAAGAATTTCTGATTCCTCAATATTTATACCTCCCATGGATACAGATGCCGTCGATTCAGCAGATAGACTGTGGGTCAACATACAACATTGGGTTTTGCGAGCATTAAAATCGATCCTATTCGCCAGACCCCACTCGGAGATCGCAAAAAGGTCATGATTAAGTGTGTCATTCATATCCTGTCTCGTGGCCTGAACCTCATCAAGGCTAGGACGATGATCAAAAGAAAATGTTATATAACATGTTATATAAAAGTTTGACTTAGAAGGTCGGTAATAAGAAAAAGAGTAGGAGAAAGAATGAAACCTTGTGGTACCCCTGAATTAAGCTGAAACTAGTTGGATGAAACGCCATCTATAACAACACGTATAGTGCGGTACCCGGACAGCACGCTATAAATCGAGAGAAATCATCACCGACACCAAATGCAAAGCGGTTTGACCCAAATGCATCGTACCACACACGATCACATGCCATGCAAATATTCAGAGCCACCACTTTTCTCTCACCAAATTGGTGTATGGATCGACGTTCCGTAAGGAACGCTGACACGTCTCCCGTAGAACGATTCCTACGAAAGCCATATTGTCGATCGCATAGAAGTGAATTAGACTCAAGTTACCTCACAAGAATATTAGCCATGCTCTCCATAACTTTAGAGAGCGCTGAGCAAATTGCAATTTGGCGGTAATTGTCAGGGTTGGTAGCCTCACCCTTTTTAGGGATGGGCTGAACATTGGTCACTTTCCAGCAAGCGGGGAAGACTTCCACACGGTAGGAAAAGCTAAAAAGTTAAGCCAACGGACGAGCGAGCGTCGAAGAGCACTTTTTCAGCACCAGTGCAGTAATTCCTTCCGGATCCGGAGACTTGTTTACGTTGTGATTATTAAGAACCCTTTTAACTGCACGAGGTAGAGAGTTCCATACGTCAGTTAGTTGAAGTTAAGTGTCAACCCAGCTGTTGAAGGCTTTTACCAGTCAGTTTTGGGCATTTACAAAGTATATGTTCTGCCGTCTCCTCCTCTATCTAGCAGAATCTGTACGTGCCCGTGTCAGATAGATTTTTATACCCTCCAACCACAGTATGGGGGTATACTCACTTTGTCATTCCGTTTGTAACGCATCGAAATATCGGTCTAGGACCCCATAAAGTATATATTTTATTGATCAGTGATCGACTCTAAGACATTCTAGCGATGTCCGTCTGTCCGTCCGTCTGTCTGTGGAAGACACGATACAGCCAAAAATAAAAGAGATAGACTCCTGAAGTTTAGCACAAATATGTCTTATGTTCATAGGCTGGTTAAGTTCGAAGATGGGCAAAATCGGACCAGGGGAAAAAAGTTCCCCCTTTGAGGAACTAAACCAACCTCTGAAAAACTCCATATTTTTGCATGATTTTTTGTGTTTTTGTTTAACAAATGCAACATTTTTATGCTTCAAGAATCTCAAAGTTCTGCATTTGGACCCGGGGGATTAGAAAATATCGTTTTTTTTAAGCCCGCCGCCTTTTGTGGGCGTGGGTTAAACAAATTGTTAAAATAATGATAATGAATTGTTATTCTTAAGTGCAAAAAGCATAAGAAAGAACTTTAAAACATATATTTCGAGAGGGAATTTGCCCCCCTACTGACCACTGCCGACCTCCCCCCCCCCCAAAAAAAAGAACACGACCCTGGTTTTTTTACATGTTTGAGGGTATAAAAGATTCGGCACAGCCGAATTTAACACTCTTACTTGTTCTTTCTAAATTGGTAAGGTAGGTTACAATGTCGAGTTAGGTACGACGTAAGGATTCAAAGATAATTTTTGTCCACAGACACTAGTCGTTTCGATACGGTGCTGGATGAAGTTATGAATCTATTTGCCTGACACTGAGCAACGCAAAGGTTACAATACTCTACGAATTCCACATTTTGAGTGTTTTCCTAACATGTCCCAATGACAGACCAAAGAATGGTTCAGAGCCAATGAAAGGTCACCTGGCATGCGATTTGCCAAACAGTTGGTGCGTTAGTTTCCCGTGTGACCTTCATGATCCGGAATCCATACGAGTGTCAGGTCGTTATGCCGTTCTAGTTTGTTAAGAGAAGCCGCGGTCAAGTCAAGTCCTTGTACTTAATGTTTGTTACAACAGGATCTGCTTTAAGCTGCCATACGTCTTTAAATGAGAAGGTCACGCAGTTTGACATACGACTCATAAGGCACAGAGACATTCAAGGGAATTGCAAAGCCGATGCGACTGGCAACAACCTTACCGGTTCTAACAGAATTGGAATGTGTTGGTATGCCTCTAGAAACTATCTAGCAAAATCTAAAGCTTTGTTCCTCGACGGAGACTAATTGGCAAATCGATGGACGTGAGAGACTACGCGAAAGTTTTAGCCGTCACTTAATCAGAAGCACATAAGTGAGCTAATATTGCCTCCAAGAAAATAGATTTCAGCAGTTGTTGCTGTAATTACCGGATAGTGCCTTATAGAAAAGCACGCACTTTTGCCGGAGTTGCATGGATGACTAGGAGTTGGAAACTATCGAACACTTTATCTGTCATTGTCCGGCACTTTCTGATCAGAGACTTGCAACACTGGGATCTAGGGAGCTGCAAGATCTTTCTGATTTGTTGGATGTCAAAATTCTATTTTTTAGAAGTTTAACGGCAGGGATTAGTAGGGGAACCTATTACGGTCCCACGGTATCACAACGGACCTCAAAGTCTATGTGTACTGACGTAAAACGTCAGCAGCCACTTATAACCTAACCTTAATCTAGGGAAGTTCTGTGGGTTTTTTCCCCTTCACACCCAACTTTGACCTCGATGTGGGGCCATATGAACCCACTTCACCTCCCCCATTTTCTGGCTCATGCATTTGTTTACGAACCTCACATAATTGGGGTGGGGGGCGGTGGGGGTGGTTTAGCATATGCAAATATCGTTCTTAAAATTCTCATCCAATATTACCTCACCCTTAATATGGAGGTTATAAGATATTGAAATCGAAGATTTTTTTTTTTAAATATTTTAAAATTATACTGAAATCTAATATTTCAATTAAAAATATTCCACTGTATATACCTCTCTCTCTCTTTCTTTCTTTACTCCTATAATTCCCATTTCATAACACAGTGGGGGTGTTACGTATACAAATTAAATAGATTACGTGCTGCTATTTTTAATACTTTATCAATATGTAAAAGCCATATTTGCCGCGCTAATAAAAATTCACGTTAAACAAATTAAACAGTTTCAAACCATAAAAACAAATATATTTAAAAAAATAAATATACCTACATATTTAAACAAAATTTCTCTGAAATGGTAAAAATACAATTATTTATTTCTAACCAAAAAAAAAAAATTGAAATAGAAATAACAAAAATTGTGAATTAATGGTCAACGTAATTGGAATTAGATGAAGTAATGATACCAGTTTTCGGTTCATTTCGATTTTATTTATTTGTGTTGGCCTTCAAAAAATTTTAAAACTGTTTATAGAAAAGATTCAAAAAAAAAAAAAAAATCAAACAGAAAATCAAACAGAAAATCTATATTAGAGTAGTGAGTGACTTTAGTCCACATCAAATAAACAGCTTCTCGTACAGTTTCTGAATAACTGAGAAGTCGTTGTATTCGTCAACGTCAGTTTTATGAGATTAAACAAATTTGATTTAAATATTTGTTAGTGTTAAAATTAAAACGCTTTATTAATATTTACTTTAACTAGTTTGATTTTTTTTTTTTTTTTTTTTTAATTTTAGTGTATATTTAATTTTTTTTGATTTTGTTGTTCATCTTAAATGTTTATTATTTGAGAATAATAAAAGTTTAAATATCATCCACACACCATATACCGTTCTGGAATGTTATTAATTTTTTTTTTTTGTTTATACAAGAGTCTGTTATAGTATTATTTATTTTTTGCGATGCTAAACAATTTTTGAAACACATGGTGAATAATAATTTGATTTTTTGAGTTACCGACATTGTGGCTGCATTTGGAATTAGCCATTTGGAAATGAACCGGATGATATACGTCTGAAAGTAGAGACCAAATAAAGTAAAACTGCATTTTCAGTTTTTCATTTCGTGATCCTGTTTCCTTTTAAAAGGACTTCAAAGTTTTAAAGGATACATTTTGTATTTTTAAAATATTTGTAATTGTCCTAGGATGACACTGGTGACGGCTGATTAAAGAGGAGGATCTTCCCTAAATTTTCCATTTTTATATTTTGCCATATCAAGACAAAAAGATGTGAATAAAATCATTAGAAACTTTATCAAAATATTTTGTTGAAAATTTTGAATGATATTGAAGGACACATTTTTGAATGGACGTAACTTACCTCCATTTTCCTGATATGTAAAAATAATAAAATAGGAAATTTAGGGGAGATCCTCCTCTTTCATTTGCTGGCAATAGTGGCATCCTAGGACAAGTACAAATATTAAAAAAATATTTTATAAAATTTAATCCTCTAAAACTTTTAAGTCCTTTTAAAAGGAAACAAGATCACGAAATGAAAAACTGTTAATGCAATTTTAATACATTAAGTCTCTAGTTTCAAGCGTATATTATGTAGTTCGTGTTCAACGACTTTTGTTCATTTGATTGTCACACTTCCTGTGGCATTCCATAAGGAGGAACTCCACAAACAGAAGTAATATCTACTCTTCTGTTGAATCTTCTGATAAATAAAATACTCAAGTCATTCAACAGAATGGGTACTAATCTCGTAGTCTACGCTTATTATCTTGGAGTTTCGGCAAAGGAGTACACTATGGTGGCCTTTCTTGATATACTATAGAGGGTGATTTTAATAATGTCATCCCAGACTCGATAATTGTGGCACTGTATGGTCTGGAAGTAAAGCGTGGGATCGTTTTAATGGTGGAAAACCTACTTTCCAACAGACGTATAACGTCTGAATTGGGAGGTGTTCTTTCGCCGCTTCTTTGGAACATGCCAGTGAACTCAATGTTGCTATCTCTAGGAGCACGTGGTTGTCATGAAAGATCTGTCTAAATGGGCAAGAGGCTGTGGTCTGGGAGTTAATCCAAGTAAATAAGGAATAATAAGATTCCTGATTTTGATCCTATTTCTATGGACGGCACTGAAATTACCTTCTCAGATGGAGCCAAGTATCTTGGAGTATTTCTAGATAGGAAGTTGAATTTCAAGTGTAATATTGAGGAACGGGTAAGAAAAGCAACGATTGCTTTATATTCCTGTAAAGGGCCATTGGAAAAATATGGGGTTTTAGCCCTAAGGTCGTTTATTGGATTTATACAGCGGCGGTGCATCCAATTCTGTTGTATGGAATCATGTTCTGGTGGCCTGCTTTAGAGACAAAAGGGAACTGTGTCTTCATCACGAAGATACAGAGAATGGTGTCAATGTGCATCACTGGTGGTCTTCGTACTACACCTACGACTTCATTAAAAATCCTTCTTCACCTGATACCATTGGGCATATTGCGTAGGCAGTATGCGGCTACGTCGGTAATTCGACTTAATAGCAAACTCGAACGGACGTGCAGCGAGGTGACAGGACATAATACCCACGGACATTACCCCCATAAATGGGGATTACGACCGAATTCATCACGGTCATAATGTGGATTATGTCCGTTTCCTGTTGGGATTACGACCGAAATTTTCGGTCATAACCTCCATTCACATTATGGGGAGTAAGTCCAAAGCATAATCCCTGTAATGGGGATTATGGCCATTTGTAACGTGGTCATTATCCCCATAAATCTGGGAATCATGTCCTTTTTTATTGGGATTATGTCCAAATTATTTTCGATCATAGTCCCCACTACCATTATGGGGATTATGACCGAAATGATTTTGGCCATTATCCCCATAATGTCACCGAGCAGCGATTGTGGTCATAGCGCGATCTTGAAGAAGAAAACAATACCACAAACCGTGGACTGTGGAGCCTCCATAAATTTTTACATGGATAAATCGAGGCTGCAAGAACAAGTGGGAGTCTATTCGGAGGAGCTTGGGTTTAGCCTGGCTCGAAGATTGCCGGATCATTGCTGTGTTTACCAGGCAGAGATGCTGGCAGTAAAGCAAGTAGCTGACTGGTTGAGTTGCAATGTATGGTCTATAACTGCAGTCAATATATATTTTGGCAGTCAAGCCGCGGTCAAGTCCCTGGAGTCAATGTTTCTGAAAACAAGATCTGCCCTTAACTGCCACACGACTTTCAATTACATGGCCAAGCAGTTTTATATACGACTCATATGGATCCCAGGGTACAGAGACATTCCAGGGAATTGCAAAGCCAATGAGTGTGCAAGACTGAGAACTACCTTACAGGTTCCAACAGAATTGGAATGTGTTGGTATGCCTCTAGAAACTTGCAAGCAAAACCCACGTCTTTGTTCCGTGACGGAGACTAATCAAAGATGGGTGTGAGACAACACGACATATCAGACCTTCTCTTAATCAGAAGCGTACAAGTGAGCTGATATTGCTTCCAAGAAGAGAGATTTCGACGGCGGTTGCTATAATTACCGGACACTGTCTTATAGGGAAGCACGCAGAGTGCTTTAATGTGCCGTCGAATGACTTTTGCTGGAGTTGCATGGACGAAGAGGAGTTGGAAACTGTCAACTAAGCACTTGTATCGAATTTGCATTTACAGCGAAAATACCAGGAATATAGCGAGAACCCGAATTTTTAAAATTTCAAGTTGAGATATCTCAGAGAAGAAACAAGTTATTACAGAGGTAAAACATTTATTTTAAAGGTAATAAGTTGGGACTTTTAAACAACATATCAGGCTTTCTAAATAATCAGGTTTTCTAAACATATCAGGTTTTCTCGAAATTGTGAAAATAGATATCTATACCTATGTAATTCTTAAGCAAAATAAAACTGGTCATTGTTAAACCCGCATACACTACAATGGCAACTGCAGGATATATGGAGTGACTAGGGATAAAGAAACGGTAGAGCATATTATTTGACACTATTTCTGCTCTCTTATGCGACAGAGCGGAATGTTTGGGGAATCACAGGTTTTGAAATTTAGAAGATATCTCTAGACTTCGAATAAAAATCCTCTGGGACCCTGGGTGCCACCACGTCAGGATGAGACTAACAAAGGGGTTATCGTTATAAACCGATAACGCTAAGAACCTTAACTGTTCTATGCGGGATCGTTGTCCAGCCAGGTAAACCTAACATATCAAATAGCAGAACTACCCGCAATCTCTCAATTCCTATCTCTTTGAGTATGACAATCAACAATTCAGCTTTAAAATTTTTCTTTCTACATTTCCAAACTACTTTAATCAATTCCGAAACAAAAAGTAAAGGAAGAAGAATCTTTAAGTTTTTTATTGAATTAACAATTAATGAAATCTTTTAATCAATATGTATTTGAAAACAAATACAGTGACTCAAACTTATAATGGAACAGTATATATTTGATAGCAGTTCTTCAAAGTAAAAGTTCTCAATACTAAAAATAATTATTATCAATCGACTATTTTTGAAAAAAAAATGCTATATATATTTGTTTATCAAGCTTTTATTTAAACTTGATAGCGTTCGGATTGAGAAAATATTAAATGAGATACGAGGGTCGCTTTGGAAAATGAAATTATTTATAGATATTTTTTAGAATTTGTTTTTAAAAATATTTCTAAGACGATTTTTTCCAAGTTCAAACATTAAGGGGGTTATTCATAATACTTATAGTGTACTCAAAGTAGGTTTATTTGACATATCTTCATGCAATATCAGTCAAATAAACCTACATTAGATTTAATTTACTCATTATGAATAGCCCAGTTAAAATTTAAAAAACGATGCAATAATTTTTCCAATAATTTATTCAGTTAGTTTTTCCAACAACCCAAATAAAAAATTTAATTTTTTAAATACATTAGAAGAAATCCTCATTTTTTTACCTTTAACTCTTCTTACCACCAATTTTTTGTACACCATTCCATAGGCCCTAAAAAACTTTTGCATCAATATATAATGTTTACATAGTTCCTTTGGAAGAAATACGAAAAAAATCTAAAAAAAAATACCGTTTTTCATCCTCCCATTTCCCCATTTAACCTTCAAGATAGCCGATAAAAAAAACCGGTAAGTCTTAGATTTTGTTCCTCTACAATATATTAAAAGTGTCCTTGTCAGGGGATGCCCCCTTCTAATGCAATGTATTGTGTTGGTATTAGGAAAATAGGTTATAAGAAGAAGGAAAGAGGGAGTAGTGTTTGTGGACATTTAATATGAATTTTTCGAACTGGCCGACATACGGCCAGTTCGACGACCGAGAAACGAATTTTCTCTGTAATGCGTTGTGCGTGACATTGGACAGTCGACAACGAACGGATGTGATCTGCTGGAAAGGCGATTGCTACGGGCATGCACCCGTGTCTCAGGGATGAGTTCGTCCATCTCAGCTGAACACTTACCGCGGTAATATGGATTGAACAATGACGCACAACCCACACTCCGACGATGCTCCAATGTTTAGATAAAGCTGGATACCCTACAGTCATTGATGAGCTTTGACGCCCTCCTTTGCACCCGATCCAGAAGCTTCAAGATAGACCTTGAAGCACCTGCCCAAAGATGGGAGTTATATTCCATTTTTGGTCGGATAAAGGCGGTTAAAATAGTGAGGAGATCAGACGGAGTGAAGTAATTCTTACACCGTTTTAAGAAACCAAGACACTTGAATGCTTCTTTCGAAACTTGAAAAACATGCTGGTTCCAACGAACATCACATTGGATTTTCATGCTTACACTCAAAGAACTGTAAAACAATTTGTCATAAAAGTTCGTCCAATGAAACTTTTTAATGAATTTTTCATAAATGTTATGAAAATTTTCATAAATATAATGAAATGTTTCATAAATACTATGAATATTCATGAAAAATTTCATAAATATAATGAAACAGTTTCAATGGACGAACTTTTATGATGAGTTTCATTATATTAATGAAGCTTTTTCTTTGTGTGTAGAACATCAAGAGTTTCTAATTCCTCAATAGCTATACCACCAAGACCCACTCGGAGATTAGAAAGGTCAAGATTGAGTGTGTCATTCATATTCCGCCTCATAGCTTCAACCTTAGTAAGGCTTGGCCTATGATTAAAGGAAAATGAATTACAAATGTTGCTGTCATCTACGATAGGATTGGAAGTTAGACCCAGGAGGTCGTTAAGAGAGATAAGAAAAAGTGTAGGAGAAAGAACAGAGCCTTGCGGTACCCTTGAATTAAAATGAAACTCAACTGATGAGAACCCATCTATAACAACACGTATAGAGCGGTCTCTGAGAAAGCTCGATACAAATCGAGTGAAATCACTACCGACACCAATAGCCAAAAGTTTTGTAAGTTAGTGCCACACACTCTTGAGCAACCACTTTTATTTTACCAAATTGGTAATAGAACGACTCTAACGTTTCGAAAGAAACGCTTACAGGTCCCTAGTAGAACGACTCCTGCAAAAGCCATATTGTTGATCACACAAAAGTGAATTAGATTTCAGATAATTTATCAACTGGTGGTTGATCATGCTCTCCATGACATTTGAGAGCAAATTGATATTGGGCGGTAGTTTACAAGGTTTGTAACCCTTTTTTTGGATTGGCTGGACGTTGGTCAACTTCCAGCAAGAGTGAAAAATTCCTGCCCGGTACGAGTAGCTAAATAAAACTGTCAAAGGACGAGACAACGACAATGTAAACTTCTTCAGGACTACAGCCGTTACACCATGCCCCGGGGCTCGCAAAAATATCTAACAAGGAAGGTCTTTCACAGGGCACCCACCGATTCTCCTGAAACTTGTTCACGGGAAAGAGGAGAGGAAAATAAGAGTCACCTGTTTTTTCTTAGCTGCCTAATCTCACATTTATTGGATCAAAGAAGAGGGGGAAAAACTTTTTTTTAAATTTTTTTGAAAATTTTTCACATTTCATCAAAAGAATCTATATGAACATTTTATACATATCGAAAGGTTTAATGAAGGCCTATCCAATGGTTTATAGGTCGTGTCCAAATTCACCTCCATTAAGTCCTTATCTTCAAAAATGTAAATACGTTGGGGTAGTTTATATGGAGAAGTATATACGTACGACCGCCAAAATCATTTATAATAATCTCTATTAAAATTAACCTGATCCGTATTTTTTCGTTTGGCGAAATTCGGATTTTATTCGGATTTTCTCGAAAGATCCAATTTTTGCATAAGGTGGTAACCCTTTTTAAATTAGAAATTGGGCAGCAAAAAAAAAACATGTAACTCTTATTTGTCTACCCTCATTCCCATATTCAAGGTTCAGGTCAATCGGTGGGTGCCCTCTAAAGACCTTCCTTGTTAGACATAGTAACGGATACCCTCTCGAGTTCGGGCGTTCGTTGATTGCTTTCTGGCAAGTATGAATTCCTTGAAAATATGTCAGCAAAAAATGGTTGTCTTTATCAACCAGGTCTGTTAATATTTGGTCATTCATTACAAATGTTGGAATGGATGAACTTCTTTTTCCTTTTAACGAATGACAAAAACCCCAGCAAAACTTAGATTACAAAATAAGGTATAAAATAAGGTATAGGATTGCTTATTTTATACATTGCAGCATTGATGATTTTAACAGGGGATGAGACTCAAAGTAATACATACGAGTAAGGTATATAATATAGCATACCAGTAGCGGTGTTCTATAACTCTCGAATCGAAAGATTTCTCACATGAAACATGAAAAACGAAACAGAAACATCGTGAATCAGCACAAAACCTGACTTTTCGCATTCGACTTTTTCTGTAATTTTGTTATGCGGAAACTTTCTGTCAAATATGATTTTTTCCAAAATTATTGGAAAGATGCGAGAAAAACTGTTTCTGTAAACCAATTGATCGAAAACTTTTGAAGTTGAAGTGTCAAAATCACTCACATTTAAAAATGGTGCGATATTTCGTAAATTAAATAACTTTTGAGTTATAATAAATAAAAAACAAAATTTTTTTCAAGAAAATACTATCAACTAATATTATTAATGATATACTACACATTATTTTCATAATTTAATTTATTATTTCATTTTTGTTTGCCAATGTTACGAGTGTTGTTTAAAAAAAATGTGAAATTGCGTTTTTTTTGTTGTGATTTTTATTATTTTCTCGCCTTATTTACCTTTTTGACAGCTGATTTGGAATATTCCAATAAAAATGCTGCCGTTTTCGCATTGATATACAGAAACAACTTTTTTTCCAGAATCGAGAAACGATGGAATTTTTTGTTTCATACTTTTCGATGCGAAAACTTTTCGCATAAATTACAGAACACCCCCACAGAACGTAATATATAAGGTGTTACAAGTAGTGAAAAAGTAATTTTGTACTAAATTTACTCACGTGATTGTAAGTGAGTGTAAGTAGATAAAATATGCTCGTGAGTGAGTGTGTGTCATTAGAAAATTCCTGTCGTGAGCCCATCTCTAATTTAAACTTATGCATTTTTTTATAAAATATTTATTTTTTATGTTATTGTAATGCATTATGCATGCAATTATATATAATGCATTATTTCAAACTTTGAAATAATACATAATGTAACCAAATATGAGTCATCCATGATTTAATGTTTAGAAATAATAAATATAAAATAAATTTTTTCCAATAATCATGCAATACGTAACAAATTATTAGTAAAGCATTATTTTTCACTTTAAAATAATACGTTGTGGAACAAATGTTTGGTAAGACATCTTAAAATAATGCTACAAATAATGTATATACATTACCTGGTAATGTGTTATATTATCACCACCCATTACCAAAGTTTTGCTGGGACGTCTTACTACCCCGCGGAGCAGCAATGACCTTAGCACGCAGACGCTGTTCGTAAAGACGTTTTTCACGCCTGAGTACTCTGGCACATTCGTTTCTCGCCTGTTAACGTAACGCGTCAGTTACTGGATTTTTGTCATTACGCCAATTATCGTCTCTGGATCTGACTGCATTCCTGCACGTCTGATTGAATTAGCACTTATGTTTTGGTTAAGTCTAAACTTGATTGGATGAAATGAATAATTTCATTCCCAGAATTAGAACGTTTGCTATCATTTCTGCGCACCGTTACCATTATTATCAAGAAAACAGAATTTCCAGTTGAAATGCTGAAAGAAGTTGTTAAGCTCAGCCCAACGAGCCTTTTCATAGATAAAAATAGAGCGCTTCCTTGCAGGTTTTAAAGCACTGAAAATGAAAAGGATGCAGAAATGAGGTTATGATCCACGTTTCCGAGAGGTGCAAGTAGCTAAACAGTAGCCCTTCAGCACACAGAATGTGTGTTTGTTCATTCAAAAGTTGCACAAGGTGGTTGTGCGCAGCGAAGAGCTCACAGTATAAGCCCTTGAATTGTGCACTCGGACAGATCCCAAGGATTCCTGCAATGGAATCGAAGTATAAATAGCAAGGGTCCGGAATAACCGTTATGGTCATTTTTAAGAGTCGAAAAAATTGGCCATTTTTAAGAAATATTTTTAAAAATTGGTTTTAATTATTTTAAGCTAAGAGAAAAAGTTTCTGTTACATATAACTATTATTTTTAATTAATATTATTTTCATTGTTTCATAACTTTTATTTTTAACTTTTATCTTTTTCGTTGTTTCATAATTATTATTTTTTAATTTTTATTTTTTTATTTTTTGTAAAATAATTATTTTCAATTTTTTTCTAATATAAATTGGAATTTTGCAACTTTTAAGAAATATTTATATATATGGTAACTGTTATTTATTATGTCTAAAAAATAACTCTACACTGAAAAAAAAACTGGTAAAACGCCTGGTACAATGCCTTGTAATCCCGTTCTACCACACTTAAAATATTATGTAAGTAAATTCAACAGAAAATACGTTTGAAACAAATGAAACTTTATTTAAAAAACGGACTACCTACATTTCATTTAAAACAAAAACAATTCTCAGTTATTTTTAAATGTTAATTAATAACTGTTGAAATCCGTAAAAATAACTTAAAAATCCGTAAAAAATGACTGACAAAATTTTACGGAAAAAACGGTTAAAATAACGGAAATTTACATTCATTTTTATTTATTTTTTTAGAAATAATTTTAAAAAACTTCGAACCTGAGCAGAATCGAACTCATAATTTCTGGCTGATAGCCCAGCACGCTACCCTCTGTGCCACAAGCTACTTATATTTTCAGCAACTAAATTTCATTTTCAAATTCAAAATAAAAAATTCTAATTTTAGAAATTTTTAAATAACTGACAAATAACAAACGACAAATAAAATAATGTGGTTTGTTTTTTAAATAACTGAAAAAAAACAAACGTTACGGAAAATTTTATTTAAAAGACAGTTATGTATTTGAATAAACGTTCAAAAAGTTGTTTAGAATATTTGTATGTGAAACAAACGAATTTTCTTTTAATATTAACTGAAACGAAAACTATTTGTTTGACTGTGAAACAGTAACTGTAAAACTTTTATGAGTGCAATATTTAACAATTTTTCTTGTTTTTTAACAAAAAATCTTGTACTTTGCTCAAACGAGAACTACAGTTTTATTGGTAATTTTACAAATTTATTTTCGTAATTATATTCTACTATTTTGAAAGGTTATTTTACAAAAAAAAATGTAATTTTACAACAAAGTTTTTATTACGAGGATTCTAGTTGATTTACAAAAAAAATGTTATTTTACAAAAACTATGTTATACGAGAATTTATGTTGATTACCAAAAAAAAAAACATTTTTTTTTGTAAACTTTCTATTTTTTTAAAAAAAATTTCCAAGTCCCGGACAAGTTTTTTTTATTGAAAAATATTTGAAAAATTTATTACGAGGATTCTAGTTAATTTACAAAAATGATTTTATTACGAGGATTTATGTTGGTTAACAAAAAACTCATAAATGCTCAGCTCTGCGTGTTATTTTAGACGACCAAAGGTGCAATCTTTCGGAAGATAACTTAGCAAAAATAATGTTCGTGAAGCTCAACCATGACTGATAGCCGTAATTTCAACAAGCAGATAACTATCAGTGCATAGATATCTACCGTGTAAGAAAAATTTCGTAAACTTACCTCTTAGGTAACCATATTTTTCAATGTTAATTAACCGGCTAGGTAAAGATATCTATTAGGTATTTTACACCCGTAGTTACCTACTTGTTGAAATTACGAGCATAAGTGGTATAAAATTATAAAATGTTTGTTTCCATTTGAATCTGTTTGAACACTTTGATCTTTTTAATCAATAAAAAACAAAAAGTTTTTAAGTGAAAAACGGCCGAGTGAAGACTTTTCATTTTTTCCAATGGGGGAAAAAAATTTAGCAAAAAAAATTAGTAAAAAAAAAAATTTAATTGAGCTCAGTTCTGAGAAAAAAATTTGTGGGAGGAGGGGGTTGGTTGTGAAAACCAGGGTTTAAAAAAGCTGCTAATATTATCCAAAAACAGACAAATATTTGATAATTTTCATTAATGATATCTAAAAATAGTCATCACACTTTAATATTCAACAACAAGCTTTCTAACAGCAGCCGGCTGTACACATTATCTTGTCCAATAGTAGCTCTGATGAATGTTTGGACAACGAATGGCTTTTTATATTTTATGTATATCCAAAAAAAGCAAAACAAAGTCTATTTTTTTTTATGTCTAAATATATTTAGCTTGTGTGTTTATTCTGCTTTGGACGCTGCTTTTGGATTCTGCTTTTGGACGCTATTTTTGGATGCTGCTGTTAGACAAATATTTAGATTATTTTATATAAAATGGAATGAAGAATAAATAACTCAACATTGAAAATCTTTTTTAATGATTTGTATATTTTTAAGTGTAAATGAATTTGTTAATACAAATGTAATGAAATTTGTAAATATTATTAGAAGTTATGATTTGTTTTGTATTTAAATTAATATAAAATTAAAGTTAATTAAGATAAAACAATTGTTGTTGTAAATTTAAGTATGTACAATTTTTTTTTTGCGGTACGGGCGGGGGTGGTTTTACTAAACTGTATAATATTTCGTTAAATGCTTTAAACATAATTGATGTTAAGAAAGAAAATTCACAGTTAAAATTGAAATAAATTTATGATGTACACCAAAACCTCAATATGCGGCCAATTGTTTTAATTAGAACACTGTGGTTCGTTCAAGTAAAACTCAAGTTATGCAAATATTGTTTTTACGTTTTATTTTATTTAAATTTTTTATGCGCTAACGAAAAATCGAAAAAAATAAAATTAATTTATATTGTGCTTTACAGCGAATTTATGACATTTTGCTATCTAAAACATTTTTATATAACCAAATTTCTATAGATAAAATTTCTAAGAATCTCAGATTTCCTTTCATATAAAAAATAGTTAGTTTGGACAACATTCGTTTAATGATTTTTTTTTAAACAAAAATACACATATAACTGTTATATTTGGTCTCTGGTTGAAATACAAAAAATTTCTTGCAATATTATAACAGTTTTTAACACAAAATCTTTTTTAAACCAAAAATTTTTCCATTTTTGTAATTTTGCCAAAGAAAAGTAATGATCGGAAGTATAGTGCAATGCAAATATTAAAAAAAAATTAAATTATATGTATATAGTAGGTATGAAAATTACATAAAAATTATGAAAATTATATAAAAGCAACCACGTGTATGACATACTACGTATTTTTTACTTCTATTGACACAAATAACAACTAACAAGCCAACAAGACAAAAAAACATCAACGACTATAAAATGGCGAGCTACCACGCCATACATGGAGGTTTATATTGAAACTCATTTCAATTGCTCATAGCTTCTTAACCCCTTGACCGATTTTGCCGTAATTGGTACCAAAATAACCAAAAACACGTTGAGAATAATAAAATATAAACCTATTTAAAATTTTATTTGAATATGTCAACCATGAGCCAAGATAAATCATTTTTAAATTTTGGGTTAAATTTCTGGTGCCTCACTCCATTGTGCAATTCCGCCCAAATTTTTTGTGAGTGTTAGGAATGATAAAACTACATTAAATGCCAAGTTTCGTTCACATTCATTCAACAGGTGTCAAGTTATAGCATTTTTTTGTGTAAAATTCACCATAATTTTAGAGGTAACTTTACCTTTTCACTCATAATTTTTAAAATACTTAACCGATTTCAAAAAAAAAAATACGTCAGTTTCTGCCTAGGAGAATTACGCTAAACGTTTAAATCGGTTCCGGTTTATTGCCAAAAACATGGTTTCAACAGACAGACGGACAGACAGACGGATATCGCTAGATCGACTTAAAATCGATCAAGGATCATGAATATATAATATATTATATATACTTTATGGGGTCTTAAACCAATATTTCAATGTGTTACATACGGAATGACAAACTTACATATACCCTCTATCACCAGAGTGGAGGGTATAAAAACAATCACTCCACCCTTATGAACCCCAGTGAAAAGTCATGAAGCAATAGATAAACTGGCTAATAAAAAAACTCATTCATTATATAATTTTTTTTTCAATCCGGGCAACGCCGGGTTCAAAAAAGCTAGTATTTAATAAATAACTTGAATAGTGGGTCCCGCGTGAATCATGCGGCACTCACGTTAACAACGCCAACCATCTTTAAAGAACAACTAGTGTATCATAACGACGGGCGCATATAAGCGGGAATATTTTTTTGTATTATGTAAGTTTGATTTTATGTTTTTAACACCTTGAAATATCAGTCTAGGACCCCATAAAGTATATATATATATATTTATGATCCTCGATGGATTTGAAGTTGTTCTCACGATGTCCGTCTGTCTGTATGTAGAAAACAATCCAACTATTGAAAGACAGCTTGGATGCATGTGAGGTTTGTCATATATATTTATAATTTTCTAGTTGGTAATGCATTACCATTGTAGGAGTAAAAGGAACAACTATATTTATATATATAGTACAACCTCGCTTAACGCAACTAATAGAAACTTACTCAGTTGCGATAACTGAGTCACAATTTTTAGGGTCATATTTTTCTTTTATGGTTTAAATTGAAAAAAAAAAAAAACAAATTTTAACGCACATTTAAATCATTTATTTAAAAAAAATCATTATTTTTCTTTAAAATAGCAAAAACCCCTATTAATAAATAAAAAACAACACGGAAATTTTGAGAATTCTTTGTCTACACCGAACCAAATACGGCAGTAATATTTACGAAAAAGCATGTTGATTTGACGAAAGAACAATCATTATACAGCTAACAAAACAGGGGTGTTGATTTGAATAAAATTTTCGTTAATTTATATTTGAGATAAATTTGACGAAATTTCGTCAAATTAACAGAATTATTTTCGTCAATTTGAATAAAATAGTTTATTCAATTTGAATAAATATCATCAATTTAACAAAATGATTTTCGTTGATTCTACGATATTTTATCAATTTTACTAAATTTTTCTACCCTTTCAAAAAATAAAATATCCATAAATATTATTTTTATTTTTGAAATTATATTTTTTTTATTAAAAGGAATATGTTAATATTTTAAAAACTTAAAAAATGTTTACTATAATAAACAAAAAAATTACAAAATAATAAACTTACAAAAAGGGAATGAATTTATTAAAGACGAAAAAACTGCTGCCCTGTGTTCATATTTCCAATGTGTTAATTTAAATTCCAGACCGAAACTTATTTATCTATCTATTATCTACCTATGCCTAAACCTTTGTCAATGTAATATATAGAATACCTAAAAACATTAATAAAAATAAAAATTAGTTTATAAATTTAATTATTATATACATATATCATTACTTACACAAAGTTTTGTTTTCACATGAAGTTTTGTAGAATTTGAAGACACTTTTATAATGCCAAAAAAACATGGCAAAAACTTAAAACCTTTAGCAATTGCATAAAATTGCATGAAAAAATAAATAAATTTTAGCAAAACATAATTTTTTTTTATGACACTGCACAATGCAAAAAGTAATGGCGTCCAAACTAATAGTTTTAGTCAATTTGACGAAATTTAGTCAATTTGACAAATTTTAGTCAATTTGACAAATTTTAGTCAATTTGATGAAATTTCGTCAATTTTACTTCTTTAGAGTGTGTAAACTTGACGAAATTTTGTTGATTTGAATAAAATTTGTTGAATCTTAAAAAAAAAATTGACGAAATTTCGTTAAAGATCTACAAAATTTTTTTGTTGATTTTACCTACGCGATTTGGTTCGGTGTAGCGGTAAATACTAAACTAATTTTAAACGCAATAGTTTTGGGCATCAGTAACATTAAGCAGCGATTTCAGTGGTTCAAAAGTTGTGAGCAAAACTGTGAATTTATTATTGATTTCATTTTAAATTTAATGGTAAAAACACGCTAAATACTCTTTGATAAACATTAGTATGTAACAAAAATATTAAACAAAGTTTGTTCCTCACTTTTAATTTTTATCAATTGATTTTTTTAATTAATTAATTAATTAATAAATTTTATCAATTGATAATACTTTCTCTAAAGAAAAAAAAAATACCGTAGAATCTGAGACATTTTCTGTAGTAAAAGTGTCTAAGAAATATGGGGCATTCTTTTATTAGAAAAAAATCTGAGATTCTTAGAAATTTTATCTATAGAAATTTGGTTATATAAAAATGTTTTAGATAGCAAAATGTCATAAATTCGCTGTAAAGCACAATATAAATTAATTTTATTTTTTTCGATTTTTCGATAGCGCATAAAAAATTTAAATAAAATAAAACGTAAATACAATATTTGCATTACTTGAGTTTTACTTGAACGAACCACAGTGTTCTAATTAAAACAATTGGCCGCATATTGAGGTTTTGGTGTACATCATAAATTTATTTCAATTTTAACTGTGAATTTTCTTTCTTAACATCAATTATGTTTAAAGCATTTAACGAAATATTATACAGTTTAGTAAAACCACTCCCGCCCGTACCGCAAAAAAAAAATTGTACATACTTAAATTTACAACAACAATTGTTTTATCTTAATTAACTTTAATTTTATATTAATTTAAATACAAAACAAATCATAACTTCTAATAATATTTACTAGAGATGCGCACCAATCACGTGATTACCGTGAATCACGTGAATCACGCGTGAATCACGTGATTCGTGAGTAATTTTATTTTCTACTCACGTGAGCGTGCGTGATCGTGAGTAACAAAAAAAATTTCGTGCGTGAGTAAAATTGCTGCGTGATTTTTTCGTGATTTTAATTTTTTCACCGTTTTTTTGCGGTTACGTTTTTTTTATTTTTTAAAGTTCTTTCAAATAAATTAATAAATTTAAATTTAATAAGTTTTTTGAGCAATTTTAAAAAATTTTGCTCCACTGTTTGAATTGACTTACAATTTGCCATAGCATATTTCATATTTGGATTTTCAAAATTCAGTATAGTTTTCGAATTATCGTGGGTCGAAGTTCGACTGATTTAGCAAAAGTGAGAAAAATACAACCTGTATAAGGTATATAATCTTATCAGTGTTAAATTTATTAAAACATTTCAAAAACAAAAATAAAATTTTCTAATGGAAAATTATGCGAACCTAGTACTTAAACCAGAATAGCTTTTGATCCCCCTCTGAATTTTGGATATGTTATACAAAACATTTTGAGTATCACCGAATTTTAAAAAAAATCGAAGATGTGTTGTTTTAAATATTCGCAAAGAAAAAAGTTTTTGCATTTTTGATACTTTTCTTTAATGAATCCTTTTGCATTTAAAATTATTTTCAAAAAGCACAAGACTTAAGCTCTCATATGAGCCAAGAATTGTGAAAATCGGATAGTTGGTTAAAAAGTTAGAACATGTTTTATGAGATATGTTTTTCTAATTTTGCAAAAAAAAAAAAAGTAGAGCTTTGACCTGCCATAATACGATCAGTAAACCGAATTTAAAAAACGATAGAAAGTTCCATTATCATAGGTATGTTGGCTATCTATGTGCCAGTTTTCAATTAAATCTGAAGAAACCATTCCTAAAAACGACTAAAGGTATGAACAGAACAAGCCCGGCACGACTTTTTCCATACGATTTGACAGTTAAAAACCGTGACCGGCACGGCAAAAAATTAAAACTTATTTTATTTTATCTCCGGGTTCTCTCAATCTCTCTCCCTCTCACACTCCAGGGTTGCCGCATTTTCACAACAATTTTTAATTTTTTCATTCACAATGGTGTAACAAACGTACAGTAGTGCCAACTTAATCACATTGACTATGTGACAAGCGATTTTTTTCCGTAAAATTACTCTAATTTTATTAAAAGTTGGCACCACTAAACAAACAAATGACATTTTTTGCCGTCGCCGTCCCCCGTCATTGTTTTGGGCCTATATTCTCCGGCAACGGCAACCGTCCCCCGTGCCGTGCTTGTTCTGTTTCTACCTTAAAATTGGCTCTAAATATTTTGGAATTGCCCTTTTATAATTACAAAAACATTTTGTAAATTTAAATAAATGTTAAAAAAATAGTAGTAAAAAATATGGCATAATTTTTTTTTATTTTATTTTAATTCGTGAGTAATTCGTGAACGTGATTACATCGTGAGCGTGATTAAAATTGTTTTCTACTCACGTGAGCGTGCGTGAGCGTGAGTAGAAAAAAAAATTTCGTGCGTGATCGTGCGTGATTAAACTTTTTTTTCGTGAGCGTGCGTGATCGTGATTGAAAAGTCGCTCACGATCCCATCTCTAATATTTACAAATTTCATTACATTTGTATTAACAAATTCATTTACACTTAAAAATATACAAATCATTAAAAAAGATTTTCAATGTTGAGTTATTTATTCTTCATTCCATTTTATATAAAATAATCTAAATATTTGTCTAACAGCAGCATCCAAAAATAGCGTCCAAAAGCAGAATCCAAAAGCAGCGTCCAAAGCAGAATAAACACACAAGCTAAATATATTTAGACATGAAAAAAAATAGACTTTGTTTTGCTTTTTTTGGATATACATAAAATAAAAAAAGCCATTCGTTGTCCAAACAAACACTTAAGCTGCTAAAATATCTTGCTATTTTCATTTAGCTTAATGTTATAAAAAAAATGGATTGGTATATTTTTGGAATAGCCATCAGACAAGAAAAAAAGATATGTCCAAGCTTTTAAACCCTGGTGAAAACAATATATGAACAACCTAACATCCACATTTGATAAAATTTTTTGAAATGATTTTTAAAAATATTCATTGAGTTATAACTATTGTCATATTTTCGAAATCATAATAATTAAAAAATAAATAAAAAATATTAATCAAAGAGTAATAGTTATGGAGTAATAATTATTTTTTCTGTTGTTAATAATAGTTATTTTTCTACAAAAAAATATAAATTTTAAAATAATTATTACGGCTAAGAAATAAAATAAAAATCGGCTTATATATATTATTTTTTATTTTTATCGAATAGACGTTATAACGATAACATGATTGATAAATAGTCGCAGAAGTTTGCGGTGTCCAAACTTGGGACCCAAACGGAGTTAAATTCCGCATCACTACAGCTTAGATGAGGCTGAAAGAGGAGGAAAAGGCCAAGATGAGGAATAAAAAGGGATAGAAATTGATAACCAGATATTTGGAAATCCTGTAGATCAGCATCTTCTCCTACCTGGGTTTCACTTAAGGCAAAAACATCCGGCCGATTAAAGCGATAAAATATATGCTGTTCCATTATTAAATTGAGTAACTGTAAATGGAAAACCAAAAAAAAATCAGATGAATATCAATTTCTTATTGCATTTTAAAATCATTTATAAACAAATCACCTTGTTAATTCAAAGACCCAATTTTTATACGAAACAATCGAAAACAGAAAATAATTCAAACAACGTCGTTCAATAAACTAATGACGTCGTTACGTATCAATGACATTGATTGAGCATGCGCTACAATTGCGCAGTAAACTACTTCAACTACTACGACTAGACTATATACGGCGAAAATGACGACGACAACGACGACGACACCGACGAAGAGTACAACAATTACAAAATGACATAAACTAGAAAACTCACAAAAATCCAACAACAACAAAAAACTTTAAAAACAAATACTTCCGTTAGTGTTTTTAGCATTTTTAGAATAAAAGCATGCTAATTGTTCAAAAATACAAAACAGCAGAAACAAAAAAATAAATAAAAATAGAAAAACAACAACAAAAAATGTAAATAAAGCAAAAAAAAAAACTACTTCCCCGTACGAATAAAAATAGAGAAATAAAAAAAAGAAGAAATATCTTAAATATTTTAACAATCAAAATGCGAAAAAAAAACAAATTGTATAAACAAATAACTATGTATGTGCATAATTTTAAACATAATAATACAAAAAAAGCGCCAAATAATTGGAATAGAGTGAATTGAGTAGAAAAATCAAGAAAGCACAAATAACAAAACAAACGAATTTATCGTCCACAATTCATTTTTGTTTTGGTTTTCGTTATGATAATAATGAACTTAGCAAAAAAACACGTGGTTTTTCAAGTTCACTTTTGGTGTTACATACATTCATGCATACATATGTTCGGAATACACAACAATCATACAGTCACAGAATTTACACATTCATACTTACGGCACAACATTGCTGACTATTGATGTTTAGTGACGATTACAAAAACAACTACCAACAACAACAACAATAATAATGATTATTAATGATAAATACTGTAAAGACAAGAATAAAGAAGGAGATGATGTCAAATTTTGTGTCGCTCTTTAACACATGGTACGCAGAAACATTGTTGTGGGCAAAGAATGATCAGATTCTTGCAGAGGTGAAATTTCCGTTATTGGGATTGAGTCCGAAATGAATTCGGTCATAGTCCCCATAACGGCGGTGTGGACTATGCCCGAAAAAAATTTGTACATAATCCCAATTAAAAATGGACACAATTTCCAGAAATTACAGAGATAAGGACCTCGCAACAAATAGCTATGTTTAATTCCATTAGGGCTTAATTTACAAACTCCATGCCTTAAACCCAAGCCTTTACTGACAATGCCATTATAAAGCCGGAGTTTTTAAACTCCTTTCCTTAAAAACGCCCTCTCCTCAAAACAAAGATTTTTTGAGTAGCAGACCTTTACCGACAATGCTTTAATAGTAACGGAGTTATTAACTCTGCATTTTTTTGTCTTAAAAGTTTTTCTGAGTAGCCGGCCATTGGTCGGGCTTAGGGATTACGAACTCCATGTATTTAACTTCGCCACATTAATGGGGACTATGACCGATCCTATTTCGGTCAAAGTCTCGATAGCAAACGAACATAGACCCCATGGGTATTAAGACCGTTTTGGAAGAGGTCAAAGTCCCCCTAACAAATATGGGGGTTATGACCGCGATCTGTTCGGTCACAATTCCTATTTCCGTTTATTGGGGTAATGTCCATGGGAGCTCTGTCCTGTCACCTCATGCTGAACTTATTTATTTACATAAAATAGTATGATAAATATATATTAACTAAATTATATAAAAGTTCATAATGAACATAGGGCGTCTACAAATTACCTCCATTTGGAACGATACTTGGCCAGCGACTTAATTTGATTCCAAGACAAGTTGCAACTTTGACCTTCGTTTCTCACCATCCTCACCCAGGTGTTTCCCTTGCGGATTTCATTCAAGAGCCGCTCATTCATTGGTCGGTCTTCTTAATATGTGGCCTATCCAAGACCACTTACGGCGTTTGATTTCAATATCAATTGGTTCACAACGGGCTAGATATAAAAGTTCTTCATTAGTTACCCAGCATGGCCAAAAGATACGCAAAATCTGTCTAAAGCAACGATTTACGAATGCCTGCAGCATTCTTTGGGTGGCCTGTTTTGTAATCCATGTCGTGCAGCTGTACAGCAGGACAGATTTAACACTACAGTTAAATATTCGCAGTTTCGTTGCTTTTGAGATGTTTTTTGCTCGCCAGACTTTATTTAATGAGTGAAATTCGACTCTAGCCTTGTTGATGCGCTCCTCTATATCTTTTCCAGAACCACCATCTTTTGTTATGCGGCTTCCCATGTAGAAAAAGAGTATATATATATATATGTCCTTTATTTAATTAAATATTAATAGAAATACATATCGATTTTTAATTAATACTTAAAAGAGAAAAAGAGTCAACGTCCTTAATAAGGTATCCGTGCAATATGAGAGGTGTTGAGTTGTCTGTACCGATTCTCATTAGTTTTCTTGCTTTTCTGTCAAGAGATATGAGCTTCTGTTCGATATCTTCAAACCTATGTGCAATCATGCATAAATCATCTGCGTAGACCATATCATTTAGGAGTTCACTTAGGTTGCAACGTATGGCATTCGGAGCTTCGATGTTTGTGTGCTTCATGACTCCATCTAAGAGTATCAGGAATAAAGTGGGCGATAGAACCAAGCCTGTCATTACGTTCAAATGGGCGGCTCTCTTGCCCGCAGAATCAAACTCAACATTCGGCACCATTGTAAAGTTCACGAATGAGATCAATGATCTTATTACGCCATTGCTCCTACGGGCAGCCCAGATCGTCGGTCTGTATTCGGTGTCAAAGGCGCGCTCAAAATCTACAAACAGCACATAGAGGTGGTTATTGAACTCTTGCGATTGTTCTATGATAATTCGTAGAGTATTTATATGGTCCGCGCATGATCGACCAGCCCTAAAACCCGCTTGCTCCTGACGTAACGGCGGTTCAACAATTGGTGTTATTCTTTGCAAAAGAAGTAGGGCCATTACTTTGTTGTTAACATTTATCAAGAACGTTACTTTGTTGATAACGTTCTTGCAGTAGCTCAGATCACCCTTCTTGGGTATAGTAATGATCACACCAGCCAAGGTAGATTTATATAAGGTAATATTTTAGTGGCGTAAATGAAAACAATTTTCTTTCAAAATCATTTTAGTCGGCAAAAACGACTTAAATGTTTACTGCACACATTAAAATTTTAGAAAACAACTAAATTATAAAAAAATATTGAAATTCAAACAAAATTATTTTATTTTCTACGACAAAAACTAAAAAATATTGAAATATTTATAAGCATAAAAAGTGTAGTGTAAACTCAAGTCATTTATGCCGAACAAAATATTTTAATTTCGTTTTGAAAATTAGTAAATATTATTGTTTTCAAATTTGTCAAAAAACTTACTATGGAGGAAAAGTGAGGTTATTGGATCTTACCTTGTATAAATCTACCTTGACACCAGCCTTATAACATTCTGTGATAATATTGCTCTGCCATGCAGACTGTATTATTGGCAAAAGCACCTCTTACCCGCTGAATTGTCCGCCACTGCTTGTAGAACTTAGAATTGTAAAATAATAAATTATTTAATGGTTTTTGACACACATAGAATTTAAGATCGCTGTGATACTTCTGGACCTTGAAGATCTCAACATAGAAAAGCCCCCAGAGCCGGATGGCATAACAACATTGGTTCCAAAGCAATGTACGTTTTTCGTCTTTTGGCAACATTTTTTAGCTTCTCCCTCTTTCTGGAAGGTAGCCAACGTCCAGCCAAACCCTAAAAAGTAACACCCAATAGCAATTTGTTTTACGCTCTCATGGCAAATCATCACCGTGTAAATCGACAGTATGGCTTTCGTAGAAGTCGTTCTACGGAAGATATGTTAGAGTTTCTTTCAGATCGTTGAACTCACTCTATTCACCAATTTGGTGAAAGCAAAGTGATTGCTCTAGATCAGTGATCGGCACCCATAGCACTCTGAAACCGAACATAATTGGCTATTTACACGTACACATCACGAATGTCAACAAAACTCGCAACTAACAAGGAAGGTATCCCATAGCTTACGCTCCGATTCTTTTGCAATTTATATATGTTTATCAGAACTGAAAAGTATGCAATAACTTTTTTCTTGGCCATATGATGTCGTTTTTTTAATCATCGTAAAATCGGTCCAATACGTTGGCACAATATTCGCCGTTTATTGTTTCACCCTTTTAAAGGTAATCGATGTGGATTATTCCGCGTGCATCCCATAGTTGCCATAAACTTATTGGCCAACAAACTTACCTTGGCCTTCTTCTGAGCCGGTTGACCTGCAGAAACTCATTGCTTAGACTGCTTCTTGGTCTTCGAAGTGTTGTAATGGATCCATGTTTCATCCACAGTTACAAAACGTCGTAAAAACTCATTCAAATTGCGGTTCAACAACTCTAAACAATCCTTTGAAGTTGTCACACGATTACGTTTATGTTTAGGTAGGTTAGGTCTTAAGTGGCTGCTGACGTTTTACTTCAACACATGTAGACTCTGAGGTCCATTGTGATACCACTGGACTTTAATAGGTTTCCCTATTAGTCCCAGTCATTAAACCAATTTCAGGTTCCTATGAAACTCCTTAGATATTGAATTTTGACATCCGATAAATCAGAAAGATCGTGCAACTCCCTAGATTCCAGTGAAGCAAGTATCTGGCCGGGCAATAGCAGATGAAGGGTTTGATAGTTTCCAACTCCTCTTCGTCCATGCAACTCCGGCAAAGTCATTCGACGGCACATTTAATCGCTCTGAGTGCTTCTCTATAAGACAGTGTCCGGTAATTATAGCAACCACCTTCGAAATCTCTCCTCTTGGAGGCGATATCCGCTCACTTGTGCGCTTCTGATTAAGAGAAGGCCAAATAAGTCGTGTTGTCTTACACGTCCATCCATTTGCCCATCTTTGATTAGTCTCCGTCGCGGAACAAAGCCAAAGGTTTTGCTTGCAAGTTTCTAGAGGCATACCAACACATTTCAATTCTGTTGGAATCTGTAAGGCAGTTCCAAGTCTTGCAAGCTCATCGGCTTTGCAATTCTCTGAAATGTCTCTATGCCCTGGAACCCATATGAGTCGTATGTTAAACTGCTTGGGCATCTCATTTAAAGACGTGCGGCAGTTAAGGGCAGATCTTGTTTGCAGAAACATTAACACCAGGGACTTGACCGCGGCTTGACTGTCAAAGTAGATGTTGACTGCAGTTGTAGACAATACATTGCAGTTAAACCAGTCAGCCTCTTCCTTTATTGCCAGCATCTCTGCCTGGTAAACACTGCAATGATCCGGAAACCTTTGAGCCAGGATCAACCCAAGCAGCTCCGAATAGACTACAATGTGCTTGTTCTTGCAACCTCGATCCATCCGTGTAAAAATTTATGGAGGCTCCATTTCCCGAAATTCCCCACATCCAAGACCTGGATGGTATCATAGTTGTAAAGTGGCGCTTAAACAGGCTCATAGATGGAGCACAGTCCACATTTGTGATTTACGTTTATGAGCTAAAACACCTCAATTCAACCGAGGAGTTGACCGCACCCCCTCCAAATTTAATGAAATTAAGTACTGGGGTTTACTTTAATAAAAAAGAGATTTTGCCAATTTTTCAGGCTTCTGGTCATTCCAGTATTCGAGATATTCGGTCTTGATAATTAACAAAATTGTATATATTTGACAAAAGTGTTTTGAGATAAATAAAGATAACTTGAAGAATAATAACAATACAGGTCTCAGTCAGGTTGCAAATAATAGGTAATGAGACAGCCTTTACAATGACATTCCCCAAGATTTTTTTTGAAAAAGGTCAAAGTTCATTGGT
This sequence comes from Pegoplata infirma, assembly GCA_963921195.1. Taxonomy (NCBI): domain Eukaryota; kingdom Metazoa; phylum Arthropoda; class Insecta; order Diptera; family Anthomyiidae; genus Pegoplata; species Pegoplata infirma. The sequence goes on along the minus strand of OY992536.1, from coordinate 230,002,547 downwards.
TTTAACCTTAATTTTTAGAGAGCTATGTCTCAAAAAACGATATTTTTAAAATTTTGGAAAAAATATATGTTGTTAAGAATCACCTATACTACTTAAGTTTAAATTTTCAGGATGGAGTCTTCTTTGGAACATTTTATATTAATATAAACATTGTGACAGGAAAGAAAAAGCGGTGTAATTTCCCATGGAAAAAAAAAATATATTTTTTTTCTCTTTGAAATTCTGGTACCAAAATTCATTTTTCTGAATCTTTTTGACGTGCTAAGTCCAAATATGATCTTTGAACTGGCCTATCGCTATTACTTTCCAAGATATATGCACCTAAATGCGTTTTAGCAATTTTCACACATTTATGTGCAGATATCTCGAAAACTAATAGCGATAGGCCAGTTCAAAGGCCATATTTGGACTCAGCACGTCAAAAACATTCAGAAAATCGAATCTTGGTACCAGAATTTCAAAGAGAAAATTTTTTTTTTTTTTTTCAAGGGAAATTACACCGCTATTTCTTTCCTGTTACAATGTTTCTATTAATGTAAAAAGTTCCAATGAAGACTCCATCCTGAAAATTTAAACTTTAGTAGTATAGGTGATTCTTAACAACATATATTTTTTCCATAATTTTAAAAATATCGTTTTTTGAGATATAGCTCTCCAAAAATTAAGGCTAAAACCAATGACCTTTGACCTTTTTCAAAAAAAATCTTGGGGAACACCATTTTAAAGACTGTCTAATTACCAAGGTTGGTTACCGAAACGAATAACGGTAAGGGTAACGGTAACGGTATCTAATTTTTATTTATTTCGGTAAAGGTAACGGTAAGTGTTTTCAAATCGTTTCGGTAACGGTATGTACCGGTACCGAACCAACCAAACCGGTACGTACCGGTATTATTAATTTAGTTAAAAATTTGAAAAAAGATAGAACTGAAAGCTAAAAATATTTTATAGACCCAAAAACCAGTATAGATTTGATATGATTATTATTTTTGTCATTTATTTTATGATAATTTGCAAATTATAAATTTAAAATTATGTTAGCAATTTGATTTTATTTTTTTGTTCGTTAAAATCCCTTAAAACAGGTAAAATTTTGAATACCGGTACAATACCGGTAACTTCTAATAATTATAACGGTAACGGTAAGGGTAACGGTATTCTAAAAATATTTTTAGCGGTATCGGTAACGGTAACGGTATTCGATTTGAAAGGGTTTTGAATCGGTAACGGTATAATAAGGGTAACGGTAACCAACCATGCTAATTACTTATTATTTGCAACCTGGCTGAGACCTGTATTGTTATTACTTTTCGAGTTATCTTTATTTATCTCAGAACACTTTTGTCAAATATATACGATTTTGCCAATTTTCAAGATCCCATATCTCGGGAAGGAAAACTACCAGAAGTCCAAAATTTTGGCACTATGATTTTTTTGTAAGGGCCCAACTATATTTAAAGTTTCATCAAATTCGAAAGGGGTGAGGTTAAATATGCTACTTTTTTCGGTTGAATTGAGGTGTTTTAACTCTTATGGTAAATTGAGAGCAAACGCAGACAGCTTTTTTAATTCCAACTGATTATTTAAAATCGAAACCACACTGCTATATGAAATGCCTATGGCATCAGCAATCTCACGCACTTTTACTCTTCGACCGGTCAACACCATATCGTGGATTTTTTTCACCGTCCAGAACGTTCAGCGTCGTTTGCACTTGTGCGGCCACAACGAGAGTCAGTAAACCACTATTTTACCATTGAAATCGATAGTGCAGAGTCGTCATAGTATTTATCAAGCTTTTCCATGTTTAATATTCAATGAGCACACGAAATTCACTTTTTCCATTTTTAAAAAAACCCACGAGGTTGTATGTTTTGAACAGCTGTTAAAGTATTGCTCAAAATTTGACAGTAGTCTATTAACAGCTGGTACTTGATGAGAGTAGTGTTGTATTTCATATTACTACGAAAGAAGTTGGAAAGGTCACGGAATTATTGATCCGTCCTCATCATACATGCATTGCAGAACATTCGAAGTGAAAGCTATGGGATATCTTCCTTTCAAGAGCATATCCAAAATTTATTGCCAGAATCTCTGCCTGTAATGAAAGGTTCCAAGGTCCCCGAAATAGACCCCAATCTCACTTATTCGTGTAGTTTCGAGACTTCTGTGTACAAGCTTATGGAGGCTCTACAAACCGAAATGCCACATTTTTACAACTCCCTCGATTTATTATAGTTGGTAAAGTTTCGAATTTGAATCCAGGTTTTAAAAGGTTTTTGAAATGAATATAAACAATATATAGTTTATAGAAAATGGGATTATTTTTCTTTGAAATCAGCCAGCAAGTCAAATTCCTTTCAAGAAAGTTTTAAAAATTGGCGATCCTGTAAATTTAAAACGTTCAATGAATACATAGTGACCACTAGATCATAGAACAAGTTTTGTAACCACTAGATCATAGAACAAGTTTTGTGATAGGTAAATTTTTTTTCATAGCATACTTTTAGGAGCACACATTTATTAATAAATTATTAACTAGTAGTATTTCAAACTTTCTTACAATTTCCAAAAGAATTATAAATATTATAAACATTTTGTAATTAAAACTACCAAAATCAGCTAAAGAATTCACACAAAAATTTTCTCCCTTAACAAAAAAATCTATATTTTAATTTACCTAAAAGCATGCTTTAGTTTTGTAGTAGTTTTCCTAAGTTTTTGTTAAAAGATTTTTCAAATAATAAAACTAAAAAAAAAAACAGATGTTGTTTACCTTTTGCCACCTACACAATGACAAAAAAAATAGATAATGTGAATATAAAAGTATAAAAAAGAAAACTAGGAAATGACAATCATATTGCCAGCCATATGTATAAGGTAGATGATGACAACAATATATCTTCCAAAACATGGCCACAACAATACAACAATAATAACAACATGATAAAAAGGAAAAGTATAAATATGAGAGGAAAACAAAAAAATAAAAAAAAAAATACAAGTAAAAGAAAACCATTATCATTGGTACGGCAAAAATGTTATAAATGTGGTAAAAACTGAAAACGACACACATTGAAATCTAAGGATTTTCTTAAGTCAACATACAGACATACAATCACTCACACTTTCTTAACACAACATCACATCAAAAACACATGCACACACACACACACACAGTTAGACATAGAAAAATCTTATAATAGTTGTACAATACCTAAAAAAACACTAACATAACCTAGCAAACATTTAGGAAACTATTTTTAAAATAAAAACGTAACATCAAGTTAAAGGGCTTTTAAGCCTAATAATTTTATGATTTATATGTAAAATTATTGTTTGACATTGTAAATCAAAAAGTGAATTTATTAAATCCATAACATATTTTTAATAGCCATCTACCAATCACTTAGGTTGTTATGAACATTTTTTTGTAGCATATCTTAAGGAGAACAATGACAAAAACATATGATTTGTAGACACATTAACACAGTCTGACAAGTTTATCTTAAACTTAACTATAGATTAAGTAATATTTAAATTTTGTAGCATACCTTAAGGCGAAAAATTTAAAAATTTATGGTACAAAGCAGCATATTGACTAGCGACATCTAATAAGTTTAACTAAAACTAAAATAGCAATTAAATAAATCCAAATAATATGAAAACAAAGGATTTTTTTTTAATCTCGTAGAAACATAAACAAAATTTCGTAGCATAAGTTAAGGATAGAATAAGATTTTTTAAAATTTCTAAAAATTTTTTGCTTATTATGTTTATGTGATATAATTTTTATAAAAATGATTTCCAAAAATTTCTCTCGACTGCTAAAACTTCCGCAATATGATGGTTTAGAGTAACCGATTTCGCATTGCTATGTTTGTTGGGTTATTGCACAGAAAAATCAACAATCAAAGATATACGTATGATGTTAAAGTAATATCTAAACAGATGATGAGTTTGATGTGGATGATGAGATGACTTTACCTTTATCTAAAGATTAGTGGTAGTTTTAGTTAAAAGTTAAACTCATACCAAAGTATTACATACATACATCTAACATACAACTGTTGACTTTTGAAGACTTTTTGGCAAACACTCATAATTAAATGTCTATCCGAATCAGCAGAGCAACTTTCTAAGAAATTTGTTTTTATAAGAAATTTACCAAAATTTTTAACATGAAAAATTTTCTAAAGAATATGTAGGAAACTCAACTAAAACGATATAAAACTAAATGAAATTTAAGCCATATGAACATTAGAGGTGTCCTTAAAAACGAAAATCACCTTTTTATACCTGGTAGGGCCCTATATTGTTATTTAGTATCTAAAAATGAGTGAGCCAAAATTTGGGGGCAATCGGCTAAAAATAACTCGTGCCGAAAATGGATTGAAGTTTTAGGACATTCTTATAAGAACGAAAAACTCGTTTTTTCTAGTTTTTGGAAAAACATTGGTATTTGTTATTTTTTGTTAAATTTTTTGTGAAATAATATGAAAATGGAACTAAATTACCTTTTCAAAACGACTAATTAAATTAAAATCGGATGAAAAATAAGCATTTTACGCATACATGCCCCAGACCATTGTATGGTTTTTAGAGCCAGAATTTCAAAATTTTCAAAATTTTTAGGCAAAAAAATAGTAAAAACTTAATTTTACTTTATGATCAAATTGAAAACATGTTTAAGATTAAAAATAGCAGATATGGTAGTCAAGTTTTTTTTTTATTTGGCGCGGGTAGTGATAAAATTTCCGCGGATTCCAAATAAAATGCGTTTTTCTACAATAATTAAGCAAATTTTTGAAAATTTGTGCTCTATTGTGCGGATCGAAGTGTAAAACGTAAATTCTGTAACTTTTGAGAAATCGGATATATGCAGATATTTTGTATTATAGAAATGTATAACGTCTCAAATTTGTCATTTCACCTCGACGAAAAGGGGTTAAAGATGCCCGAATTCTCAAAAAATTTACAGAGTTTATGTATTTCACTTCGTGTAATACAATACAGAAAATTGTTTCCCATATTTGCTAAATTATTTTAGATAAACTCATTTTCTTTGGAATCCGCGGAAATTATATCACTACCCACGCCAAATGAAAAAAAAGTAAGACTACCATATCTGTTAGTTTTTATCTATAACATGTATTTAATATAATTATAAAGTAAAATTTAATTTTTTTTATTTTTTTGCCTAAAAATTTTGAAAATTTTCAAATTTTGGCTTTAAAAACCATGCAATGGTCTGGGGCATGTATGCCTAAACTGCCTATTTTTCATCCGATTTGAATTTCTTTAAGTATTTTGGAAAGGTAATTTATTACCATTTTCATATTACTTAACAAAAAAATTAACAAAAAATAGCATATACCAATATTTTTCAAAAAACTAGAAAAAACGTGTTTTTTCATCAGATAAGAGTGTCCCAAAACTTCAATCCATTTTCGGCACGAGTTATTTTTATCCGATTGTCTCCAAATTTTGGCTCACTCATTTTTAGATACAAAACTACAATTTAGGACCCTACCACGTATTAAAAAGTGATTTTGAAAAATTACCTTAGTCGTTAGGACACCTTTAATGAACATATTTGTGATTTTGAAAGACTTGGAGCTTTCCATTCCAGAACAACCAGCGGATTCAAAAGTCCCGCTCTAAGTTTTCCGAAATTATAAAACCGATCAGTTTCAAAATATAAAGAAAATTCCTCCACATAAACATAGAAATTATAACAAATTTAATAAACAAAATTTTTTAACAAATGACGCCCGAGCAGGGGCTTTTAAAATGACCGAAATTTATAAAAGACGCGGGTTTGGGTTTTCGAATTTCAATAGGTTTCGCTTTTAGTTTTAAAGTATTAATAAATTTGCTAAACAAAATTTAAAATCAGCGGCTGCGATCTGTAAATAATTTTCACATATAGAGTTCTATTGACTATTAACTAAATAAATTTGACATTAAAAGTTTTTCTGAAGATTATTATAACTGGATAATATGAAACTAGTAAGAAACAAACCAGGATGTCTTAAATTTTTAGAAAAATTAAATTTTTCTTTCACACTTTTCTCAATTCAAAAACCATATATAACAAATCGAAAAAATTATAATACATAATTATAATTAGAGCCTGAGCTCGACTGTCTTTACAGAAACAATAATTTAAAAATAACGACTATAAGTCGCCCTAAGTGGCAATATCAGTATCTTTGGAAAATTGGCAGCACCTAACATTTGTGTCTAAAATTATAGACCATGTCTGGCAACGTTTGCAAAAATAAGTACTTAGATCAGAATTGATGAAGGAGAGGAAGAAGAATAATGATTACTAAAAATAAAAATCTATTTACATTAAATAGCAATAACAACACTTCTGTAAGAAAAAAACTACAGCAACAACACCACTAGAGTTGAAAAAATCAGATTTAGTTGATACTTGCTTAACAGCCTTCGTGGCGTATCGGTCTAGAGTGATTGTACGTTACAAGCAGTTAATAGCAAAGTATTACAGATGATGATGGGTTCAATCCTCAGCGGCTGCGATCTGTAAATAATTTTCACATATAGAGTTCTATTGACTATTAACTAAATAAATTTGACATTAAAAGTTTTTCTGAAGATTATTATAACTGGATAATATGAAACTAGTAAGAAACAAACCAGGATGTCTTAAATTTTTAGAAAAATTAAATTTTTCTTTCACACTTTTCTCAATTCAAAAACCATATATAACAAATCGAAAAAATTATAATACATAATTATAATTAGAGCCTGAGCTCGACTGTCTTTACAGAAACAATAATCCAGCAAAGAATATTAGGGCTAAATTCCCAACCGTACTCTTCTTGCCCATTCCTCGAGAAAAACGTTTGGCCAACACTTTTGAACACAAAATTGTTAGAATTATCTTTAACTATCGCAAAAGTTCCTATCAGCATCTAAATTTTTGTTTAAACATTTTTTTATGAAACGAACACACACATCGAAACTGAAATTTAGATTTTTTAAATTTAGATTAGATTATAACAGTGATTTCTCTTCAAACAACAGCTAAGCATAAATTCCATGAAGAGAAAAAAAAACATAGAACACCTGCTGTGCTTAAAGAAGCAAAGCAGAGCGTCAAACAACAACAATTACGGCAAAACAAATCCTAACCTTACCTAATGTATAACAGTTATAGGCGCGTTTTATTTGCTTTTTAAAAAAAAAAAAAATAAATTAAATAAAAAGAAAAAAAAATACAAACATCACAATCATCAACATCATCAAACAACAACGTCAGCAAAATGTCGCAAAAAAATAACGTGAAAAAAAGAAAACAAGAAACTTACGCAAGTTTCATTTTACTCAAATGTATGTAATCCGTAGTAGATAGAAATCCAGCCAGGTAAAATCTCAATAATTTATTTAACCGACAAAACAAAAACAAGTTCCTTAAGCTTTCTCATTCGTTTGCCATTAAAAAAAAAAACCAAAGAATTTTGATATTGTATTAATTTCATACATACATTATGTGTGTTCGTCTTATGCATGTAGGTGAAACCTGCGCTTTAAGTACTCGTATCGTATAAAGTCAACATTTTTACTGTTATGTTCCAAAAACACGAACGATATACCAAAAACCAGTAACAACAGCAAAAGTCAATCCACATTGAAACACTTGTTGTTTCAAGCACTCTACAAAAGCAAACTCTCGTGATTCATTATCCTTATTTCGATATACAATACACAACAGTGATGATAAGACTATCACAAAAGTACAGATATAACAAAATTTTTCATCTCCAACAAAAACATACTGAATCTCTCGTGATTCATTATCCTTATTTCGATATACAATACACAACAGTGATGATAATAATATCACAAAAGTACATATATAACAACATTTTTCCATTTCCAAAGTGCTGAATAATCAGCACAGACCCTGCAGCACTCAATAGGTGAGTTAAGTAGCTGCTGACGTTTTACGTCAACACACCTAGACTCTGAGGTCCATTGTGATACCACGGAACTGTAATAGATTTCCCTACTAGTCCCTGTCGTTAAACCGATTTGAGCTTCTTATGCAACTCCTTAGATATTGGACTTTGACATCCGACAAATCAGAAAGATCGTGCAGCTCCCTAGATCCGAGTGAAGCAAGTCTCTGACCGGAAAATGCCGGGCAATGGCAGATAAAGAGTTCGATAGTTTCCAACTCGTCTTCATCCATACAACTCCGGCAAAAGTCATTCGACGGCTTTGCGTGCTTCCCTATAAGAGAGTGTCCGGTAAATATAGCAACCACCTTCGAAATTTCTACTCTTGGAAGCGATATCAGCTCGCTTGTGCGCCTCTGATTAAGAGAAGTTCAAATATGTCGTGTTGTCTTACACGTCCATCCATTTGCCCATCTTTGATTAGTCTCCGTCGCGGAACAAAGCCGAAGGGTTTGCTTGCAAGTTTCTAGAGGCATACCAACACATTCCAATTCTGTTGGAACCTGTAAGGCAGTTCCTAGTCTTGCAAGCTCATCGGCTTTGTAATTCCCAGGAACCCATATGAGTCGTATGTTAAACTGCTTGGCCATCTCATTTAAAGACGTGCGGCAGTTAAGGGCAGATCTTGGTTTCAGAAACATTAAATCCAGGGACTTGACCGTAGCTTGACTGTCAGTATAGAGGTTGTAGACAAGACATTGCAGCTCAACCAGTCAGCCACTTCCTTTATTGCCAGCATCTCTGCCTGGTAAACACTGCAAGGATCTCGCAATCATCGAGCCAGGCTCAATCCAAGCACTTCCGAATAGACTTCAAAGCGCACTTTTTCGTGCAGCCTCGATCCATCTGTGTAAAAATTTATGGTGGCTCGACTTCCCGGAAAGTCCAGTTTTACTGCCGACGTCTGTGAACCTATAGTATTTTCCAGGTTGAAATAGTTGCTATAAATAAGACAGCCTTGTCGCTTCTTTAAGAATCGTTCAAAAATACAGAACTTTTACGTCGACAGTCAAGCTGCACTAAGGGCTCTAAGGAGCTTTTGTATTAAAACAAAAGTCGTTTTTAATTGATACGAGAATCTTCAGAAACTATCCGGGAATAATACCGTATCTCTTGTATGGGTAAGGGAGTAGATGGGAACGAAAAAGCTGATGAGCTTGCAAAACTTGGGGCGGATGTAGTAGGAACTTCTTTTTATATTGAGCCCCAGATTCAGTATTATAGAACGAGAAGTGACTGTCATTGCAAATAGTGACTTACATTGCAAATAGGTAATGAAGAGAGCTTAGCACAAGCAGAATTACCAGAACCCTCTTGCCGCGTTACGAACTCAGGAGAACTCGGTACGTACTATCTCTCAACAGAGGGGATGGTCGTTTACTCACGGCAGTGGTCACAGGACACTGTCTTTCTCGTATTCCAATTGCTGAAGATGTGACGAACCAAATTCAGATGAAACCGTTGAACATTGGCCAGGTATCGAGAGCGAATACTAGGCAAAGCAGAAATCGAGAATCTAGACGATATCGCAACAATTGACCATACGCAAATAAAATAAGTAAGAAAGTTATAGTCGGTCAAGACCGACCATATATTACCCTACACCAGTGTTTCCCGGGTAATGGGTCCTAAGGTCAACCATGGAATTGGATCTATATTTTGTCAAATCTTTTATAAGTGTAAAAAAACACTCATAAACCAAGTTTGAGTGGAATAGGATCTTATTTCTTGCCAATAAACCGAATTTGTATATGGGGCTTAAGTCCAAATATGGTCCGATAAACTTAAGTTTCAAATTAAGGTTAAAATTTCTAAATTGATTGAAAATTGCGACCTGTATAGTGTATCACAATGGACCTCAGAGTCTACGTGTGTTGACGTAAAACGTCAGCAGCCACTTACATAGTGTTTACAACGTTTATATGGACAGACGGACGGACATCGCTAAATCGACTCAAAAAGTGATTCTGAGTCGATCGATATACTTTACAATGGGTCTAGGACCAATATTTCGGGTAGTTACAAACATCAGCACAAACTCATTATAATCTGTACCACAGAGTGGTGAAGGATATAACTATTCGCAACATGGACTAACGTCGCTATGGATCAGCCGGTTTACAATTTGAAAATGCCCATAAAATAATAAACACAATATATGTTGAGGTACGAAATTTAAAATCAATAATGTACAAAATCTTCTTATTTAATAGAAAAACCATCCCTGGTAATTCACTCTCTTTTTCTCGTATTTACTTATTAAATTAAAATGTGGTATGAGTTTTCTTATTGGAAAACCCAAACTCAAAACGGACAAGAGAGTGGGGTGAGTGAGATTTTAAAATAAAGTACACATTAAAAAGGACTATAAATTGTCACCATCATAATACTCGTATTTTGTAGGTTAGAAAGAGACCTAGTTTTTACTACAACACTCCCTTTCTTAAGCACTATTTAAAAGGCAACAATCGTAAAAAGAAAAAAGTTTCCTTAATATTGTCAAGTATTTCCACAAGGAATTTCTTAGGTTTTTTCTCTTTTACACCTTATAAAAGAAATGTTAATGCTTTTTTGAAATGCATATTTATTACACTTGAACAAAAAAAAAATAGTCAAAGGGGAGTGTCCAATAATTTACCTTCAATAAGGATTCTGCGCCTTGGCACCTATTCGTGTTAATGCAAATCACTTTTACAAAATAATTGGTTGTTGTCCTGTTTTAACAAATATATAGGTTCTGATACTTTCGCATCACTAGCCGTCGGGGTTTCTTTTCATTTTTTTTTGGTTTGGAGTACGTTAACTATATTATGTATAGGCCATCCTGATAGATAGATATTATATGTTATGCAGTGAGTGGTATGCCTATTTCCAATACCAATTTAACATTTTGCAATGTCCTTGAATCCATTCGTTGTCATTGTCGTAATATTATAATAAATATGTTAATGAGCTGTGTTGGTATGCATGTGTATATGGATATTATACTACATATGTATGTATGCGACTACAATATACATACGTTGACATGAATGTCGTAATTTCTTCAATTTGTAGGTGGAGTTGGGGTCATTAGTATTTTTTTTTATTATATTTATGTTCCCTAAAAGGTGGTTGTATATAATTGAAATGTTGTCCTGGTTGCTCCTATTATGTCCTTTTAAATTATGACATTTTTTTTTTGTTCATGGATATTTTAACTTTGAAGGTCTCAATTTAGTATTCCATTTAAATTTATTTTCCACGAAATTATTACTTGATATCCTTGAAATAAAATGAAAAGTACTCTATAGCCAGTAATTATGGTGCTACGAATTTAATAGAGGACGAGGATTTGTCAGTCAGCCTTTAAACAGCTACATTTAATAAAATGATTTCTCTGAAGCACTAAGACTTCAGAGGTTCTGTCTTGTACTCCTTGAACTCTAAGATTTTTGAAGAAAGGGAGACTAGAGAAACAAGTAGAAGAGCCAGCAGGACTATCCCCGAACCAATATGGTTTCCGTAAGGGAAAGAGCACAGCCGATGCCAACGACGAAGTGGCAAAAACAACCACCATGCCAAAGACTTACAAGGGTTTTGTGCAATAATCACATTGGACGTCCGCAGCGCATTTAGATTCATTCAGGGAAAAATGGATTACCGGATGCCTGCATAACGTAATAGTGGACTATCTTAACAACAGAATTTTACTATATGAGATGGAAAACGGTATAAAAGAATACTGGATAAAAGCTGGAGTACCGCAGGGTTCAGTGCTATCACTATTCCTCTGGAATGTTATGTATGATAGACTACTGAATATGGAATTGCCAAAAGAAGCAAAACTAATCGGATATTCAGATGATATCGCACTGGCAATATCCCAACCGACCTCTGAGCTAATACATGTAGTGACAAACGATAGTTTAAGTAGGTGCAGCTTACGACTAGCGGCGTCAAAGACATAAGCAATACTAATACTTGTGACGTCAAGAAGATCGTTCATTCCCCCAAAAATACTATTACAAAGCAAGGAAATAACCTTAAAACGCAATCTGTGTTACTTAGGAGTACAGTTGGATGCTAAATTGAGTTTCGGCCACCACGTCGAAAAAATTAGGGATAGGGCTTAATGCACTGCAAAATCTGTTGCCAGGATGATGCAAAACTGCGGAGGACCAAAGCCTTTTACCATAAGACTGATAGGTTAGGTTGGAGAATTCACTTGGAGGCAATTAGACCGATTGTGATTCTCTTAATTGTCATTTCCCTACACCAATGGTGCCCAAACACTTGTTAGAGATCGACGAAGATACACGCACACAATCCGAACGACAACGAAACTAACAACAGAGAGCGTAAAAAACAAAAAAAAACTCCTTAGTTGTTTTCCATCATTCAAAGAAGCAGGTCGATGTCGCTTTGTTTGATAAAAAACTACACAAATAATATTTATTGTTGTTATAACAAAGCGTAGATTTATTTCAGAGCAATAGTACTAATACACTCTCATATTTGTTAAAAATTACCATTATATTATCGTTTCTCTTTTTGGGCACCACTGCCCTATACCTCTCTGACACAAAAACTTTTTACTTCCACCTTTTAGACAATCTAGGTCATCTAAAAATATTTGCCCCAAATGCTTAAGGTGGCTTCTCATCAGACCCGGACATTCACATAACCTATGTGAATTTCCCTATCAGAAATTCCCATACGCCCGGCTATTTGTAATAGGCTAACCGTCTGTTTTCGAGAAGTAAGAAGACTTTTTATCCTCGTAGGATTTGGCAGTGGCCACATGGTTCGCAACATCTGCGAGACTATCCACGATAATGTTAATGGCGCAAGCACTAAGGTCCCTTGTCATAATCATCTGCGCGACTTTATCAATTGCAAGTACCTCAGCCTGGAAAACACTACACTTATCCGGAAGTCTGAATGAGGACCCTATTTCGAGGCATTCAAAGTACATTCCCGATCCGCTTGATCCGTCCGTAAATATTGAGATCGCATTCTCTGTTATAATAGAATTTTTCGCCCAGTCTTCCCTAGTTGGTATTTGGACTTCGAAGGTTCTGTCAAAGTGAGATATATTTGTTTTAGTTTCGTCTCACCCACCGACTTAATATGGTCGAGTGTCCCCAAAAGCATCGGCTCTTTGGATTGCTTAAGCAATCCAAAGAGCCGATTTCGCTGATGTCCACTTGACGTAAATTTCTACGGTCTCCATGGGAGTCGGCGCAGAATTTTCGCGATAAAGATGAGACTTTTTCCTTCCGTTGACCTCTAGAATTTTTCAGGACGAAATAGTTTCCATAAGTAAGGCAGCAATTAAACTTTTGTTTCGACTGATAAACTGCTCTAAAAGCTCTTGGAAGCTTTTGTATTAAGTCCAAAGTAGTTTTCAAATGCTTCGAAAACTTACAAAGTTTAGATGAGTATGAACAAGGTGAAACTAATATGGGTACCAGTTCAAATAGTTATTCAAGGAAACAAAATAGCGGACGAACTCGCGAAACAGGGTTTAGCACCTTGGTATTGGTATTTCAGATCATTACGCAACCTAAACACAGAAATGCTTAACAGAAAGTGGAGAGAGCTAACAACTAGTACGATCACTAGAAGATTGTGGTCAGGCTACAATCAGGCACTGTCGTATAGGTCATCATAGAAAGAAAATGGGACCATTTCCGATGTCAGCACATAGACTTTGAGGTCCATTGTGATACCACAGGACTGCAATAGGTTTCCCTACTGGTCCCTGTCGATAAACCAATTTGAGCTTCTTATGAAATACCTAAGATATTGAATTTTGACATCTGACAAATCAGAAAGATCGCGCAGATCTATAGATTTCAGTGAAGCAAGTCTCTGACCAGAAAGTGGCGGGAAATGGCAAAAAAAGTGTTCGATAGTTTCCAACTCCTCTTCATCCATACAACTCCGACAAAAGTCATTTCACGGCACATTTGACCGCTCTGCGTGCTTTCCTATAAGACAGTGTCCGGTAATTACAGCAAGCACTGTCGAAATCTCTCCTTTTGGAAGCAATATCTGCTTACTTGTGTGCCTCTGATTTAGAGAAGTCCAAATCTGTCGCGTTGTCTCACGCGCCAATCCATTTGCCCATTTCTGATTAGTCTCCGTCGCGGAACAAAGCTGTAGATTTTGCTTGCAAGTTTCTAGAGTCATACCAACACACTCCAATTCTGTTGGAACCTGTAAGGTAGCTCCTAGTCTTGCAAGCTCATCGGCTTTACAATTCTCTGGAATGTCTCTGTGCCCTGGGACCCATATGAGTTGTATATCAAATTGCTTGGCCATCTCACTGTGACTGTCAGAGTAGATGTTGACTGTGGATGTAGACAAGACATTGCAACTTAACCAGTCAGCCACTTCCGTTATTGACAGCATCTCTGCCTGGTAAACACTGCAATGATCTGGCAATCTTCGAGCGGCTCACTCCATGCTCCTCCGAATAGACTCCAAAGCCCACTTTCTCGTGCAGCCTCGATCAATCTGTGTAAAATTTTACGGTGGCTCCACCTTTCGAAATGCCCCCATTCAAGACTCCCTGGATGGTATCATAGTGGTAAAGTGGCGCTCAAAAATGGGCTCATACTGCCTACCCAATATATCCAATGGTATCAGGTGAAGGAGGATTTCTAATGCAGCCGTAGGTGTAGTACGAAGAGCATCAGTGATGCACATCGACGCCATTCTCTGTACCTTCGTGAAAAAGACATAGTTCGCTTTTGTTTCTATAGCAGACCACCAGACAATGATTCCATACAGCAGAATTGGACGCAGCACTGCTTGTCAAATCGAGATATGACAGACGTTCCCGATTCAGACGTTATACGGCTATTGGCAAGTAGGTTTTCCACCTTATACACAAGATTACAGTTATTCTCCTGGTCATTAATCCGGTTTTCGAACTTTTCTTTTACACCAGGTTTCTGAAAAATTTCAAATACAAAATGAGTTGCCAAAAATGCCCAAAACGTGGATTTTTTTGAAGTTTCTTAAAAACCTTATGTGATGAAAAAGTTTGGAGACCGGATTTATGACCAGCAGAACAATTCTAATAAAGTGTATCAGGTCGCGTCCCAGTCGCATTTTCGATGTTTGGTAGTGCTATTTGACAACGAAGGTTCTAGAAAACAGATGACCATACAAATGTAATTGTTATAAAATCTACTTTTTTATAATATTTCATTAAGAATACAAATACAAAATTATCGAGGATTTATTATCCCTTCTTGAAGCATTCAAAATCATAAAATGTTTAGGACCTCTTTCTTAAAGTTTGATGTTAAATCCATATTCCATCATATCTGTCTATAAACAGTCAAATATTTAGAATCCTGCGTTAAATTCCAAGAATAAATCGATATTTTACTGGAAGTTAATATTATAATTTCATTCATTCCATTAAGCCTATGAACCTGACTGTAGCGTGTACTTTTCTGTATCATCAACATTATTTGTGCTTCCGAACTAATTGTGTAAATTGAGATTACCATAGCAATTAGAAATGTGATAAAAGTAGCATATTATAATTCGATTACGCCATCATATTAAAATTTCTATTCAAACATTTGACACATCATCCGAAAATAAGATATGTGTACGTACATTATAGTAAAATCTAGCAACAAGTGTCAATATACGAGTAGTACAATACATACAACATATTTACGTTTACAATTACAAACAACACAAAAAAAAATAAAGAACCATGGAAACACAAAAAAAAATCCACATTAACATAATCAACATCAGAACATCCACATACCATTACACTATTAAATATTTGACCCACTTATAGATTAAATACAATTGTAACGTTACGACTACAAATTACAAAAAAAAATTGGATGATTGATATGTAATTACGCAGCAGGCTACAATTTTTGACGTTTGGGATTTTAGTGGCAATTCGAAGATTCCATTTGTAAATTTGAATTGAAAGTCGAAAATTCCAGTTGCAATTCGTTAAGAGCAATTGTAATTCCTAAAAGCTCCCGATCCCAATCTTATAACTTCCAAATGTAAAATAATTTTTTTTTTTAACAGATGGAATTTGATTTCGTTGTACCAACACTCAGGAAATACACCTTTGAGTTAGATTTGTGCCGTTGATGAACGAACTAGTACAAAGACGTAGTTTACTTTACTAACTATGAGTTCTGGTTGTCCCTAGGACAATCGAGAGCTCGGTGTTGAGGCAATTTTGTTGCCAAGACGTCGTTGCAATTAGTGTGCGATTTCGTATAGAGGGTAAAGTGGTAGAGACTATTGTTGTATCTGCCTATCTGCCCTATGATTCTATTTATCCCCCGCCTTCTGAGGAGTTAATTAGAGTCATACGATACGCGGAGGCCAACAACTTGGGGTTGATTATTGGATGCGATGCCAATTCTCAGCACATCATCTGGGGTAGCACAAAGTGCAACTCTAGAGGTAACAAATTGTTGGACTTCATCTTGTCTTCAAATCTGGTGATTCAAAATGTTGGGAATTCTCCAACGTTTGTCACTCAACGAAGGCAACAGGTCATTGATCTTACCTTATCTAACAGTAAGGCGAGTACAATGATAAGGGATTGGCGTGTTCTTGATGTGGTATCCTTGTCGGACCACCGCTACATCGAGTTTAGGCTTGGGATTGATAAACCTACAATCCCACAGGGCCGAAACCCTCGAAAAGCGGATTGGAAAAGATTTGAGGAATTACTTCATCAAAGATTACGTCCCATCCCAATACCTAGTTGTATAGGGTCGGTTGAAGTGGAGTCTGAGAAATTGGGTAAAACTTTGACTGACTGCTATGAGACTGTTTGTCCGTTAAGGAAAAGCAGACCAGGTACCTCAGTCCCTTGGTGGAACGTGGAACTTGGTAAGCTGAGGAAAAGTTCAAGAAAGCTTCTGAATAGAGCCTTAAAATCTCGAAAGGATGCTGACTGGAACAATTACCACCTCATGCAAAAGGAATATAAGAAAAAAGTGAGGGAAGCCAAACTTGAGTCTTATAGGACTTTCTGTGAGGAGGTAAATGGTACGAGGGATACGGCAAGACTCTGTAAAATCTTTCAAAAAGATAGTTCAGCGAAGCTTGATTCCCTCAGAAAGCCAGATGGTACCTACACAAACAACCAACAGGAGGTCAATGATATTCTGTTATCTACTCACTTTCCAGGATGCAAAGTGACAACGATAAATACAGATATTATTGAGAGTCCTGTTGGTAATACTACATGTAGGGACTGGTATATAGCATCTAGGGTAGTTTCTGAGGAATCGATCAGGTACGCCTTATCTTCCTTTGATAACTATAAATCCCCTGGACCAGATGGTATATACCCTATGATGTTGAAGAGTGGTGGAGATACCCTAGTGAAGGTACTTAAAAATATCTTCAGAGCCAGCCTGGCTTATGGGTATGTTCCATCATCTTGGTGCGATGTCAAGGTTGTTTTTATTCCCAAACCTGGGAAGGAGGACTACACCTTGGCAAAAAGTTTTAGACCAATCAGTTTATCATCCTTTCTACTGAAAAGTCTTGAGCGAATGGTTGAGAAATTCATTAGGTCAGTAGCATTAATCGAATGCCCCCTAAATAGTCAGCAACACGCGTATCAGAGTGGTAGATCTTGTGAGTCGGCACTTCACGATCTTGTGGTCAATATTGAGGAGGGCATTGACAAACAAGACTATACTCTGGGTGTTTTTGTTGATATTGAGGGCGCTTTTGATAATGCTACTTTCGACTCTATGAAAACTTCGGCTGAATTGCATGGCGTGGATCCAGTTCTAGTCAAGTGGATTCATTTTATGCTCTCCCGGAGATTGTTGACGGCTGAAGATGAGTGGGGCACAAAAGTAACGGTTGAGGTTAGTAGAGGTTGCCCCCAAGGGGGTGTTCTCTCTCCTTTGCTGTGGTGTTTTGTGGTAAACTCACTCTTGGTTGAAATACAAGCTCTAGGTGTACACATACAGGCATACGCTGACGATGTGTGCGCATTAGTATCCGGAAAGTCACTTAACTTGGTATGCAAGAAAATGCAGACCGTTATTGACTTGATGGACAACTGGTGCAATCGACATGGATTGTCTGTCAATCCAAATAAGACAACACTCGTGTTGTTCACGCGAAGAACCAAACATAAGGGTCTTCAGCTTCCTACGTTGAAGGGCATAACTCTTCAACTGTCCACAGAAGTTAAGTATTTAGGGGTTACCCTAGATAGTAAACTAATGTGGACAAAACATGTTGAACAAAAAGTTTCACGGGCACTTCGGATTTTCTGGCAGTGTCGGCGTGCTTTTGGGGAGACATGGGGTCTAAGACCCGCTAATGTACATTGGATGTACATAGCTGTAATTAGACCTATTGTGACGTATGCGGCGGTAGTCTGGTGGCCGAGAACGATGGTGAAAACTATTCGATCCAAGCTAAACGGACTGCAAAGAGCGGCTGCCTTGGGAATTACTGGTGCCATGAGCACCACCCCAGGCGCAGCTCTGGACGCTATGTTAGATATGCTTCCCTTGGACTTACATATTCAAGGAGAAGCCATGAAATCTTTGTGCCGGCTCCGCAAAAGCGGAACATGGCATGGGGAGTACAATGCGGGACATGGTCGTCTGTTCAATAGGCTATCGGAACTTTGTCCGATGTTTTCTATGCCTTTGGACAATACAACCTCTTGCATCGAGTTTGGTAGGAAGTTTACTGTAATATTTCCGAGTAGGGAAGACTGGGGAAACCCAGCAGACCTACTGAAAAATTACACGGATACTTTCTACACGGATGGATCCAGTACCTTAAATGGCTCTGGGTCTGGCTGGTACTTGGACGATGCGACCAAATGCTATATTGCTATGGGAAAAATGGCTACAGTATTTCAGACTGAAATATTTGCTATTTTGGACGTAGCGACCTGGATAATTGGGAACAGATGGAGTAATAGGAGAATCAGTATTTGCAGTGACAGCCAGGCTGCACTCATTGCACTTGAATCTCCAGTCACTTCATCCAAAATTGTCCAGGAATGTAGACGCAGACTCAATGAGGTCTCATGTGGGAATAGCGTCAGTCTTCTGTGGGTTCCGGGTCATAGGGGAATACGGGGAAACGAGATTGCTGACTCTTTGGCAAATCTTGGCTCTGATACAATTCCTTACAATCCGGAACCTCAAATTGGTATTGGCTTGACATGGCTGATGCGTTGGATCAACTCTCATATGAAAGAAACTTTCATGGAAAGATGGTCAAATGAGTTGGCATGCAAGAATACCAAACGTTTTGTAATTAAGCCAGACAAGAAAGTGGCTAACTATCTACTCAGTCTCAGTAGAATAGACTGTCGCAGACTTACTGGCTTAATTACGGGACACAATGCCTGTGCTCGTCATATGACGAGATTAGGTGTCTTATCAGACCCATTATGCGTGGCTTGTCTTGAGGATGATGACACAACTGAACATTATGTATGTTGTTGTCCAGCGTTCTCAAGGGCTAGACTGCGGATATTGGGTTCTGATATTCTGTCTATGGACACGGTCCATGGACTTCCCTTGTCTGATTTTCTCAAGTTTGTGAAAGCAACTGAGAAATTCTGAGCAAGCACTTTTCTTCCTTTTTCTTCTCAACCTTTTATCACCCTTACTTAATCTTTCTTTTCTGGGTACGGTACAATGGACTATTTTAAGTCTGAGCGCCATGGACTTGCCTAAAAATTTACCCATTTTTGGGCTTGTACAACCCACCCTCAACTCAACTCAACTCAATGAGTTCTAGTTCACCACTTTTCGTTCATTTAGTTCTTTATTTGAATTACATATTCCTTCTTTTCCTAAATATAGATGAATTTCCTACAAAATTATAAACTTTTCAGAAGTTTGTTTTTAGTTTGGTCAATACAGTTCATCGTTCTTTTGAACGAACTGTGTAACATATGTAGTTCAGAATGAACTAGTGATTTAGAAGAAAGAATTAGGTGTTTTTGATCAACTAAACTAAAATTTTCCCTCACTGAAATGAACGAATAAGTACAACTCTACTTTGAGTTGAGTTTAAGATGGGTTGTACAAGCCTAAAAGAAATCTAGACAAGTCCATGGCGCTCAGACTTAAAATAGTTTATTGTACCGATCCTGGAAAGGGATATTAGTAAAGGATGAGAGAAAGTTTAAAGAGAGTTAAAGGTGCCTGCTCAGAACTTCTCTGTTGCTTTCACAAACCTAAGAAAGCTAGACAGGGAAAGTCCACGGACTATGTCCATTGACAGAATAACCGAGCCAATTATTCGTAGTCTAGCTCTTTAGAGCTCTGCGCAACAACAGACTTACTGTTCTGTTGTTTTCTCATCCTCAATACAAGCTGCTCATACACTCAAAAAAATACTTTAGTAGATTTACTAATTTTTTTTTGCTAACGCTAGTTAGCTAACTTTTAGCAAATTTTTAGTTGTGATTAGCATGTTAGCAAAAAATTCTTGTAAACTTCATTTAGCACATTAGCAATTTTAAACAAACTTTGAACTAATTTCTTTTGCTAAATTTGAAATTGAGTTGACAATATTTTTACAAGATTTTTTGCTAATATTAGCAAAAATAAATGGTAAATTTTTTTTTATTTTCAGAATACTTAAAATGGCGCTATCTCGGAAACTAAGACAGATAGAGCAAAATGGAGGCCATTTTTGGTTCTCGAGCCCTCCATAGTATCGCCGGTCCTCTTCTCATGTGTGGACCCTAATGGGTCCTAACTTTGGATCCAAAAAAGTTAGCATTCCCGAAAATTTTAAAATGCTCATATCTCGGTAAATATTGCCGACACAACAAAAAATCCATCGAGTTTTGTAATTCTCAAAACCCCGGTGGTCCCCTAAAATCACGTATCTCAAAAACTAAGCAAGGTAGAGCGAAACGGACACTAATTTTGGATCAAAAACTATGACCCAAGTAGGTCTAGGCCCATCGGGGTCTGGACCTATCGGGTCCGAACCCAATGGGGTCCTCAAATATGTATGAACTAAGTTGAAATAAAAAAATTTCAGTTAACTAATTTTTAGCAAAACGTTTTTGCTAACTTTACCAAAAAAATTGTGGGTTCAAAATCAGCAAATTTTCTTGTAGGTTTACAAGCTTTTTTTGCTAACTTTACAGTTTTTTTTTTTGAGTGTATAGAGTACGATAACACAGCCAATCGTAATTATCCCAGTAAATCTGCAACAGACAAATAGTTTATCAAAAAGAAAAAGAGAAAAAAAGGAGTGAAAGGCAGGGCTGTCAGATATGGCGATTTCTCGCCAAACGTGGCGATTTTGAAATGTATTTGGCGACGAGTTTTTCGATTTGGCGACGTGGCGATTTTTTGGCGATTTACAAAATGATTGGCGATTTCTTTGGCGATTTTGTCAAATTATTTCCTGAATATTTTCGAAAGATTAGTAGAGCCATTATTTCAAATTATCAAATTTTATTTACTTTTTTTTAGACAGTTAAAGCTACGTTCACAATGTCAGAGTCACTCCACTCTCAATTACAGATTGAAATGTTAACTGTTCAAAATGTAGAGTGGAGTTCTGTCACATTGTATATGTAATTTTACTTACCTGTGTCACAATTTCACGAAATTTTGCCATTAAATTTTGTAT
Source organism: Pegoplata infirma (assembly GCA_963921195.1). Taxonomy (NCBI): domain Eukaryota; kingdom Metazoa; phylum Arthropoda; class Insecta; order Diptera; family Anthomyiidae; genus Pegoplata; species Pegoplata infirma. The sequence continues at coordinate 229,980,906 of OY992536.1, read as the reverse complement.
ACTTTATTCATTAATTTAAATTTAAAACTTTTCAATGTTTTTTTTTTTCAAATATCATAAAAATTCTACATATTTGTTTTGATTTGTATATTTTTCTTAATGACATTATTAGAATTGCCACTTTTAGAGTTGTATTTTTTCTCTGTTAACGGTTAACATAGCTCTGTTAACTCAGATTGGAAACTCCAGAGTAGAACATGTTTGACTCTGGAGTGGATTGAAAAGGGATAGTTAAATTCAAAAATATTAAAGTGCAAAAGGGAAAGATATAAAATTTTCCACAGATTGGAGTACTCCAACATTGTGAATGCGGCTTAAAACTTTTTTTTTAATATTTTCGACAGACTTTCTACAAGTCTAAGTGGCTCTTTATGAATTAAAACAAAACAAAAAACATTTGGGAAATTTGTCCAGTGTCCAGGAGAGTCAAAAACTATAATTCGCGAATCACAAAAAAAAAATAATTAATTTTTCTCCAATTGTACACTGTTGTAAACTGTTGTTGAGTAAAAATAGCGATAAGAAAATTAAGAAATATTCCAGACCGATTATCATGGATCGATTGGGGTTTTTGCATTAGTGCATGAATTTTAAGTGAAATTTATTGCCTATAGACTGATTTTAGAAGTAATTAGCAAAATTTTTAAATGGAGTGATTTATAAATTACCGATTGAAGTAAAAAAATACAAAAACTAAAAAAAAATATTTTGGCGATTTTTATGTATTTTTCTAGGATTTTGGCGATTTTTTAGTATTATTATTTTCTAGCCACTATAAAGAAAACAAAATATATTTTTTTTAAATAAAAATAATTGTTTTTTTTTAACAAAAACTGAAAAAATTTGAGTTTTGGCGATTTCTGGCGATTTTTGACATCCGATTTGGCGATGAGCGTAAAAAAAATCTGACAACCCTGGTGAAAGGTGCTTACTCAGAACTTCTCTGTTGCTTCCACAAACCTGAGAAAGTCAGACAAGGAAAATCCATGGACCATGTCCATTAACAGAATGTCAGAGCCCATTATCCGCAGTCTAGCTCTTGAAAACGCTGGGCTACAACAGACGTAGTGTTCTGTTGTGTCCTCATCCTTAAGGTGACTGGTTCAGCTGCAATGTCTTGTCTACAACCTCAATCAATACCTATACTGACAATCAAGCAGGGGCCAAGTCCCTGGATTCAATGTTTCTGAAAGCAAGATTTGCCCTTAACTGCCGCACGTCTATAAATGAGATGGCCAAGCAGTTTAACATACGACTCATATAAGTCGCAGGGCACAGAGACATTCCAGGAATTGCAAAGCCGATGAGCTTAGAGGTTCCAACAGAATTGGAATGTGTTGGTATGCCTCCAGAAACTTGCAAGCAAAACCTACAGCTTTGTTCCGCGACGGAGACTAAACAAAGATGGGCAAATGGATGGACGTGTGAGACAACACGACTGATTTGACCTTCTCTTAATCAGGGGCGCACAAGTGAGCTTCCAAGAGGAGAGATTTCGACGGTGGTTGCTATAATTACCAGACACTGTCTTATAGGGAAGCAAACAGAGTGGTTAAATGTGCCTTTTGCCGGAGTTGCATGAATGAAGAGGAGTTGGAGACTATCGAACACTTTGTCTGCCATTGCCCGGCACTTTCCGGTCAGAGACTTGTTTCATACGGATCTAGGGAGCTGCACGATCTTTCTGATTTGTCGGATGTCAAAATTCAATATCTAAGGAGTTTCATAAGAAGCTCAAATTGGTTTACCGACAGGGACTAGTTGGAAAACCTATTACAGATGGATTGAATTCTGCTTTTTAAAAGACATAAGCGGAAGCTAAACCAAAATGGGAATTTAAACTGAATTCGATTCTAATAAAAAACTATTTAAGATAAGGTATTTAAACCGGAATAAAATTTTTACTAATAACCGAAATTTAAAGAAACCGATCGGTTATTTAATTTTTGAAAACCGAAACCGCCGTTACTAAATTTATCGGTTATTCAAAAAATCTACCTACACTCCTGGCAATGTTGTGACTGGAGAATACAGTGCCTTAAGCGCACCTTGACTGTCACCAGAGATACTGATTCTCCTATTCCTGCATCTGTTTTCAATTATTTAAGCCGCTACTTCCAAAGCAGGAAACACTCTAGTCTGAAAGGCTGTTGCAATTTTGCCCATGGCATGAGAGTATTTTTTTTTACGTTGATCCAACACTCAGGGGATGCCCCTAATAATGCAGTGCATTGTGTTGATATCAGGAAAATAGGTTTTGAGGAGGAGGAAAGAGGGAGTAGTGTTTGTGGATATTTGACTTGAATTTATATACATTGAAAGAAACTGGGAAGACCTCTGCGGAAGATTATTCCACATACGGCTAGTTCGACTGATGAACGAACCTTCTCTGTAATGCGCTGTGCGATCCGCTGGACAATCGACAACAAACGGATGTGATCTACTAGACAACCGAGTATTGCAAACAAAAACTCGGGCTCTAGGGATAAGTTCACTTATCTCAGCAGAACACTTTCCATGGTAATATCGATAGAACAGAGTCACACAACCCACAATCCGACGATGCTCCAATTAGTCAATAGAGCTGGACACACTATTGTCATTGATTAGCATCAACGCCATCCTTTGCACACGGTCTAAGAGCTCCAAAATAGACTTTGAAGCCCCTGACCATATATGGGAGTTGTATTCCATCTTCGGTCGGATGTAGGTGGTATAAATAGTAAGGAGATCTGATGAGGTGAAGTACTTCTTACACCGGTTTAAAAAACCGAGACACTTGAATGCTTCTTTCGACACTTGAAAAACGTGCTTATTCCAACGGACATCACACTGAATTTTCATGCCCAGAACATCAAGAGTGTCAGATTCCTCGATACTTATACCACCCATATGTACAGATGACACTGTTGATTCCACATTCCTGTGGGTCAACATACAACATTGAGTCTTGCGTGCATTAAACTTGACCCTATTCGCAAGACCCCACTCCGTGATTGTCAACAGGTCTTGATTAAGTGTGTCATTCATAATCTGCCTTTTGCACTCAACCTCAACAAGGCTTGGCCTACGCTCAAAGGAAAATGAATGACAAATGTTGCTGTCATCTGCAAAGAGTAGATAGGATTTGAAGTTTGACTTAGAAGGTCGTTAAGAAAAATAAGAAAAGAACAGAACCTTGCGGTACCCCTGATTGAAGCCGAAACTCATCAGATGAGAACCCATCTATAACAACACGTATAGAACGATCCCTGAGGAAACTCGAAATAAATCGAGAGAATTCATTACCGACACCAAAGGCATTAAGCTTGGAAATGAGCGCACCGTGCCACACACAATCAAATGCCTTGGAAATATCCAGAGCAACCACCTTACTCTCACCAAAATGGTGGATCGAACGACTCCAACGTAGAACGAGTTCTCCGAAAACCATACTGTCGATCGTTTAAAAGTAAGTTAGCCTCCAGATACCTAACAAGATGGCAATTTACCATACTATCCATTATCTTCGAGAGCACCGAGCATATTGCGATTGGGCGGTAATTATCAGGGTTATTAGCCGCAACATGATGGAAAGATTCCCTTACGGAAGGACAAGATAAAAAGGTTAGCATGTGGACGTGCTAACGTCGAAGCACACTGCTTCAGCACCAGTGCTGGTATACCATCCAGTCCCGGTGACTTATATACTAGAACCGTCCGTATAGAAAGCTCTGACCTCCCCGAGGAGCTGAAAAAACTTATGTACAGAGACACCGTTCGTAAGAAGTTGTTCACGACTAATTGTAAGTACTTTTGCACACTCAGTATTAACATTTTTGCACAGAGAAAAATAAATTTCCAACTGAATTTTTCAGTTGTATCAACTCATAATTCGGTTGCTGCTACTAAATTTCGCTGTGGCAGACGATTTTTTTAGTTGTTTCAATTAAAAGACATTTGAATTAACAAAATTTAGTTGTAACTACCGATAGTTATTTGTTACAATCTTAATTCTAATGCATCAACCGAATTTATGTTGCAACAACTGAATTTCAGTTGAAAATTAGCAAATTTGTTTTCTGTGTGTGAACGCTTCCTCCCTGACTCCATTCCTGCAAGTCTGGTTATTTCTGGCTATACCTTGGTTAATCCGAAATGAGCTTTGATGGAATGAATGGCTTTATTAAAAGCACTATAATATTTTCAATCATTTCCGCAGCGGCTTCGACGTTTCCGCCGAGGAAAGTTTCCAATTGAAATGCCGGAAAAAGTCATTAAGCTCTGCCCGAAGAGCCTTCTCATAAATGGAAACTGAACGCTCCGAAGCTGTTGTCGAAACTTTACGAAATTCTGAGTAAAAAAAGAATGCGGAAATGGTGCTTAGAACACGTTCTAAGATATGTTCATTGGGCTTAACAAAACGAAAAAACGTGTAAAAATAGCGTTTTTTAGAGGTTGGATTAGTTCATCAAGGAAAACCTATTTTCCATCTATCATCACGTCTTATACAATCGGAATTAAAGATAAGTCCAATCATTCTTGCGAGAAAAACAATTAGCCAGTGTCCTGTGACCAGTCTTGTAAGTTAACGAAATTCCTTTTTGTTAAAGAAAGTAGGTAGCGACTTCTTCTGAGGTCGTAACGTGGCCAGATATTTCTCGTGATTCTGCTTGTACTTTACTCTCTGCATTTTCGTGCGCCATGGAAATGCCCTGACAATCACTTCTTGATCTGTAGTGCTGGATCAGGGTTCGTCGTCTAATCCCTTATGTCCTGGTATCCAAATTAGAGAGATTATGTTATTGCCGGATAGTTTTTAAAGATTCTCGTAACACTGAAAAACGACTTTTGATTTTATACACAAGCCTCTTAGAGCCTTTATTGTAGATTGACTGTTGAAGTAAACGTTTATTATTCTCTCCGATTCTTCAAGGAACTAATTCAGCCTGAAAAATGTTACTGTTAAAAGATAAATTGAAAGATTTTTGTATATCACAGGCGTCCGTAGTTAATCCCGCTCTCGTCGAATGTTTGGAGCCGTCTGTGAAGATATTTAAAGCGTCATTTGGAACGCAACGTCAGTTCGACCAAAAGTCGAGTCGGATTTCAACTTTAAATTTTTAGTTGAAAAGTAGTTTTGTCACTTTGTCGCCAAAGTGTCCATGCTGTTGTGTCCAAAATTTCGACTTCTGAACGTCCGAAGTTAATCCCGCTCTCGTCGAGTTTTTGGAACAGTCTGTGAAGATATTTATATTCAAATTAAAATTTTTGGTTGAAAAGTAGTTTTGGCACTTTGTAGCCAAAGTGTCCATGCTGTTGTGTGCAAAATTTCGACTTCTGATCTTATTGACTCTTATAGTCCGAGGCATGACTTATATGCCTCCCCCTTAGCAAATACGTCAATTGGCAGCTGATGTTATTCTTAATAACATAATGTTCATAATTTGGCTTTCTCAATCGTTCGTCGGTATTCTGATTCTATGATAATATACTGTCTAGAATAATTTCTAAAAATTTGGCATGCTTTGAATAACGTTAATCTTGGCATTCCTAAATTTTTGATCTTATTCATTCCATCTTATCTGAGTTTTCCGCGGATTACCGTTGATATTATTTCCTAGTTGATAATATTACCACATCGCTACGTGGTAATAAGCAACTATTTAAATCCATACATCTCCATTTCCTAAGAATGGGATCCACGACCAAGAGCCTGTGTAATGTCAATAAAACTCCACCCTGTAGAGTTTCCCCCGATGTATATCTTCTGACTCTTCTAATTCCCCCTTTCGGCAGTAACTTCTGTACAAAACAGCAGACAGTCAATCCATCTTCTAATTGTAGCCTACTGCTCCAATTGTAGCTCTTGTCTTAGCAAGGACACACACTTCATTACGGCATAATTGAATATCAAGATACCAGTACCGAGTATTTACTTAATGAATATATGAGTAGTAGATATAAACACATACAACAATAGTTTCTTTTGTTTTATAATTTTGTAAGGAAGAAAGACCAGTTACTTCAACTTTTACTTACTACAATGGTGAGTAAAGAGTGGGTAAATGTTATTAAACATTACATGGAATTTGATTGTAATTTTGTGTATAAAAGAACTTAAGGTATTAAATTTCAAGGAAGAAAAGTCAATATGCCTTTTGGTCAATGACAACAAGTTAAGAGTAGTGAAGCAAATGAAAATGAAGACATCTTTTGATATTCTGATTAATGTATTAAGGACATTATGATGTTAGAAGGACGTTTTATTATCAATTAGTTTAATGACAATTTGGGTGTACATTTATAAGTTTTTTTAAGACATGGGGTGACTTGTAAGTGATATAATTTTAAGGCTTATTATACTGATCGGAAAGCTTTTTAAAAGTGGTTAATAAAGCCAATAATCCTTTTGGTAGGAATTTTCCTACATCAATTGGAGATATCCAGTGTCCCCCAGATGTCGAATCATTCTACCTGTCAGTCTTTGACGTTAGTTTTTGTGTAAACCTACATCCTCTTTTACTACCTAACCTAAAATGTACAAAGAAAAAATGTGAACTGTGCTCCCTCTATGAGTCTTTTTGAGCGCCACTTTACCAATATGATACCGTCCAGGAAGTCTTGGATGAGGGGCCTTCCGGGTAGTGGAGCCTTAAAAAGTTTTTAAATTTATGGATTGAAGTTACACTAACAAGTTGGCTTTGGAATCTATTCGGAAAAGCTTGGGTTGAGCCTGGCTCATAGATTACCAGATCATTGCAGTGTTTACCAGGCAGAGATGCTGGCAATAAAGAAAGTGGCTGACTGGTCGAGGTGCAATGTCTTCTCAACAACCTTCGACAACATCTACTCTGACAGTCAAGCCGCGACCAAGACTCTGGAGTCCATGTTTCCGAAAACAAGATCTGCCCTTAACTGCCGCACGTCCTTAAATGAGATGGCCTAGTAGTACGACTCATATGGGTCCCAGAGCACAGAGACAATCCAGGGAATTGCAAAGCCGATGTGCTTGCAAGACTGGGAACTACCTTACAGGTTCCAACAGAATTGGAATGTGTTGGTATGTTGGTATCTAGAAACTATGGCTATGTTCCACGGCGGAGATTAATCAGGGTTGGGCACATTGATGGACGTGTAAAACTGCATGACAGATTTGGTCTTCTTTTAAACAGAAGCATACACGTGAGCTGATTTCCAAGAGGAGATTTCGACAGCAGTTGATGTAGTTGCATGGATGAGGAGGAGATGGAAACTATGGAACACTTAATCTGCCATTTCCCGGAAATTTCTGGTCAGAGACTTGTTTTACTAGGATCTAGGGAGCTGCGCTATATTTTTGATTTGTCGGATGGCATAATTCAATATCTCAATATGTTTTAACGGCAGGGACTAGTAGGGGAACCTATTACAGTTTCATGGTATCACAACGGACATTAGAGTCTGTGTGTGCTGACGTAAATAGTTATCAGCCACTTACAACCTAACCTACGTAGACTCCTCATCTCTGGAAGCCATGAATAAATAAACGAAAGAGATGGTGAAAGATGTTTTTTTTTTTTTTTACTTAACCAACACTCAGGGGATGTCGCCTATAAATGCAGTGCATTGTGTTGATAATTAGGAAAATAGGTTATGGGAGGGAGGATAGAGGGAGTAGTGTTTGTGGATATTTGATTTGAACTTTTCCAAATTGTAGTTGACAGGGAAGACCTCTACAGGAAGTATATTCCACATACGGATAGTGCGGCTTATAAATGAATTTTCTCTGTAATGCGTTGTGCGGTACACTGGGCAATCGACAACAAATGGATGAGCCCTACTAGACAAGCGAGTATTCCGAACAAAAACCCGTGCTCGGGGGATAAGTTCGCTAATCTCAGCAGAACACTTACCATAATAATTATCGATAGAACAGTGTTACACAACCCACATTCCGACGATGCTCCAAAGAGTCAATAGAGTTGGATACCCTACTGTCATTGATTAGCTTCGACGCCCTCTTTTGAACACGGTCCAGAAGCTTCAGAATAGACTCTGAAGCCCCTGCCCATATATGGGAGTTGTATTCCATCTTCGGCCGGATATAGGTGGTATAAATATTAAGGAGATCAGTAGGAGTGAAGTAGTTCTTGCACCGTTTTAAGAAACCAAGACACTTGAATGCTTCTTTCGACACTTGAAAAACATGTTTATTCCAACGGAAATCACACTGGATTTTCATGCCCAGAACATCAAAAGAATCTGATTCCTCAATATCGATACCACCCATAGATACAGACGACAATGTTGATTCCACAATACGTCTATGGGTCAACATACAACATTGGGTCTTGCGTGCATTAAAATCGACCCTATTCGCAAGACCCCATTCAGAGATTGTCAACAGGTCCTGATTGAGAGTGTCATTCATAATCTGCCGCACGCGCCCAACCTCTACAAGGCTTGGCCTATGATCGAAGGAAAATGAATGACGAATGTTGCTGTCGTCTGCAAAAGAGTAGATAGAGTTGAAAGTTTGACTAAGAAGGTCATTAATAAAGATAAGAAAAAGAGTAGGAGAAAGAACAGAACCTTGCGGTACTCCAGAATTAAGTCGAAACCTATTCGATGACACCCCATCAACAACAACACGTATACTTAAGTCTGGAGACGGGTAAAATTTGGACCTGCGGAAAAACTTCCCCCTTAATGAACTAAAACGATTTCAGGTTCTTCTCTGATCGTCAAGCACGCTTAGGTAGTTGTGCTTTGAGAATTAGCCTCAATAGTATTGGAACTTCCGATTTCTATTGACGGTACTGAAATCGACTACCCTATTGGATCCAAAAATCATAGGATATTTTTTCAGAACCTTTCTTTTGAATTTCGATGTTGCATGCTTCATAATAAGATAAAGGAAGTTTAAAGTTTTTTACCATTTTCCATTCTGATGATTTTACCAAAAGTTGAATCTTAGGTTAATACCCGATATTTATAAATTGATCGTAAATATTTCCTGCAAAAAAAAAAAAAACATAAATCAAATACAAACAAATCCAAATACTAAATGTAACTAATAGAGTGCAAACACGCTTACACTAAATAAAAAGTTTGTGTGATTTTTTTTTAAAGGTCAGTATTTGTAGTATTGAAGCACTATACTCTACACTTAATTAGGTAAAACAATAAAATCTAAATTGTACAACAATTGATAATGATACTTAATGTCATAAAAAAAAAAAACTGATAAGGTCGCAATGATAAGAGCAATGCACTATACAATTTTTTTGTTTTTGGAACGAGAAGTTGTAATATTTAGTTAAAGATTATAAATTTTAGTTATTGATATTAAAAATAATTTCCCTAAAACACAGCAAGTGAGAAAAGAGATTATTGACTATGAGAGAGAGAACTAGTGAGAGTGTAAAATTCGTCTGCGTCGAATTTTTTGTACCCTACTATTTGTAAAAAGAATAAAATTTCCTGGTGGGTATAAGGGGGGCTGAAAGAAAAAAAAAGTTTTCATGTGAGAAATTTTTAAACAGCTATAAAAAAATAAATACGCAATATTTTTTAATTTTTTTTTTTTTATTTGAAAGATAAATTATTGTTATATTTTTAAAATTTTATAACCCAAAATTTGGTCAACTGAAATTTTTTTAAGGACAAAGTCGGCTGCAGTTATACAGCAAAAACTACTACACCGAGTTTTGTGATGTTTTTTTGTAGATTATTACAAAAAAAAAAAAAAATTAACTTTTTACATTTTTTAAGTTTACGTTAGCATAACTTCAACAAAAAACAATATTTTTCAAAAAATTGGCCACGGTAAGTACTAGAGAATTTAATATCCTACAAATAAAAAAAAAAAAAATTCATCGAAATCGGTTCAGTAGTTTTTGCTGTACAACTGCAGCCGATTTTGTGCTTTAAAAAAAACCATTCTGCAATTGAGTAGCAACCCTAGATGACCAAATTTTGTGTTATAAATAATCTTGACCAACCCAGCAAAACTTAGATTACCAAATAAGGTATAAAATAAGGTATAGGATCTCTTATTTTATACATTGCAGCATTGAAGATTTTAACAGGCGATGAGACTCAAAGTAATGCATCCACATTATCACAAAGAATACCAGTAAGGTATAAAATAAGTCATAAATTTATAACGAAGAATACGAGTAAAATATATGATATTTTATAGGTTACGAGAAATGAAATAATATAGCATACCAGAAGATAATAATATTATATTATATAAGGTGTTATGAGTAGTGAAAAAGTAATCTTGTATTAAATTAACGTACGTGATTGTAAGTGAGTGTAAGTAGATAAAATATGCTCGTGAGTGTGTGTCGTTAGAAATTTCCTGTCGTGAGCCCATCTCTAGTTTAAACTTATGCATTTTTTTATAAAATAATTATTTTTTTATGTTATTGTAATGCATTATGCATCCAATTATAAATAATGCATTATTCCAAACTTTCAAATAATACATAATGTAACCAAATATAAGTCATCCATGATTTAATGTTTAGAAATAATAAATATGAAATAAATTTTTTCCAATTATTATGCATTACGTAACAAATTATTAGTAATGCATTATTTTTCACTTTAAAATAATACGTTGTGGAACAAATGTTTGGTAAGACATCCTAAAATAATGCTACAAATAAGGTATATACATTACCTGGTAATGTGTTATATAATCACTACCCATTACCAAAGTTTTGCTGGGAAGTCCAGATTTGTGGTTTTGTATAGTAATTTTGATCGATATATAATTTATAGGGTCCTAGATCGACATTACACGTTACACACGTAATGACAAAGTGAGTTTAACCAAAAACTATACTTGAAGGGTATAAAAACTATTTCTGACAGATAACAAGGCAAACTGATAAGTAGATTATTTTTAGTGAAAAAAATTACTACACTTTATTAGCTAGTACGTGGAAAATTGTATTCATTTAGGGCCCGGTTTTGAAGTCTTCGATTTGTGTACCCTTAAATAGGGATGGAAACCAAACACTTTTATATATACCGATTCTTATGAGGAAAAATACTTTCAAAACTTTAAAAATGGGGCAAAACGCGTCAACGGTCCGCACCAAAAAACAAATCTTGTCCTATTCAAGTATAATTTTGGCAAAATATTAAGTTAATGATTGGTTGTATAAATTACAAATATAAAATTTTTTGATGAAATATTGGCAGAGTTACAGGGTTGGGAAGTTTTGATGTTTTTGAAAAGAATATATTTTGGTGAATTTTAATTAACACTTTGATGAAACAAAAAATTACAATTTAAAAAACGAATTGTGAAGTATTTTTGACGGCCTTTAAAATGGCATTTGTGGTTTTTTTGAAAAAAATAAATTTTACCTCAAAATTCAAGGACAAAATATTAAATTGTAATTATCTTATAGGTCGCACTTTTAAATTTTTTTTCACTAAGCCCATTAGAAACCTTGACATCTTTTTTAATTTCGGTTTAAAAAAAAAAAAATGGTATGTATGATACTTTATGAGAAATCAATTTTGTAGGAGTATATAACACTCAAATTATACTGAAATCGCTTTAATCTGTATATAATAACCAGTGTTGCCATATATCAAGATTTCCCTTTTTTTGCAAGTTTTTTGAGGTGCTAAAAAGATTTCAAGATTTTTTCTAAAAAAATAAGTTTTTTGGAAAATAAAAAAGTTTTTTCAAGTTTTTCTTAATTAGTTAAAAAATACAAAAAGCATCATTTTTTTTTTTGTAAATACCCGAAATATTGGTCGTAGACCAAGCTTTTAGTATACCGACCGATTCAGAATCACTATCTGATTTGACTTAGCGTGTCCGTCCTTCAGTCTATATAAACGGTTACAATTAAATACGTCTTTATTCTATGAAAATATGTGATATTCGATTACAATTTTGTTTTTAGCTTGGTAACCTTATTAAATCCATTTAAAATCAGACCATTCTTAGACTTGGTCGCTATATGAAAATTCCACACGATATTCACTTAAATCTGTAAGTTGCAAACATAGAATAATTTTTCTCTTAAATTGTTGCACTAATAAAAGATTTTACCACATATAGATCCAATCCGTCATATATTGTCGAGCATGCACCGGTGTTTGATATTTGCTTACTGTGTACAATTTTCTGAGCCTTCATAAGTTATGACTCTTTCAAGGCTCCAAAAAATTAATAGAACGCTCGACGTTTGGATTCCTGAAAGATTCATGTTTGACTCTTAAAAAATTCAAAACATGTTTTTTTGAACATTAATAAAAGAGTCAGGAAAGAATACGAACATATATTTTTCAGAATCTTTTATGAGTCATATAAGGCCCCTGTAGGTTAGTTGTTAGCATGCTAGCCTATGAAACAGAGGGTCGTGGGTTCGATTCCCACTAAACCCTTGGTCGATTTCGATACAACGAGACGACGGTCATTGTAACCAGTTCTCGGTTAGGTTTAATTAATTATTAAAAATGATTTGTAATTTAATTGCGAAAACTAAATAAAAACTAATCGTGGGATTAAAATTATTATTATGAACGCTAAGAAAAAGGGATTATGTTTTCTGAACGTCTAAGAACTCTTTTATGAGTCTTTTCGAGCTCCAAATGAACGCTTGGTTGTTTTTTTTTATTATTTTTTTACACTTGATATAAAAAATGAATTGAAAATACATAATGAAAATACATAATGTATTAATTTTTAATTTTTTCAATGCTTTTGCAAAAAAAGTTTTTTTTCACAAAAAAAAAGATTTTTTTTCAGAAATAAAAAGTTTTTTCAAAAAAATATATGGCAACACTGATAATAACAACAACAAAAATCAATGCTTAAATAAAGTGTGTGTTGAAAACACACACAGCAAACGTTGCACGCATAAAAAATAAAGAAATTAGTACAGTTTGAGGGCTATGTACTTCTTAAAAAATTGATTTCTTATAAAGTATCATACATACCATTTTTTTTAAAAAAAACCGAAATTAAAAAAAAAATCCATCTTTCTAGTGGGCTTAGTGAAAAATATCTAAAAGTGCGACCCTTATAAGATTATTACAATTTAATATTTTGACCTTGAATTTTAAGGTCAAATTTATATTTTTCAAAAAAAAACTCAAATGCCATTTTAAAGGCCGTCAAAAATACTTTAAAAGTCTTTTTTAAAATTATAATTTTTGTTTCATCAAAATGTTAATTAAAATTCACCAAAATATGGTCTTTTCAAAAACATCAAAACTTTCCAACCCTGTAACTCTGCCAATATTTTATCAAAAAATTTTATATTTGTAATTTAGAATACTTATCATTAGGGCAAGGACTTTCATGCATCTAAAAAACAAAAATATGTGCCTATAATATGCGTCTAAAAATCCAAAATATGACTAAAAACTTTAAAAATATGCATCTAAATATTATTGTTTTTACTAAAAAAAATAATTTGTCAACATAAATTAAACTTTGTCAAATATTTTAAGGCCCTCGACAATTCTTAAAAATGTTTTATTGAGTGGAAGCAATTTTTAGTTAGTAAAATATTTTTTTACTTTAGAAGTTTTTTCTTTGAGTAACTAAATATCACTGATGTTTTTAAAAGAAAAAAAAATATTAAAATTCAATATTTTTCTAAAACAAGTTATTTTTCAATACTTTGTGTTTTTTATTCAAAAATATTTATTTTTAAAATACTTTTTTTTACTTTTTTCGGAATTTTCCGATTTTCAAGTCAAAAAATTAACTTAAGGCAAAAGATCCCACCCTAACTCTAATCAAAATAAAAATGCAATTTTCCTGTAAAAAATCTTAAATTCGAAAATATTTTTTTCTTTACGATTAGTGAAGAGATATTCATAATATTCAGAATAGGAAAATTTTTTCAGAATCTAAAATTATACTTCCAGAATCCATTTTCTATAAAAAATGCATTAGAATATGATTTCGATAAATAAATACATTTTTCTATAAAAAATAGGGGAATCCAATTTCTTTTAAAAATGCATCAGAATATGATTTCGATGAATAAATAAATTTTTCTATAAAAATAGGGGATAGGGTTTGAATTTTCCTAAGGAAGTTTGGAAAAAATATTGATAAAATTTAAAAAAAATCTAATTTATATCAAAATATGCAAAAATATGCATTTATACCAAAATATGCAACTACAAATCAATGCCATTTTATTGCAAATTCTTTGATTCGGATAGATATTTAATTTATGCAATGTTTACAATGCTGAGTAAAAATATGCATTTTCATGAAAGTACTTGCCCTACCTACTATTTTACCAAAATTATACCTAAATCGGACAACATTTGTTTTATGGTGTGGACCTTTGACGCGTTTTGCCCCATGTGTGTATGTACATTGTTCGACAATTTTATTTACACATTTGTGTGTAAAATATTTGAATTAACGGACGATATTTTTAATTTGCTGTGTTTAATTTGTTTGAAATTATTATACGCATTTAGTGTTTATATCAGGCGCGGATCCAGGAATTTCATTAGGGGGGGGATAGATTTTTTTTTACCAAAAAATCGAAAGCAATAAATTTTGGTTTGCAGGGGGGGGGGGAGGGTATTGTGTTAATTTTTGTTAATATTTTTAATATTGCGTAACAAATTAATAACCAAGAAAAATATTTTTTTTTTCAAGCATTTGGGAACTTTCTTTACTCAAAAAATTTTTTCACAAGGGGACCCTGTCAGCAGTGTTGCCATTTTAGCCATTTTCCGGTTAGATTTAGCTCCTTTTGAACTCGTTTAGCCGGAGAAAAATGCATTTAGCTCTTAGCCGTTTTTTTAGCCGTTTTCGAAATTATTTTAGTAGCTTTTTAGCCATTTTTGAGTTTTTTTAATTTATATAAGTTTAAGTGTTTTTTTTATATCAAAATAAAGAATAAATTGGTTGTTTTGTTAGTACAGATCAAGCATAGCCTCCAATTTTATTTAGTCTAAAGATTTAAGTTAAAAAATGTGAAAGAAAGTTTAATTTCTAAAAATTACAGACATTTCTGGTATTCCCATACCGGTTTCAAACACTCCAGTTATAGTGTTATTATTAGCAGGATTTTTAATATCGGTTTGTTTTGTTAGTAGGTACTTGTTTTTCATATACTAATGAAATACTTATTAAAATTCATATGTATATGAATTTTAATTAGTTCCAGTCTGTAATCGAACAACGGATATTGTCATATTCATACCATTAATATTATACTAAATCTTCGACGATCTAGCGATGCCTGTTTCTCTGTTAAAAATACACTTACGTCCAAAACTCAATGACTGGTTGCTGAATCTTGGCATATATATTTTTGTTATTCTTCACGTCAGGTTTAAGCGAAAGCGGTTCCTGAAGTAAAAAGTTTTACCTAGAATTCACGTGTTGGAAATGCGCTAACTTCCAAAAGAAAGCCAAAAATAAATATACGCAGTGTTTTTTCACTACAAAAAATAAACTAAAAAATTTTTCCGCACTCAAAAAAAAAAAATTAATTTGCACTCAACAAAAAATTTTACCTCATTTTTTTTTTTTAAATAAAATAAATAAATAAAAAATTTTTTGTTTTTGAATTTAAAAAAAAAATGTAAATCATTGGATAACTGTTTTGAACTCTAGTTTTTATCCAGAATAAGTCAAAACTGCACTAAATATATAACATAAGATCTCTTTAATTAATTTTATGTGTAAAACTGAAACGAAATATAAATTAACATTGGCTTTTCTTAAAAATGTAAAATATTTATTTTAGCATTTTTTAGCCATTTTTTAGCCGTTTTTTTAATCAATTTAGCCGTTTTTGAATACCAAGTTCTGGCAACACTGCCTGTCATAGTTTTACAAACGTGCTTATTCACAGTTATGACTGACTATGAGTGTCATAAGCCAATGTTTATGATTGAACAGTCATAACGTCAAATATTTTTCTATACAAAAAAATTAAAAAGTTTTAAATTTCATTTGCAAATTTTAAGATTGATATTAATAAAGCATAAGATTTTTATGCATGTACCCTTCACAAAATATCTCAGATGATAAAACAAATTTTACTACAGAAAAACTCTTAGATTTTTAAATATTTTTCTGAAACATTTTCATATAGAAAAAATTTTATTATTAGACCCATTTCAAAAGAAAAATTTACATATTCAGACTCTAAGACGTTTTTCCTTTAGAAATGTTATTCGATTCTGAGAAATTTTTTGCTAAAAAAATCTTGGTATATTCTGAAACATTCTTTCAAAGGAAAAATTCTCAGTTGCTGTGGGATGTTTGCTATAGAAAAGTTTTAAGGCATTTAGACCTAAAATTTAAGATAGCTTTACAATAAAAAATATTTTACATTTAGAGTCAAATAAGTATCAAAACAGTTTCTAAAAATAAAGTCTGGAATTTCGAAACATTTTTCTATAAAAATATTCAGATAATAATTTTTTCTTTGAGAATGATAACTCTATTGCCATTTAACTCTATTGTCATTTAAGTTTTTCAAATGCAATTTCTTTCATTCTGAAACATTTTAAGGATTTAAAAAAAATTTACTTCAGTACAAATAGCCTCTATTTGTTTACGTCCTGGTCATTTTCCTTCCATCTTTGCTCCTCTCCCTTTTTCCTTTTCCTTTCTTTACTTTTCTTTTCCTTTTTTTCCTTTCTTTTTTTTTTTTTTGAAATCATTTTGGGGGGAGAAATCCCATTCTCCCCCCCCCTAGATTCGCGCCTGGTTTATATTAACACATAATGTGTGCTATTCAACAAAAATTTACCCAATTTATAATAGTAAGTTTACATGCGTTTTTTAGAGTGTACTTCATTACTTACTTCTTGCTATTAACAGCACTTTTTGTTTTATTAAAAATAGCACCTAAAAATAGAAGCATAACTTTTATTTAGCTTTTAGCCGGATAAAGCGATAAATTTTACAATTTCGTTTTTCATTTTTATGACCGGGTTAGAAATTCATGTAAATTCATCAAATTTAATATAGTGTTATAAAGGAAGAATTTTAGTAAACGGGTCATAAAATCGTCCACCGTAAAACCACAGCAATAAATACTTAAACTAAAAAAAAAAAAAACTTAACATACGCGTTTTTTACAACCAGCATCATCTCATAGCAATCATAAATATATTTTTAAGACATGGAAAGATCAATAATGAGGACTGACTGATGGATGGATGGATGGTTGGGATAGATACATCATTGTTAAAATACAACTATATTAAATTTTATGTTTTTACAACCATAAGTAAATTGAAAGGAAAAATTGTTTTAAATGGTGTTAAAATTATGACAGCACTGTCAAAAGATCATATGTGGTGGTCTTTAAAAATAATATACAAAGATATATTAATAGAAATGTAATAAAATATGAAAATACATATGATGAATTTTATAAAATCTCTCAGATTCTGTAACATTTTTCTACTCAAAAAAATTTCTCAGATTCTGAGACATTTTTCTATATAAAAAATTTCTCAGGTTCTGAGACATTTTTCTATATAAAAAAAAATGTCAGATTCTGAGACATTTTTCTATATAAAAAAATTTCTCAGATTCTGAGACATTTTTCTATATAAAAAAATTTCTCAGATTCTGAAACATTTTTCTATATATTTCTCAGATTCTGAGACATTTTTCTATATAAAAAAATTTCTCATATTCTGAGACATTTTTCTATATAAAAAAATTTCTAAGATTCTGAGACATTTTTCTATATAAAAAAATTTCTCAGATTCCGAGACATTTTTCTATATAAAAAAATTTGTCAGATTCTGAGACATTTTTCTATATAAAAAAATTTCTAAGATTCTGAGACATTTTTCTATAAAAAAATTTTTCTATATAAAAAAATTTCTCAGATTCTGAGACATTTTTCTATATAAAAAAATTTCTTAGATTCTGAGACAATTTTCTATATAAAAAAATTTCTCAGATTCTGAGACATTTTTCTATATAAAAAAATTTCTCAGATTCTAAGACATTTTTCTATTAAAAAAAAAATCTCAGATTCTGAGACATTTTTCTATATAAAAAAAATTTCTCAGATTCTGAGATATTTCTCAGATTCTAAGAGATTTTTCTATATAAAAAAATTTCTCAGATTCTGAGACATTTTTCTATATAAAAAAATTTCTCAGATTCTGAGACATTTTTTGTCTACGCTGGTCACCCTAATGTTAAGCGTAGTTTTAAGTTTTATACCTTTTTATACTCAACTATGAATTTGTACTAAACATATGAAATGTCAAAAGAAATAGAAAAGAAATATAATATCAAGAACCCGAACACCCGAAGGTACGTTTTTAATAAAGCGCTCAAATATTTTTGATTACAAAACTAATACCCGTTGTTTTTATTTTCATTTGTTTGTGATAAATATTTTATTTCAATTTTTACCCACATCCCCCCCAACATTTGGTCCAATCGTACCGGATAAACCCCGAAATAAAATATTTAAACAAGCATCTCTTTTTAGATCGCTTTATTGGTACCACCATCTTGGCACTAACCCGAAGATAATTATATCCCCCGTTTTTAATTATCTATTGTTTGTTTCCTTTTATTTAACCTGGTAAATAAATCCCCCTGCATAAAAAAGGTACGTACATTGAATGATTTTTTGTGACATATAAAGTGATAAAGTGAAAGAATAAACTAAAGGAAAATAAAATTACCATTAACACAGTATACACACGTACATACATACATATTTACAATATACTGTGTTGTTGCTGTTTGTTTGCTGTTTGCAAATCGAACATTTTTTACAAGCGTGAAGTTGTCACACATTTGATAACAGAATTTGTAGTTGGCAACGCGAACACGAAAAATCCCCTATAAATCCCCACTTTTGGTATTTTTTATGCTTATATTTATATAAAACAATTTTTTTTTGTTGTAATTTGTTCTTATAGGTAAAATTTAAGAAGAATTTCGAGATTTTAGCCTGCTATAATTTATTTATTCTTTCACACCCTATAAATTTATATATTTTTATTAAATTTAATATTAGTTGATACAAGAAACACTAATTCTTGTATGAAACAGCTTATTTGGAATCACTTTTTGGAAAATAAAATCATTTTGAATCAGTTTTTACTGAAATTTCATTGTTTTTTTTTAAATCATTTGAATCAAATTCCCTATTTGAACCATTTATTATGATAGTGGGGTAAGTCACATTTTCAAAAAAACTTAGTTAACGATAGATTTGGATACAGTTTAATGGTATCTTTCGATTAAAAAAAAAAGTTCAAAGAAAACTTTAAAAACGTCTGAGAATTTTATGAGAGAAGTTTTGCTAGTTAACGATTTCTCAAAAACGTTAATTTTGAAAGTGAGGTTAGTCCACAATTTTTTTGCAGCGTTAAAAATAACCAAATAATTGCTGATTGAATAACACTTTGGTGTTTTTTACTATTAAATAACTCTATAGTTAAATCCTTAACTACTTTTCTTCAGAATTCTGAGATGAGCTGAACAAAATTTTACTAGTTAACGATTTATCAAAAAGATTAATTTTGAAAGTGGTGTTAGTCCACATTTTTTTTGTAATGCATAAAATAACCTTTATATCTCTGATAAAGAATATCCGTAGCGTTTTTAAATCTAAAATAGCCCTATTGCTTAGTCCTAAACTAATTTTGTTACAGAATTGTAAGATGAGCTAAAAAAAATTTTACTAGTAAACGATTTATCAAAAATGTTAATTTTGAAAGTGAGGCTAGTCCACACAAAATATTTTTGTAGTGTTAAAAATAACCTAATAATCGCTGAAAGAGTAAAACATTGATGATTTTTATTCTTTAATAACTCCATAATTTAATCCTTAACTAACTTTAATACAAAATTCTGAGATGTTCTGAACAAAATTTTACTAGTAAACGATTTATGAAAAATGTTAATTTTGAAAGTGGTGTTAGTCCACATTTTTTTTGTAGTGTTAAAAATAACCTTATAATCGCTGATAGAGTAAAACATTGATGATTTTTATTCTTAAATAACTCCATAATTTAATCCTAAACTAACTTTGGTACAGAATTCTGAGATGAGCTAAACAAAATTTTACTAGTTAACGATTTATCAAAAATGTTAATTTTGAAAGTGGTGTTAGTCCACATTTTTTTTGTAATGTATAAAATAACCTTTATATCTCTGACAAAGAATATCCTTAGCGTTTTTAACTCTAAAATAGCCCTATTGCTTAGTCCTAAACTAATTGTGTTACAGAATTGTAAGATGAGCTAAAAAAAATTTTACTAGTAAACGATTTATCAAAAATGTTAATTTTGAAAGTGAGGCTAGTCCACACAAAATTTTTTTGTAGTGTTAAAAATAACCTAATAATCGCTGATAGAGTAAAACATTGATGATTTTTATTCTTTAATAACTCCATAATTTAATCCTTAACTAACTTTAATACAAAATTCTGAGATGTTCTGAACAAAATTTTACTAGTAAACGATTTATGAAAAATGTTAATTTTGAAAGTGGTGTTAGTCCACATTTTTTTTGTAGTGTTAAAAATAACCTTATAATCGCTGATAGAGTAAAACATTGATGATTTTTATTCTTAAATAACTCCATAATTTAATTCTAAACTAACTTTGGTACAGAATTCTGAGATGAGCTAAACTAAATTTTACTAGTTAACGATTTATCAAAAACATTAATTTTGAAAGTGGGGTTAGTCCACAATTTTCTTGTAGTGCATAAAATAATATTTTTATCGCTGATATAGTATATACGTAGTGATTTAATTCTTAAATAGTCCTATAATTTAAACTTTAACTATCCTTGCTACGGAATTGTGAGATGAGCTAAACAAAGTTTTACTGGTAAACGATTTATCAAAAATGTTAATTTTGAAAGTGAGGCTAGTCCACACAAAATTTTTGTAGTGCTAAAAATAACCTAATAATCGCTGAAAGAGTAAAACATTGTTGATTTTTATTCTTAAATAACTCCATAATTTAATCCTAAACTTACTTTGTTTCAGAATTCTGAGATGTTCTGAACAAAATTTTACTAGTAAACGATTTATCAAAAATTTTAATTTTGAAAGTGACCCAGGAAAATTTTTTGGAACAAATTACTGGTTCAATAGATTCTTGAATTTATTCTACGGTAACCACAACAAAATTTTCTATGTAAAATTATTTTTCAAAAAAACTACTTGCTCTAAAAAACGATTGCTTTCGGGACAATTTCAAACAAAAATCATTGATTCTGGAATGTTAAGTAGAATCGGTTGCAGGGTAATTTGATGCTTTCTGGATCCGATTATTTGGAACAGAAAATTTTGCTGGGGAGGTTTACTAGTAAAATTTTGTTCAGAACATCTCAGAATTCTGAAACAAAGTAAGTTTAGGATTAAATTATGGAGTTATTAAAGAATAAAAATCATCAATGTTTTACTCTATCAGCGATTATTAGGTTATTTTTAACACTAAAAAAAAATTTTGTGTGGACTAGCCTCACTTTCAAAATTAACATTTTTGATAAATCGTTTACTAGTAAAATTTTTTTTAGCTCATCTTACAATTCTGTAACAAAATTAGTTTAGGACTAAGCAATAGGGCTATTTTAGAGTTAAAAACGCTAAGGATATTCTTTGTCAGAGATATAAAGGTTATTTTATACATTACAAAAAAAATGTGGACTAACACCACTTTCAAAATTAACATTTTTCATAAATCGTTAACTAGTAAAATTTTGTTTAGCTCATCTCAGAATTCTGTACCAAAGTTAGTTTAGGATTAAATTATGGAGTTATTAAAGAATAAAAATCATCAATGTTTTACTCTTTCAGCGATTATTAGGTTATTTTTAACACTACAAAAATATTTTGTGTGGACTAGCCTCACTTTCAAAATTAACATTTTTGATAAATCGTTTACTAGTAAAATTTTTTTTAGCTCATCTTACAATTCTGTAACAAAATTAGTTTAGGACTAAGCAATAGGGCTATTTTAGAGTTAAAAACGCTAAGGATATTCTTTGTCAGAGATATAAAGGTTATTTTATACATTACAAAAAAAATGTGGACTAACACCACTTTCAAAATTAACATTTTTCATAAATCGTTAACTAGTAAAATTTTGTTTAGCTCATCTCAGAATTCTGTACCAAAGTTAGTTTAGGATTAAATTATGGAGTTATTTAAGAATAAAAATCATCAATGTTTTACTCTATCAGCGATTATAAGGTTGTTTTTAACACTACAAAAAAAATGTGGACTAACACCACTTTCAAAATTAACATTTTTCATAAATCGTTAACTAGTAAAATTTTGTTTAGCTCATCTCAGAATTCTGTACCAAAGTTAGTTTAGGATTAAATTATGGAGTTATTTAAGAATAAAAATCATCAAAGTTTTACTCTATCAGCGATTATAAGGTTATTTTTAACACTACAAAAAAAAAATGTGGACTAACACCACTTTCAAAATTAACATTTTTCATAAATCGTTTACTAGTAAAATTTTGTTCAGAACATCTCAGAATTTTGTATTAAAGTTAGTTAAGGATTAAATTATGGAGTTATTAAAGAATAAAAATCATCAATGTTTTACTCTTTTAGCGATTATTAGGTTATTTTTAACACTACAAAAATATTTTGTGTGGACTAGCCTCACTTTCAAAATTAACATTTTTGATAAATCGTTTACTAGTAAAAATTTTTTTAGCTCATCTTACAATTCTGTAACAAAATTAGTTTAGGACTAAGCAATAGTGCTATTTTAGAGTTAAAAACGCTAAGGATATTCTTTGTCAGAGATATAAAGGTTATTTTATACATTACAAAAAAAATGTGGACTAACACCACTTTCAAAATTAATGGTTTTGATAAATCGTTAACTAGTAAAATTTTGTTTAGCTCATCTCTGAATTCTGTAACAAAGTTAGTTTAGGATTAAATTATGGAGTTATTTAAGAATAAAAATCATCAATGTTTTACTCTATCAGCGATTATAAGGTTGTTTTTAACACTACAAAAAAAATGTGGACTAACACCACTTTCAAAATTAACATTTTTCATAAATCGTTTACTAGTAAAATTTTGTTCAGAACATCTCAGAATTTTGTATTAAAGTTAGTTAAGGATTAAATTATGGAGTTATTAAAGAATAAAAATCATCAATGTTTTACTCTATCAGCGATTATTAGGTTATTTTTAACACTACAAAAAAATTTTGTGTGGACTAGCCTCACTTTCAAAATTAACATTTTTGATAAATCGTTTACTAGTAAAATTTTTTTAGCTCATCTCAAAGTTCTGTAACAAATTTAGTTTATGATCAAACTATAGGGCGATTTAAGTGTTAAAACACTACCGATATACCTTATCAGCTATAAAAATTTAATTTTTAAAAGCTATAAAAAGTTAATTTAAAAAATAAGTCCCTTTTATATAGTGAGAAATGGCGGGTTTAATTAAATCTTAACAAAATAATACTCAATAAGTAAATTTAGGTACCTGAGATAACACCTAGATTAAAATTTAATCAATATAAAGTACCCAGATTTTTAAGGACTTAAAAACGCAAACCCTTCAATATCTCGTTTTGAAACCATGTGGACTTACCTCACTTTCATAATAATCGGTTCATTTGTCGATTTTATCGTTGTTTATTTAATTCTTTGAGAAATTTATTCGATTAATTCGTGGAAAAATGGCTTCAATTAAATCTTTAATTAAATGCGGTGACCGGCTTGTCGAATTCCAGGCATTTGTTGGCAGCATTAAGGCTGAGGATCATTCGGTCCACTCATTGAACACCCATCGACAGGAAATGACCCGGTTATGGGAAGTTTTTCGCGATTGTTATGAAGATTTAATGGATAGCGGGGACGTGGCTACGCTAGTATCCGAAGTTAAGGCAAAATTCTTAGCGGGGTACACAACATATTTCAAAACTATTTCTTCGATTGATAATCTAGTCGAACAATTGAATAGAAAAGTTTCGCAATCTAGTTCTTCGATTCCAATTCATCTTCCCCCTTGCGATACTGACATGTTCTCTGGTGATTATGCATCTTGGCCCACCTTTAGAGACATGTTCACGGCATTGTACAAATCGAACATGACTATAAGTAATGTTCAAAAAATGTACTATTTGCTGCAGAAAACCCAAGGTGAGGCACGCGATATTATTCGGACTTGTCCGCTCACTAATGAAGGGTTTGAACTTGCCTGGAAAAATCTCTCTGATCGATATGAGAATAAACGTATTCTTGCATTTGCTCAACTCAAGGCCCTATTTAATATTTCGCCGATTGAAAAAGAGTCTGGTCCCACTATTAAGAGCTTACAGCAGACTATTAATGATTGTATAATTAACTTGTCGTTATTGGGAATTAAGACGTGCGATTGGGATATAATATTTGTTTACATAGCGCTTACTCGTTTACCTGAAGTCACTCACGGACTATGGGAACAAGCCCAGGACTCTAATTCTGATTTTCCTAAATGGGAGTCTATGGACAAGTTCTTAAACTCTCGATACCAGACCCTTGAATCGATTTCGGATATTAGGGAAACTCATGTCCCAAAAGTTTTGAATAGTAATCGAAACTCTGGTTCAAAAGCACAGTCTAACGTGGGGAGGAAATGTAAAAGTTTTGGTACTACGGTGACCCCGAACATTTCTAAGAAGAAATGTGTTCTCTGTCCTGAAAGTCACCCCCTTAGACTGTGCTCAGTTTTTCTCAGAATGTCAGTAAGTGATCGTTATGATGTCGTTAAGCGTAATAAGTATTGTGAAAATTGTTTGGCTACCTCACATGAATTGCGGAAGTGTCAGAGCACGAATGTTTGTTACGTTTGTAAACGGAAACATCACTCATTACTACACCGCTCGCAATCATCTTTCCACAATAATCGGAGTGTAAGTTCCGCCTCTACAGATAAGGGAAATACTAACCCCCCTTCAGGTCATACTAAGGCCGGTGATCAACAACAAGTTGTTAATGAGAAGCCCTCCACCTCTGCTGCTGCTGCCGCTGCCGCTGCCCCTGCTACTACTCCTGCCTCTACTCCTGCAGCCACTGCTTCTACTTCTGCTGCTAGTTCTCTACAAACATTTGCTACCCGATTACAGTCCACCCCCTACTCTACAGTTTTGTTAGGAACTACAGTCGTAGATGTGTGCAGTGATGAAATTAGGTTTTCGGCTAGAGCTTTGATCGACCCTGCGTCACAGGCTTCGTTTATTTCTCGTAAACTACAAAGAAAACTTTCGTTGCCTACTTTTTCTGCTCCTTCGACTGAAATTGTGGGTTTGAATGGTGCGGTAGCAGCTAAGTCCACTAAGGTATGTGTAATTTCTCTTTGTTCTTCTGAAGATCCAAACTTTGAATTGAAATTGGAAGCTTATGTTGTCGAAAAGCTTACCGGTCGTTTACCCACTTATTCTTTATCAAAGTTTCTCGATTCAAATTTACCAGACATTTTAATGTCTGATGTGAAGTGCACGCATATGGACTTATTATTGGGTGCCGATATTTATTCTAAAATTATGCTCACTGACGTTCAGAAACATCCTAACGGCGATCTGATTGCTCAGAGATCAGTTTTCGGTTGGATAATAACCGGGAAACTCACGAGCCCCCACCCAGAACCATTAAGTTCAGTCGTGTCCTTCTACAATCATATTGATTTAAACGCACAAATTGCTCGCTTCTGGGAGCTTGAGGAAATACCGAAATCTTATGAGATATCTGACGAGGACAAATATTGTGAAGATATTTTTAAGAATACTACGTATCGTAATAACGATGGTAGATATGTTGTTTCTCTCCCGTTTAGACGTGAATTTCCTCAAAATCTTCAACTAGGTCAGTCCCGAAATATAGCACTTTCTCAATTTTACCGAAATGAGTCTCGTTTTCTGAAAACACCCGATATTAAAACCCAATATGACCAGGTAATTGAGGAATACTCTTCTTTAAATCATATGGTTAAAGTGAGTCCGGAAAAGTCAAATACCCCTAATTCAACTTACTATTTGCCACATCATGCTGTTTTTAAGCCTGACAGTGCTACCACAAAACTTCGTGTTGTGTTTAATGCCTCTAACCCGTCTTCTAATGGAGTAAGTTTGAATAACATTTTGCATACTGGACCTGTGCTACAATCGGATTTGACCATTTTAGTTCTACGATGGCGATTTTTTCAATACGTCTTCAATGCTGACATAGAGAAAATGTATCGACAGATTTTGATTAACCCTGATCAGGCCTCATTTCAACGGATTCTATTTCGTAAAAGCCCCCAGGATGATGTCGAAGATTTTGAACTTAACACAGTCACCTTTGGCGTGAACTGTGCCCCTTACTTGGCCATACGAACGCTACATAAGTTAGCGGAAGATTGTAAACCTCGTTTTCCAGCAGCTTCTGAAATTTTGCGTGATCAAATGTATGTTGACGATGTCCTTGCTGGCTCACATACAATCGAAGAAGCTATTCGAAATCGTAATCAACTTATTGAACTTTTGAGTTCTGCCGGTTTTGCACTTCGAAAGTGGACCGCAAATTGTCAAAGTCTTCTTGAAAATTTACCCCCCTGAACATCTCTTAGACTCTGAATTTTTAAAATTATCAGATGCCTCTACTACTAAAACTCTGGGTTTACGTTGGAATGCTGGCAATGATTCTTTCTTTTTCAAGCCTGCCCCGACACCCGATTCCTCTTCCGTCACCAAACGTGCTGTCTTGTCTCAAATAGCAAAGCTATTTGACCCCGCTGGGTGGTTAGCACCTAAAATTATTGTTGCGAAAATCATTATGCAACAAATTTGGAAAGACAAAACCGACTGGGACGAATGTTTGAAACCCATGACGTTAAAAAGGTGGCTTGCATTTGTCGATGATTACCCTCACATCGAAAAGATTTATATCCCCCGTTGGGTTAAATTTAACCCTCAATATGAAGTCCAGCTTCATGCATTTTGTGATGCTTCAGAGAAAGCATATGCAGCCACGCTTTATAGTAGAGTCCAAACCCCATCAGGTGAAATATTCACTAATCTGCTCGCGGCAAAATCAAAGGTAGCGCCGATTAAAGTTGAATCGTTACCCCGGCTAGAGCTGTGCGGTGCTGTATTATTGGCAAAAATGGTTAGCTCTCTGCGAAAAGAGTTAAAATTGACTATGTCGGAAGCTTACTACTGGACAGATTCAACAATAGTTCTGTCTTGGCTTCAAAGACCCCCATGCGATTGGCCTACTTTTGTTGCAAATCGAGTTTCGTTAATTTTGGGCAAAGTTGGCACTGATAATTGGAATCACGTTGATTCTCGAGATAATCCTGCTGATTTGGCTACTCGTGGAATATCAGCCGTTGACCTCGTTGAAAGTGATATTTGGTGGAATGGCCCTCGGTGGCTAAGTGGTCCACAGTCTGAGTGGCCTAAGAAGCCGGTGAGACTTGCTACTCATCACCTGCAAGCACAAGCAGAAATTGTCTCTCCTGTTACTGAAATTGTGTTGAAACGTTTCTCAGACTTGCCCCGTGCGTTGAGAATATTAGCTCATGTCTTTCGTTTTTTCCGTCGCATTCACCCAAGATATAAGTCTAATCGCCCTGATTTATCTGTCGAATTAACCAGAGATGAGCTTAACTTTGTTAAAGGACGTCTTATTGTTGTTTGTCAACGGTCGCATTTTCCCGAATACTCAATTTTGAGAGCGGGATCCCAGCTTACTGGAACTAGTTCTTTGTTAGCGTTGAACCCCTTTATTGATTCAAACGGCTTCATGCGTATGAATGGTAGACTTTCTCAATCACCGTCCTTTACTTATGAGCAAAGGTTTCCGAAATTATTACCCTATTCCGGTTACTTTACTCTTTTGTACCTCGAATATATCCATAAATATTCTGTTCATGGTGAAAACTCGTTGATGACGCGGCTAATGCGGCATGAGTTTTGGGTCACAAGATTAACTGAACGAGTTAGACACGTCATACGCAATTGTCATAAGTGCGTGTTGTACAAGAAGAAGCAGAGTCGACAGATAATGGCTGCTCTTCCCCCTGAAAGAACGACGTTGTCTCGCCCATTTACTCATACTGGATTAGATTACGCGGGTCCCTTTGATATTAAATCATATGCGGGCCGTGGTTGTCGAATGACCATGGGGTATGTCTTGGTATTTGTCTGCTTTGCTACTAAAGCCATTAGATTAGATTAGATTAAAGAGGCCCTATGCACTGCGACCAGAAAGATCTATTGTGCAGCCTAAAAAGGGTGCCCTAAATGTTCAGGCTTTTAATAAAGCCAAGAATCCTATTTGGCAGAGAGTTCCACACGTCGGTCGGAGATATTAAGTGTCCCCCTAGATGTTGAAGTCTTCTACCAGTCAGTCTTGGGCATGTACAAAGTATATGTTCTGCTGTCTCCTCCTCTATCTCGCAGAATCTGCACGTGTCCGTGTCAGATAGATTCTTCTTCCTAAGTTGGTAACGTAGGTTACAATGTCCAGTTAGGTAGGACGTTAGGATTCGAAGATCCCTTTTGTCTAAAGACAGTAATCGTTTAGATACAGTGCTGGATGGAATTATGAATCTTTTTGCCTGCCGCTGCCCAGCGCAATAGTTCCAATGTTCCATGAACTTAGATTCACTCCATATTTTGAGTCTTTCCCTAACATGTCCCGATGGCAAACCAAAGAATGGTTCAGGGCCAATAAAGGGTCGCCTGGCACCACAATTTGCCAAACAGTCAGCGCGTTCGTTTCCCGTGTGACCCTCATGTCCTGGGATCCATACGAGTGTCAGGTCGTTATGTCGTCCTAGTTCGTTAAGTGACTCAATGCAGTTCATGACCAGTCCGGATGTCACCTCATAAGCTATGAGAGCTTTTAGTGCAGCCTGACTGTCAGACATTATGTATATATGGGAACCATTTGTTTTCCTACGAAGACATTCGGTTACACATACATGAATGGCATATAGTTCCGCCTGGAAAATTGATGGGGATTTCCCCATGGGTAGAGCGCGTTGGAAATTTGGTCCGAATATCCCCGCCCCTGTATCCTTATTGGTTTGCTTGGACCCGTCCGTATACCATATTATGGAATTTGGTTCTGGGTCCCAGGTCATGTTTGACCACACGTTCCGTTCAAGGATTTTAGTGTCAAAGTTTCTAATAAATACTTGTGTCGGTAAAATTCTGTCCATGACCTTCAAAATAGGGTCATCAATGAAGAATTTTGCAATTCTCAAATGTCCCCGTAAGTCACCTTCCTTCATGTTACCAAGTTCCGTCAGCCTTAGGGCGCTTTTTAATGCATTCTCCATTACAGAAATGTGTAATGGTGGAATGTTAAGTAGGGCCCCGATGGCATAAGTTGGGCATGTTTTGCCAGCACCGGTAATGCCAATGCAGACGAGTCTGTAGACTTTATCTAATATAGTTCTGGCTGTACTTTGTTCCACCTTGGGCCACCATACTAAAGCAGCGTATGTTAGCATAGGTTTCACAATAGTGTTGAAAGACCAGAAAATCATGTGCGGTTTCAGTCCCCATGTTTTCCCAAAAAGTCTCTGACAGGCATAGGTAGCTCTTGTGGCCTTTATGGTTAAATTATTTAGATGTTGGTTCCATAACAAGGATTTATCCAATGTAATTCCAAAGTACTTAACCTCATCTGAAAATCCTATAGTTATGCCATTCAAAGTTGGCATGGTAAGTTTTAATTTTCTTTTCCTAGTGAACGGTACTAGTATAGTCTTGGATGGGTTAATTGATAACCCCTTTGACTGACACCAATTTTGAGTCATATCGAGAGCTTGTTGCATGCGGTCCGAGATAGTCGGCTCATGCCAGCCAGAAACGGCAATAACAAGATCGTCAGCGTAGCCGAAGGTCTTAAAACCAGAGCTATTAAGTTCCTCGAGCAGCTCATCTATGACCAAAGTCCACAGCAAAGGTGATAATACACCACCTTGTGGGCATCCCCTTGTTGCGTTGATGGTCATAGATGTGCCGCCAAGATCAAACGTAATCACTCTGGATGTTAACATCTCCAGAGTCCAGTTTATTATAAGCCTAGGAATATCCTTTCTTATCATAGCTTTCCTAATGGCATCATATGATGTATTATCGAAAGCTCCTTGTATATCGATAAAGGCACAGAGGGCAATTTGTTTTGCTTCTATGGCCTTTTCAATCGTTTTGACAACATGATGGACTGCAGTTTCAGTAGATTTACCCGGTTGATATGCAAATTGAAACCTATGTATCGGTTTGCTATTCAAACAGGTTTCTCTGATAAAGCAGTCCAATAGTTTCTCCATAGTTTTAAGGAAGAATGAGCTGAGACTAATTGGCCTATATGATTTAGCCAGTTGTTCAGATTTCTTCCCTGCCTTAGGTATAAATACCACTTTTACCTCTCTCCAAGGTTCCGGGACGTAGCCAAATAGAAAGCCATACATATTGAGGCTACAAGTGACTTATCCACCGATTGCTTTCTCGCTGCATTTACCCGCTTTATCTCACGTCGCGGTTGTCCTTCAGATCTTTACTCTGATAATGGAACCTCCTTCGGAGGAGCAGCGAACGTTTTGAAAAGAAATCAGCACCAGTTTCTTCTTGACGTCAAGAGACAACTTGTTTCGGAAAATGCTTTTCAACAAGTTGAATGGCATTTTATACCCCCAGGTGCTCCACACATGGGCGGTCTTTGGGAAGCTGGTGTTAAGAGTTTTAAAACTCATTTAAAAAAGGTCTCCCACTCACAGAAATTCACGTATGAGGAATTTTCTACTATGTTGGCAAGAATAGAGGCTTGTCTGAATTCTCGACCCCTAAGTCCAATGACAAATAACCCGTCAGACTTAAATCCTCTTACACCTGGCCACTTTTTAGTTGGCAGTGCAATTCTTTCCCCTCCTGAACCTGACCTATCGAAGGATTCTTTGAGCTATGTCAAAAGATGGCAGAAGCTAAAGGTATTGCACCACTTTTTCGCTATTCGTTGGAAACATGAGTATTTGGTTGAGCTTCACAAAAGAAATAAGTGGAAATTTCCTGAACGTGATTATGCTGTCGGCGATTTAGTTGTTGTCCGACAAGATAATTTACCGCCTCATGAATGGAAGCTTGGACGAGTCGACAAGGTTTATGTTGGTCCCGATTCTAAAGTACGAGTTGTTGACGTAAAAACCTCCAACGGAGTTCTTAAGAGACCTATTGTTAAACTCGTTCTACTTCCTAACACCGAGCAAAACTAATTCGTTTGTTTGTTTTTTTTTTTTTTTCTCGTTTTTGTTTATTTTCGCAGATGTCTGCACCACCACGTCGGCTTACTGCGGAACGCGCTGAAGGAGAGATTCCTGACAACTTGTCGGCTGTTAAAGTGACCTCTACAAAATGTGGGTTGTGTAAAAAAGATCACCCCATAAAAAAGTGTGCCGTTTTCCGTAAACTGAACCCGTATCGTCGTTTAGCTGAGGTAAAGCGTCTTCGTCTGTGTGTTAATTGTCTGGGTCATCACTTTTTAAGGGAGTGCCGCTGCCGTGATCGTTGTCTCGAGTGTTTGGCAGAACACAATACCATGCTCCATTTTCCCAACAAGAGGGCAAGAGGCAATAACCGCAGCAACAACAATAACCGCAGCAACAACAATAATCGCAGCAACAACTCTAACAGTCACAACAGCAACAGTCACAACAGCAACAGTAACAACAACGACACTAGCAACAACAACAACTCCAGCATCAACAAACGGAACAAGAAACGTGGTCAACGCAACTCAATACAAACCAGAACAAACAACACTACATCCTGTCAATGCAAATGCAGTCAAAACCAGGCCATTACAAATGTTATGCCTTCTTCCTCAACTACACCAGCAACAATCGTCATCAACGTCCATTCAGGACGCATGTGAGATCTGCTTTTATTTTTTTTTATTTATTTATTATTCTTTTTTATTTATTTTATTGTTTTCCCATTTTATTTTTATTTTTTTTTTTTTATTGTTTTTTTTTATTTATTACTCCTATTTAACCTTTGAAATGTAAATAACTTTTGAATTGTTATGAATTGATCTCTGTCCACTTAGCTCCTGTGCCTCCTTGTTTTGCATTCCTGCAAGGGGGGCGGGATGTCTACGCTGGTCACCCTAATGTTAAGCGTAGTTTTAAGTTTTATACCTTTTTATACTCAACTATGAATTTGTACTAAACATATGAAATGTCAAAAGAAATAGAAAAGAAATATAATATCAAGAACCCGAACACCCGAAGGTACGTTTTTAATAAAGCGCTCAAATATTTTTGATTACAAAACTAATACCCGTTGTTTTTATTTTCATTTGTTTGTGATAAATATTTTATTTCAATTTTTACCCACATCCCCCCCAACATTTTTTTATATAAAAAAATTTCTCAGATTCTGAGACATTTTTCTATATAAAAAAATTCTCAGATTCTGAGACATTTTTCTATATAAAAAAATTTCTCAGATTCTGAAACATTTTTCTATATAAAAAAAATTCTCAGATTCTGAAACATTTTCTATATAAAAAAATTTCTCAGATTCTGAGACATTTTTCTATATAAAAAAATTTCTCAGATTCTGAGACATTTTTCTATATAAAAAATTTCTCAGATTCTGAGACATTTTTCTATATAAAAAAATTTCTCAGATTCTGAGACATTTTTCTATATAAAAAAATTTCTCAGATTCTAAGACATTTTTCTATATAAAAAAATTTCTCAGTTTCTGAGACATTTTTCTATATAAAAAAATTTCTCAGATTCTGAAACATTTTCTATATAAAAAAATTTCTCAGATTCTGAGACATTTTTCTTTATAAAAAAAATTTCTCAGATTCTGAGACATTTTTCAATATAAAAAAATTTCTCAGATTCAGAGACATTTTTCTATATAAAAAAATTTTTCAGATTCCGAGACATTTTTCTATATAAAAAAAATTCTCAGATTCTGAGACATTTTTCTATATAAAAAAATTTCTCAGATTCTGAGAGATTTTTCTATATAAAAAAATTTCGCAGATTCTGAGAGATTTTTCTATATAAAAAAATTTCTCAGATTCTGGGACATTTTTCTATATAAACCACAATTAGATTTTCTGTACCGAGGAGCAAAAAAATTCCTTTTTTAAATCGAGGAGCATTTTAAAATGGATCGCCCAAACTAGATTTTTAGCAGAAAATGCAATTTCAAACCCATACATTTACAGTGAAATGTCTTCAATATGCATAAAAAAGATTCCCCATAATATAAATTTACTAAATAATATTTTATTACATGCATGTGTCAAATATGAAGTTTATTTTTTTTTTTATAAATTTTTAAGATTTTATTTTTTTGTGTAAAAATTTAAACCATAAATCTATTACAAAGATAACATGTTTTGCAATTTATTGTGACACTTTTAAACAATTTGACCAACAAATAAAAAAAAAACATCAAGTTTGAGTTCGAGAAATTTTATTATAAACTTTTTTCTATTTTGTTCTTCCCCTATTATACAACAAACTATTATGTTCGAGAGAAATACAGGATAATGTCAAGAGTTAAGAACGCATAAACAACACAAAAAAAAATCTTAAGTTTAAAACTGCTAAAATAATCATTTAATAACGTTTTAAGGATTTTTTATTAATTTTGCTAAAAAAAAAATGTGGGAAAAATTTACGTTTCAAAACTTTTACGGAAGTTGAGAAACTAAAATTAATGGCAAACATTGCAAATGTTTAACAAAGATTTTTTATGAAAATATTTACTTGTTCTTACTAATAAACACAATTAGTACGTCTGGCTATAGGCCACAAATAAAATTTGAAGCTGTTGCAACAAGCATGCTTAAAAAAGTAATGCTAACTTATTAAGCGTTTTGAAGTATACTACACATTTTTTCGCCTCCTCCCAATAAAGAAATTAAAGATGTCTTTCTGTTGAAATGGCGATCACGAACAAAATCAGATATACCTACACCGAAAAAAATGCTTGAGTATAATATACGAATCCTATCCTACACTCAAAAGAAAAACTCGGTAAAATAATCGGAAAACGATTTTTTTCTGCTAAAATTAAAATTTTTACTAAAATCTATGTCATTTATTTGTGTTTTTTCTGTAAGTACAGATCAAGCTCGGGCTCTAATAATATTTGTTATAAGGGTTCAAGTTGAAAAAATGCAGAAGAAAAATTTAATTTCTAAAAATTGTAGACATTTCTGGTATTCCTATACCGTTTTCAAACACTCCAGTTAGTGTTATCATCAGTAGGATTTTAAATGTCGGTTTGTCTTGTTAATTGAAATTGTTTTTTATATATGTGAATATTTATAGTTTCTACAGAATAAATTTTAACAGTTTCCAACCGTAAACTAGCGTAGCGTAGCGATCAAAATCAAATAGAAAATCACGTAGACGTCTGCAAAGAAGAATAACTGCTCTCATTTGTTCTCATATAACGAAAAACTCTCTACGCTACGCTAGTTTAAGGTTACGGGTGCCTAACTCAGCCTTTAAGGCTGAGTTATTCTTCTTTGCAGACGTCTTCGTGATTTTCTATTTGATTTTGATCGCTACGCTACGCTAGTTTACGGTTACGGGTGCCTAACTCAGCCTTTAGGCACGTCTCCGAAACAGAAAAAGCAAATTACTTCATTTGCGCCTGCAATTCCAAATGATAACCCTTGCAAAATAATGTAAGAGACAAAAAAGTTGAAAGTCTGAAGTGAGGTTAAGATTGATACACTAAAAAATTGTTACTGTGTTAAACTACAGAAATAATCTCCTAATTTAATAGAGTACACCATACTTTTCCAGCTAGTAACATTTCTTGGTAATTTTACTATAAAACTCTGTAAAATAATTTGGACAAAAAAAACTGTTAATTTACAGAGTTTCTAGTAAAATATTGGTTAAATAAAGCACCATTTAACAAAGAAAACTCTGTAAGCTTACACACTAAGGCTGAGTTTTTGAGTTGTAAAATTTATTGGTTTTAGGTTTAAACTGTGTTAAAACCACAAATTCTGTTTTTGAGATGTGGTTTATTTTAAGTTTAACTCACCAATGATGGAGAGTTAAACTAAAGTACAAAAATGTCAAAAAAAACACCTCTGATTTTCAAATATACTGGTTAGTATTGCCATGTTGTGGTATTTTATTCGAAAAAATGTGCGATGATGGCAACTATTCTAATTGGAAATGTGGCATTTGTTATGGCAATACCGCGTTAATCGACATTTGCTAAACTTGAACTGAAAAACAGAATGCTTGGTTAAACTTGGTTTTATTTTTATAAAGTTTAATAAAACTCCCGGTTAAACTAAGTTAAAGCGATATGTCAAAAACGCAGCCTAAGGCTGAGTTTTTGAGTTGTAAAATTTATTAGTTTTAGGTTTAAACTGAGTTAAAACCACGAATTCTGTTTTTGAGATGTGGTTTATTTTAAGTTTAACTCACCAATGATGAAGAGTTAAACTAAGGTACAAAAATGTCAAAAAACACCTCTGATTTTCAAATATACTGGTTAGTATTGCCATGTTGAGGTATTTTATTCGAAAAAATGTGCGATGATGGCAACTATTCTAATTGGAAATGTGGCATTTGGTATGGCAATTCCGCGTTAGTCGACATTTGCTAAACTTGAACTGAAAAACAGAATGCTTGGTTAAACTTGGTTTTATTTTTATAAAGTTTAATTAAACTCCCGTTTAAACTAAGTTAAAGCGATATGCCTAAAAAAATTATGTCGTTAACTGTTTGTAGTTTATTTAAAAAGTTTTCCGTTTAGTCGTTTTTAAAAGAAAAAACATTTATTTAATGTTCAGTTTTTATTTATGACTTCTTCTGTACTTTGTTTCAAAAATAACAAACTAAAATATAAAGACTTTCGTTAACATTTAATTTTTAAAGTCATTTATTTTTGTTCTGTAAGTAAAAACTACTGATTATTCTTTAAATTTTTAATGAATTGTGTAAGTAATTTTTTTTTTAAATTGTTGGTATTTTTTAATGAGATATCATTAGTTTTTACCTACACAAGTAGGTTATTTTTTTGTAGAAAAAAATTCAAAAAATTATTTATAGAAATATAAAAACATGTTTGTATCAAGTGACTTTGGCACGATGGGTAGAGTGTCTGGCCAGAATGTAGTTGATTGCGGGCTCGATTCCCCAAAATTTTATTAAAAATTTTTAAAAAAATATATCAATAGAAAATTGTAAAAAATTTTTTTTTTGGAATTTGTTGGTAAAAATAACAGAACTATCATTAATTTTTAATGTTTTCGCAGGTTATTTTTTTCAAATTTGTTGGTAAAAATGAATGAAAAAAACGTAATTTTTTAATGTTTATGTAAATTATTTTAGAAAATTTTGTCAGCAGTAAAAAAAATGTTGGTGTTTGTTAAAATAAATGAATAATTACAGGGATGGTTTTCAATTGTTTATTCACTGGTTTTAAATGTCTTTTTCATTTGTTTTTGCCTACAAAATATTTTGAGTGTTGTAATTTTACAAAAATGAAGTAGAAAATACAAAAACAATGTTGTAAATTTACAAATTATTTGGTTAAACTACTGTTTTTACTGCAAAAAATAAGAAAAAATGGTATATATACAATAAAAGTTGTAAATTTACCACTTTTTATTGTAAATATACAAGTTTTTTGCCATAAAAAACAGTAGTTTAACCAAACAATTTGTAAATTTACAATTTTGATTTTTGATTTTCTACTTTATTTTGTAAATTTACAACTTTTTTTGTAAGTTTACAATTTGCTTTGTAAATTTTAACTTGTTTTTGCAAATTTACAATTTTTATTGTAAATATACGTGTTTTTTAATATTTTTTTGAGGTAAAAACAGTAGTTTAACCAAATAACTAGTTAATTTACAATTTATTTTTTTTTATTTTCTATTTTTTCTTTGTAAAATAACAACCTTTTTCTGTAAGTTTACAATTTTGTTTTGTAAATTTACCAATTTTTTGGTAAATTTCCAAAAAAAAAATGTTCACCTCGAAGTTAATATTTTACAGAAAAAATTGTAAATTTACATTTTCTTTTGTTAAATCAATTTACAAATTATCCCCGTAACATTACGGGGATTCTTGCTAGTACATATTTTACAAAACCTGCCCCGTTAAATCACGGGGATTTTATGTCATTTTACAAACTTTTTTTTTTGAGTGTACACATTTCTTCGCTTCTGCCGAAAAATAACCAGAGATGTCGGTTAATCTGTTGAAAATCCCTGCACACAAAAAAAAACTTTGTCAAATTACTAGGAAAAGTCTCGTAATCCCATTTTACCAATATTTGACAGTTTTCCTTGATTTTTAACAAACAAATTTCGATCGAAATTTACATTTTTTTTTGTAATTTTACAATTGTTTTTGTAATTTTACAAATTTCCAAGATAATTTTACAAAAAAAAATAGTAAGTTCGCGAGAATTCCTTGTAATTTTTATTGCGCCAAAAAAACTGTAAATTAACAATTTTATTGGTAAAAAGCTTGTAAAATTACAAAATTATTGGCAAAAAGCTTGTAAAATTACTAGGAATTTTCGCAAAATAGGAGGTAGCAAAATCTAAAAAATCTAGTAAAGTTACGAAACTTCCTTGTAAATTTTATCGTGTAAAAAAATTTGGAAATTTACAATATTATTAGTAGAAACCTTGTAAAACTACAAAATTATTGGTAAAAAGCTTGTAAAATGACTAGGAATTTTTGTCAAATAGGAGGTAGCAAACAAAAAAAGTTACAAGTTACAAGTTTTTTTCGTCAACATTTTTACAAAACCTAAACTTGCTTGAAGAGGGATGTGCTTAGTAACCCCTTCCTGTAACCACAAAGTCGCCAGCCTAGATTTCTGTAGCCTGTCGTCACCTTTGCAATTCATCTCTGTAATTTGTTTCCCCCATAATCTTTAAAAAAACTGTAAAGTATGACGCCTGTTTGTCCTTGCATTGCTCAGTTTACTCTACCTCTCACACACACACTTTTTATCATGTTAAATTTAACAAAAAAAAAATTTTACCATTTTTCCAATCTTTTAGTATGAATTTTACATTTTTAAACTTTTTTTCTAACAAATTCTTTTAAAACAATTTTCGTTCTTTTAACACACACAAAAAAAAATACATAGTAGTTTCCGTTTACTAGGTGTGTGTTAGTGTACGTGAGCGTGTGTTTCCTGCAGATATGTGCAAAGCGTGGTTCAAGTTTAAAAGTTTTTCTGGGAAATAGGAAAGTATACACTCAAAAAAAAGGTATGCTAAAAAATAGGAAAATTAGCTAAATTTGAGAAAAAAATGGTAATGATTTGGCGCCAAAGATTTTTTTACTAGTTTTAGTTCATATTTTTTCTAAATATAAGAAAAACAACTTTAACTAGAAAATGGAAAAATTTGATTGCACATTTGAGGACTAGATTAGTTCTAAACCACATTCAGTTCGGACCCCATCTATCCAGACTCTGTTGACTAGAGACCTAGTTGGGTCCTTTAATGGTCGCCATAGGGTTTGATCCCAAACTTTTGTCAGTTTCGTTCTACCTGTTTTGGATTTTGAGAAACGGTAATTCAAAATGTAATATTTTTCCACCTCTGGGCTTTGGAGGTAAGCGCAATCCTATAACACTGATATTTAAAATCTAAACAGATGTGATTAACTAGACCAAAATTTAGAAGGTCTGATCAAATTTGAATTTTTGACAATTTTTTTGTAAAAATGTTCTTTGGCTTAGAAAAGTTCAGCGCAGAAGAAGGACCCCACACAGAAAAAAATATGAAGGAAACAAATTTTGATAATCACTTGTTTAAATTTAAAAACAAAAATTGAGTAATGTTTTAATTGACTCAATTAAAAATTTACTTAAAAATTTTAAAAACAATTTAAGTAAATAATTTTATAAAAATTTAATAGTTTTTTTAATTTTTTTTAAACTCTCATAGTTTTTTATACCCTCCACTTAGTGATAGAGGGTATATATAAGTTTGTCATTCCGTTTGTAACTCATCGAAATATCGGTCTGGGACCCCATAAAGTGTATATATTCATGATGCCCGATCGATTTTAAGACATTCTAGCGATGTCCGTCTGTCCGTCTGTCTGTGGAAAATGCTATCACGGACAAAATATTGCACAGAGATGACTGAAACTTAACATATTTATTGGAAGTTCTCCCGAGAAGTTTGGTATTGGACAAAAGGGAGTGGCACCCCCCACATTAGCCTAGCATGCAAAATGCTATAACTCGGCTTTTGTTTAACAGATTCGAATGAAATTTGGTATAGAATGATATTTTAGCATGTCTGATCTCTATGTAAAATTTGGGCGGAATAGAAAAAAGGGGTGTAACACCCCCCATACAAACCTAGCATGTAAAATACTATAACTCAAATTCTGATTAACGTATGTAAACAAATTTTAACATGGAGTGTAAATATGGTCTTTGTGGCCTATATAGAAAATATGAGCAAATTTGGAGCAAAATTGGCACATTTAGAAGATGATTTATCTTGGCCTTTAATAAACATATTTAAATACATTTGAAAAATGTTGTTAATATTTTATGTTTTAAGAGTTATTACTCCAGTTTACTTAAATGCTTTTTTTTAATTTATCTGTTTTGGTTCTCGTTCTTTTAACATACCCGCTAAATTGTAAAACTTTTAATCAGTCTGTGGTATGATGGCTAGAGTGTTGGCTTTTCATACATGGAGTCCCGAGTTCGAATCATGTTAGGACTCAAGATATTTTTTTTTTTTGTTTGTTAATATTGTTTGTTATTATAATTTTATTTAAATCACCTAAACCTATACCCTTCATTATATTTATCGAGTCATTGATTTTTCTCAGTTTTTGCAAATATATAAATGTGCTGTAATTAATTATTAATTAAATGTTGTTTTGTTTTTCTTCAATAGCGAAATTGAATTTTGGTGGAAAAAATATGGTATATTCAACAAAACTTCTTTTGTAAACAGCAGTAGAGGGTTTGTTGTAATTTGCTCGGTTTTGTTTATCTCTTTTAAGATAGTCGTTAAATTGCTAAGACACTCAGAAACAGTCTGTGGTATGATGGCTGCACTGTTGGCTTATCATTCATATGGTCGCAGGTTTGAGTCATGGTCGGGATGAAGTTTTTTATTTATTTTTTAGCTTTAATATTGTTTATAAAATTACAATTTATTAAAATCACCTTAATAATTTATGTTCGGCCTATACCATTTTTATATACCATCCACTCTTTATTTGTGTTTTAATTGTTTTTTTTTTTAAATTTCTTGGATAACATTCAATATATTTATATTTTGCGTCCAATTCTTACAAACGGACAGACGATTCTGCCTATTGACGATTTCTGGCAACACTGTTAGTAACGGTTAATTTTGTTAGCTTATAGTATAGTATGATCCCTATAAAAAACTAGGAATATATTTTTAAACCTACCACTGGGTATACCTACCATGGGTATACCTACCACTGGGTATACCTACCACTACTTACCACTGGGTATATAAGTTATTTTAAGCATTGCTGTGTTATAATCAAACAAAACATCTAACAGAGTTGCGAATTTAACATGCATTTTTAATGCTGCCAATGGTCTAATGGTAGTGTCGTCGGATATTAATTTGGGGGCACCAGGTTCGTCTCCCGGTTTGGCCGAGAGTATATTTTTTTTTTTTCATTTGTGGCTTTTTTTTAATTTTACCATTAATAAGTTTTTATTTTGAGTTACTTGATTTTTTTAATTTAAAAATTTGAAATAAAATAAGTTAATTAATTTTTTTTTTAAATAAATTTTATTCATTAAGAATAAATTTTATAAATATTACTTTTACAAATCAAATCGATTTCAGTATTTTTATGTATGCCAATTGTGGGAAAACGTCAAAAATATTGTGCATAATATTGCGTCGTCTGTAGGTACCTTAATAAGCTAATTTTATCAATATTTCATCGAAAATGTGTAATATTTTACAAAACTATTCCAAACGATGCTAAATTAAATTGAGAAATTATTGGAAGTTAACATTTCGTTTCATTTTTTTTTGTTTTGATGAATGTTAACAAATTGGAGCGGAAAGCGTTTTTCCGCAATTGTCCTCATAAAAATGAAATTGAATTAAAAACTTAAAAATTGCCTTGTCTTCCCCCTCCTTTTTACCCCCTAAATATGAATTTGGGCCGCTAAAAAAAAATATGTGTCCCTTTATTTTTTCTGATCTACAAAATAAAACCAATTCCATAAAGATCCGCGGGTGACAATAGGGAGACGTTTTAATTAATAGTTAAAAACAACAACGTAGACGTCTAAACAACAACAAATGTAGTTGTTTTAACTGTCTTTTGTAGTGGAATCTACCGTTATAATTTTTTGAGTGTAGCAATTTTGATATACATCTATATATATAAAAGAGTAACGTGACTGACTGACTGACTGACTGACTGACTCATCATCGCCCAGCCCAAACCGCTGAAGCGACAGACTTGAAATTTGGACTGTAGGTTCACCTCCCGGAATATAGATCCACTAAGGCTGGATTTTTGCCAGTGTTGATTCTAAGGGGGTAAAAAGGGTAAAAAACAGTACTTTTGGTACTTTATATATCTCCTGAAATAATGGTCATAGAGACTTGAAATTTGGACTGTATGTTCACCGCCCGGAACATAGATACACAAAGGCCGGATTTTTGCCAGTGTTGATTCTAAGGGGGAAAAAAGGGTAAAAAACTGTACTTTTGGTACTTTTTATATCTCATGAAATAATGGTCGAAGAGACTTGAAATTTGGACTGTATGTTTACCTCCCGGAGTGTAGTTCCCGTAAGGCTGGACTTTTGCCAATGTTGATTCTAAGGGGGTAAAAAGGGTAAAAACTGTACTTTTGGTACATTTTATATTTTCCCAAATAATTGTTACAGAGACTTGAAATTTGGACTGTATGTTCACCTCCCGGACTATAGATTCACTAAGGCTGGATTTTCGCCAATTATGATTCTAAGGGGGTAAAAAGGGTAAAAAACTGTACTTTAGGTACCTTTTTTATTTCCTTAAATATTGGTATTAGAAACTTGAAATTTGCAATGTAGGTTTACCTCCCGGAAAAAAAATCACTAAGGCTGGGTTTTTGCCGATGTTGATTCTACGGGGGTAAAATGGGTAAAAAAGTGTACTTTTGGTACTTTTTATATCTCCTGAAATAATAGTCATAGAGACTTGAAAATTGGACTGTATGTTCACCTCTCGGAATAAAGATCCATTTAGACTGGATTTTTTGCCAATGATGATTCTAAAGGGGTAAAAAGGGTAAAAAACTGTACTTTTGGTACCTTTTACATTTACTTAAATAATGGTACTAGAAACTTGAAATTTGTAATGTAGGTTCACCTTCCGGAAAAAAAACATTCAACAAGGCTGGGTTTTTTGCCAATGTTGATTCTACGGGGGTAAATAGGGTAAAAAAGTACGTTTTATAAAAAGTACCTTTTCAAAAAAGTACTTTTATAAAAAGTGCCTTTTATAAAAAGTACCTTTTATAAAAAGTACCTTTTATAAAAAGTACCTTTTATAAAAAGTACCTTTTATAAAAAGTACCTTTTATAAAAAGTACCTTTTATAAAAAGTACCTTTTTTAAAAAGTACCTTTTATAAACAGAACCTTTTATAAAAAGTACCTTTTATAAAAAGTACCTTTTATAAAAAGTACCTTTTATAAAAAGTACCTTTTATAAAAAGTACCTTTTATAAAAAGTACCTTTTATAAAAAGTACCTTTTATAAAAATAATGGTTCAGAAACTTGATGTTTTAAATAAAAGATCACCTAGCACAAAAAACAGTTTTTAGAAAATATAATTTTACGGGGAAAAGGGGGCAAATGGTTATTTTGAGATATCTAACTATTGATCTAAAAGCCGCAGAAATAACACCCAAGACAAGGACATATTTTAAAATTTTAGGGTAAAAAGGTGTACCTGGTAACAGTGGTGTAAAATGGTACTTTTCATATCTACAATATAAAGACAATAGAACTTTTTATTTTTTTAACGCATATTATACGGAGAGGAATGAAACTTACATGGAACGAAAGGAGATGGACTTGGAAGTGAAATGGAATAGAACGGGGAACGAAGTGGAATAGAGCTGGGAACAATATGGAATGATACTTTTTACTTAAATTTTACATATTTAACTTTTTTGACTCCATATTTTTTCTTTCTATATGTTTTTCCACTCAAACTTTTTTTTCCCAATTTTTTTTTTCACTGAAATATTTATTCACTCAAAATCTTAAAACCCGATATAAGGGCTCGAAAATTGTCAATATATTTTTTCATCGAAACGAGCATGATGACGTACCAGCGAAGTTATTCAAATTTTATTGTTTAAATTATTCATTAAAATATTATTTTATGAAAGAGTAATCCTGATCCTTTTATTATCCGGTATTCAATACAACCGGTAACGAAGTACCGGGATGGTAAGCTAGTATTCATATAAATTTAAAAAAAAACACGCTATTTTAACAGAAACGGTGTTTAGAGATTTTCCAGCCCTTGTAATGGGCAAAAAAATATTTTCTAAACACCATAGACACAGACTATATACAGACTAGACAGTAGAGTTGTAAAACAAAAATGGGTAAAAACTTAGCGATTTTAGAAGATACAGATCGGTTTTTAGCTGGTTTAAAGCATGGCAACACTTTCTACTAGTTAGAAGTGAGTAAAACAATAAAAGCCGTTCTACCTTTTTTTTCGTATGGCGTGTTATATTGGTTTTCTCTCTCTAACCTCATTAGTAGAATAATTTTAAAAAAATAACCATATGGTTAAAGACTACTTTTTTGACACTTGTTATAATTGTCGAGTCTGTATTAATCTGTGCCATTGATATCAAATTTTTAAAGAACGTGC
Source organism: Pegoplata infirma (assembly GCA_963921195.1). Lineage (NCBI taxonomy): Eukaryota > Metazoa > Arthropoda > Insecta > Diptera > Anthomyiidae > Pegoplata > Pegoplata infirma. Next base: position 229,936,998 of record OY992536.1, on the reverse strand, counting down.
ATTAGAAAATCGTATTAATTTATAAATACTGGGATACAGATGGAGGGTATTTAAAATTCGGCACGGCCGAATTTAACTTTTTTACTTGTTTATTTCTCGTTTAGTTTATAGTTTTTTTTATATGAGGCATTCCACACCAAATGTCCAGCGAAAAAAAAAACGTGTACCGTAAACTTCTGAATAGGTTGTATGGATAGCCCTATATGGAACTTAGAAAATTGAGTTTTTGGTTTTTCAATTTTTGAAAAACTGGGCTTAGGAGGCGTGGTCAAATATTGGAAAAATGGTCAAATTTGTGGCGAGTTGCCTTGATTAAATATTTATCACATTAAAACGGAATGCATCACAATCTCAAAAATGTACATTCTTATATTCTTTTGTATGGGCTATCGATTAAATTTATTTTTTTTTTGAAAATTTTCAGAAATTTTCCATTTTTTAAAAATGTCATTTATTAAAAAACATGCCACTTTTTTTCGTTTTTTAATTTTTTTTTAAGTTTAGATGTTTGTCCATCCACACAAAAAAAAAAAACAGAAACACGTTCTTCGTTTCTTTCGCGAAAATCGCATTTGAACTTTAAATTTTATAACAATTTCGTAATTTGCTTTTATTTTTTCTGTGCAATATGAAGTACAATCTTTCTGAAATTTTAACCACATCGTTTTGGCATTTATTTTTACTAATCTCGCATAGCGCCCAAGCAGGGTTGCCAGAATTGTTGGGTACAAAATCCTCAAAAATGTACGATTTTTATAAAAAAAATCGTCAAAATCGTCATCCCATTTGCAAAAATCGTCAGAATAAAAACGGGTGTGTTTATCCTTGATTAAATATTCATTCTAAGACATTCAAGCGATGTCCACCCGTCTGTTGAAGACATGATGCAGTCCAAACCAAAAGATGTAAGTCCATGCAGTTTACCACAAATATATCTTCACAATCACGTGAGTAAATTTAATACAACTTACACTCACGTGCAGTCATGCTAGCTTCACTCTCACTCAAGTTGAGTCACACTCACGAAACTCTTATTTATACATAAAAAATTTCAAAAAATAAAATTTCAAAAATCTTTAAAAACTTTCAGCAAAATTTAAAGTTCAGCGAAATATTATATTTTTTTTTTGTTTTTTTCGGGACAAAATCTTAAGTTAAACCAAATTTTAGAATTTTTTCGTTGCTTTTTTTGGTACGAAAGGAAATATGAAGAGAAAATAAATCACGCAAAAAATCGACTCACGCGAAAAAAAAAATTTCTTCAGTCACACTCACGCGTGAATCACCCTTTAATCTGCTCATGTGCCCATCTCTAACATTTATTACGAAAAGAATGGTGTCATCCGCCAAAAAAACTCCCAATATTTTTTTACATTTTCGAGGGAAAAGAGAATGTATTACTCTCTCTCACTTGTTTCTTTTATTCCTTTTTTTTACAAAAATATTGGTAAATACTTTTTTATTCATTATTTATCATTAAGTATTCATTTTTTTGGGCAAAAATCGTCAAATCGTCATTTTATTATTTTGGGAAGTAAAAATCGTCAAAATGCAGAGAAATCGTCAAATCTGGTAACAGTGCGCCCAAGTGAAATTCGTGAAAAGCATTTCTCGCTCCGCCCTACTGTTTATGTATACTCCCTTCTCTAGACATTTTTCAAGAACCGGTTCCATTCCCCGCATGACAGCTCTTTCTATTTAGTGAACGGCTAGCCAAATTTTTGAACAATTTTATTTTTGTAAAATTTCCAAAAAGATTTCCCTTCTCTGTGACACGCAAAACTTTTAAGGATATAAATTATCGTTTGTGTGTGATACCTTTGGCACTATGATTTTTTTTTTTAATATTTTTTGTTTCTTTTATTATATTTTTTTTTTCTATCTCCCAAAATGTTTAGTTCATCCAACATGGAAGATGTTTGGCGCCAATAAATTTTGACTTGTATAAATGACTCTCTCCATTGGTGTATAACATTTTAGACGCATATCAACGTGTAGATACGTATTATTTTGAAGGTGTTTTTGATAAAAAAAAATAATAATATACATATATAAAGTTACCTTGCGGATGTGAAATCAAATGGATAATTTAACAATTTTATACAGAATTTAAAAAAAAATGGCTTTAAATTTTTAAAGAATGCAAAGAATATTGCAATTAGATTTACTAATTTTGTGTAACAACAAATCTAAAAAGTAATTCCCAGCCCAAACATTGAAGCTAGATATGTTTTAAATTAGAGATGGGCGCGTGAGTGGATTTTGACTCACACTCGCTCACTCAAACAATAATTGAATCACTCACTTATCACTCATGCAAACTATTTTATTACTCACAATCACTCACTATTTACTTGAGCTCTACTCAATATTTTCATGCCTGAAGAAGTTCACTTTTGGTGAAAAACAATTATGGTGAAAAAAAAAATATTAATAAAAAAAGTTTTTGATGAAAAAAAGTTTTTTTTTTATGAAAAAAAGATTATTTAAAAAAAATAAAAAAATTATAAGAAAATTTTTTATGAAAACAAAAAAAAAATGTTATAAGGGTTTAAGTTGAAAAAATGTAGAAGAAAAATTTAATTTCTTAAAATAATAGACATTTCTGGTATTCCCATACCGATTTCAAACACTCCATTTAGTGTTATCATCAGTGGAATTTGAAATGTGGGTTTGTCTTGTTGATGGAAATTGTTTTTTATATAAGTGAATATTTATAGTTTCTGCAGAATAAATTCTGACAGTTTCCAACACTACAATTCTATTTCTAGCAATCTCAACCTCACCTCATACTTTCTTTGAATTTTTTTGTCTCTTACATTATTTCGCAAGGGTTACCAACATGATCTGGAATTGGAGACACTAATGAAGGAATTTGCATTTTCTGTTTCGAAGACGTGCCTATTGGCGACATATTTTGTCAGCAATTTTATTTATTGATTTTTTTCTGTAAGCTCGGGATCTAATTATACTTGTTGCAAGGGTTCACGTTGAAAAAATGCAGAAGAAAAATTTAAAATTTTTTTTTTTTTAAATTTTTATTTGAAAGATTGAAGAAATAGCTATATAAACTATTTGGAACACATTTTGCTAAAGATAATAGGTAAGAAGTTACATGTATAAGAATAACCACCTCTTTGACCTAAATGTCAAATTTTACCCTCTTTAACTCAGAGAGCCCTTGGCCGAAAAATTGTTGTGTCAGTTGACACGAAACTCCCCATATGTGAATATTTATAGTTTCTACAGAATAAATTTTGACAGTTTCCAACACTACAATTCTATTTCTAGCAATCTCAACCACACTTCATACTTTCTTTCAACTTTTTTGTCTGTTACATTATTTCGCAAGATTTACCAACATGAAGATTGAACAAAATATGTGATGAAAAAAAATATTAATGAAAAAAATATTGATAAAAAAAAAAATTGATGAAAAAAATATTGATGAAAAAAAATATTGATGAATAAAAAAAGAAGGTTGGCTGTTGAACCGCAACTAATAAAGATATGGACATTTTTAAAAGCGATTATTAAAGTCGATGAAATTTCTAGTTTTTTTTTATGTGTTACTTTGTGTTTGTACCGGTTGCTTTTCGAAATATAGGCCAATACCTTTATAATACCGTTTGAAACGGTATTTTAAAGGTATTGGTCTTTATAACGAAACTGAACCGGTACAAACATGAAGTAACACATCAAAAACACTAGAAATTTCTTCGACTTTAATAATCGCTTTTAAAAATGTCCATATCTTTATTGGTTGCGGTACAATAGCCAAATACCGTTATTATGAGTGGGTATCGATTGCCAACCTTGGAAAAAACCGAATGTATTGATCCCTCCACAATGTAATAAAAGATTATTTGGAAAAAAAAAAATTCCGCGATTTTTTTTGTAAAAAAAATTGGTTTGTACTTGGAAAAATCACAGTCTGTGTCCAATTCTGTTCACATATGCCAACCTGCAGCCAATTTAAAGCATTTTGTATTTTTAGGTTATGTAGAATGTACTAAAATTTTCGAGGTGTTCTTACATTTTCGTTCATAACTTCTGAACCGCTGAACCGATTTCGCTCAAATGCAATACCAAACAACTTAGGACAACAACAAGCAATTAGGTCTTACAAGGGAAGTATCCCAACCCTTATGAACCGATTTGCCTGAAACTTAAAATATATATCAAAGAGACAATTCTAAGGTTGGGGTGTCTCGGCTTATTGGCCATATCGGGGATTTAGGGGTTCAAAACATGGGTCAAAAAATGGCGAAAAAATCGTTTTTTGGATTTTTCAGCCATTTCTTTTTAAGAAACTGCATGATGTTTTCATATGGGAAGAAAGGTTTTTTTAATGCCTATCCAATGGTGGCATAACCTTGTAAAAATTCGGCTTCTTTAAATATTTTTTTCAGGAAAATGTGTAAATTTTGGGGGGTACTTATGTGAAGACATAGACCTACGATATCCATATGGATAAGAAATAATCTTTATTAAATTTAAGTCGACCCGTATTTTTGCCCTAGATGATATTCCTGTTAGTTTGGAAGTTATCAAAATTTTCCTAAGGGTCCACATGGTTTCATAAGGGGACAACGAAATTTTTAAACACCGATATGGCCGATAAGCCGAGACACCCCTACCTTAAAATCGTCTCTTTAATATATATTTTAAGTTTCAGGCAAATCGGTTCATAAGGGTTGAGATACTTCCCTTGTTAGTCATATATGTTTAATACTTTGGCCGTGATCACCATTTCCACAGACGGACAGACGGACATCGATAGAATGTCTTAGAATCAATCACTGATCAATAATATATATGAGCAATTGTCATTAACTTTTAATATTTAAGAAAAAAAAAAATGCAATTTTTTTTTCGTGGCACATTGATAAGACTTTGTAGGTAAATAACATTATAAATAAGTAATTCAAATCCGTCCGCGTGCATTAATTTGAGCGATCGCACCCAAAACTATAGCGGTTTAAAGTTAACATTTTTAAAAAAAATTTTCAAAATTTCATTTTTTATCCGAAGTTAACCAAACGTACAATTTTGTATTATGCTTACCCAGAGCTAAAATACATATTCAAACATGCATAAAATCTTTGCTAAATATCGAGATATTTGCATTTAACCAATTTTTTTTTCGGCACATTTTCCTATATTTTGGAAATAAAAATGTTTCCAGCGGTTTTATTTTTTTTTAGAAAAATATTACCAAATGCATTAACAAAATCTCAACAAATTCTTAGTTAACACCATTATTCTATCTCTAATAGGTAAGAAACAGCAGTGGTTTAAAGGGAACATTTTTGAAAAAAAAATTTAATAATTTTTTTTTTTTTTAATATTAAATGTCTGATTTTACAGTGTTGTCCTTCACTGAATATTGAAACTATTCAAAGTATGATTAATAATGCTAATATTAAGGTTATTACGAAATATTTTGACGTTATTACTAATTTTATCAAGGTTATAAAAAATTTTAGCGATTTTTCGCGATTTTCGCGACTGCAAAAATCAATGGACTAATTTTGAAATATTATTTGAATAAGACATGTCAAAATCTATCAAAATACATTTCTTTTCTACTTTATTTAAGTAATGTAAGATTTTATATAACCATTAAATTTAAAGGTATCAAAAATTTAAAACCACCGTAAAACCGCTTAAACGTTAAATATTTTCGGGTGCGAATTAATTGAAGATAGAGAATTAAAAAGACTACCAAACGCGCCTTTCACCGACCAATTTCTATAAGCGGCCTGGATGTGCCTTACGAAAAAGTGAAAACTGAAAAACACCGCGGAATTCGCCAATATTAACTTTTGATCAATGTTGCTTTCCATGATTTATTATATTTGCACATACCATTGTTTCTACATGTTCAACTTTCAGCCATGCACATTTGGCTTTCAAATAATGCAAAACTAAAATATCGAAATTTTGCAAAAAATTTAAAAAGTTCATAAAAATTTTGCAATTGAATATTTTTTGGGTGCGTTTGTAAATCAAGTGGGAAATGGTAAGTTATAAAGTTCACAAAGCATTCGGAACCATTCGGAATAAAACTGGGAGTGTGCCTCGCAAAAAACTGACTTTTTAAAAAATTCACGTTTTTTCTGCCCATCTTTGGAGAGCTGCAGCTTCGTAACCATTGCGAGCACATCACTCGAATCAGTCTCAGATTGTGCATATTTACAAGGGCTTTTACCATGTGTATTTGAATTTTAAAATTACAGTTTGCACCAAAAGCTACAATCAAAAAACCTCTAAAAATTGAAAATTTAAAAAAATTGGTATCAAAGATTTAGGTCCATGTAACTTTTTTCTTATTGATGGCACATCCACTGAACCTACGCCAAATAATTGCCCAAGTCTACTGATTAAACGGTATTAAATTTGGAGCAATAGCTTTAACGCACCCAACAATATGGAACTTTGAACGAAAAATTTCATGAGAGTATCAAGCGATTTTTTTACATTTTTCAAATTTGCACGTTCCTTACCATGTGATAATGAGACTATTTGCGCTGTGCCTTTGCAGAAATACTCATTATGGTTCCCTTAACATATCTACATTCACAGGTACCACCTAGTTTACAAAAAAAAATGTTATTGCGAAATTAGTAAAATATCACAAGCGTTTAAAGTTAATGACAAAAGTCCATATGCATTATGGGGTCCCAGACCGATATTTCAATGAGTTACAAACGGAATGTCAAACTTATATATGAGGAGTTCCGGCAACGACTTAAATTTTGAAGTAAAAAGATGTGATTTTTGTTTTGATGGCACATCGATGAAAGTTGGCATAAATATTAGAAGCTATTTAAGAATAAGAAATTCGTTCGCGTCAATTAAATCGCGCAAGGGGGTCAAAAGTTATGGTGGTTTTAAGATTTAGCGGTTTTAAAAAATCTTAAAAATATTTTAAATATTTTTTTTCTACACATTTGTTGCATGCGTTATTAAAACATGCCAGGATATATCATTTCTTCTAAAATATATAATATAAATTTAACCCTTTAATGACTAAACGATTTAAAAAAAAAAATATCTAAGTACCTAAAATCGCGATTAATTCGAGGTAAAAGAAAAGTTTCACAATTTTTTATAACATATTTAGGCAATGCGCGTTGGTATTACTGAAAAAAAAATCACGGAAAATCGTTTCATTGTACCAGTGTTTAAAAACATCGGTGATGCTTTTTTATAACAAGAAAATTTAATATGGTCCAAAAAATCTATAATCATCAAAATTTTTTAACCCGCCTCTGATTTTATGATGACACATCAAGTGGGCTTTCATTTAAAAAAAATTTCATCCGATTTCGTGTAAAGCCTTGGATGTGCCAGATCAAAACAGGTTTAGATAAAATCATCGCGCTTTCCGCTCAGAATGGCTTAAAGTAAAAAGTCAAAAAGTAAATCAGTTCTACTCGTTAAGGCACGTCTTTTGGTGAATTAAAATGAACATGATGCATTAATTGCTACTAAAAAAAATTGGAAACAGATTTGCAAATTTCGCACAATTTTCAAAAATGCCATAAAATTTTTGCAATTTATTTTTTATAAACCCGCCAGTGATTTTTTTATGTGAACTCCTAAAAAACTCGGTTTACGCAAGAGTCCACCAAATTTCAAATGAAACCGCGAATGTGCCTCGCGAAAAACTGGTATTTTAAAAAAATTACGTTTTTTCTTTCGAACTTTGATCTGCTGAAACTCCTTAACTATTCGTGGCACATTAACGGGATTAATTCCAAAATGTTAAGAATTACAACAGCTACCAACTCTAGTTCAACTTTTTTCATTTTATAGAGGGGGCCGAAGTCCCTGATCAAAAAACCTCGAAAATTTAAAAACTCTTAATTTTTGGTTTCAAAACTTAACCGTCTTATAACTTCTTACCAAGCGATGAAGCATCTATCAAGCTAACATTAAAATAATCTCTTATATGTACTGACTTTGTGCTGTGCCGGAAAAGATTGAAATATAAGGAGAACTTAAAAAAAAAAGCGAAAGAAGGTAAAAACTATGGAGTATTTCAAGCCATTTTTATCGATTTTTCAACTTTAACCCTCTGTAACTTTTAGGGATAAAGTGGGGTAATCCTTAAACATTGCTCAGTGATGGTTCAAGGTCTTGTTTACACAACTGCATTTACAGTTATTCTAAATTCCAAAAACTGCCGGTTTTTTTTAAACATTTATTTCAGTTTCACTGAGTTGAAATTTAAAAAAGATTTCATGATATACCCTCTAACACTAAGTGGAGGGTATAAAAAAAATTTTAAAAAATTTTTAGAGTACCCCCAACGGCTCTATTTTTTTTCCAACTCAGTTTTGAAGTGGAAGAGTTTATCCCACCAAAAAGAAATTTTTAGTTGTTAATAAGCTAATCAAGCAAAATAATAAACAAACATCCGAAAAAAAATTGGTTTTTTTGGGGCTAAACTTTATCCCCCCAAAAACATCGGTTAGTTTTGGCCGATTTGGCTAAAAATTTAAACATAGACTGTAGGGTAGCAGCGAAATGTATGGAGCAATTTTTTTGTATTAATATTGATGTCTCCCGGGCGGAATATTGTGCCACATGGTCTAAAATTGATGTCGAAAAAATTTCAGCCAAATCGGATAACTTTAACCCGTGCCCCTTTGAGGTCAAAGTTCAAATGAAAAAAAAAAAATTTTTCCATTCAAGCAAAAAATTTTTTTTTCGATTTTTTTAATATTAGTTAGCTTTATTAGCTTATTAACAACAAAAAATTTCATTTCGATCGGACAAGATTTTCAGTTTCAAAAGTGACTCTGAAAAAAAATTTTCAGGCTTGTTAGGGGCTTACTCTAAAAAATTTTCAAAATTTTTTTTTTTATTTTTGTTTTGACAAGCACACATTAAAGATATTTTGTCGCTCTTAATAATAGATTTTTTTAAACATTTTTTGTGACGTCGTAATTTAGTTTTTTAATAGGGCCAAAAACTAAATTTTTGCAGCTTTTGGCCCCAATTTAGAACAAAACTTCGATGTCACCAAAAAAAAATAAAAAGAAAAACTGTCAGAGCTAAAAAAAAATTAAGTTTTTTGGAGTAAACCCCTAACCATCCTCAATCTTATATTTTTTTTGAGTCTTTTTTGGAACTGAAAACCTTGTCTGATCGAAATGATTTTTTTTTTTTTTGAGACTGTCTTGAGACACACATACTCTTAAAAAAATATTTTTTTTTTTTAGTTTTTAAAAGTTTACAAAATAGCTTTTGTTTGTTACTCTTGATAATACATATTCCAAATCTATAATTTTTTTTCTTTCTGGGACATTGTAATCATGCTCTTAAATAGGGCCAAAAACTGCATTTTTCCAGTTTTTTACCCCAATTTAGAACAAAAATGCGATGTCGAAAAAAAAATTAAAAAAAAATTTAAAAAACCTGGTATTAAGTGCAACAAAAAATCTTTAATGTGTGCTTGTCAAAACTGAAAAAAAATTTTTTTTTTAATTTTTTAGAGTAAGCCCCTAACAAGCCTCAAAAATTTTTTTTTGGAGTCACTTTAGAAACTGAAAATCTTGTCCGATCGAAATGAGATTTTTTGTCGTTAATAAGCTAATAAAGCAAACTAATATGAAAAAAAAAAAAAAACTAAATTTTGTTTTTTTTTGCTTGTATGGAAATTTTTTTATCATTTGAACTTTGACCTCAAAGGGGCACGGGTTAAAGTTGAAAAATTTTGAAATTTTTTCCACATCAGTTTTAGACCATGTGGCACAATATTCCACCCGGGAGATGTTGAAAATCCAAAGTTGAAATTTAGCTGCCACCCTAATAGACAGCCTTACCATAGAAAAATAAAATATATTTAAAATCAGCTTTAAATTTTATTTTCATACAAATTGTTTTTGTTTTTAAAATCGACTGGCAAAAAATGTATTGAAAATTTGAAACTTAAAATAAAGCTTTTGTTAAAAAACACTTTTTGTTTTCTTGTGGTAAGGGCCAGAGTTTTTAAAACAAAACGAACCATAATTTGCCGGGCGATCGACGAAATTCGAAAAAAGACATAAATCGTGCCACCCTAATGTTTATATTATTTTGGTCTTCTCTAACATAATCAATTGTTGGAACCCTGTAATTTTCGAAAAAAAAATTTTAATTGTTGTTCAGTGTAATAAACAATAAAAAAAGTATTAAAACAATTTGTTGGCCCTTTTCAACGCATTTTGGCCCTTTTTAGAATTCATCTTGACACTAATTGTAAATTCTTTAACAGCAACACTAGTGAAGGGTATAAAAATAGTTTATTTTCACCTTTTTTGCTAATTTATGCAAATATTAACATTGAAAGAAATTGTTTATTAATAAATAACGATTTTGCAATTTTATCAATGTATTTTAGAAAAAACAAAAAAAAAATATTTAAGAAAAATAAACAGAATATTAATAATTTTTTTTGTTAACTCTTATCGAAAAAAAAGCGCAATTATTAGTTTTTGTTATAGTTTTTTTAGATAAGTTATAAAACAAACCTATTTTTTTTTGTTGCAAAAATCATACAACAATACATGATAATAAACAGAACCAAAAAAATAACGAAAGTCACAAACACACTGCGATAAGAACACATAGCGTGTGTGTGTATAATTTATGCTGTTGGGTTTATATTGAGCATTTGACAACGAGTTGATATGTGACGAGGTGGCCGAGTGGTTAAGGCGTTGGACTGCTAATCCAATGTGCTCTGCACGCGTGGGTTCGAATCCCATCCTCGTCGAGATCTTTGTTTTCAATTTTTTTTTTTTTTTTGTTTTTAAAATTTAGGGCGGATTATTAAATGAAAAGTTAGCTGCTAGCTAACTGCCGATTTAACGGAGCCTTATGCCAAAATTTGTATGAAAAAGTTAAATTTAACGGAGAGTTATTCTATAATTGAGCATTGAGTAATTCGGCCTTAATCGATTTATTTTGACTACTGTAGGATCATGCGTTATATATTTACATTATTAGGGTAGAGCAAATTTAGCTTTTTACGAATTTCAAAAACGTCGGAGTCGGGAAAGTTACCTTTTGGGGTCGATATTTAAACATATAAATATTGGACCTGTTTGTCCTTTGGGTTCCATATTTGACTTGAAAATCGAAAAGTTCCGAGCAAAGTGAATTTTTTTGTCTGAAATTTTTTTTAACATGATAATGTTTTTTGGCTGGTGTCTAATTTAAAAAAAAAATTTGCAGAATGCCACCTCAGTTTGACTATATAAGCCAACGATTAGCAAAAAAGAAAAAAGAATATCTGTTTTCATTTCCTTTGTAACTATAATAATAATTAACCTCGTGGTGAATAAAAAAAATATTCACCAGATGGTGAATAAAACGTAACATAATTATTTTTCATAATTTTTTTCATCAATATATTTTTGTTATTAGTATTTTATTTTAAATCAATATTTTTTTATCAATATTTTTTTTTGTTTTTCATCAATATTTTTCAATATTTTTTTTGCGTTCAATAAAAATCTTGTTTTTTTTTTAATCAATATTTTTTTTTCATGAATGTTTTTATACCCCACACCACTCTGTGTTAAAGGCAGTGGCGTATACAGGGGGGGGGGGGGGCCCGGGCCCGAAATGATTTCACAAATTTTAGGATTTAGTATCAAATAACAAGTACAACATTAAAAAACTTCTTAAAAAAAGTCGAAAAACATTAAGAAATTTTTTTAAGAAAAATTTTTTGAAACATTTTTCTGTCAAAAAAATCTGAAAATTTTTACATAGAATTTGAAACTTTTCAACTTAAGATTCAAAAGAAAAAATATCTTAGAACCTGGAGTTTTATGTACACAAAAAATGGACCTAATTGTATGTAAAATGAAGTCAAATCTTACAATGCGACTTTGTCTTTTCGAAAAATGTCTCAAAACGAGACTATTTCTTAAAAAAAATGTCTCAGAATCTTACACTTTTCTAAAAAAATGTCTCAGAATCTAAAACTTTCTATAAGAAAAATGTCTGAGAATCTAAGACTTTTTCTATAGGAATATTGTCTTAAAATATTGGCTCTTTTCTCAGAATCTAAGACTTTTTCTAAAGGAAAAATGTCTCAGAATCCGAGACTTTTTCTATAAAAAATTAAAAAAATAAATAATGTCTCTGAATCTGAAAAATGTCTCAAATTCTTAGATTTTTTCTATAAAAAAATTCGTAGAATCTGAGGCTTTTCTTTATGAAAAATGTTTTAGAATCTGAGAACTTTCCAAAGGAATAATTTCTCTGAATTTTTTTACAATCTAGGAAAATATCTTGGAATCTTATACATTTTTACGAAAAATGTCTCAGAATCAACGAATTTTTCTTAAGGAAAATTATATCAAAACCTAAGATTTTGTGTATAGGAAAAATATTTCAGAATCTGAGACTTTTTCTTTAGGAGAAATGTCTCAGAATCTGAGGCTTTTTCTATATGAAAAATTTTTTAGAATCTGACAATTTCCTATAGGCAAAATGTTCAGTATCTGAGACTTTTTCTATAGGAAAATGTCTAAGAATTTGGAACTTTTTTTTATAGGAAAAGTGTTTATGCAACTGAGACTTTTTCGATAGAAAAAATGTCTCAGAATATAAGAAATTTTATGTAAAAAAATGTCTGAGAATCTGAGATATTTTCTATAGGAAAAATGTCTCAGAATTTGGAACTTTTTCTATAGGAAAAATGTCTATGAATCTGTGACTTTTTCTATAGGAAAAATGTAAAAGAATTTTAGACTTTTTCTATAGGAAATGTTCTCAGAATCCGAGAAGTTTTCTTTCAGAAAAAGCTTTTAGAATCTAAGGCTTTTTTACACTGTTTTATTTTTAAAAAGATCTCAGAATCTCAATTATTTTTCTTATAGAAAAATCGAAGATTTTCTCAGAGTCTAAAACTTTTTTTGTTGAATGTTTCAGAATCTGAAACTTAGAAATATCTCAGATTCTGGGAAAAAGGATTTTATGAATATGTTTATAGAATCATTTTCTAACATGACTTTTCCCCGAGAAACGTTTTCCATTGGAAATATGATTTAGAGTCTTTGACTTTTTCTGTAACAAAACCTGTCTTAACTGGAAATTGTCATAGAATCTTAGACTTTTTTTTGAAAAAAAAATCAGATTCTGATAATATTCTTTGTAGAAATGTAGTACCATCTGATACAATTCAAACTTTTAAAAAAGGCGTGAGTCTCAAAAATTTTTTTTCCACCAAACAGTTTTAAACTTACACAAAAATTAAGAATATGATTGTGTTACATTCAGTTCAAGAAAACGATTGAGAAAAATTCTTAAACATGTGCTGTTATGTAAATTTTTGTAAAAAAAAAAATTTAAAAAAAATGTTGGCCCCCACCGAAATAAAATCCTGGATACGCCCCTTTGTATAGGGTATAATGAGTTTGTGCTGATGTTTGTAACTACCCGAAATATTTGTCCTAGACCTACCTTCAAGTATACAGATCGACTCAGAATTACTTTTTGAGTCGACTTAGCGATGTCCGTCCGTCCGTCTGTCCATCTATCGGTTTAAGCATGACACAGGTCGCAATTTTCAATCAATTGACTTGAAATTTGAAACTTAAGCTTAGGACGATTCCTATTGAAATTGGAAAAAATCGGTCCATGTTAAGACCTAGCCCCCATACAAACGCCCCCTTTGAATTTCGCTTAAATGCCTCTAATAACCGTATTAAAGTAGATATCGTTTTGAAATTTACCAGGTAATAAAACTTTATATGCATAAACCACCATACCAAAGGAATCGGTTCAGTCCTTCTGGTAGTCCCCATACAAACCACCCTCCCGATATTCACATAATTTCCTCAAAATTCATAAAAATTAAAAAATTTGATTAAAATTTTTGTAAAAACGTGTAATTTGGTAACCAAATCAAATCGGAACACATTTGGACCATTTTTGGACTTAGTCCCCCATATAAGACATAGCAAATTTACTTGTTGTTAAAGTTTGGTATTGAATTTCAGAGAAATTGCTATTTTAACTAGGCTGACCATTCGTACTGATTTGATCAGTACATGTACTGATTTTTGATCACGTGTACTGATCAAAAAACGTTCTACTGATTTGTACTGATTTTTTGAAATATGTACTGATTGTACTGATTTTTGAACACTTCAACATAAAAAATTATTTTATTTGAAAATTCTGTACAAAAACTTGGAAATTCAAGTTGTCAGAGTAGTTTTTTAAAACTTATAAGTTTGACAATGAGGTAATTTATAATGAGTTAATTCTAAGGAGCTTGGAGTTCGTGAACCAAGGCTCCTTAACGCAAAAATGTTTCTTAGCATGAAGTTATTTTGATCTTCATACGAAAAGTTTGAGGGATGATTGATTTTCTATATCTTTTGAAATATAATGTAATTGCATGAATGAAAATGATTCTGATATTTTCGATGACGTAATGTCATTAGAATTTATTGAAAAAAGCTCTTGGAACATCAGGGCTATTTAGAGAAACATGTGCATATTTTATGGGAAGTTGTCGAAAAGGAAAAGTTATCAAAACCTAAGGGAAAACGCACTCACAATTGAGGGACTTTATTTTTCTCGAAACATGTTGGTTTTTGTTATATTTTCTGAACTGAAACAATCAAATTATTCAAATTTAGTTGTTTGAAGTCACATAAATTATTTTTTACAGTTGTTTTTACAAACATACTAATTGAACCCAAGTTAGTTTAACCGACATTTTTGGAGTGTTTAAAAAATCATCAGTGCTTTCCCATAAAAAATACTTTTCAGAGAGCTATTTCTAGAAAAAAAACTTGGGCGTACTGATTTGAGTTCAGAAAAAAATGGTCACCCTAATTTTAACGCAAATTTTTTGATTCGGAAAGATAATTGGTCTATATCGTTTTTAGACTATCAACAAAAAACATGCATATGTATGGATATCACATCTCCACACATAACATAAAAATGAAAAAGTCCCATTTTTTTGCTACATTTTAATTACAATTAAATCCCTTTTTTGTATTTTTAGATTTTAAAAAATTTTCTGGAAGAAAATTTTGCAAATTCGAAACATTTTTCTCTCAAAAAAAATTTCAGATTCTGAAATTTTGATATTGTACATAATGTTAAATATCAAATACGGAAATTTATGAGATCATACATAATACAGTCAAACCCAGTTATAACGAACTCCAAGGGGCCAGCAAAAATAGGTCGTTATAAGCGAATTTCGCTTTAAGCGGGGTATATTTTATATCAACCTAGTTTAATTTCCAAAAAAAAAGATCCAATTTTGTTTTGAAAACATTACAAATATAAATAAATTTTATCAAAATTATAATATTAACCAAAAATTTCCAACCTTTGGTGAGTTTTATAAACATGATTGCCACATATTAAAAAATATTTATGGGAGTTCGTTATAAAAAGGTAAATACACATGAAATTGTGTTCGTGGGACCATAACAAGAAGATCGTTTTAACCGAGGATTCGTTATAACCAAGTTCGTTATAAACGAAGTATTTTGTGTGAAAATTGCTGCTAAAACGTCACGATTTTAGAATTAGTTCGTTATAACCGAGAATTCATTATA
Organism: Pegoplata infirma; assembly: GCA_963921195.1. NCBI lineage: Eukaryota > Metazoa > Arthropoda > Insecta > Diptera > Anthomyiidae > Pegoplata > Pegoplata infirma. The sequence goes on along the minus strand of OY992536.1, from coordinate 229,921,399 downwards.
ACCGTGTTCGACTGTACCACTTATTTCATTAAAGTTGTAATACCACTTATTTGATTGTGGTCCCTTCTTCTGTTGGCATTCCAACCAACAATCGATGACAAATTTCCATATTACAAAAATTTCTGCCACAATTGCAAATCACAACCACCACAAATCCTTTTTGCCTTAAAACTATACCCTCCAACACAAATTTACATAGTGTGTTGGAGTTAATGCAATTCAAAGACAAACTCCATAGACTAAATTGAATTGAAAACGATATAAAAAAAATAAATCTTGTCGCAGAAAAAAAAACGAAATTCACTAAAAAGTTAAACTATTTGGAACTAAAAAAAAAATAAATATAAAATAAGACGGGGAACAAAAAAAAAGAAATAACGATGAAATTGAAATCCTTTATCGTTGTTTGACATTTGGCAACCAAAAAAAAATTCCTGTGAATTTTGAATATGTTATGGATTTTTCTACTTGTATGGATCATTTATGACTTATGTGGCTACATGCGTTATGTATATTAGGGTGACACTGAATATTGTGATACCATGGGACTGTAATAGGTTTCCCCACTGGTCCCTGCCATCAAACCAATTTGAGGTTCCAATGAAACTCCTAAGATATTAAATTTTGACATCAGAAATATCGTGCAGCTCCCTAGATCCCAGATGAAGCAAGTATTTGACCAGAAAGTGCCCGGCAACGGCAGATGAAGTTTCGATTGTTTCCAACTTCTCTTCATCCATGCAACTCCGGCGAAATTCATTTGCCAGCAAATTTAACCGCTCTGCGTGCTTCCCAATAAGGCAGTGTCCGGTAATTACAGCAACTACCGTCGAAACCTCTCCACTTGGAAGGCATATCAGCTCACTTGTGCGCTTCTGATTAAGAAAAGGCCAGATCTGTCGTTTGCCATCTCTCAAAGAACAAAACCGTAGATTTTGCTTGCAAGTTTCTAGAGGCATACCAACACATTCCAATTCTGTTGGAACCTGTAAGGTAGTTCGTAGTCTTGCAAGCTCATCGGCTTTGCAATTCCTTGGAATGTCTTTGTGCCTTGGGACCCAAATGGGTTGTATGTCCAACTGTTTGGCCATCTCATTCAAAGATGTGCGGCAGTTAAGGGATCTTGTTTTCAGAAACAATGACTTCCGGGACTTTACCGCGGCTCGACTGTCAGAATAGATGTGACTGTGGTTGTACACAATACACTGCAACTCAACCAGTCAGTCACTTCCTTTATTTCCAGCATCTTTGCCTGGTAAACACTGCAATAATCCGGCAATCTTCGAGCCAGGCTCAATCCAAGCTTTTCCGAATCAACTTCAAACTTTGGAGTCCTAAGCCTACTTGTTCGTGCAGCCTCGATCCATCCGGGTAAAAAATTGTGGCGGCTTCACTACCCGAAATTTCCCTAATCCAAGACTCTCTGGATGGTATCACAGTAGTAAAGTGGACCACAAAAAGGCTCATAGAGGGAGCCCAGTCCACATTTTGTGGTATTGTTATATTCTTCAAGATCACGCTGTAGCCACTATCGCTGCTCCACCATTGCAGTGTGCTATTAATTCCCTGTTATCAGGTGAAGGAGGATTTCTACATCAGCCGTAGGTGTAGTACAAAGAGCACCAGTGATGCACATCGACGCCATTCTCGGTACATTCGTAATAAAGAAACAGTTCCCTTTTATCTCTAAAGCAGGCCACCAGACAATAATTCCATACAGCAGAATTGGATGCACCACTACTGTATAAATCCAATAAAAGACTAAAGGGCTAAAACCCCATCGTTTTCCAATGGCCCTTTTACAGGAATATAAAGCAATCATTGTTTTTCTCGCCCGTTCCTCAATATTACTCCTAAAATTTTACTTCCTATCTAGAAATCCTCTAAGATATTTGGCTCCATCTGAGAAGGCGATTTCAGTGCCGCCCAAAGAAATGGAATCAAAAGCAAAAATTTTTTTTTTTTTAACAAGGCAAGTTCTGTTTTACTTGGATTAACTCCCAGATCACAGCCTTTTGCCCACTTAGACAGATCTTTCAGAGAACTCTGAAGAATGTTCCTCAATGTTGGCAAATGCTTTCCCTTGACCGCTATCGCGACATCGTCAGCATATGCGACAACATGACAGCCACGTGCTTCTAGAGAGAGAGCGGCATTGAATTCAGTGCCAGGTTTCAAAGAAGCGGCGATAGAACAACTCCCTGTGGTGTGCCTCTATTGTCACTTGTTTTTGTTGCATATGTCAGTTGTTTCGTGGATTTAACCTGCAACACAGGTTGAGTATAGTAAATTTTAAAATTCGAAAATTTCTCCATTGAAATACTGCCACCTTAATAATACTCATATGTTTGAAATAGATGGTTATAATGAGTATCATCATCATCATTGAATGTTACAAGGATGTGAAATGCTACACACATATGTACATACAAACAGGTCCTTTAATAGAGTATGTATGCAAATTTTAAGCAAATTTATATTTCAACGATTACTTGGTTTAGTTGGTATGGTTGAATGAATTGAATGAATGAATGTTTCTCGTTGTTTGTTAAATCAGTGAAATGTGAGATTTTCCTAGGATTTTAGATGATATGAGTAATTTAGAAAATAAATTTCATTTGCATATGTATTTGTTATTATAGCCTAGACCCCTTGCCATAAATATTGTTAGCTACAAAGCTATTTAAAGTATAAGTAGACTTAAAAATATTTTTAAAATAGCAATAAAATTTGTATAACTTTTAGCGACGGTGAATCGATAACTTTAATGCTAAATTTAGCATAACTTTTTGCTAAAAATTAGTAACGTGAAATCAGCAGAAAACTGTAAATGTACTAATATTTAGGTGAAAAATAAGTTAACATTTTGTAAAAAGCATTTGAAAATAGATTTTCTAAAATTTGGCAAAATTTTTCTTTTTTAAGAATCTGAAATTATTTTTATTAGAAAGAAGTCTCAGAATCTACGACTTTTTAATAGAAAAAGCTGAGACTTTTTCTATAGGAAAAAAGTCACAGAATCCTAGAAAAAATTTGCGATTTTTTCGATAGGGAAAATATTTCAGAATTTTTGAATTTTAATATTAACAAGTAAAAAAAGTTAAATTCGGCTTTGCCGAATGTATTGATACCCTCCACAATGTAATAAAAGATTATTTTAAAAAATAAAAATTTTTGAAAAAAAAAACCAGTGATAGTGTTAAATTCGGTGCGCCGAATCTATAATACCCTCCAACATATAAAAAAATTACAAAAAAAAAAATGGAGGGGCGTTTTTTTTTGGAGGGGGGGGGTCAGAAGGGGTCATTGGGAGACACATAAACCCATGCAGAAAATCTTTAAAAATTCATTTATTATGGTTTTTGAGCTGAAGTTATACAATTTAATCATTATTTAAAACATTTTTAATATCCATGCCCACAAAAGGGAGGCGGGGAGAAAAATATTTTTTTTATTTCCTAAGTCCAATAGCAGGACCTTGAACTTTTTCTGGCATCAAATTGTTTCATTTGCTTAACAAAAATACAAAAAAACTGTGAAAATATGGCGTTTTTTAGAGGCTAGTTAAGTTCTTCAAGGGGAAACTTTTTTCCCCCTGGTCCGATTTTGCCCATTTACGAACTTAAACTGCCTAGGACCAAAAGACATATTCCTGTCAAACTTAACGAGTCTATCTCTTTTACAGCATCGTGTCTTATACAGACGGAAGGACATTCTAGAAAAGTCTTAGAATCGATCATAGATCAATAATATATATACTTTATGGGGTCCCCGACCGATATTTCGATGCGTTACAAACACTTAAAAAAAAAAGTGAACTAAAATCTGTGAAAATTAACTCAATTTTGAGAAAAAGACGGAATGATTTGGCTCCAAAGATTTTTTTCTTGATTTTAGTTCATAATTTTCCCAAAAATAAGGAAAACAAAGTTATTTAATCTTAAGCCAATTTTAACTAGAAAATGGGAAAAATTATACTTCACATTTTAGTAATAGATTGGGTCTAGACCCTGGACACATGGGTTCGGACCCCATTTAACAAGAGCTATAAAAACGATGGGGATTCGTTTAAGGGGGCAAGCTAAAAAAATTTGAATTCGGGACGCGCTAGTGGATATATAAAATCTCGGGAATTTCAAATTTTAGATCTAAAATTAGGGTATTTGCAGAGCTTGGCTATTCCATATTTTTCTTTGTAGTCTTTCTTTTGAAAATTTCATCCGTTTCGCTCTATCTCGCTTAGTTTTCGAGATATCGCCATTTTGAGTTTTTAACTAAATTTTAAGAAGTTATTTACTAAATCCTCAGAAGTCGTTAACTAAATTCTAAGAAGCAGACTTCCTCAATTCGAAGAAGAGAAATACGATTATGTTTTTTTTTTAGTAAATTTTAACTAAACTTGAACTAAATTGTTATTTAAGAAATATGTCTTAAAAATAAAGATACGATTTGTGGAAAATTTCTTTGGCAGTAAGAATTTTTTTCCTTATATTAAAGAACTCCATTTAAAGAAAACTATGAACTAATTATAAGTAAATGAACTAATCTTTTTTCCTTAGATTTGTGGAAAATTTCTTTGGCAGTACGAATTTTTTTCCTTATATTAAAGAACTCCATTTAAAGAAAACTATGAACTAATTATAAGTAAATGAACTAATCTTTTTTCCTCATATTTAAGAAAACTTCTCATTTTTTAGTTAAATATAACATAATTTCATGATAAATTTTCAAAGACATTTTTTCCTCAAAGACATTTTTAAAGACATTTTTTCCGATGAATTTTTGATGAAAAAAATATAAAAATTCCTCGGAAAAAAATTTTTGGTGAAAAAAATTCCGCGAATTTATTTTTTTTTTGCAAAAAAACATTCCATTCTGTGTCCAATTCTTTTCAAATATGCCAACCAGCAACCAATTTAAAGCATTTTGTATTTTTAGGTTATATAGAATATACCAAAATTTTCGAGGTGTTCTTACATTTTAGTTCATAACTTTTGAACCGGTGCACTATAGGGAATTTTCTGTTATTTTCTGGCCAAAACTCCAAAAGTTGGGATATTGCCTCAAAATTTGGCAAGTTTATTTGGCGGTAAGTTTTAAGGCTCTGTATAAAAAATTGGCATGATCTGGCCTAATAAATCGTGTTTTTAATGCAATTTTGTAATATAATTTTGTCAATAATTTTTACATCCACGCCCACAAAAGGGGGCGGGCAAAAAAATAATTTTCCTAGTGCCTTTGGTCCAAGTGCAGGGCTTTGAACTTCTTGTGGCGTATTTTTTTGTTAATATTTAAGCAAATGTACAAAAAAAAATGTAAAATATGGGATTTTGCGTAGCTAGACTGAGTTATTTAAGGGGGAGTTTTTTTTCACATGTTCCAATTTTGCCCATTTACGAACTTGAACATCGTAAGACTATAAGACATATTCGTGCCAAACATCAGGTGGCTAGCTCTTTTGGTTTGGACAGCATCGTGCATTCCCCAGACAGTCAGTTCGACAGACGGTCGGACGGACATCACTAAATATCTTTTCCCCATGGAGCCGCATGGCTTAGCGGATGAATACATCTTACTCACAAAGAGTTTCCCAATACCTCATGGAGATATGGGAGTATGCAATTATATGCAAAAAAAGTAGCAGTCCACAAATATATTTGGTTTAAAAAATAAAAAAATTAATTAAATAGAAAAATTAAAAAAATATATAAATCAACATTTTTAACCTGTACTTTGTACAAAATATATTTATTTGCTCTATTGATAATTGAAATTAATTTCAAAAGATTTAATTACAGGATTTTAAGTACCTTAATTTTGTAATAAGTTATGTTCTCCAAAATTAAAAAAAAAAATAATAAAAAATTAAATTTTGTTTTTGACGCCTCCGTACTAGCGGTAAAAGAGTTTGGTGTACAAAAATATGTGTGCTAGCTTACTTTTATATAGTTTACTGTATAATGGCATCCGAAAAAAGTTTTTTTGAACACATCAAAAATGGACTTTTGGCCAACAATTCCTTATAAATTCCCTATAGTGCGGTGAACCGATTTCGCTCAAATGCAATTCCAAACTACTTAGGACAACAACAAGTAAATTTGCTTATTCTCAGTCATATATGTTTAATACTTTGGTCGTGATCACTATTTCCACAGATGGACAGACTGACATCGCTAGAATGTCTTAGAATCGATCACTGATCAATAATATATATACTTTATGGGGTCCCAGACCCATATTTTGATGAGTTAAAAACTTATATATACCCTCTATCACTAATTGTAAGTGGAGGGTATAAAAAAATATTCTAAAATCTATGACTTTTTCGATAGGAAAAATACTCAAAATCCAAGTCTTTTTATATAAAAATTACCATAGACTCTGAGAATTTTAGAAAAAGTATTCTGAGTATTTAAAAAAAATATCACAAAATCTAAAATAAGGTCTTAGATTCCATTTTTTTTTTTATTTGAAAAATGTCTTAGAATCTAAGACTTTTTTTGTAGGAAAAATTTCGGGGACTCAGACTCTAAGACTTTTTCTATGGGAAAAATGACTCAGAAACTAAAACATTTTTTTAGGAAAAAATTTCTTAGACTTCCTTATGAAAATATTTCTCAGAAAATATTTGACTATCTTAGACTTTTTCTAGGGAAAAGTTTCTCAGAAAAAAAAACTTTTTTAATAAAAAATTTTAAAAAGCATTAAATTCTTAAATTTTTCTAATCTTAGGTACTTTCTACGGAATAAGAGCTGGATCCGCGCCTGAAAGGGTGTAAAGAGGGGGAGGGGGTCATTTCATGTAGATTTATTGTTGTAGTAAATAAAGCAAAATTATACATACATATCCTTATACATTCATTGTAATAATAATCAAATATGGAAATGTCTACATATATAGAATCTTTACAGAATTGCTTTATTTCGCTATATTATTATTATTAATGTGTCATAATTTTTTTTTGCTCATAAAATTGCTTATCAATCGATTTTAAAACGTTTACATTATTATAAATTTTCCTTAAAATTTTCTTTTAAATGATTATTGTTCGGGAGTCCGTCGACGATAACTTAAGTTTATATGACATTTTTTTATGACTTTCTTATAGGAGAAGTGTCATAATCATAAACCACAAACCAACACACATCCATATGTTAGTAAAACACCCAAACTTAAATAGTATTTGTACTACCACTACACTAGCATTTTACCTCATCAAACGAAAACCTACAATAAATTTCTATCTTTCAACATTAGGGAGGCAGATCTGTTAGTAAACAAAAAGTCGTGAACTTTTTCGTATCGATAACTCTCTGCGACAGAAAAAAACACCTGTGATGCAATACTTCTATTTAGTAGGTGTTGTTGAGTGCAATAAGTGTGCAATAATAAATTGACTGGTACCCTGCGAGTAAGGGGACCAGTCGAAAATGGGTCCTATATTGGTACTTTTGTATAAATGGACCCGTCGCATTGCGTGGCGACATCCTAGATATAGGATCAGCGACGTATCCAGGAATTTGAAAGGGGGGGGCACAACTCCAAAATTTTTTGTCATTGCCTATTTATTTTTAACTACAATCCATCCCCCCCTTAACGGTTTTATCTTTATAAATAGAAAAAAAAATTATAGAAATCTCGTAATCTTTGTTCAGGAAAAATGTTTAAATCTAAGAATTTTCTTTTGAAAAACTAAATTTTTTGATGAAAATAATGTCTGATAAATTCTCAGATTCAGAGTTTTTTTTAAGAAACGGTTCTAGGAAACAATATGAAACCGAAAAGTGTCATTATCTGAAATGTTACATTGGAATTGGTATTTGCAATAAATATCAAAATCTTCTATTAATCACCTTTTCCAAAAATCCATTGAGTTAAAAAAAAAATTAAAAAATTATGTTTTATGACATACTTGACAACAATTTTCTTAAAAACCTGACGTGATGTAAAAATTTAGAAACTAGATTCAAAATCAAGATTAAAAGGTTAATCGAAAATGAAAGATTCACAATAAAGCTCCCAAAGATACAAAAAAAAAAGTTTTTTGTGAACTTTGACCTAAATTCTCTTAAAAATCTGTCGTGATGGACAAATTAAGAATCTAGATTCGAAATCAAAATCGGAAGGTTAATCGAAAAAAGTAGATGGCTCCAAATTTTTTACTCTTACCCAAAACATTAAATCATGATAATGTTTTGCTAAAGATTTGGTTGTACTTGCCAAAGCGAACTTTTTCAGAAAAAATAATGTTATATCGAGGGCCTATATTCAAAACCCTCTATCTTCCATTTTCACGAAAATGACTTTTTGATGGCAAAATATTCAGTAAAACGGCCCTCATCTATGGTGTAAAATTCAGAACAAAAATATTTTTTTTTGCTATTTTATTTGCATTTTTGGTTTTCTCTATCTCTTACACAATTAATTTTTCTGAATGCAAAACCCTCTATCTTTTCAAATAATTAATTCATAAATATTTTTTTTTGAATAATTTCATCATGCATTACATGTTCTCATACTAATTTTTGCATGCTGCACATGAATTTGTCAACAAAATTCCAGAACCACGGTTTGGTCCACTGATGCTAATTTTTTCTGAAAATTCTTGTTTGACTTTTTTGAAAAATTTGGCTCAAAATTTGGATGTCTTGTGTACATTATGAAACAAAAATTTTAATCTTAAAAATCCCGATGCTGATCAGCATCTGTGGACCAAAATCGCGTTTTTAATTTTTTTATTATTTTTTACATAACATACTCAACAGTTTGTCAACTTTTGAGACGAATTCGGTAAAAAAATAATTTTTGTCTTAAAATCCGCATCTGTGGACCAAAATCGCGATTTCGGAATTTTTTATTAGCCGTTATCATTAATAAATTACGTTAAAAATTTAACGATGTCGTAAATGAAATCATAATAATCAATTTTTATTAAAATGCAAAACCCTCTATCTGATCATTTTTATTCATGTACTTAATATTTTTGAGAAACAAAACCCTCTATCTATCCTCTAAAACCCTTAATAGTGCAAAATTTTAAAAACGAATCATATGTGAGATTCAGTAGTTGATTTAAAAAAATATTGTAGAATATCGAATTTTAATTACTCTAATAATACGCGAAATAAACAGTTTTTTGGCTCTCCTGAAAAGTAGTGTTTTTTAGATAGATGGTTTTGAATATAGGCCCTCGATATTCATTTGCCATTCCATGCAAAACGAATTGAAATATCGGTCAAGAACTAAGACATTCTAAGCTATATAAGTACATGCGTGCATCTGGTTGTGGAAAGCGTGATGCAGTCCAAACCAAAAAAGCTTCACTTTTTGAGTCGATTTAGCGATGTCCGTCTGTCCGTCCGTCCGTCCGTCCGTCTGTCCATGTAAACGATGTAAACACGATACAGGTCGCAATTTTTAATCAATTGACTTGAAATTTGAAACTTAGGCCTCTTTTTGCCCAAGGACGAAATTGGAAAAAATCGGTCCATATTTAGACCTAGCCCCCATTCAAAGGTCCTCTTTAGTTTTGATTTAAATGACTCTAATAGCCGCAATTTAATAGGCAGGTAATTATGTTTTGTCCACATTTGAAGAAATCGGACCAGTTCTTCTTGTAGCCCCCATACAAACCACCTTCCCCATATTCACATAAAGCTTTCAAATTTCATGAAAATAGAAAATATTTAATTAAAATTCTGTTTGTGTATGTTAAACGCGTACTTTAATAACCTTATCAAATCTGATTATCATCGAACTTAGGTCACATGTGGAAATTTCGCCCGATATACAGTTGAAGCGATTTATTGTCAACAAAAAGAAGTCTATTCCACTCAAATTTGATCAGTGAGTGCTTTTTACACTTCCCGAGTAAAAAAATTGATATGACACAATATATAATTTAATATGGGTTCGTGTATATTTTGATATAATCTTATACGAAAAATGGTTTCATAAGATTTGATCGAATAATATCACAGTGATACAAAATCGAACTTTCGGAATCGGAATGGGATGAAACCAAAAGCAAATGAAAGCTGACGTTTTCCATAACAAAACCCTTAAGGCTTTTTTTTAGGTCAGAGCTAGATTTTATTTTACACGCATTTAAAATTGGTGATTTTAAAGCATTTAAAGTTTTTGTGTACTAAACGTGTCCAACTTTAAAGACCCCTGGTGGTGCCCTTATTGGACATGTAGGGTCCAGTTTCCAAACTTAAGCTCAAAATTACTTCAGCTATGACTGGTATGAATTTTGCTGCAATCGGTCCAGTACCTATTTTCTGAATAGCCAAATTATTAAAATACACCATGTACACCGTTGCGTATGATTGTTATTTAAAGGCAATTATTAATATAAATCACTGGACACCGTTGCGTATGATTGTTATTTAAAGGCAATTACAATATTAATCATTCGCCACTAATACAGTTTTCAAGCATTTATTATTGTAATTATAATAAAAGTGAACTAATTTCAAATGCGTGTAAAACAAAATCTAGCTCTGAACTAGAAAAAAGCATTGAGGGGTTTGTTATGGAATATGTCAACTTTCATTTGCTTTTGGTTTCATCCCATTCCGATTTTGGGTGTTGCACTGTGTATCTAATAATATCAGTTTATATAACTTTATATCGACTTTGATACGAGTTTTGGTCTAATCCAATAATATAAAATTATATCCAATTATATTAAAATTTATACAATTTTAGAAATCCGATATTTTTTTTTTAGATTTTAATAAAAAGTTGAAAAATTAAAATAATAAAAATAAGTTGTTCTTTGAAAAAAACTTAGAAAAATTTCAAAAAATCGAGTCATGTTAAATTTTATATAAAACACTTAGAAAATATTTTCAAAAAACTTTGTCCTTGGAAAAAACTTAAAAAAATTTGAAAAAATGGAGTTATATAAAAGTTTATATAAAACACTTAGAAAATATTTTCGATAAAAAAAATGTTCCTTGAAAAAAACAGAAAAAATTTAAAAGATGGAGTCATATAAAATTTTATATAAAACACTTAGAAAATATTCGTGATAAAAAAGTGGTGCTTGGAAAAATCTTAGAAAAATAAAAAAATATGAAGTCATATGAAATTTTATATAAAACACTTTGAAAATATTTGCGATAAAAATATGTTCTTGGAAAACACTTAAAAAAATTAAAAAATAATGGAGGCATATAAAATTTTATACAAAACACTTAGAAATTTAAAATGATGCATGGGACCAGATGTTACAACATATAGTTATGTATGGCGATATCTTAAAAAAATCCCACATCAAAATTTATTATATAAATTTATCTTGCAATACATAGTGTCACACATGATCATATATCAAATAATATGACTATATAAAAGTATATAAGATCATATTAAATTATTTTTACTCGGGTCTAGAAAATTTACTATAACTTAAAAAGGGCATTGTGGAGGGTATTCATAGATTCGGCCAAGTCGAATTTAACTTTTCTACTTGTTTTTCAATAACTACATTACGTTTTATTAACCAACTGGTGAAAAACGTTTTTATTCACCAGCATTTAAAAAATTATCCAAGTTACAAGCGAAGTTACAAACCTTTTTGGTCCCAAAAATACGTTTTGAACTTCTCTATTTGCTATAAAAGCAGTTAAATTAGTACAAAAAAAGTGTTCGAAAATATCAAATATTTCGACTCTAAAAAACCGGTTTCTCTAATAACTCGAAAACCGTTTTTTTTTTAACCGGGAAAAATAAAAAAAAAAAAACAGTTAATCGAATAATTCGGAAACCGGTTTTGACAACACAATTTTCAGATACTTTTAATGTTTCTTACTTTTTAAATACCACCCAAATAATAAATGTATGAAAAATTCATCACTTAAAACTTTTATTGTTTCTTTATATAGATATTTCTTTTTTTTAATAAACATAAAATATTTACTATATTTTACTATCTATTAGGGTATTCAATTAATCGAGGTTTTGGTTTAATCGGTTAATCGAGCAAATAATTAATCGGGGTTGAGATTTAATCGGTTAATAATCGGATAAATTTGAATTATTCGGTTAACCGAATAATATAAATTTAAAATTTAAATTGAATATAAAACCAAGAATTGTATGTACACAGAAAAAAATAAAAAAAATATTTAATTAAAAAATTCGTAGATTTAATTAAAAAATTAATTAAATCCGGACCAATCACTAAAATGCGCAAATAAATTAAAAATATTTGTATGTCGTTAATTAAAAATAAATGGATATTTATTTAATTAAAAACTTAATACTATAAATTAAAAAATTTAATTAAAATTAAAAAAAAAAATAATTAAAATTTTAATTGTATAAATTAAAAAAAATAATTAAAAATATTATATTAAAAAAAAAAATAATTTGTAAAAACATTCTTTTTGAATAAAATAGTTTAAAAAAAAAATATTTCTTCAAACTTTACCAAATTTATTTATGCCGTAAAGACATAGTCAGTGAGATGATTATAAACCTTTCATATTCATACACATAAAACTATAAACAAAATGAGAATTCAAAAACCTATGTGAAAAATAAAAAAAACTTTCAACAAACTTTTTTTTTTGTATGTAATACAATGCAAGAGAAAAACACACACTCGCACACACACGGAAAACAAAACAAAAAAAATAAGTAAAGCTAGAAATTTAATTAAACATTTAATTATATAAATTAAATACTTAATTAATATTAAATTTTGAAAACAATTAAAATATTAATTAAAATAAAGTTAAAAATTTAATTAATCAATTAATTATATAAATTAAAAGTTTAATTAACATTAAATTAAAAAACAATTAAAATTTTAATTAAAATAAAATATACGATATTATTTTCTGTGTACTTTAAAGAAATCTATATCCGCTATGGCGAAGCTTTAAATACCCTCTATAATGTTAGCCCAAATAAAGAATTTTTGTTTGGCAACCTGAAAAATTACCCCAATCTAAATTGGCCCTAATTCAATGCGAAAAAATGTAAAAAAATAAAGTAATTTTTGTAAAAAGCTAAAATTCACCCAAATTTCTGCCGGGATTAGATGCTCCTCTAATAGAATTTGAATTCGGTACTAAAAATACCAACAAAAAAATTGGTTGGTTTCCAAATTTGTTTTCTTTTTTGTTTTAGGGCCGAAATTGCAATAATTTTATCGGTCAATATCTCCGTAATAAAAAAAGTCATCTTAAGGATTGCAAAAGTATTTTTAGATGTGCTGAACTAATTATACATCATAAAATAATTCGCTGTTTTATAAGGTCCCGGACATTGCGAATAACTGAGTTTATGCAGTACTGTCAATCGAAAATCTAAATATCTCAAAATGAGATAAATTTTAGACCTAAACTTCTTTCAGCAGAACCGTAATTCAAATTAAAAATGAAACATCAAAATGCTAAATAAAGCAAAAAAAATAAGTAAAATTACTAAAAAAAAAGAGATTTCGGTTAATCGGTTAATCGACACAAATTAATCGGTTTATTTGTTATTTGAAAATTGACAATTTTAAATTATTCGAACAGTTAATCGACCAAAATTAATCGGTTAACCGATTAACGGTTAATCGATTGAATACCCTACTATCTATGTATATGACTGACTACTACTGCATCCAATAGAAATGCTATAAAACTCTATTGTAATCTTCATTTCTAATAAGGATTCAATGGTGTTTTGTATCCTTTTTTTCCAGGAATAAAATAATCCATTGTGTTGAGTGAATTGCATGGTTTGACAGTTTGATCAAAATAAAATTTATCATTTTTCATTTATATATTTATTATGTATCGCTTTATATGCATTTCATCAAACATATTGTTGGTACATTGCAATTTCATGTAAATAATTTATTGTATTTTACACACATATGATGAAAGTTTATGCATCATTTAATCCTTTTTTTACATCTTTGCAATATTTAATAACTCATGTGAAAATAATAAACAACTTGTTTATTTTTTGTAATTTGCAAAATATTTAATTTTATTTAATTTAAATTTCATAAGAAAATTAAATTTTAATTTGCTTGAGCTTTTACGAAATTTAATTATATTTAAATTTAATTTTCATTATTTGAAAATTAAATTTCAATTAAGATTTTCTGAATTTCAATTGGGATATTCTGAATCTCAACTGAGTTGTTCTGAATTTCAATTAAGCTATTCTGAATTTTAATTGCGCTTCAATTGAGGTGTTCATAATATTAGTTGAACTTCGATTGGGTTTTTCTTTTGAACATCAATTGAGTTTTTCTGAGATTTTAATAAAGATTTTATGAATTTGGACTTTTCTGAATTACAACTGTACTCTTCTAAATTTTATTCAATTACGCTTTTTTGAACTTCATTTAAAATTTCGTAATTGAAATCCAAATTCCCAGAAATTGTTTAATTTAATATTATTGAAAAAAGTGATGTTAAACAAAAAATCAATTAATTTATTTGTCAATATAATTAAATTGTTTGTTTATACAACAAAGTTTACAAAAAAACGTTAAGGTATGTTTTATGTATAGGAGGGCCACTTTTACTAGGTAGCCGTTTTCGATCAGATCAAAAAAGTGCAACGGTCCATTTAGGTAATCCTATAGTAAGGTTTTGAATGAACGTTCGTATGACAAAAGCTATTCAGAAACTGGAAGTAAGCATTTTGAAAACTATTTCAAAGATATTTTTTAAAAGTATTTTGGCCATTAAAACATGTATTCATTTTGAATGACTTCCCTTTTTTACTGTGTATATGAATGTATGTTGCATGCACGTACAAATGCAACATCCTTTAAAAATGGTGCGTTTGTTTGAAGTTGTATTCAATAGAACAAAAAAACATGGTGCAACGAGACGTTGGAAAACTCAACAAATGCACAAGGATTAAGTGAGTTTTAGTAGAAAGGCGCCTGAAAGTCTTATAACAAATATAGTTACGTGCACTCAAAGAAAAATTCTACATATCCGGTGATGATAAAAAAATGCTTGATGAAAAAAAAAAGTTGACAAGAAAATTTTTGGTGGAAACAAAAAAAAAAATAATTAAAAAAATAAATATGAAAAAAAAATTATGACAAAAAAAAATATTGATGAAAAAAAAAATATTGACAAAAAAAATATTGTCTAAAAAAAACAACATTTTTGATGAACACAATCAAATTATTGAAAAATATGTATGAAATTTTTTTTTTTTTTGATAAAAAAAAAAATATGAATGGAAAAAAAATTATGAAAAAAAATATTGATAAAAAATATTGATGACATTAATATTGATTAAAAAAAATATTGATTAAAAAAAAAATATTGATAAAAATAATATTGATGAACAAAAAAATTAATGAAAAACAATTATGTTTATTTTTGGTGAACATTTTTTTATTCACCACGAAGTGAAATATTATCCAAGTTACAAACCCAAGTTACTAAAATGTTCATTGCATACACTTTAAGGAAGAGCTTTTATCATATTTATACAAAGTTTTTTATAAATTTAACGACATTATTTTGTCAGTGTATACACAAGTTGAGTAATATATCTTTTTTTATAACCGACCATATCCGATGCTACTTAAGGTAAATGTTAAAAATTCTCGATATCTACACCATTTACAGATAAAAAAATTATAATTTGAAGATTCTTCTTTTAATTCAAAAAATACCAATTTGAATTCGAAAAAGGTCAATAATAATTCGAAAAATATCAATTGTTCTTTTAAAAAGTTCAATTGTAATTCGAAAAAGATCAATTGTAATTCAAAACACATTTGTAATTGGAAGATCAACTGTTATTCGAAAAAGATCAATCGTAATTCGAAAAAAATCAATTGTAATTCAAAACAGATCAATTGCATTTCGATAAAGATCAATTGTCATTCGAAAAAGATCAATGGTTATTCGAAAAAGTGAGAGTGTTAAATTCTGCTGAATCTTTTATACCCTTCAATATGTAAAAAATTAAAAAAAAATTGGAGGGGGCGTTTTTTTTCTTTTCGGGGTGGTGAGCAGGGAGTTAGGAGACTCCTTGCCCCTTCGAAATACGGTTACAATTTCATTTGATTCTGGTTTGTGCAAGGTATTACAATTTTATCATTATTTTAAAAATTGGTAGTTTGTTCCATTACTCAAACTTCTTTTACTCATAACTTCTTCAATAATGGTACAAATTTCAAATTTTTTTTTTCAAAATTTTTGTTTTTTACGTACTTTTAAAAAAAATCCAAAAAAATTCTTAAAAGTGATTTAGAATGCTATTTTTATGTTTTAAAATTTAAATCTCATTTTTGAAAATGTTTGTACTCTTTGATTTTTTTTGAAATTTTTTTGTGTAAAACTTTTATTGATTCTAAAAATTTTTTGGCCAGTAGGATTGTGGGATAATGATTATTACTATTTCCTAAAATTTTTTGAAAAAATTTTATTGTAATTTTCCAATCTTAAAATCATTTCTACTGCTCCAATGGTGCTTATTAGAGGGGTCATTTATAAGACCGACCCCATTAATTTTTACGTCTTAGCATTTCTTCGGAACAAATTAATACCCTATCTCCAATTTCTGAGGGGGCTCCCACACAAAATGACATTTTTAAATATTTGCTCCAACCGCTCTAACTGCCCTAAGAGTGCCCTTAGATCAATAAAGCATATGATCGACCCACAATATTTTTTTAGTCCAAACATTTTCTCTGAACACAACTACCCTCTATCTTTAACTATTAAGGCGGTCCCCATACAATTTTTTTTAATTTTTTGTAAATTTGTTTTATCTAATTAGCTTCTAAAGGTGCGTCCAAGAGGGGTCATTAGTAAGACCGAGCCCCATTTATTTTTACCCTCCAACATTTTTGTAAAACATACCTACGCCCTATCCCCACTCCCTAAGTAGGCTCCCATGCAAATTACAGTTGGAGCAAATTTTATAAAAATGTAATTCTGAATGGAAGCCTACTTAGGGAGTGGAGATAGGGCGTAAGTATGTTTTACAAAAATGTTGAAGGGTAAAAATAAATGGGGGTCGGTCTCAGTAATGACCCCTCTCGAACGCACCATTGAACCGGTAGAAGCTGATTAAATAAAACAAATTTACAAAAAATAAAACCAATTGTATGGGGACCCCTTAATAGTTAAAGATAAAGGGCAGGTGTGTTCATAGAAAATGTTTGGACTAAAAAATATTGTGGGTCGGTCATACATTTTATTGCTATAAGGGCACTCTTGGGGCAGTTCGAGCGGTTACATACACTCAAAAAAAACCTTGTAAAATTATAAGAAAAGTTTGTAACTTTGTTTTTTTTGCTACCTCCTATTTGAAAAAAATTCCTTGTTATTTTACAAGTTTTTTACCAATAACTTTGTAATTTCACACGCTTTTTACCAATAAAATTCTAAACAATTTTTTGACGCGATAAAACTTACAAGGAGGTTTTGTAACTTTTCTAGATTTTTTGCTACCACCTATTTTACGAGAATTCCTAGTAAAAATTACGAGCTTTTTGTAATTTTCAAGATTTTTACCAAAAAATTGTAAATTTACAACGAAATAAACCTTACAAGGAATTCTCATAAATTTACTAGATTTTTTTGTAAAAAACCTTGAAAATTTGTAAAATTGCAAAAAGAAATGTAAATTTCGATCAAAACTATTTTGTTAAAAAACAAGGAAAACTGTCAAATATTAGTAAAATGGGATTACGAAAATGTTTCTAGTAATATGACAAGGTTTTTTGTGTGTAGTGTTACTTAATACAATTTTAAACTTTGATGAAATATCAGTGTGAATTTATTAAATAAAGTTTTAAATGGTGTATTTCTTATGTGTGGTGTACGTTTAGTTAAATTAGGGTGGCAGCGAAAAGTTTGGAGGACATTT
Organism: Pegoplata infirma; assembly: GCA_963921195.1. Taxonomy (NCBI): domain Eukaryota; kingdom Metazoa; phylum Arthropoda; class Insecta; order Diptera; family Anthomyiidae; genus Pegoplata; species Pegoplata infirma. The sequence goes on along the minus strand of OY992536.1, from coordinate 229,903,530 downwards.
TTTTTATTGAATACATCCCAGCGGAATATTGTACCACATGGTCTTAAACTTATGTAAACCAGATTTCAGCCAAATCGGAAAACTTTAACCCGTGCCCCATTATGGGTAAATTCACAAGGTAAAAAAATCCATTCAAGCAAAAAATTATTTTGTATGCCCTCCAACCACAGTATGGGGGTATACTCACTATATCGCATCGAAATATCGGTCTAGGACCCCATAAAGTATATATATTATTGATCACTGATCGATTCTAACAATAAGACATTTTAACGATGTCCGTCCTTCTGTCTGTGGAAGACACGATACAGCCCAAAATAAAAGAGCTAGACTCCTGAAATTTATCACAAATACTTCTTATGGTCATAGGCTGGTTAGTTTGGAGATGGGCAAAATCGGACCAGGGGGAAAAAAGCTCCCCCTTGAGGAACTAAACCATCCTCTGAAAAACAACATATTTTTACATGACTTTTTGTGTTTTTGTTTAACAAATGCAACATTTTTATGCCTCAAGAAGCTCAAAATTCTGCATTTGGACCCGGGCGATTAAAAAATATCGTTTTCTTAGCCCGCCACCTTTTGTGGGCGTGGATTAAAAAAGTTGTTAAAATAATGATAAACTTGTATATCTTAAGTGCAAAAAGAATAAGATAGAATTTTTAAACATATATTTCGAGGGGAAATTTGCCCCCTAATGACCACTGCCGACCATCCCCCACACTCAAAAAAAAAAAAAAAACGACTCTAGATTTTTTTTGCATGTATAAGCACTGTGCTTTAAATTATTGAACATTGAAAAACAACTCATTTGAAATATATCAAAAAGAAAAGAATTAATAAAAATTATTATTGTTCCAACCAATTTGAAAACATTAAGACGTCTTGAATTTTAATTTGGAAATCCTTACAAAAGCAGCGGTGGGATAAACATTAAATCATTATGCCAAGAGATAACAGAAAACGTAGCGTTTATACAAGAGAATTATCCGACAGATTGGTCGGCTTGGAAAGGGAAATTTCTGAGATAAGAGAATTGCCTCCGAATGATGCAATTCCTTCGGGGACCATAACGGAAGGTGGTGATGAAAATGCTCTAGACCATGATGAAATGACAATGCGTATAAATGCTTTGGAAAGTTTGGTCAAATCCATGAACGAAAGACAACAAATTGTGCCTAGAACCAACACATTTAAAATTGACTGTATTCCCGAATTTGAGCCGGGCATGCTTAATCTACCCGCATCAAGTTGGTTACAAAAAATTGATCAAATCGGTGAATTGCATGGTTGGGATGAGAAGTTTAAAATTTTTGCTATGCAGAATAGATTAAAAGGTTTGTCACGAATTTGGTTTGACAATTTAAACCATTATGAATCGTCGTGGCAAGATTGGAAAGATTTATTTCTCAAGTCATTTCCGGATCATCAGGATTTTGCGGAAAATCTTAGAAGATTAGTTAATCGTATGAAATCACCAACAGAATCTATGGCAACTTACTATTTTGAAAAGAAAATGTTGGCTGATGTCTGCAAAATAACTGGCTCAAATGCTGTGTCATGTCTAATTGATGGTCTTCCTGCTGGAAGTTTGCAAGTAGGTGCTAGAGCTGGCCGTTTTCTAACTCCAGAAGATTTGTTTGGACATTATTTGTCCACATTTCCAAGTGTAACAGAACCTCAGGTTAAGAACAGAAGAATTGAGGGCCGAACCATTACGGTTGCTAAGGAAGATGATGGTGACAAGATGAAAAAAATTATCTGTTTCAATTGCAAGAAGGATGGACATTATGCAAATAAATGTCAAAATCCAAGAAAAAGATGTGACAACTGTAAAAAATCGGGTCATTTGACTCGAGATTGTCTAAGAGCCAAAGGTAAATCTTCAATTTTGGTAGTAAAAAATGAGGACAAAATTGAAAGTCAGAAAAATTGCTACTTTATGAAGTGTAGAATAGAAGATATTCAATTTGAAGGTTTTATTGACACTGGTAGCTCAGTAATACTTATCAGAAAATCAAGTGCAAGTTTATTGAGGAAAACAGTTGAATCTTGCAACATACAGGTTGTTGGATATGGTGGGTCGATAATACCAGTAATTTCGAAAATAGTGGCAAGGCTAGAAGTAGATTTAGCTTCCGCGGTGGTACACACAAAAAAAAAATATAAAAAAAATGTGTACGTTTTGGGGATAATACAACCTATAAAGTGGTTTTGGATAACTTACCAAAGTTTTTGCTCTAAAAAACTTAGGTAAATTATCCAAAACCACTTTATAGGTTGTAATTAAACCAAAAACTGGCACATTTTTTTTAAATTTTTTTTGTGTGTAGATTTATTTATTGTCCCTGATTGTGCTCAAAAATTTGATATTTTGGTTGGGCAACCTTTTATTAATTCTTCTAGTGTAATGATGGTAGTTAATAATAATGTAGTTAGCTTGTTGCCTAGAGAAGATAAAATTTTTCCTGATTTAAATGGGATGTTAAAGGAAAAATTTTCGCTTTGGGTTGACAAAACGGTAGTAATACCAAAGGGACATGCTAATTTTGTTGAGGTTTTGACTGAACAGTGTCCTAGTTCATGCTTTTATTTGGAAGAATTAAATGTTAATAAACCAAATGAAGAATATAGAATTTTAAGAGGTGTAATCGGAAAACAAGGAGTTGTTTTTGTGGAAAATCATTCAAATAATAATATTACGTTTGGAAAGGGAAGTCGTTTGGGTAGAGTATTTCCTTGTCAATTGGATGACACAATTGAATACCCAAATCTGATGGTAAATTCGTCCGAATTAAAAGAATTTACTAGGGAAGATATAATACCCCAAGCGAAACATTTAGATGAAATTGACATGGCACGGTTGCTAAATTTACTTAACAAATATAGAAACTGTTTTGCACAAGACTTTTCTGAGCTGGGTAGTATAAAAGACGTACAGATGAAAATTACATTAAATGATGAGATTCCAATATCGTATAAACCTTATCGAATGTCGTGGTCTGAGAGAGAAGTCGTTCGAGATATGATAGATGAATTAAAGGCAGCTAACCTTACTCAAGATTCGTCATCATCGTATTCCAGCCCTATTCTTTTGGTGAAAAAGAAAACAGGGGAATACAGGATGTGCATTGATTTCAGAGCTCTGAATCGGAAAACTCTTAAGGAAGTGTTTCCAATGCCGAGAACAGATGATGAGATAGACAGATTAAGGGGAAGCAGATTTTTTACTAGCCTTGATTGTGCTAGTGGGTACTATCAAATCTTGATGGATAAGGACTCCTCTCATAAGACTGCTTTTATCACACCGGATGGACATTACGAATTTTTAAGAATGCCATTCGGGTTGGTAAATGCTCCTGCTGTTTTCCAAAGGACCATGAATAAAGTTCTTGGAAATTTGAGATTCACGACAGCTATGGTTTATATGGATGACATTTTAGTTCCGTCTGATTCTATTGATAAACGGTTTCAAAACTTGGAAACAATTTTGGAAAGATTATTAAGTAACGGTGTCACATTAAAATTAAAGAAGTGTTTCTTTTTACAGAATAAAATACAGTATTTGGGTTTTGAGATTAATGCTGATGGCGTAAAACTAGGAAGTGATAAAATAAATTCTGTGTTAAAGTTTCCTGCTCCTAGTAATGTTCATGAAGTACGACAATTTTTAGGGTTAACGAGTTATTTTAGGAAATTTATAAAGCAGTATTCTTTGATAGCAAGACCTATACAAAACTTAGTGAAAAAAGACGTACCTTTTATATGGGGAAAAGATGAACAAAATGCATTTGACGAATTAAAGGAAAAATTGACAGTTCGTCCAATTTTAGTTTTGTACGATAGAAATGCACATACGGAATTACATACGGATGCGTGTAAGTGGGGTGTGGGGGCAGTTTTACTGCAGGAGCAAGTTGACAGAACTTTAAAACCTGTTGCTTATTTTAGTCACTCAACGACAAAGGAGGAGCAACGGTACCATTCTTATGAATTGGAGACTTTAGCAATAGTTTATGCTTTAAAACGTTTTAGGGTTTACTTACTTGGAATTGAATTTAAAGTAGTAACCGATTGTTCCTCTTTACGGACAGCTTTTACGAAAAGATATCTTGTTCCTCGGATTGGAAGATGGTGGTTAGCGTTGCAGGAATTCAATTTCACAGTCGAATATCGACAGGGTTGCCAAATGGCTCACGCAGATGCGTTAAGTAGGAATCCAATAAAAGGTGATGATTTGGAAGTTGAAGTTTTTCGCGTGGACATTACGGAAACGGATTGGGTGTTAGCAATGCAGCTGAATGACGATAGGTGTAAATTTCTTATCGAAACGCTTGGGAGATCTCCGGCAGATAAGGAAGAAAGACAAATACACAAGGAGTATGAATTAAAACGAGGTAGATTGTATAGAAAAACGAGCAATGGTATTAGGTGGGTGGTACCAAAATCGTCGAGAAGGGAAATTGTTTTTAATCATCATGATAAGCTTGGACATTTTTCTGTTGATAAGACTATTTCTTCCATACGGGAAAAGTATTGGTTCCCGGATATGAAAAATTACATTAATCGGTACATCTCATGTTGCTTGTCGTGTTCATATAACAAAACATTATCTGGCAAACAGGTTGGATTTTTGCATCCTATAGAAAAATTTAATGTTCCATTTGATACCATCAATATTGACCACATTGGTCCGTTTACAAGAAGTGTTCATAGGAACATGTACTTAATTGTAATTGTAGATGGGTTTACAAAATATGTAATGTTGAAACCTGTCCAAAGTACTAAGGTTGAACCATTTATTAAGTTTCTGGAAGAATTTGTGAGAATATTCGGAGTTCCTAGGAGATTAGTTTGTGATAGGGCTAGTACGTTTACGTGTCATAAGTTTATGAGCGTTACTCATGAATATGGTATTAAGGTGATTCATAATGCTACCGCCACACCAAGGGCAAATGGTCAGGCGGAAAGATATAATAGGACAATTTTATCAGCTATAAGTTCCACCGTCAAGGAGGAAAATAGATGGGATGAGTGTATTTACGATATACAGTGGGGATTAAATTCGACGGTAAATAAATCCACTGGCAAAATTCCAAACGAACTTTTATTTGGATTCCTACCTAGAGGGAAAGAAGATTCATATCTGTGTAATGAAGTCTCGGAGAACCAGGTAAAAGACGTTTTAGTCTGCCGTACACAGAAAAAAATAAAAAAAATATTTAATTAAAAAATTCGTAGATTTAATTAAAAAATTAATTAAATCCGGACCAATCACTAAAATGCGCAAATAAATTAAAAATATTTGTATGTCGTTTATTAAAAATAAATGGATATTTATTTAATTAAAAACTTAATACTATAAATTAAAAAATTTAATTAAAATTTAAAAAAAAAATAATTAAAATTTTAATTAAAAAAATTAATTAAAAATATTATATTAAAAAAAAAATAATTTGTAAAAACATTCTTTTTGAACAAAATAGTTTAAAAAAAAATATTTCTTCAAACTTTACCAAATTTATTTATGCCGTAAAGACATAGTCAGTGAGATGATTTTATAAAGTTGATTATAAACCTTTCATATACATACACATAAAACTATAAACAAAATGAGAATTCAAAAACCTATGTGGAAAATAAAAAAAACTTTCAACAAACTTTTTATACTACTATGTATTTTTTTTGTATGTAATACAATGCAAGAGAAAAACACACACTCGCACACACACGGAAAACAAAACAAAAAAAAATAAGTAAAGCTAGAAATTTAATTAAACATTTAATTATATAAATTAAATACTTAATTAATATTAAATTTGAAAACAATTAAAATATTAATTAAAATAAAGTTAAAAATTTAATTAAACAATTAATTTTATTAATTAAAAGTTTAATTAATATTAAATTAAAAAACAATTAAAATTTTAATTAAAATAAAATATACGACATTATTTTCTGTGTAATCAGGCTAAAATGTCAATAGAAAAGGCACAGACTTATCAGAAACAAAAATATGACCAAAAAAGACGTAAGAGCCAAATTTATCGAGAAGGTCAACTAGTGTTGGTGAGGAAAACTAAATTGGTGGAGGGGAATCGAAAATTACTTCCTAAATTTAGTGGTCCTTATGAAATTGTAAAATATTTAGGAAACGATAGATATGTTATTACACTAAGAAAATTATGTCATTAACTGTTTGTAGGTTATTTTAAAAAGTAATCAGTAAAGTTATTTTAAAAGAAAAATCATTAATTTTATTATGGACTTCTTATTTTCTACTGTTTCTGTAGTTTAAAAAAAATAATTTACTGTATTAAAAACGAATTTTCTGTTACATTTAATTTCGACAGTAAAAAATTTCTTCTGTAGTTTTACTGTTTTTCAATACAAAATAACTGAATATTCACTAGTTTTTTAATGTTTTGGTTAGTCATTAAATTAATATTTAAAATTGACTGTATTGTGTTTTTATTTTAAAAGAAAAAACACTGGAATGGTTTTTAAATAAAAGTTCATTTGTTTTAAGTGAATATTCACTGGAATTTACCTACACAATTCTTTGAGTGTAGAGATTTACCAGGGTCCCACAGGTCTCAGAAACCATATGAGGGTGTAACTTCCTCGGATAAAATAAAGCTTTATGAATCATTTGAGTGTGATTCTAATTGATATCAAGGCATTTAATATATTTTTGTTTTTATACCCTCCACTTAGTGATAGAGGGTATATATAAGTTTGTCATTCCGTTTGTAACTCATCGAAATATCGGTCTGGGACCCCATAAAGTATATATATTCATGATGCCCGATCGATTTTAAGACATTCTAGCGATGTCCGTCTGTCCGTCTGTCCGTCTGTCTGTCTGTCTGTCTGTCTGTGGAAAATGCTCTCGCCGACAAAATATTGCACAGAGATGACTGAAGCTTAACATATTTATTGGAAGTTCTCCCGAGAAGTTTGGTATTGCATTTGAGCGATATCGGTTCAGCGGTTCAAAAGTTATGAACGAAAATGTAAGCACACCTCAAAAATTTCAGTACATTCAACATAACCTAAAAATACAAAATGCTTTAATTCGGCTTCTGGTTGACATATGTTAACATAATTGAACAACAAATGGTATTTAAACAAGTACGAACATATTTTTTGACAAAAAAGAAAAAAATCGCGGATTTTTTTTTACCAAAATTTTTTTTCGCGGAAATTTTTTTTTTAATTTTTTTTTTTCAAAAGTAATTTCCTTTTAAATACAGTTGTTTGCAATAATCTTTTTGAAATTGTGGAGGGTATCACTACATTCGGCAAGGCCGAATTTAACTTTTTTACTTGTTTTATTTATTGTTGATATAATAGTGATATAATTAATTACAGATGCTTCACGAGGACGTGAATAAGGCCGAGTTATAAGCACTGTGCTTTAAATTATTGAACATTGAAAAACAACTCATTTGAAATATATCAAAAAGAAAAGAATTAATAAAAATTATTATTGTTCCAACCAATTTGAAAACATTAAGACGTCTTGAATTTTAATTTGGAAATCCTTACACATGTTGTTGACACGATAAAATTTACGAAGAGGTTTCGTAATTTTACTAGATTTTTTGCTACCTCCTATTTTACGAGAATTCCTAGTAATTTTACAAGCTTTTTACCAATAATTTGGAAATTTTACAAGATTTTTACCAATAAAATTGTAAATTTAAAGTTTTTTGGCGCGATTTAAATTACAAGGAATTTTCGTGAATTTACTAGAATTTTTTGTAAAATTATCTTGGAAATTTGTAAACTACAAAAAAAATTGTAAAATTAAAAAAAAAAATGTAAATTTCTATTTGTTAAAAAACAAGGAAAACTGTCAAATATTGGTAAAATGGAATTACAAGACTTATCCTAGAAATTTAACAAAGTTTTTTTTGTGTGTTTCTGAAAATCTGAAACTCCAAAGTTAAAATTTCGCTGTCACCCTAGTGTATATAAACGACTTCTTTTTTTTCAAAATATTGTAGCATGCTTTTAAGCAAAAAAAAAAAAATTAACTGTTTATGGAGTAGATATAATAAGAAAAATGAAAGAAAATTTTTATTGAATTATTGTTACATTGGCGTCCTAAAAATTCTATTGTGTTACGCACTTCTTAGCATAATAAATTTCAAAGTTCAGTGAAAAAGGAAAAAATCTTGTAGTTTTAGCAAAAATTTGAATTATTTCCCTATAAAACGATTATAAATCAAATAAAAACAAAAGAAAAGAGTTTTTCTTTTGTAAGGTATTCAAACATTCTTCTTTTTTTATGGCAAAAAAAAAACTGAAAAAAATTCATTATTTTTGTATGGTACCCACCTTATTCTATCGTACATTTTCTCTATATAAAAAAAAAAATATTGTAATCTTTCAAATAATGAAATTAATCTTGATTGCTTGAGTTTTTTTTTCTGTGCTCTTTCAAACATGTGTAGTATATTTTCATGCTTATCGAATGAAAGACAATCAATTAAAATCTTGTCGAATTAAATGCTTGCTTGACTAAAACTAATTATGCAATTTTCTACATTCTAAATATTCAATCACCTGGTTAATACCCTTCACATGGCCAACACAAACATGATCGCTGAAATAGCATTGGATTATGGAGGGAAAAATTTGATAAAATTTTTACCTGAAATTCAGAAAATATGAATCGAATTTAAGAAAATACGAATTCAATTTCAAAAAATAGCACTTAAAATCCAAAACGGTCAATTTGAAATTAAGAAAAGTCCAATTGAAATATAAAAATCCTAGTCAAAACTCAGGAAATCGCTATTGAATTTCTTTAGTTCTGAGAGAAAAATATCGAATTATATATTTATACCCTACAACACACTGTGGTACAGGGTATAATGAGTTTGTGCTGATGTTTGTAACTACCCGAAATATTGGTCCTAGACCCACTTTTAAGTATACCGATCGACTCAGAATCACTTTTTGAGTCGATTTAGCTATGTCCGTCCGTCCTTCTGTCTGTCTGTCCATGTAAACGGTGTAAACACGATACAGGTCGCAATTTTTAATCAATTGACTTGAAATTTGAAACTTAAGCCTTTTTTTGGCCCAAGAACGAAGCCTATTGAAATTTTAAAAACGGTCCCCTTTAGTTTTGACTCAAATGACTCTAATAACCGTATTATAAAATGTTTCGAAATTTGGCAGGGAGTCATGTTTCATCTACACAAATCACCATTCTGATTTTTAAAGAAATCGGACCAGTTCTCTCGAAATTTAAATCTCTCGAATTATATTTTCATGAGCAAATATTTAATTAAACTTCTGTTTGTGTATGTTAAACGCGTACTTCAATAACCTTATCAAATCTGATTATCATCGGACCATTTTTGGACTTAGGCCCCATGTGAAAGTTTAGCCCGATATTCAGTTAAAGCGGTTTATTATCAACAAAAATAAGTCTATTTCACTCAAATTTGCATTGCGAATATTTTGTACAATTATTAAAAAGTTGACAAAATAGAGATCTAATCGGTCCATGTTTGAAATTGTAACCCATTTTCCGGGAAACTCTGGTGTATGGTATTATATGGTCGGTCTAGACCTACTATAATTTTCTTACTTGTTTTTATTATGGTTGTATCAAGTTATATAACTCTATTTATGATATATTTTACTCTGGCATTAGCTATTTATCTGGATCATCTCTCAGAGGATCCAGAGAGGATTTTATAAAAAATTAACATCAGCCATTTAACTGCTGAACTTATTCCCTCTTCTGTACAGATTAATATTTGTTCGTATATTTCATGTAAGTGCACTTAAAGAAAAATATTTTATCATATTTATAAAAAAAAATGTATGATGTAATTTTAGTTTAAGATTTATTTGAGGGAACAAAGTTTCTCCCAGGTAAAAAAAATCATTACCACTTTCTAGTGGAGTGCTTCAAAGCTATAACAAATTAAAATAACCCAGCAAAACTTTGATTACCAAACAAGGTATAAAATAAGGTATGGGATAGCTTATTTTAAGCCATGCTGCATTGACGATTTTAACATGTGATGAGACTCAAAGTAATGCATACGAGTAAGGTATAAAATATAGCATTAAGTTATAGTTTTGAAACAGTTTTATTTTAAGTGTACAGCAAGCAAGTATTATATGGTCAAAGTATTTCAACTTCGAAAGCGATTACAAAGAATATACAAAAAGAAGCAGAAAAAAAAAACAAACGACTATTCATCATTGAAGTAATCAATCAAATTAGAAACATTTAATCCACACCAAATCAAGTAACACAATGCAAGGTTGTGTTTTGAACAAGTAGAGCAAACATAAAATGGGAACATATTTTAAGGATTGAAGGGGCTACTGATTTTTTTATTTAATTTATTTTTTTTTTAAATATTTAAAATATTTCTATTAGACCGGTACACAGTGGGAAAAAACACCAATCTGGCAGGAAAAAAATCATATCTTCTAAACTATTGGGCTGATCCGCTAACAATACTTGGAGATTTTATAGCTAAGAATATGAGCTTTCTGTATAATGAATAATAAGAAACTGGTTTTCAATACAGGGTGCCCCAAAAGGTGTTATATACGACTACCTCAGGAGTAGTTTTTTTTTGTACCTGTTAGCTGTGGAAAATTATGTTTAAAATAAGAATTTAATACTTTTTGAAAAGTAAATGGTGTTATCAAATATTTTAAGTGAAATCTGATAACATTTGGACATATACCCTACATCCAGCATATAACTAAAATAGGAGTCTTAGCACCTGATTGCATAAGCATATACGAATTTTTAGTTAACCTTTTGCCAATATTTAGTGCCATTGCCTCTTCTGGTGTGTATTATGTCGGTGCTTCAGAGGGGTAAAATACGGCTTTTTTCATCTTTGTAGCCCTTTTTGGTGTTTTTTTTTTATTTCATCTAATAATTGGGCTGCATCTCTCTTTCCAGATTTGTACAGACTTACTTTCGTAGCGACCAATAATTATTCCTTGATGTTATTTTGTACAAGATCCGAAACACGACTCCTCTTGGATTTTTTTGTCGTTTCCAAAAAAGTCTTCAAAGAACGCCCTCGAGGTTGTGACGGTCCTGGTTCTTTGTCTTCTACTAGAAAATCTATCGGTTATTTAAAAACCATAAAAATAATTTTAATTCAGCACGAACTTTTTTCAAGATTTCGACGCTCTACTATGTTAAAAAGAAATAACTAACAATCCTTCGCTATTCTTAACATATACGTGAGTCGCGTTCAGCGCTGGCTAGGTTTAGAATTATAATTATTGAAAGACCAAAATTACAAAAATAATTTTGAAAAATCGCTACGCAGGCCTACGCAGATAATTTTTTGAATAATAATACTTTATTATATGTAGAATAATCTATAATTAAAGATTAAGCAGCATCTGACAGCGTTTTTGTTGTAGCTCCATAAGAATTTAAACAAGTTAAAAAAAAACGTTGTTTATGTAATTCGTTACGAAAGAGCCTTCGCAAAACAGATAACGTATGGAAATTTATACATAAGATACCTAATAGCATCCTTTAAAAGAAATCAAACACTTGGTAGGTAACGGCTTACCCCTTCCGATACACGGCGATGACAAGTTTACTATTATAAACAATTAACTATGAGAGCCTAATAAATTGTCAACATTTGATAGTGTGTAATTCCCTAATGGGTTAACTAAACTTTAAGTTCTTAACGGATTAAAACGCAGTCACTATCCCACTTTAAAATCGCATTATAACTTTGTTAAAATCTGTTAGTTATATTTTGAATTATTTCCCGCTAGATTGGCAATTTTTCCCACTGTGCGGTATTTAGATGTATTACAGACTCAAAAAAAGTGAACTAAAAAATAGAAAATTTTAAAAATTTTAGAAAAAATGGTAATGATTTAGCGTCAAAGATTTTTTTATTTGTTTTAGGTTATATTTTTCTTAAAAATAAGAAGTTTAATAATTTTTTCTCAAAAGTAAGGAAGACAAAGTAATGTAATTTTTTGCCAATTTTAGCTAGAAAATGGAAAAAATTGTATTACACTTTAGTTCATACACATTTGAGGACACGATTGGGTCCAGACCTCAATAGGTTCGGACCCCATAGGTCCAGACCCTGTTGGGTCCTTTAAGGGGACCCAATAGTTTTTGAGTTATTCAGGCGTGGCACTATGCAACTGTTCCGAATAATATATTGAATTTCCGGGAATTTGAAATATTTTTTCCATAGAAAAATTGTTCATTCTTCTTTCTTCAGAGAGCTTTTCTGTACAAATTGCCAGAACCCGAGAAAATTATCTTATATTTCTATCAAGAGTATATGTATGTTCTTGTTAGTATTCTTCCATATTTGTAGTTTTGTTTGTCCATTAAAGTTATGATTACTTTAAAATTGCATAAAACTCAAACTGATATAATATTTTAATTTGCATTATTTAAACAAGGCTATGTATGAATAAGTCATGAGTGAAGTTAAATTCAATGGCATAAACATATTTATGTTCATTAGGGGGTGCTAGATTAATACACTGCTACAAGAAAGATCTATTGTGCACCAAAAACCTTATTCTGAATATCTTTTATTTAACGGCCGGCCGCGGCCCAGCACCGACCTTCAAAAAATCGAATAAAATTTGTTTGGGCCTAAAGACATCATATTTCTTTTAAGAGTTAGAAGAATAAAAAAAAATATGTTGAATGGTCCAAATGAGCGACAATTCTTTTCCGAATTTCTGTGATTACCATGCAGAATAATTTGCCACTGACAAATGATTTTTTTTTTAATTTTCAAAATTCATTCACGCCAAAATTTTCATGTTTCCAATAATTTTTAAATAATTTCCATTTTTTATTCAGTTGCCTGGTGAGAAATGTGTGTCTATTATTGGGTTACTTCACTGTATTTAAATTTACATAATTTCATAGTAAATTGGCTTACAAGGTCTCCAACAAAACAAAACGAAATGAAATGAAATTATTCCAACAAGGATAATTTTCATGCATAAATAAAAACTCAACAAACCAAATGAAATGAAATCAAATATCAAACTCAATTGATTTAATCATTGAGTGCAATTACATTAATGATACTTCTGTGCTTTTCCATGCTGTTGATGATGATAATACACACTGGCGTCATTTGATGGCCTAACTAGCCAACCAACCAATCATATTCAATAATGTACTATTTAAAAGAATGAATTATTTTTAATATTCGAAAACATTTTTATGGAAACAAAAACTTTAAAATATCTCCCCAGCTAACAAAATTCAGAGCCCTCAAAATGTATGTCTTTAAAATGTATCAAAAAATGGATTGGTTTTGAAGCCCACATATTTTAGAGTCGAAAATGATTCAAAAATTAAACTATTGTTTGAACTTTAAATTTTGTTTTTCATAAAACACTCTGTTTTTTGAGGGAAAAAGGAGCCATCTAAAATGAGTCTTCTTGTTTGCTGGGTCATTTATTTTGGACTAGAGATGGCCGCGTGAGTAACATTTGACTCACTCACGATCACAACAGTAATTTTTCATTCACGCACACTCACTTTCGAGCATATTGTTTTTTCTACTGACACTCACTCACAATCACGTGAGTAAATTTAAGACAACTCACGTGCACTTACGCAAGCTTAACTCACACTCACGTTGACTTACACTCATTTTACTCTTATTTAAGTGCGTATGATACTTGCTTTTTCAAGTTACTTGTTGCTGCATTTATTAGGGTTTTTCTATAAAAATTTCGATAACTTCAACCAAAAATTTTTAAGTTATCGTAATTCCCATAGAAAACCCCTAATAAATGCAGCAACAAGTAACTTGAAAAAAGCAAGTATCATAATGGCATTATAAAAAAAAAAAAAAAATAAGAAATAAGAAATTAAAATTTCAAAAATCTAACAAAATTTTAAGTAAAATTTAAAGTTTAGCTAAATTTTGTTTTTTTTTTGCATTTTTCGGGAAAATTTAAGTTTTAGCCAAAATTAACAGTTTTTGTTTGTTTTTTTTCGGGACTAAAGTATATTTGAAGAGAAAATAAATCTCACAAACTCAAGCAAAAACATCTACTCACGCACACAAAAATCTTACTCAAGCACACTCCCTCACGAATTTTTTTTTTCACTCACACTCACTCACAATCACGTGAGAAAAATTGAGTTCAATCAAACTCACGCGTGATCATGTGTGAATCACGCAATAATCTGCTCATGTACCCATATCTAGTACGGACTGCATTGCGCTTTCTACAGACAGACGGACGGACGGACATTCATAGAATTTCTTACCCCGAGCGATATTTCGATGAGTTACACACGGAATGACAAAGTGATTAAAGCCCATGCTGTAGTTGGAGGTTATAAAAATGTCTGTTTTCAGAGGTTGGCTTAGGTATTCAAGGGGCACTTTTTTCTCCCTGCCAACTTGAAAACTTAAAAGGCCTATGAACATAAAACATATTGGTGCTGAGCTTCGGGAGTCCAGCTCCTTTGGTTTGGATTGCAGTCTGCTTGCCACATTAGACTGACATTTTTTCATAAACTCAATTTTCCCAAGTGTCCGGGCAAATTTTTATCGTACTAACAAGGGAAGTCTCCCTGGTGTCACCCTCCGATCGTCATGAAATTTGGATATGTTGTTAAGAACGAAAATTAATTCGACACGATTTTTTTTTTTAGCGGTCCAAACTCATTTTTGGGGGGTCGATTTGTATGGGGGGAAATTGACCTTTTTCAGTTTTTTACGATTTACGCCTATTTAAACAAAATTAATATAGGCATGTGTGGTATCAGATTAAAGGTATTAAAAATACCTATATCGTGGTGCTAACAACGGGCCAAAGAAGTTAATATTTGTCGACTTATTAACAAAAATGTCTTAAATTTTGGTATTTTACTCAATATGACAAAAAGTTGTGCATGTTTGGACACGTTCTTAGCAGACGTAGATAGGTTTTCCAAAGACCTTTTATTTGGTATGCAACATGACTAGGTTTCTTTGCATAATATAAGAGATAAACGAAAAAAACTGAAAAATGGCCTTGTCTTCCCCCCTCCTTTTTACCCCCTAAATATGAATTTGGGCCGCTAAAAAATATACGTGGCCCTTTATTTTGTTTGCTCTACAAAATAAAACCAATTCCATAAAGATCCGCGGGTGACACTAGGGAGACTTCCCTTGTAAGTCTAAAACTTATGAGGTACAAATTTAAGGCCAATCGGATTAAAAAACCCGTGGCACAAAGTTTTGGATTTTTGAAAAATTTAAAAAAAAGTAATAAAAGAAAAAAAAAGACCACGAATATTAAAAAAATTTAAAGTCGGTGGTACGGTTTTCAAGATATCACCATTTTTTCAAGAAATTTTTTTAAAAAAAGTATCAAAATTCATTTGCCATCACCCTTTCATAGAGCTTAATACGATCTTTCATTTAAACTTAAGTTGAGCCAGATCCGATCATTTGAAACCGTGGCGCCCATCGATCAAAAACTCTAAACTTTGATCGAAGGGCTTCGGATTGGATTTGGCTCAAATTCTTGAACGTAGGAAAAACCCCCATTTTTCAATTTTTTGACAAATTTTAAATGGCGATATCTCGAGCATGCCAAAATTAATAAAAATAATTCATCGCAAGATATTTATTAATTTTTTTTTTAAAATCCAAAATTTTGCTGGAATTTTTCCAAAAGTCAAAAAGCGGTCAATGTTATGAAAGTTTGAGATTTTTTTACAACATTTTTTGAACGTTGGCCAGGCATCGCAAACAAATTTTAGGCAAAGCAGATTTCGAGAATCTGGAGGAAATCGCAGTTATGGACCTTATACGCGTTAAATTGTTTGCAACATGGACTAAAGCGTTTTATCCACGTCGCTGAAGGAACATGTGGTATTGCTATGGACCAGCCGGTCTATGCGAGGAGTTCAAACTTTTGAGCTCCGCCACCCCTAACCTAAGCTTGAACGTAGGAAAAAACCGTAATTTTTCGGAAATTTTAAATAACGATATCTCGAAAACCGTTCAACCGATTTTAATTTTTTTTATATTCGTGCTCAGCGCGTCAGAATTAACAAACATGATGTATCGAAAGATACATTTATTTTTTATTTTATTTTTTCAAAAATCCAAAATTTTGACCTCCGGGCGTTACGGGTTAATTTAATCTGATCGGCATCAAATTGGTACCACATAAGTTTTCGGCCTAGGAGAATAAAAAAATGCCCGGACTTTGAAAATCGGAGAAAACCAATTTTTGCCATACAGACAAATGCCACATACGGACTGCCATCTAAGATTCGATCAAGGATCAATAAAATATATAGCCTTTCTGGTGTCCTAGATCTATATTTCGATTCGTTATGCACATAATGACAAAGTGAGTATACTCCCCTAATATTATAAGGTATTAAAATCTACCGCTTTAAATTCCTTTGAAGATCTGCCATTAACTGTCCTTCGAAATAAAGTACTAAAAAGGACAAAACAAAATTCAAATGACATTTAATTTTATAAATTTTCTTAGCTAAAAGTCGTTTGTTCTTTTGTTCTGCAAAAAAAACTAAATAATGTAAAGAAAAAGTTTTTTTTGGTTAGTTGGTACTAATTCGCAAATTGACTACAAATTATTGAACAATTTTCAAAAGAAAGTATCGAAAAAAATTAAACACACATTCAAGTATTGTCATTTGTAAGTCGTAGAAACATACATACATAGTAGGGTGTTCCCAAAAAAAAATCTGGGCTCAAGCATTTGATTTCAGATTTTTCAAAAAAGGTTTAAAAGTAGATTTTTTACTAAAAATCCGTTATTAACCACGATGTTCTTCACTATTTTTGTAAAACCTTACCTCTATAATAAAGAAAATCGTGTTTATTGATGAATAGTGTTGTAAATTGTGGTTACTTTTGACTACTCAATACTACTCGATACTTTTTTAACTGAGTACTCGATACTACTCAATACTTTTTTGAAATTGAAAAACTTAAAAATAGTGCTTTCTAAATTATAATTTAATTATTTTTTTCCAAATTTTATTTGTGTTTTGTTATATTTCAATAAAAAGACATTCGCTATTAAATTTAGATTATTTTTAACCAATTTAAAAAATATTTATCTAGAAAAAAATATTTAATTTTTTTAATACATAGAGTTGCATTTCATGGTTATATTTTATTGGTTAAATTATGCATTTTAAGTGAAAAATACAACCCTGAAAGTATTGAGTAGTTACTTTTGAGTATTGAGTACTCAAAAAAATAGGCAGTATTGAGTACTCGGTACTAAAATACTCAATACTTTTACAACACTATTGATGAATTTATGAAAAAATGTATAAAAAATGCCGGCAAACCCGATTTTAGAAAAAAGTTGGACTTGAGCAACCTCTAAGTTTTTCAGAAAAATCGGAAAAAAATAATCTCAAAAATACTTTACCCTGAAAGTCTTTAAATTAATACACAGTGTGTATTACACACATACAGACAATTGAAATAAAATAAAAGTTATATCCAGTTTTGGCACAAAAAAAAAGGAAAAAGGATGAAAAATGCCACGCACACTTACCATAGACAACTCTGTTGGCCATTTGACCATTAGTTTTTGCTTACCTTCTGCGAAAGTAATAAGATGCATTTGTTTGTCGTCATGTTTGTAACATACATATGAGGCATTACACACTAAATGTCCAGCGAAAAAAAAAACATGTGTCCCATGAATTTCTGAATTGGTTGCATGCACGTACGCAGGAATTTATTTTTTGGAGGGCCCAACATTTATTTTTAATTTCGTTTTTGTGCATCAATGTTTTTGAGCATAAATTTTATTTTTTATTTTTTTAAAACAAAACATTTATGTATTTTAAATTTAAGTTAAACAAGTAGAAAAGTTAAATTAAACTTGGCCGAATCTATGGCTGGATTTTACAGTCAATACTTATTTTTAAGTAGAGACTTAAGTACAGGGATTTTCAAGCAATGCGGACCAATTTTAAACTAAAAATCAATTATTCTTGCTTTAAAATACATCCATACACAATACCGCCTGAAAAAAACATTCAAATGGTCCAAACTGCTTGAAAAACCTCGTACTTAAGTTCCTACTTAAACTTAAGTATTGACTGTAAAATCCAGCCTATGAATGCCCTCTACAATGCCCATTTTAAGTGTTAGTAAATTTTCTAACGTGAAAAAATAAAATTTTTAATTAGAAATATTTAATTTTGTGTAAAAAAACCTTTTTTTTTAAGTAGTTTTTGAAAAAGTATTTTTTTTGAGTGTAAAAGTTTTTTTGAGGGTAAAATTTTTTTCGAGTTAATTTTTTTTTTAATATTTTTGAGTTACAAAAATACGTTGTAAAATAGTTTTGTGACTTACCAATGTTTTTAAAACATGTTAAACCGGTTTTCAACACGTAAATTAAAGGTGAAACTAATCTAAAATTCACGGTTTTGCTAATAACTTTTAAATCACTATACCGATTTGGCTGAAATTCAAAACGAATCAGGTTAGGGGAACGACCTGACTTTTACAAAGATAGCGTGTTTTTATCTCATTAATTCACAAAAACCCCTTACCGAAATTCAGTCTTTTGCTCATAACTTGTTAACCACTGGACCGATTTCGCAAGATTGCAATACCAACTTGACCAGGTAAATGCCCAACATGTACGCCCAACTTCAGAAGCCTCCGTAAAGTCTTTCAAAAGTTAGCGTGTTTTTAACATACAGACGGACGGACATCGCTAGATCGTCTTAAAATCGATCGAGGATCATGAATATATATTCTTTATGGGGTCCTAGACCAATATTTCGAGGTGTTACAAACTGGAGATGGGCAGATTAGGGCGTAATTCACGTGAAATTATAGTTTTTGAAATTTTTTTTATAAATAAGAGTTTTGTGAGTGTGAGTCAACGTGAGTGTGAGTAAAGCTTGAGTGAGTGCACGCGAGTGTGAGTTGTTTTAAATTTACTCACGTGATTGTGAATGAGTGTGAGTAGAAAAAATTTGCTCGTGAGTGAGTGTGCGTGATTCAAAAATTCCTGTCGTGAGCGTGAGTAAGTGTGAGTCAAAAACCACTCACGCGCCCATCTCTAGTAGAAACTTTAAATATTCACATATACATATAAAAAACAATTTCCATTAACAAGAAAAACGGACATTTAAAATCTTACTGACGATAACACTAACTGGAGTGTTTGAAATAGAGATGGGCACATGAGCAGATTAGATCATGATTCACGCGTGAGTGTGACTGAATTCAATTTTACTCACGTGATTGTGAGTGAGTGTGAGTGGAGAAAAAAATTGCGTGCGTGAGTGTGCGTGAGTAAGATTTTTACGTGAGTGAGTGTGCGTGATTTATTTTCTCTTTACCCTAGTAAAAAAGTTTTGATATGATAATATATAATTTGATACAATCATATTAAAATATATATGAGTTCTTATATGTTCAGATATAATTATATGAAAGATTTAATATGGCTCCATTTCCTTATCTGAGGTTATACATAAATATATATGACTTCATATAATTATATAAATCTACATTTATTTATATAAAATAAGATCAACTGGATTTATTTGGATGTGACCAAAATTCGGATCTAATTGTATAATTTTTTATATTTTTGTATCTTAAATAATACAATTAGATAATTAATTGATACAACTTGATACAGCCAATTTTGAGATGAAATAAGATCTTAAAAAGTTTTTTTTTTACTCGGGTATATTTCCTTACCAAAAAAATCAACAAAAAAAATTGTAAAATTTGGCTCAACTTAAGATTTCGTCCCGAAAAAAGCAAAAAAAAAAGTAAAATTTCGCTGAACTTAAAATTTTGCTGAAAATTTTGAAAGATTTTTGAAAATATAGTTTTTGAAATTTGTTTTGTATAAATAAGAGTTTCGTGAGTGTGAGTCAACGTGAGTGTGAGTGAAGCTTGCGTGAGTGCACGTGAGTGTGAGTTGTTTTAAATTTACTCACGTGATTGTGAGTGAGTGTGAGTAGAAAAAATTTGCTCGCGAGTGAGTGTGCGTGATTCAAAAATGCCTGTCGTCAGCGTGAGTGAGTGTGAGTCAAAATCACTCACGCGCCCATCTCTAGTTTGAAACCAGTATGGGAATACCAGAAATGTCTACAATTTTTAGAAATGCAATTTTTCTTCTGCATTTTTTCAACTTTTCTTAGTTTTTAGTTCCTTTTTTTAGGTGTGAGAGGAATCGGTAAAGATCGACTCTATGCGAATAGATTTAAGTGTGGGTACAATTGTGTGTGGGATTCAGGGGCACAAAATAGGTCGGTGTGATCACTGTGTATTTGGCTGTAACAAAGCATAACAAATCCTCTACAAACTTTGAAAATATTTTTCTATCTAAAATTTTCTATTTTCAGAGAAATATCCTTAAAGGAAAAGTTCTGAAACTGTGGCATATTTTCGACAAACAACTATTTATACCCTACACCACTCTGTGGTACAGGGTATATTGAGTTTGTGCTGATGTTTGTAACTACCCGAAATATTGGTCCTAGACCTACCTTCAAGTATACCGATCGACTCAGAATTAGTTTTTGAGTCGATTTAGCGATGTCCGTCTGTCCATCTATCGTTTTAAGCACGATACAGGTCGCAATTTTGACTTGAAATTTAAAACTTAAGCATCTTTTGGCCCAAGGACGAAGCCCATTAAAATTGGGGAAATCGGTCCGTGTTAAGACCTAGCCCCCATAAAAACGCACCCTTTACTGTAATAACCGTATTATAATAGATATCGCTTTGAAATTTAGCAGGTAATCAAATTTTGTATTCACAAATCTTCGTTCCAAATTTCAAAGGAATCGGGTTAGTCCTTCTGGTCCCAATTAGAAATGTCGTGAAGACATCTCAAAGACTTCCTTATGACAATGTCAGTGTACCTGCTGACTGAAAAATCTCTGACCAAACAAAAAACCTCATGACACCTCCTGACTTTTTCAAGTATTTTGTCAAAATTCCTCGCCGACAAGAATGCAGGTAGTCAATAGTGCTGACTACATTATGACATGTACATAGTACGTCTGAGATCGTCCAAAAATTTAAAATTTATTAATCACGTCTTTTAATTTACACTACTTACTATTTTTATCTGTCCATTTCTTAAATTTAGTTTTTTAACTTACTATTTTGATCTGCCTCACTTGGTCCACGAACTCAGAACCTTCTGTTTACTGGTCTAGCACCTTACCCCTTTAGCCAAACTTTGATAATAAAGTTGTTTATTTAAAAACAAATTTAAATTAATTTATTATTTGAATTGTCCTGTTATATATATTTCGTCACCTGAATTTAAAAATGCTACAATATAAATTTTTCTTCCTCAAATATAACATTTTTTTTAAATATAAATTGGAATTTGGTTTCATCCTATTTAACAAGATTTTGTTAGAGTTATTTAAGCGTATCTAAGTTGTTTTTAATATTATTTATACAAAACAAAAAAAAAATATTTACAAAAAAAAATATTGCAGGAGCCCTTTACAATTAAAGTGGCGATATATTAAATTTATTTTGTTTTTGACAAATTTGAAAATATTATTATTTCAAAATATATTTTATTACAAACAATTTTAAGTTATGGTTGGCCTAGTTGTCTAGCAGGTTCGACAGCTTACGTGTTGTAGATTTTTGGCCTCGGTTCAATCCCCGGTCGCGGATTTTTTTTTAATTTTTTTTTATTGTTTTAAGACCAATTCAAATTTATTTTTTTAATCACAAAGAAAATTAAAAGAGTTTTAAAGGATTAAACAAAATTACATCGTTTTTACATCGGGAAAACATTTTTTTAGTGATTGGTCGGATTCGCTATATAATTGTCAGCATTAAAGACATGATTTTTCTAAATTGATAAGACAACTTATATGACAAGTCAGTACATTTATAGAACTTAGGGAGCTCCGACAAAAATTATGACATGTCCTTAAGTTGTCTTTAGTAAAATGTATTCACTTGCTGACTTCTACCTGATGAATCATTACTGACATTGTCTTAAAGACAAAATTTCTAATTGGGGTAGTCCCCATACAAACCACCCTCCCGATGTTCACATAATTCCCTCAGAATTCATGAAAATGGAAATATTTGATACAAATTTTATTTTTAGGTGTTAAACGTGTACTTTAGTAACCTAATCAAATCGGAATATAATTGGACCATTTTTGGACTTAGTCCCCCATATAAAAATGTCGACCGATATTCTGTTAAATCGGTCTATTGACAAAAAAATAAACAAATTCCACTAAAATTTGATCTGTGTGTGTTTTCTACACTAAATAAAGATCTAACAAAAGGCAGATCCAAACGGTCCATGTTTCGACTTGGGACCCATTTTCCAGAAAACGCTGGTGTAAGGTATCATATGTTAGGTCTTGACCGACTATAACTTTCTTACTTGTTTTTAACTTCTTCTACTTCTTTAACAAACGTTCAAATGTTTCACTTCTTTGAGTTTGTAAGTGTGTATTAGGGTGGCACGATTAATAACTTTTTTGAAATTTCGTCGATTGATTTTTAGCCAAATTGGATAAAATTTACCCGTTCCGCTTTAAAATTGACTTAAAAAAAGTTTAGGGCCCTACTCACAAAAAATTTTGATTTTTTTCGATCAGCAAGAGTTTTTGTAACAAAAAACGCGTTTTTTTTTTGCCTTTTCCAAATTTTATATGTTATCGCAAAAAAATACTTTTGTCGAGTTTCTTCGATTGCCCCACAAATTATTATTTGTTTTGGCCTTGAACCTCTATGTTTAAATTTTTAGGCAAATCGAACAAATTTAACCCGTGACGCTGCTGGATTAAAGTTTGGCCCTGAAAAAAATGTGTTTATGAGGCATTAGACTGGCATTTTTTTCTCAACTTTCGATTTTCCCAAGTGTCCGGGCAAATTTTTATTGTCCAAGGTCTAAAACTTAAGTGGTACAAATTTGAGGTCAATCGGATTAAATTAACCCGTGGCGCCCGGCGGTCAAAGTTTTGGATTTTTGAAAAATTAAAAAAAATAAATAAAAAATTTAAATTTCTTTCGACACATCATATTTGTTAATTTTGATGCGTGAGCACGAATATAAAAAAAAATTAAAATCGGTCGAACGGTTTTCGAGATATCGCCATTTGAAATTTGCAAAAAATTGCGGTTTTTTCCTACGTTCAAGAAATTTTTTAAAAAACATCACAATTTTTTCCCCCTCGGCCATTTCATAGAGCTTAAGACAATCTTTCATTTAAATCTAATTTGAGCTAAATCCGATCATTTTAAGTTCAAAGTTTTGGATTTTTGAAAAATTTCCACCAAAAAAAATTAGATTTTTTAAAAATTAAAAAAAAAAAAAAAATGTTTTTGATACATTTTTTTAATTAATTTTGGCATGCTGAAACGAATGTCATAAAATTTCTTAAATCGGTCCAACGGTTTTCGAGATATCCCCATTTGAAATTTTCCAAAAAATGCCCAAAATGGTGGTTTTTTCCTACGTTCAAGAAATTTTTTAAAAAACATCACAATTTTTTTTTCCTCGACCATTTCATAGAGCTTAAGACAATCTTTCATTAAAATCTAATTTGAGCCAAATCCGATCATTTTATCCCGTGGCGCCCTTCGGTCAAAGTTTTGGATTTTTGGTGGAAATTTTTCAAAAATCCAAAACTTTGACCGAAGGGCGCCACGGGATGAAATGATCGGATTTGGCTCAAATTAGATTTAAACGAAAGATTGTGATGTTTTTTTAAAAATTTCTTGAACGTAGGAAAAAACCGCCATTATTTGCCAATTTCAAATGGCGATATCTTGAAAACCGTTCGACCGATTTTAATTTTTTTTGATATTCATGCTCACCGCATTAAAATTAACAAATATGATGTGTCGAAAAAAATTTAAATTTTTTTTTTTTTTTAATTTTTCAAAAATCCAAAACTTTGACCGCCGGGCGCCACGGGTTAATTTAATCCGATTGACCTCAAATTTGTACAACATCCGTTTTAGTCCTAGTAGAATAAAAAAATGCCCGGACTTTGCAAATTGGAGAAAAATTTTTCGTTCGAATTTTGGAAGAAATGGTTTACTCGTAACCGCAAAGCGAATATTTTTATTCGGAATGAAACCACTTATATGAAATTCAACTCCTCTTTGATTTTTGTGATTTTATTCCGAAAATTATAATATTCGTTTAGGGTTTACGAGCAAACCACATCTTCCAAATCCGAACGGATTTGAGTGTGTGACATGCCCCTATATGTACTAAAAATTTTAACTCCCCCAACAGCACGGGTAAAAACTTTTCGACCATAATTTATTCGGAAATTGACGAAATTCCACAAAAGTAATTTTTTGTGATAATACATAAAATTTAAAAAAAAAAGGATAAAAAACTCATTTTCCTATTTTTCGATACATTTTAGAACACGATAAAAATGTCACAGATAGGAATAATATTTTTTTGTGAATATGCATCATCAAAAGCAACATCTCAACTAAAATCCTTGGTTGTCAAAACATAAAAAAAATGTTAGTGTAGGACCTAAATTTTTTTTCCAAAAGCGGAAGGGTTTATCCCACCAAAATTTAACTTTTAGTCGTTAATAAGCTGATCAAGTTAAAAAATAATGAAAAATTTAGCCGATTTGGCTAAAAATTTTACCTTAGAGTTTTTAGACAAAACCGAACAACAATTTGCCCGCGATCGGTAAAACTCAAAAAAGTCATTGTTCGTGCCACCCTAGTGTGTATGTTACGAAAGTGTGCAATGCGTTTGAGACCTATTGACGACCTTTATCATTTGACCATAAACAATAATCTGTGTGTTTTTTTTTTGTTTGGCAACTAAGCTTTTTAAGTAGAAAAATTCCTTTTTTCCACTCGCTACTCTTCCTTTGCTTTTTTGGCCTTTCCTTTTAGTACTTGAATTAACGGATGTATCAATAACGGAAGCAAGGGTCATTCATTTAAATGTTGTCTACAAGTTGGCAACTTTTGAAGTTCTTAAGAATGGAATTAAGACGGTTGTTGGTGTTGGTGATGCTGCTGCTGCCATTGCTGCTGCTGTTGTTGTTGTAAGTATTACCTTGTTCATTCTCGCATTTAAATAGTTTTCTAACTATTTTATCTGGAAATTTTGAAATTTTTTATGTAACAATCTTTTTTATTTTCGGCGCCAGTGTGTCGCTGAGATTTTTGTTTTAATCGTTTTAAATTTTTGTTAAGGATTTTTTTCTGTTTCCTTTATTTTGATATTCAGAAAATATTCTTCGATTAGTTATAAGACTTTGTAAAAGAAAGATACAGAAAGACACTTTTATGCATTTGTATAATTTTTATTATACATATATATATATTAGGACGTCCCATCAAATCTATAATTTATGAAAAAATTTTGCAAGGGCATCTTCAGTCGGCAATCAGCGGTAAAAATTTGAAAAATAATAAGTTTTTTGACAAAAATTCGTGTTTAACGAAATGCGGATTAAAAATTAGGATTTTATTTTCGTACTGTATGGGAAAAATATTTGAAAATTCCAAAATATCTGATTTATAAACATGAAAATAATTTTTTAATCAAATTGGTCTTAAAAGTTGGAAAATGTTGAGTCTACTCTGTCTCTACTGTCAAAAATATTAAAAAAAAATACGATTTTCGCTGATCAGCATTTTTGAACCAAAATCGCGTTTTTTTTATTTTTTTAATATTTTTTAGATGAAATGCTTAATATTTTCTAACTTTTGCGACCAATTTGGATAAAAAATATTTTTTATGTTAAGAAATCTGCTTCTGTAGACCATAATTTTTTTTTGGAAATTTTTCAATATTTTTTGCAAATTTGGGAATGAAAATTCCGACATGAATTTTAGTTGAAAAATGTAATTTTGTCAAACTTTGACCGCTGGTTGCCGACTGAAGATATCCTTGCAAAATTTGTTCATAAATTTTCCCAAAATCAGCTATTCCGTGTCCATCGTTCGGCAGGTATTACGACACGAAATTCAAAAGTTTAGTTTTAACGGGACGCCCTAATATGTATGTTGGTACCTTGTTTTAACACTTCCTTTTTTTTTTTTTTTTTTGACAATGACAAAGAGTTTTGTGCGGAAGTTAAAATAATATCGCGGTGCGTTGAACAAAAAAGTTCTTTAAAATTTGTTTAAAAACAATTTTAACTTTAACTTAAGTTAAATTAAAAAAAAATAATTTATTTTTATTAATTTAGAAAAATAGAGCGTAATTTGAGCGATTACAATATTCGGATAGGTTTCTAATTTAGTAATACACTAAAAAAAAACATTCGTAAAAGTGATGGAAATTGACATAAGCATAATGAAAAACGACTCACGTTTTCAACCGAAGACATGTTTTATTTGATTAATGAAACTTGTGTTATCAAAGTTCCTTTTAGTGAAAACTTACATGGAAATAATGAAAATATTCATAGAACTTGTTTGAAACGTTTTATAAAGTTGTTTATTGATTAAATGTGGAATATTAATAGGTACGCAGAAAATAAAATCGTAAAATTTAAATAAAAAAAATCAATTGTAAATCAACCAAACAAGATATCAACCAAACATTTTGTAAAAACGGCCGCCTGTTAGTCCATAATACAAAACTGTGATTAAATTTTCAACAAACTCAGTTAAGTAATTTTATTTCAAAATTCTTTTATCATGTCAATTAATAGTGTTTGTGTTTGTTAAATTTCTTTGTTGAAAAAAAGTTTCATTTGTCAGATCAACAAATTGTGTTTGTTGAATTTCTTTGTTGAAAAAAAATTTAAATTTTTTACTTTTGTTACATCAACAAATTGTGTTTGTGTTAGTTGAATTTCTTTGTTGAAAAAAACAAAATTCTTTTTTCAACAATCAAAATTTACAAACGTTTGTTGATATTACAAATTTCCGTATAGGAGCACTATCAGTGAAAAAATTTATTGTATTCACAAATATGGGGGTCAATGTAACAATTCGTTTTTTTCTGTGTACTAATAAGTTACTAATTACCAGTAGTAGAGTAGTTTTTTAGTATCTTTAAAGTACTAACATTAGTACTATTTACTGGTTTTGAATAATATTAGTAATAAATTTCAGTATTGATTACCAACTCCTGCACTAGATCATTTTGGACTAAAGCATTAGTTCATTAGTTAAATTTTTATGTGGTTATTCATAAAACCTAAAATATATTTAAAGTAGGTTTATTTGACAGATATTGCAGGAACAATTGTCAAATAAACCTACAATAAGTCTGTTATAAGTATTATGAATAAGAGCCTTAGTATTGAATACCCACGTTGTTTTTTAAGTGTGACAGTGGAGCCACAAAAACGCTAATAAATCGCATTTTTAAATACATGCGATCTCAAAAACGAAAAGCTATAGAGGAATTTTGACTGCGGATTTGGAATCACGAGATCCAATTTTTGTAAAATTCTGTGGCTATTACTTACAACAACGCACTTTGGCTGAATTTTAAATTTTGGCGGCAAAAAGTCAATTTTTAAAAAAATTTTTGATTGTGTTCAATTCCCAATATATTGGTAAGAAAAAATTTTAAAAAGTTATGATAGTTGGCAGCACTGTCGATGTGTAAACAGCTGCTAATGGGTGGTATAATTAAAAACTAGCATTTACTAAATGCTTATACGGTTTGCTAAATTATTTTGATTTTAAGAAATTACTTGATTTAGTATTCTAAAAAAAATAAACAAAGTAAATACTTAGCCAAAAAAAGCAAATACTTGGTTTGATATGAATAAAAGCCAAAAAATTAAGTATTTTCTTAAAAAAATTTAGTCTACTCTTGAGTAGACTAAAAATTTGTAATTTCGCGAATAACAAGAATTTAGCGGAATTTTCTAAATTGGTTAAATATAAAAACAAAAAACAAAAAACATAAACAAATCTATAATTATTTTCAATATAAACCATGATTAAATGCATTAAATTCACTTTAATTTTTTCACCCTACACAAGTAATATTAGTAAGTCCAAGTGGCTAGACAAATATTTAAGGCCACACTAGTAATAAGTAAGTTGTGGCACGGATTATTCTTGGATTTAAGAATTAACGGATTTAAAATACTTAAGGACACATTTCAAAGAGTTTAAGTTTTATTTCTCCTTATTTTAGTAAATGTAAAAACTTTTTAGAAAAAATCAAAATAAAGCATAAAACTGCAATTTTTAGCGTTTTCTCTTTATTAATCTGCAAATTTAACTAAATTTTTTAAATTTAAAACTAATATTACTTAAAATTGACAGTTAGCTATGAAAGCAAACGTGTAAGAATTTTGAAAACGTCTTAGAAACTGACACTTTGTATAAAAGAAACATATCACAGAGTCTGCGATATTTTCTACAAGACAAATATTTTAGAAACTGAGAATTTTCTTAGAGTCTGAATACATTTCTATGAGAAAAACGTTTTGGATTCGACACTTTTTGTCAGAAAAATGTTTCAGAATATCTGATTTGCTATTTTTTTTATAAGAAATGCATCAGAATCTGTGAATTCCTCTATAAGAAAAATGGTATAAAATCTATGACTTTTTGACTTTTTCTATAAAAAACATTTCAGAATCTGCGACATTTTCTATAAGAAAAATGTCTCAGAATCTGCGACTTTCTCTATTAAAAATATCTTAGAATATGCGAAAATAAGAAAAATTTCTCAGAATCTGCTTCTTTCTTTATAAGAAAAATTACTTAGATCTGTCAATTTTTTTATTAAAAAAATGTCTCAAGATCTGCGATTACTTTTTTAATGTTTCAGAATCTAGGACCTTTTTTCTAAAAAAAGTCTCAGTATCTACAACGTTTTCTTTAAGAAAAATGCTTTAGATATTCATACTTTTTATACAAGAAAACTTTATTAGAAACTTAAAAGTTTTTTGTAAGAAAAAGCCTTCAAATCGAAGACATTTTCTTTGACAAAACTGTCTCCGAATCTGAGAAAAATGTCTAATAATCTTAGACTTTTTCTATAAGAAAACTTTTCTAGGTCTGAGACTTTTTGTAAAGGAAACCTGAAATTTTTGACTTCAAGATTTCCCCATTAGAAAAGTGTCTTAGAATCAGACAGCTTTTATAGAAAACTGTCAATCAGGTTACAACAGATTCATATTTTAAAAGCTTGATATTATCCAATTGCAAATTGTCTTATCTTCCGTATTTGTAGGATGCCGATGCTCAACAAGAGGAGAAATGTTTGGCTACGTCCATTTATTTAAAAATTTTCCTTGCCTTCTAAAAGAGTACCAAAATCGTCAATCTGCAGATTAAACAAAGTAAAATTTTCAGTTTTTCTCTTTTTGATAATCTAAATTAATCTTTGTGGACAAAATACACATTTGGTTCACAAATGTGTAGAAGGTTTTTATCCAGAATCACCAAATCTTACTATTACACTTACCTGAACAATAAATTTTAATCACTTCAGTAGGGTGCAAAATCACATTATTTATTTAAGGCACTTAGGCTGGTACCAAGCTAAAAACAACAGTTTGGCTAAGCACATTTTTATTTTATGGCCCAATTTAATTACATAATTTACACAAGAACAACACGGTTTTAAAGTTTTAAAAATAAATAAATTTTTTTGGATTATTTATTTTTGTTTATTTTTTGTTATTGACATTTAGTAAATTTAGTTAAGTTTTTTTTTATTCATATAAAATTAAGCAAATACTTTAAGAAATTACTTTGGTAAAAGTAAAAAGTAAAAAGTAATGTCTTATTTTTATTCATACCACCCAATGTATGCAGTTTTTATAACACGTGTTGCAAGTTGTAAAGCAACCAAATTTTAATAAATCTATCTATTTATTTTTTAAATATATTTTGGTTAAAAAAAATGTTTTGAATATGAATTTTAATACTCGATGTGAGTATTTTTACGAATTCTTAACATATTTGCTACTTTGTAGTAAATCGTTTCTATTTTTGCTAAATAATCTTGACAATGGAATCTTGACAAATTCCGAAACACGTGTCGATTAAGTCTTGCAAAAATGACCAACATAAATAAATTTAAAACAAAAAAATAATTTTCTTGAAAATTATGCTATGAGAATATCATGGTTT
This sequence comes from Pegoplata infirma, assembly GCA_963921195.1. NCBI lineage: Eukaryota > Metazoa > Arthropoda > Insecta > Diptera > Anthomyiidae > Pegoplata > Pegoplata infirma. The sequence goes on along the minus strand of OY992536.1, from coordinate 229,873,426 downwards.
TTATTAGTAAAGAAAATAATGACCTCGAGCCAGAATAAACATCCTCAAAATATAATATTTTAAAGGTCGAATAAAACAATTTTTATTTTTTAATAAAAATGAATCAGTATTTGGAAAAATAATTTATTTCGTAGTTATTTTGGAGTTTTTTTAGGGGTAATTTGTGAAATTGTAAATAGTTTTACCGTCATTCGTGGAGTATAACTTAAAATGTTAACAATTGTTAAAACATATTTATACATGTAAATCTTCGTAGAAAGCTCAGGTTTTATTGAATATTAATATGGTATGCGAACGAGTGCGAACGAATGAGTTATTAGCAAAAACATGAATTTTGGATGGTTTTTTTTCGCAAATTCACGTGTTGAAAAACACACTAAAAACGCTTTAAAGCTTACTGGAGGGCTACAAAAATATTTTACGGTGTTTCTTTCATTCAACAAACTTTTTATTATCAAACAAAAAAAAATTACACTCAAAAAAAAATTATACACTCAAAAAAATTGTACACTCAAAAAAAATTTTTTGTTTATATTAAAAAACGTAATTTCTTCAAAGTAATAATGTTTTTAATAAATTACTATCACTAAAAAAGTGTTTTTCTACTTGAATATGTTTTTCAACAATTGACTGCAATTTTTTTACAATTATTCGGTATTCGGCCATATTCGTCCAAAAATGTGATCGAAGCCGAATAATGGCCGAATAGTAATTTTTTGCCTACCGAATATTCGGTCAGACACTTCAAATTATTAAGGAAGATTCTGATTAATATTTATTAAAAAATAAAAATTGTTTTATTCGACCTTTAAAATATTATATTTTGAGGATGTTTATTCTGGCTCGAGGTCATTATTTTCTTTACTAATTAAAACCATGATATTCTCATAGCATAATTTTCAAGAAAATTATTTTTTTTGTTTTAAATTTATTTATGTTGGTCATTTTTGCAAGACTTAATCGACACGTGTTTCGGAATTTGTCAAGATTCCATTATCAAAAATATTTAAAAAAAATTTTTTTTGTTGCTTATTGACAATCGTTGCCTTATTAGTATGGTACAATTTCTTCGTCTTTCTAATTCTCATTGCGAATAGAGGCGAATATGTATTAATATGCTAGTTTGTGCACAAACGATTTGTCATTAGACTCGTTTGCTACTTTGTAGTAAATCGTTTCTACTTTTGCTAAATAATCTTGACAATGGAATCTTGACAAATTCCGAAACACGTGTCGATTAAGTCTTGCAAAAATAACCAACATAAATTTAAAACAAAAAAATAATTTTCTTGAAAATTATGCTATGAGAATATCATGGTTTTAATTAGTAAAGAAAATAATGACCTCGAGCCAGAATAAACATCCTCAAAATATAATATTTTAAAGGTCGAATAAAACAATTTTTATTTTTTAATAAAAATTAATCAAAATTTGAACATAATGGTTGGCACGCCATGTGATGAATAACCCTAATATGGAGTTTTTTCTCACAACAACAACACAAAAAACATGTTGTTGTAGTCCAATGGACTATCGTATGTAAAATTGTTTTAAATATTTTTGTTGGTTATTGACAATCGTTGTCTTATTAGTATGGTACAATTTCTTCGTCTTTCTAATTCTCATTGCGAATAGAGGCGAATATGTATTAATATGCTAGTTTGTGCACAAACGATTTGTCATTAGACTCGTTTGCTACTTTGTAGTAAATCGTTTCTATTTTTGCTAAATAATCTTGACAATGGAATTTTCCGCCATAGTGCAACGTTGTAGTTCCGTCTAAAAAAACCACATAGTTCGCATTTTTTTGTAGCATTTAAACGCGAATATCTTGAAAGTGGATACTGATAGAAAAGCTGATTCGGATTCAGGAGGTCCATTTACTATAAAGTTTGTTGTTACCGACTTTAGAAAACGCTACAGTGGAACAACAGAAAGTGCTAAAATAGCGGTTTATAGAATCTGCAAACGCGAATATCTCGAAAACGGTGTATGCTACAAACAGTTTAAAAGCAGATTTGGAATTAGGAGGTCAGAAATATATTAAGTCTATATATTTTTGCAAAAAGTGCTCAATTTTTGCAAAAAGTGCTCGATCGAAGATTTTGATTTTTTTTGCAAAATTTTTCTTATACATCTCAAATACATATTCAAAAAAAAAAGTTATGGTATTAGCACTTTTAAGTTAAAACTGTCTCAGACCACCCGTGCTGGTATACTACTATTAAAAGCTCTAGCTTTAATTTAACCTTTCTTACTTTAATTGATGTCAAAAAGTTTACAAAAATTATTTATGCTCCATAAAATATTTCAACAATGCAACAATTTTAAATCCTTGTCATCCTTTAAACCCCAAAATTGTGTATGCAAAAAATGTACACAGAACAAAAATAAAAAATATTCATAAAAAATTAAAAAAAAAAACCCCTCCCAAATACAATCCCCTTACTCAACATGTAAATTACTGATTATAAGCACAATGTATACAATGTAAATACTACAATGCAAATGCAACAGGCAATTGCAAATAAATATTTACAAGGATACAACAAGGATACCAACAAATGAAATGATATGCAATTCAAATAAATGCATACACTTTCTATACGGTTCGTTTCGAGTGTGGCAGCAGCAACAAACAAATGATACAAAAAAATAAAAAAACAACAAAAACAAACCAAATATTCTCATTTTAAAGTTGCAGACAAAAAAAATGAATTTTATTTACTGAACGAACTGAACACAAAAAAAGGAATTGTGACCTTCTCCACCCCAAAAACTTATGGAATGTATGAAACACACAAATTAACCCAAAATATCATGATGTAAGGATAAACCACACTGCTGGCTGAATGGTGGCTTATTAACATTTTTATACCCTCCAACCACAGTATGGGGGTATACTCACTTTGTCATTCCGTTTGTAACGCATAAAAATATCGGTCGGGGACCCTATAAAGTATATATATTATTGATCTATGATCGATTCTAAGTCGTTCTATGAATGTCCGTCCGTCCGTCCGTCCGTCTGTATAAAACACGATTCAGTCCAAAATAAAAGAGCTAGACCCCTGAAAATTGGCAAGAATATGTCTAATGTTCATAGGCCGGTTAAGTTCGGAAATGGGAAAAATCGGGCCAGGGGGAAAAAAGTTCCCCCTTAACGAACTATAAAAACGATATTTTTACATCTTTTTTGCAATTTTTGTTAAACAAATGAAACCTTTTTATGTCAGAAGGGGTTTAAACTCCTGCACTTAGATCCAGGGGGCTGAAAAATTTAGTTTTTTTTCTGCCCGCCCCCTTTTGTGGGCGTGGTTTTCAAAAATCATTAAAATAATGAGAAAATGGTAATACTAATTTGCAAAAAGCATAATAAATAAATTAGTTAACATTTATCGCGATGGGGAAAGTATCCCCCACCACCCCCACCCCCACCGAGCCCCCCCACAAAAAAACGACCCTTTTTATATGTTTTAACATGTTGGAGGGTATCATAGATTCGGCATAGCCGAATTTAACACTCTCACTTGTTTTTACTGCAGCTACTACCACACAGTTTGTTCATTTACATAGAGTTGCCATTATATGATTTGTTTAAAAATGTTGTACATTTTGTTGCTCTAAGGGCACTATTAGGGCAGTTAGAGCGGTTCACTCAAAAAAGTATGTCGGTAAAATCTACTACAAAAGACAGTTGTTTTGACTACATTTTGTTGTTGAAAAGGCGTCCACTACATATTACGGTAAAAACAACTGAACATGTTGTTGTTTTTAACTATTGATTTTCAACTACAAAATGTAGTAAAAACTACTACAAAAGACGGTATACAGTTGTTTTTACTACACTTGCCTGAAATTTTATTTAAAAAAATTTCTTAAACGTTTTAGTGATTGATATTTATTTATTTAAAAAGCACTACATTTCAGTTGGTTGTATAGAATTTCGACATGAAATTAAAATTTGTTGGTGTATTTATCTGGAATTATAGAAGAAAAAAATTATATTAATAAAATGTTAAACAAAATAAATTGATAGTATTTACATTTGTTTTTTTAATAGTTTATTTCAAATTATCACCGCTACTGATCAAAATTTGTCTGGAATAAAAAAAAAAACGAAATGCTTTGGTAAAATTGATTTATAAAAAAAAGAATTAATTTGCAATGTTTCAAAAAAGTATGTACCTGTTCTGTTGTGTATACAAAGAAAAGAAAGATGGCACGCTCATAAGAAAACAAAACAATTTTTGTTTTTTTCCGATTGGTTTTTACGCACGCTTATGTGAGCACTATATTATACACACTTGTTATCTCATTTATCCACTTATTTTCTTTCGCTCAATAATATTTTTCCAAAAACATATTTTTTGTTATAATTATATTTAATAAATTGTAATTTAATTTATTTAGATATTATTTATTTGGTATAAAAATAATTCCTTCCGCATCCCGCACCAACTCGTTCGACACATTCGTTTGCAATAAAAATTTCTAGAAAAAAACGAGTTTTTAGAAAAAAAAAACTAAAAACAACTACATAAATCAACTATTGCTACAGTGTAGTATATTTTTTTGTAGTTATTTTTTGAAACTACTACAAAAAAAAGTTGTTTGAGATTTTTTCATACAAAAACGACCGAAATTGTAGTTAAAAACAACAGCTACTACTTACTACACAAACGACCGTCATGTAGTAACTGCAATAATTTTCTGAGTGTTGGAGCAAATTTTGAAAAATGTCGTTTTGTGTGGGAGCCCCCTTAGAAATCTTATAAATGACCCCTCTATGACGCACCATTGGAGCAGTAGAAATGATTTTAAGATTGAAAAATTACAATAAATTTTTTTCAAAAAATTTAAAAAAATAGTAATAATCGTTATCCCACGATCCTCCTGGGCAAAAAATTTGTAGAATCGAAAGAAGTTTTACACAAAAAAATTTCAAAAAAATCGAAAAGTACAAACATTTTCAAAATGAGATTTAAATTTAAAAACTTAAAAATCGCGTACTAGAGCGCTTTTAAGAATTTTTTGGGATTTTTTTTTTAAAAGTACGCAAAAAAACAAAAATTTTGAAAAAAAAAATTTGAAATTTGGAACATTATTGAAGAAGTTATGAGTAAAAGAAGTTTGAGTAAAGGAGCAAACTACCAATTTTTAAAAATTCGATATCTTTTGAACGGGTCATCAAAAAAATATGAAAATTTACCACGAAGGAGTTTTCGAAGGGTACTAAAAACTGTAAACAAATTTGGAAAATCTAAAAAAAAAAATTTCAAAGTGTCCGATTTCACATGGCATACCCCAAATATTCCTATTGCCAAACCCGAATTCTATTGTGGTCCACCTTTTCGACCATGATTAGGAGTTTAGAAAGCGCGGACTTCTTAAACTTGTGGGAGAATTCAGGGGTCTAACTCTATGTTTAACCCTTAAAAAATGTCTTCCACTTTGGAAGATATAAAATATTCGCTACAGCCGAATTTAACACACTCACTTGCTATATCTGGGTTAATTTAAAATCCCCATTTTAAAAAGTTAACAATTCACTTCCACGACTACTCTATCCATGTTCGTTGGTTAGAGAAAAGTTTGCAAACATTGACTTGTCAAAAAATACGTTCATTGACATGTCAATTGCGTGGCATTTTAATATGATTACACTCTTCATATGGTGTCCTGATTTTCACTTCAAGGTTTTTTTTATATTCTTTCATTTGCTATGACTTCATAGAAGGAATACGATGCCAACCCCTCGTAAGGAACAACAAAAAATATAAAATAGCATCAGATAATTTAATTCCTAGAGAGTCTGCACAGTTTTAAATTTTTGTATCTGCTGTGGATGTGGAGAAGGACAGAGTGGGGATTTTATGAAAATAAATAAAATTGATGCCAGCCTGCTGTGATAGATTCAATTTAATATTATGAACCAGAAACAAACCGAAAAAAGAAGAAAAAGTTCATCATGTGGAATATACGTATGTACAATACTACCGTACATATTTAAAAAAATTGCACATACTCCTACCACAAATATCTACTTTAATACCAAATGATGATTATTTGGAAGGCTAAAGGATTTTTGTGGGCACATTGTAGATTAGAGTGACATTTTTTTCTTCAACTTTTGATTTTCACAAGTGTCCGGGATATTATTTATTCTACTAGACCTAAAAGATGTGTGGTAAAAGTTTTAGGAAAATCGGATTAAATTAATACGTGGCAACCGGCGCACAGTGCTTCGTTCCCATATAACGAAGGGACAAAAATAGAAGGAGTTGCCACATATTTTTGAAATTTGGTACACGTGCATAAATCGTTTTAGTTAAGAAAAATATGAATTTTTGGAAAAATCGGTGCAAGGACACGCCTACCGCCCATGTGTCCTGAAATTGAAAAAATTAATTTCAGCTTCAATAATGCCCACAAAATTACAAAAAGTGGTCATACTGATACACATTCAACTAGCGACTTGTATATAAATTTTTATTTAAATCGGAGCAAGGATTTAAGGTCCTGCCATATATCCTTTTTCTTTAAAACGCTATAACACCTACGCAAATTGTCCGATCGTAAAAAAACTTTGTAAGCAAATTAATATTCCTTAGATATATATTATTACCAAATTTGGGCAAAATCGGATTAGTAGTGTGGCAAATATTAAAACATCCTTTTTTAAAAAATAAGTTATTTTTATTTTTTATGTCGTCTAGAATAAGTCAAAGAAATGTATTAAATCAACTTCTGAGCTACACAATGTTTATACATGTCTTAAGTAAAATTTGATGGCGGTTCTTTTTTAAAATACATTAACCCCCTATCTTCCATTTAGGGGTCATTTGTGTCCTTTTTTTTACATATCCTGGTAGAAAAACACTAAAATGGGCGTTTAAATAGTTAATATGTTCTACAAAAATGTTAAGCATACAATTTTACTAGTGGTTGTCAAATGCCAAAAGATCGTGCGATATAATCAAAATGCTTTAAATAGTAAAATTGTTAAGTATCACATATTGTTAAATAGCGTTTACCAAAGTAGATTGAAATAAGACGAAAAATGTACTAAAAAAACTACTGAGATAAAAAATATTTATACTTGTCTACAGTGAAATTTAATGGCGGTTCTTTTGTTAGAACATATTAACCCTCTATCTTCCATTTTAGAGGGTCATTTTAGTCCCTATTTCAAATATTCTTATAAAATTCAATAAAACGAGCGTTTAAAGGTTAAATCGTAATACAAAATTCCTTTTTTTTAATGTTTTTTATAATTTATAATTTAAGAGTTATTTAACATAACTTAAAGCGTCAGTGGAATACACTGCGCAATAAATTTGAAAAAAAAATTTTAAAAATCTACTAAATGTTTGTAGAACATTTTAACACTACAAACACACGTGGTTTTCTACAAGAATATTTTAAAAATGGACTGAAATGACCCCTGACAATGGGAGATAGAGGGTTAATATGTTCCAAAAAGAAATATCGAATTTTACTGAAGACATCTATTAACAGTAAGCTTAGAAGTACATTAGTTACATTATTTTAAATTATTTCACACGATTTTGGTGAAACACAATTTAACAATTTAAAATAAAAAGTTTTACTTTTTTAAGCATTTTGCTTTTATCTCATGAACTTTTGGTCTTTTACAACTAATAATGAAATTCTATGCAGAAAATTTTTGTATAACATGTTAACCCTTACAACGAAAGTGTAAGTGTTATTCTGCGAGGATATTTGGAAAAGGGACTTAAATGACCCCAAAAATGGGAGATAGAGGGTTAATATATCCTTAGAAAAGAACCGTCATCCAATTTTGCCAAAGACATCTATTAATAATTTAATATTTTTTACTTATTCTGAATGACTTCTTCTGAACGCCTTTGAAAAAAAAAAAATAAAAAACTTCAGTGGGCCATGAAAAAAACTCGAGCTAAATTTTCGAAATTCTTTAAGTGTTTTGGTCTACTAATAATATACTTTCATTTTGCTTTTTTAACCATTTAAAACATAAAATCGCGTTGCACAATGATATTAAATACTGTTAAATGCCTGAATTTTGAGTAAAAATCATGAATTTAAGCATTTAAAAAATCGCATTTTTTTAAATTTGTGGTCAAAAGTGGGCCCTAATTTTTGAATACGCTGTTAGACAAGAGTATAAACTAAGAAAAAATCGACAAAAAAAAATATATAATTTTATATAATTTTTTTTAAAACTCCATCAAACTTTAGTAATTTTTGGATTTTTAACAGAAAAATTTTCTTTTCTACGCAATAAAAAATATTTTTTTTGTAAATATATGCAAAATCCTATATTTTAATTTAATTACAAATATATCAAAGTACTTGAAAACAAAATTTCGAAACATTTTATTAAAAAATGTATTTTTGAGAATTATTTTTGTGAAACAACTAAAACACATTTTCCTGTTAAGTCATTTTTGCATAAAATTCTCTGAGTTTAGCGCCCTCTCGTGGTGGCAAAAGCAATCAGAAAAAATATTTTTGTTAATATTTATTTGAGATACCTTATTATCTTTCAAAAAATCTGTATTTAACCACAATTTGAAACAAAATTTTTTTTTTGATTTTTGTCCATGGGTCGAAGCATAGTGCGGCGATCAAAATTTTGGATTTTTGAAAATTAAAAAAAAAAAAAGTTTTAAAAAAATATGACTTCCCAAGTAAAAATGTGATGGATCAGTACTGATCCGAAAAATGGATCGCTAACATTAGATCAGTTTTAGTCGGACGGATACAATTTCATTCGAAAAATGGGTTTATCTTATTATATAAACCCATTTTTCGGATGACATTATATCCGTCCGATTAAAACTGATCTTATCTTAGCGATCCATTTTTCGGATCAGAACTGATCTTTCAAATCTCGGATCAGTACTTACTCTGATCAGTACTGATGTTTCAAATCTCGAATAAGGTGTGATATATAAAAATGTATCTAATCATTTTCACTCGAGTTGCGACACATCATATTTATTAATTTTGTAATTAGTTTATTTAAAATATAAAAAAAATAAAATCGGTCAAACGGTTTTTGAGATATCAACATTTGAAGTTTTCAAAAAATGGAAGTTATTTCCTACGTTCAAGAATTTTTTTTTAAAAATCTCAAAATTTATTTCTCCTGACCCTTTCAAAGAGCTTTAAACAATATTTTATTTAAAATTAATCGAAGCCCAATCATTTTAACCCGTGGCGCCCTTCGATCAAAATTTTCTTTTTAAGTGAATTTTCATCAAAAACTCTAAGCTTTGATCGAAGGGAGCCGTGGGTTAAAATGTCCTGATTTGGCTCAAATTTAAAGCTTTAGGTGGTTATTCATAAAACCTGAAATATATTTAAAGTATGTTTATTTGACAGATATTGCAGAAAAATTGTCAAATTTCATAACTACACAGAAAAAAATAAAAATGAATTTCAATTACGAAATTCGTTGATTCAATTAAAAAATTAATTGATTTCGGACCTATCACGAAAATGCGCATATTAATTACTCATTTTGTTTGAAAATAGTTTTAAAACTTAATTAAATTGTTAATTGAATCAATTAAAGTTTTAATTGAAAATAAAATGGAAACCAAAAAATAATTAATATAAAATTGAAAATCAATAATATAGATTTATTGATTCACATAAAATTTTTAATTAAAAAAAGACCAAAACTCAATTTAATTTTAAAAGTTAAACTTCAAAAAATGCCCTAAAATAAATAAACATCGAATTTTTTTGTTTTATATTATTAAGAAATTTATTTTCTTTATTAAATATAAACAGTTGGTATAGTTTTGCATAGAAACATAAATCTTGTTATTGCATGCATTTTTGTCGATTTGGTAAAGTTGAAACAAAAAAAAAATTGTATTAAATTTCAATGTGCAAAACACAAGGCAAATTCCTCATGTTATTTTTTTTTTGTTTCAACTGTACACTTTTCATTAGCAAAACACTTTATCCGCAACGACCACTCGCCTTAAAGAAAACAATAGAGTTGTGTCGTTCACGAACGAACTAGTTCAATTGAACTATTCACTTAACTGAGCGTTTTATCTAGTTCGTTCATTTCCGCTCTTTTAGGTCTTTTCGTTCATTCATCTTAATTGGTTATTATTTCATTTTGATCTTTCAGTTCGGTCGTTAAATTTTTTTTTTTTGAATTTTGTCATTTGGCGTTTGTTTTCTCTTCTCTTTTGGCACGCTTTCTCAGCATTTATGTTTTTTTTTCACAAAAATTGCATGTTCCTTTTTTAAATTCATGTTTTTATTCAACATTTTATTTTTGTAATTTTTGATCGAAAGCCAAAACAAAAGACACGATCAAAATGATTCATTCAAGAACTGTTGAACGAAAACAAAAACTGAACGATTTGAACTAGGTGAACGACCAACAGACATGATCAAAATGATTTGTTCACGAACTGTTCAACGAATACCACAAAAGAGCGATTGAACTAGATGAACGAACTAGGTCTTTTATTTGAAATGAACGATAATGAGCGCTCACTCAATTGAACGATTAAGCACAAGTCTAGAAAACAATAAAACTAAATTTTGTTGAGGCGTTTTTATGTATTCATTGGCTGCTAACACCAAAATATACAAAACAATAGTTCAAAAGTTTTTTTGTTGTTTTTTTTTTCATTTTTATTTTTTCATTGGCTACTAACACTAATGCATACAAAACCGGTTTCGTTTATTTTATTTTTGTTTTCAGTAAAGTTAAGAATTCAATTAAAACATTAATTGAATCAATTAAAATGTTTAATTGAAGTTAAATTTAATATCAAATCCATTTTAATTAAAATCAAAATTACGATATTATTTTCTGTGTATATGAAATAGTTAGGAGGAAAAAGATTTCCTAATTTTTATACCCTCCAACCACAGTATGGGGGTATACTCACTTTGTCATTCCGTTTTTAACGCATCGAAATATCGGTCGGACCCCATAAATTATATATTTTATTGATCCATGATCGATTCTAAGACATTCTGTGAATGTCCGTAAGTCCGTCTGTCCGTCCGTCTGTCTGTAGATGACACGATGCAGTCCAAAATAAAAAAGCTAGCCTCCAGAGCAGGCTAAAATCGGAAATGGGCAAAATCGGACTAGGGGAAAAAAAGTTCACCCTTGAAGAACTAAACCGACCCTGAAAAACATAATATTTTTTACGTGTTTTTTATATTTTTACTAAACAAATGAATCATGTTTATGCAAGACGATGTTCAGAGTCCTGCACTAAAACCGGGGGGACTAAAAAATTTCGTTTTTTTTTTTTGGCCCGCCGTCTTTTTAGGGCGTGGATATAAAAAAAATAGTTTAAATAGTGATCAAATTGTATAACTTTAATGACAAAAACATAATTAATAAATTAGTAAACACTTTTTCGACAGGGGGAGTTGTCCCCCACAGCCCCCACTGAAGCCCTCCCCGTCCCAAAAAAAAAACGCCCCTGTATTTTTTTTTTTTTTAAACATGTTGGAGGGTATAAAAGATTCGGCACAGCCGAATTTAACACTCTTAATTGTTTTTTTTTAATTTTTGAACGTAGAAAAACCACCATTTTTGGAAATTTGTTGACAATTTTCAAATGACGATATCTCGAAAACCGGTCGACCGATTTCAGAAATTTTTTAATATTCACACTTAGCATGCCAAAATAATAAAAAATAATGTATCGCAAGATGTTTTTTTATTTTTTATAATTTTGAAACAAGTCTAAAATTTTTGTGGAAATTTATCCAATGATCCAAAACTTTGATCGAGGGGCGCCATTGCTGTAAATGATCTGATTTGGCTCAAATTAAGTTTAAATGAAGACTGTCTTAAGCTCTATGAATGGGGAAAGGGGAAGAAATGTTGATTTTTTTTTTTTAATTGTTTGAACGTACAGTCAAAATAATAACTCTGCTAAATTACATTAAAACTCTGCTAATTTAACAGAGTGCACTATACATTTCCACCTAGCAGCATTTCTTGATAACTTTACTATAGTACTCTGTAAAATGGTTTTGAAACAAAAACCGTTAATTTACAGAGTTTATATATTAGGTCATTTTGACAAAGAAAACTCTGTAATTTTACTTTAAAACTCTGTAAAATGAATTGGACAAAAAAACTGTTAATTTACAGCAAAGAAAACCTCTGTAAATTTACACATATTTGTAAAATGCATTTGATGCAACCAAAATTTTACAGAAAAAACTCTGTAAATTTACATAATTTATTTAAATGCATGTTATTTTGTAAAATTTTTATACAAAGTATTTTGTTTAAAACTGTATTTTAGCAGAAAACTCTGTTAATTATCTGTTAAATAAAGTTGACAAAGTTAAAAGTAATATAAGAGAGGAAACTTTATTTTTTTGTCACAACAAAATACAAAGTATTTTCTTTAAATCTGTATTTTGACAGAAACCTCTGTCAAATATCTGTTGAATTGAGAATACAGTATTTTACAGAGTTATTATTTTGAGTTTAGGAAAAACTCATGATTTTTGGCAAACTTCAAATAGCGACTTCTCGAAAACAATTCCACCGATTTTAATTTTATTTTGATATTAGTATTCAGCAAATCAATATCATCAAATATAATGTGTCGCAAGACACATTTTTTTTAATTTCCAGAAATCCAAAACTTTGACCGACGAGCGCCGCGGGTTAATTTAATCCAATTGGCCTCAAATTTTTAACACATGAGTTTTAGGCCTACCCAGCAAAAACATGGTAATGAGTTGTGAAAAGTAATCATTACCAAGTACATTATTTATAATGAGTACCCATTACCATTAACATTATTTTAAGCCCAAAAGTATGTGTTATAAAAGCACCTCTTAGTAATAATATTTTCTTGCACTTGCAGTTTTTAATCTTTACAATTCAATTAACTTAAAAAGTACTTAAAAACTTAATAAAAATTACGCAATTTTTAAGTTTTAGTAAAAACAAGTAACATTTCAAAAGTTTTAATTAAATAATTATTTTACTTCTTATTGTTAATGGATTTAGTAATCCGATTCAGTAACTACTTATTTATCTCCATACTCTCCACTGCTTATTCTTGTCTCACGCCCTTGTTAAAATAATTAGTGTTTCATTTAATAAGTAACTACTGATTAACATCTGATTCGGATTACAAAACCCATTACCAGTAATGTCAATTTTTGCTGGGTAGGAATATAAAAATTTGCCCGGACTTTTAAAATTGGAAGAAAAACTTTTTTGCCATACAAAAAAATGCCAGTCTAATGAAGATGTATGTGGGTTCTTTACGTATGTGTGTGTAGTATTTCAATCTGTATAGGTCGGTTTATAAAAGCATGTGTCTACAATAGCTTTATTTCTCACAATAAATTTGTTCTTTTTTTTGTTCTCAAAAAAAAAATAAAAAAAAAATGTAACCGGAAGCATTTAATTGAAATTTATTGGTTTTCAAACAAATTTTAACTTTAATGTTTAATTTAACATAAAAATTAAGAATTTTTTTTGCAAGTTCGCATTTTTTTTTGCTTTTTTGTTTGATTATAGTGTTGAAATAATTAATCTTAATAGTGTCTTTTCAAACTATACAAAAATAATCCTTCAAACATCTTCATTATTCATATAATGACAAAGTATGTACATTTTTTTTATATAAAATCCTTACAAATGATACATGCAACACAATATTGACCTTATATATGTATATTCGCACAAAAAAATACTTTTAGAAACAGTGAAAGCTTTCAATAGTAACAACATATATCCTGAGATTTACACAAAAAAAAAATGTCAAATTACTAGAAAAAGTCTTTACCAAAATTTTACAGTTTTCCTTGGTTTTTAACAAAAAATTTTCGATCAAAATTTAAATTTTTTTTGTAATTTTACAATTTTTTTTTGTAATTTTTTAATTTTTTTTTAAATTTTACAATTTTTTTTTTGTAATTTTACAAACTTTTAAGAAATTTTACAAAAAAAAATCTAGTAAATTCACGAGAATTCCAAAAAATATTCGATCAAAATTTAAATATTTTTTTAATTTTAGAATTTTTTTGGTAATTTTAAAAGTTTTTAAAGAAATTTTACAAAAAAAAAAAATCTAGAAAATTCACGAGAACTCCTTGTAAGTTCACGCCTCACCTTATGGCCATAATGTGGTTAAGTTTATAAATGAGTAAAACCGGACTAGAGGGGACATTTTTTTGCAAATCCAACGTCCCCATCTCCCCCTCCCCCCTCTCAACAAACACCAAAGTCAAAATTTATTTATATTTTGTTTACATTTTGGATTTTGTACACCATCGGCACAACCGAATTTAACATTCTCATCTGTTTCTTGACTCAAAAATCTTTATTATTTTAGTTTTCACTGTTCATTTTGATGCCTGATGGTTTTCCCTTTTTTTCGCATGCTGTCCTTAACGTTAAAGTGACAATTAAATAAATCAAGAAATAAGATTATTGTGTCAAACATAACAAATTCACTTAAAAAATTCACATACGATGATAAGAATTATCTTCATAATGATGATGATGATAATGGAGTCGATTGTCCTTTTCACATGCTGTGAAGGATTTTAAAAAATCCAGTACAAACAAAAAAAAAAAAAAATTAATAGAAAAAACGAAGGCTAAAAAGAATGCCAGGATAAAGAAGTATGAAAAAAAGTGACCCGTAATTTTTAAAACTTTAGTAATTAAACTGACATCAACAGTGTTTTGATAATGAAGCACAATGGGCTAGTAAATTTTTCCGGGGGTACTTACCGATTTTCATGAATCTTAACAAAGTTGTAGTGTCTGAAACACTTTTAACAGAATTTGAGACATTTTTATATAAAAAAAAGTCTCAGAATTCTGATACATTTTTCGTTCAGAAATATTTCTACTAAATCTTGAAATTTGTGAAATTATTGTATCCCATGACTTACACTCCGATTTTTCTGCACCTTTCCCTAGAAAGACTTGATTAAACTTGGTTCCGATGTTAATTACAGTCAAACTCGGTTATAACGAACTCGGTTATAACGAATTCTCGGTTATAACGAACTAATTCTAAAGTCCCGACGTTTTAGCATCAATTTTCACACAAAATACTTCTTTTATAACGAACTCGGTTATAACGAATCCTCGGTTAAAACGAACTGCTTATTATGGTCCCACGAACACAATTTCATGTATATTTACCTTTTTATACCAAACTCCCATAAATATTTTTTAATGTGTGGCAATCATGTTTATCAAACTAAGAAAAGGTTGGAATTTTTTGGTTTATATTATAATTTTGATGAAATTTACTTATAGTTTTAATGATTTCTTCTCAATAAGTAGTTTATTTACGAAAAAAAACATCGAATAAAACAAAATGGAATCTAATTTTTTGTAAATAAAACTATGTTGATTAAAAATATACCCCGCTTGTAGCGAACTTCGCTTATAACGAACTAATTTTACTGGTCCCTCGGAGTTCGTTATAACCGGATTCGACTGTAGTATATACCAGACATGTGCACGAATGCATTTAAAAGTCCTTTAGACCCATTCTAAAAATTTAGCCTGAAAACTTCTAAAGATTTAGAATGAAAAATAGTACTCTATTCTTTCAGTTCAAAGCGAATAAATCAATGATTTAAAAAAAAAAAAATTTTTTGGAGAAATTTTTTTTTTACATTTTTTTTTGTACAAAAAATAATATGCTAATTAGAGACGGGCGCGTGAGAGATTTTTTGACTCACACTCACGCTCACAACAGAAATTTTTGAATCACGCACACTCACTAGCATATTTTTTCTACTCACACTCACTCACAATCACGTTAACAAATTTAATACAACTCACACTAACGTGCACTCACGCAAGCTTCACTCACTCTCACGTTGACTCAGACTCACAAAACTCTTATTTATACAAAAAAATTTCAAAAACAAAAATTTTAAAAATCTCAAAATTTTCAGCAAAATTTAAAGATCAGCATAATTTTACATTTTTATTTGCTTTTATCGCAACAAAATCTTAAGTTAAGCCAAATTTTACAATTTTTTTGATGCTTTTGTTGGTACGAAAGGAAATATGAAGTGAAAATAAATCACGCAAACTTACGCAAAAAAATCGACTCACGCACACTCACTCACGCAATTTTTTTCTCCACTCACACTAACTCACAATCACGTGAGTAAAATTGAATTCAGTCACACTCACACATGATCACGCGTGTATCACGCACTAATCTGCTCATGTGCCCGTCTCTAATGCTAATATCTCGAAAACTAAGCAAGATAGAGCAAAACGGATCAAAATCGATTTCGACCTTATTATACATCAAAAAATTCTGAATTCCTGAAAATTTTAAAATCCTCATATCTCGGTAACTACCGCCGACACGACAAAAATTTGTGAAACAATTGTATAGCTCTTGAATCGTAGAACAAGACCACTGAACACCCAAAAGCAATTCGAGCAATAGTGTTCGAGTTATTTAAGTTTCAAATGTGTTCAACCTATTGGGTCCTAAAAATAAAGTCTTAAAACTGAAATTGCTATATCTCAAAAACTAAACAAGATCAAAATCGGATCAAAATCGTTAACGGAAAGTTGATCCTTCACATGTGTGGACTCCATTGGATCCTAACTTTTAAACAAAATATTCGAATTCCCTGATATTTTAAAATGCTCATATCTCTGTAACTACCGCTAACACGACAAAAAGTTGCGAAGCAATTCGAGCAATAGGTTTTGAGTTATTTCAGTTTTTAGGACCCGATAGGTTAAACATACTTAAAACGAAAATGACCCAAAAAAAAAATATTGCTTGGATTACTCTCGGGTATTCGGAAGTATTGTTCTACGATCCAAGAGATACAAAATTGCTTCACAATTTTAGTTAGAACATTTTAAAATTTCCGGGAATTCAAATTTTTTGATTCAAAACCAAACAAAAAATATTTGGTCTAAAGATGGACCGATTTTTTTCAATTTCATTAGGCTTCGTTATTAAGCCAAAAGAATGTTCTGTTTCAAATTTCAACCAAATATATTGATAATTGTGACCTGAATCGTGATAAAATTGTTTTTTTCGCGTATTGTTAGAGTAATTAAAATTCGATATTCTACAATATTTTTTTGGGGATTTTATGATAGATAGAGGGTTTTGTTTCTCAAAAATATTTAAAGTACATGAATGAAAAGGATCAGATAGAGGGTTTTGCATTTTAAGAAAAATTAATTATTAAGATTTCATTTAAGACATCGGTAAATTTTTAACGTGATTTAATTATGATAACGGCTTATAAAAAATTCCGAAATCGCAGTTTTGGTCAACAGGTGGTGATTTTTAAGACAAAAATTATTCTTTTACCGAATCCATCTCAAAAGTTGACAAACTGTTGAAAAAAACAAAAATGCAAATAAAATAGCAAAACAAATATTTTTGTTCTGAATTTTACACGATAGATGAGGGCCTTTTTACTGAATATTTTACAATCAAAAAGTCATTTTCGTGAAAATGAAAGATAGTGGGTTTTGAATATGGTCCCTCGATATATTAAAAATATTCTAAAGCACGGTGTAATTTTTAGAATCACTACACACAAAAAAAAAATAAAAAAATTGTGCCAGTTTTTGGTTTAATTACAACCTATAAAGTGGTTTTAGATAACTTACCAAAGTTTTTGCTCTAAAAAACTTAGGTAAATTATCCAAAACCACTTTATAGGTTGTATTTTCCCCAAAACGGTCACAATTTTTTATATTTTTTTTTTTGTGTGTACTGTGTTTGTCATTCTAGAAACGAATGTTTTTAACATTCTAGACGTTTAACCATAAAATTTTTTATTTCGTTGTTACTCATTATTTCTAAACATTCTAATTCGCAAACACTGTACTCTAAAAGTGGTGTACTCCGAAGCGAATAACTCGGTGTAGGCAAAGAAATGAATGTATCCGTGCACATGGGTGGTATTTACCTAAGAACCCTTATACTAAATTATGGTATAACGACTTATTATGAGCAAAAAGTTGTTTTTTGGCTTAACAAAGTTTGTGTTTTTTATTAATATTTTTTTTTTTAGATTTATTTTCACCACCACAGTTTAAATTGATCCACGCACTAAAACTGTAAACAAAATGGGAAAGTTTATAAAAAAAAAAAATCAAAGGGACCTATTTGGCATGAAATGTACCCCAAACTGTATTTGGAGGGCATAAAAGTTGGGGAAATAAAATATTCGACTAAAAAAGAATTTGCAAAAAAAAAATTAATTTAAAAAAAACATCAGTAAAAACAAATTTTTAGTAAAAAAATATTCAAATTCTGATTAATTTTTATTAAAAAATTAAAAATTATTTTATTCGACCTTATGAGGATGTTTATTCTGGCTCGAGGTCATTATTTTCTTTACTAATTAAAACCATGATATTCTCATAGCATAATTTTCAAGAAAATTATTTTTTGTTTTAAATTTATTTATGTTGGTCATTTTTGCAAGACTTAATCGACACGTGTTTCGAAATTTGTCAGATTCCATTGTCAAGATTATTTAGCAAAAATAGAAACGATTTACTACAAAGTAGCAAACGAGTCTAATGACAAAAAAATATGTTATTGCAAAAACTTTAGATCAAGGATCACGAATATATGTACTTTAGTGGCTCCCAGATGAATTAAAAACGCAATGATAAACACCTATACTCCCTCCACTACCATTATAGAATTCTCGCCCATAGTGCCTGCGTTCTCGTTATACATGCTGAAGAGAAGGAACATAAACAACTACATTAATGACTAACTTTAAGGATACTCGTATATATATATAGCAAGTGCTTAAGTATTAACTTAACATGTTTATTTACAATCAACAAAAAGTTTATCACAACCTTGCAATTAAATCACAGACATAAACACAAAAAAAAACTTTGGATAGGAAACTCATTTAAAATTAAAACTACATTCAACTAAAATACATTATGATAAAGACCTCAAAGAGATGTTTTTGATGAAATTCTCTAAAGAGTTGATCTGTTTATATTTATTATAAAAATAAACATTAATTAGTTATCTGGCTATAAAATTTTAACACTTTGAGATTTTGTTTTTATAACACAGTGCTGTTTTTTTTTATTATTGGAATATTTTTAAAATTATTGAGCTGTTTTGAGATTTCATAGTATGTTTTTTATAACTGTGATATGTTTATTTAATATGTTTTTATCACTGCGATATATTTGTTTGTATATATTTTTTTATTTTTGGGATATATTATTGGAATTTTTTATCGCTGCGATATTTTTTGTCACAACGTTTTATTGTTACATTGTTATTTTCTATAATGTATTGTGATATTATCGTACATTTTTGTCACAAAGAATATTTTATCATTGTGAAATTTTTTAATAATATGATATTTTTTGATAAAAAAACTTTTAGAAACACTTTGGAAATTTTTAAATTACAGTGATATTTATACCCTACACCACACTGTGGTACAGGGTATAATGAGTTTGTGCTGATGTTTGTAACTACCCGAAATATTGGTCCTAGACCCACTTTTAAGTATACCGATCGGCTTAGAATCACTTTTTGAGTCGATTTAGCGATGTCCGTCCGTCCGTCCGTCTGTCCGTCCGTCCGTCCGTCTGTCCATGTAAACGGTGTAAACACGATACAGGTCGCAATTCTTAATCAATTGACTTGAAATTTGAAACTTAAGCCTCTTTTGGCCCAAGGACGAAGCCTATTGAAATTGGAAAAAATCGGTCCATATTTAGACCTAGCCCCCATACAAAGGTCCTCTTTAGTTTTGGCTCAAATGACTCTAATAGACGCATTTTAACAGGTATCTATTCGAAATTTGGCAGGTAATCATGTTTTATCAACACAAATCACCATTCCAAATTTTAAAGAAATCGAACCAGTTCTTATTGTAGCCCCCATACAAACCACCTTCCCAATTTTCACATAAATCTCTCAAATTTCATGAAAATAGAAAATATTTAATTAAAATTCTGTTTGTGTATGTTAAACGCGTACTTTAATAACCTTATCAAATCTGATTATCATCGGACCATTTTTGGACTTAGGTCCCATGTGGAAATTTCGCCCGATATTCAGTTGAAGTGATTTATTGTCAACAAAAAGAAGCCTATTCCACTCAAATTTGATTAGTGAGTGCTTTTTACACTTATTAAAGATTTGACAAAATATAGATCTAATCAGTCCATGTTTGAACTTGGGACCCATTTTCCGGGAAACTCTGGTGTAGGGTATTTTATGGTCGGTCTTGACCGACTATAACTTTCTTACTTGTTTTATAATTGTGGTATTTTTCCTCACTGTGTTCCTTTCTTATCAGACTCATAAAATTTATCAAAATGACATAACAACATATCACCATGGTATACGTTTGTATCACTGTGATATTTTTATATCACTGTGATATTTTTATATCACTGTGATATTTTTATATCATTGTGATATTTTTATATCACTGTGATATTTTTATATCACAGTGATATGTTAACATCACTGTGATTTTTTTATATCACTGTGATATTTTTATATCACTGTGATATTTTTATATCACTGTGATATTTTTACATCACTGTGATATTTTTATATCACTATGATATCTTTATATCATTGTGCTTTTTATATCACTGTGATATTTTTATATCACTGTGATATTTTTATATCACTGTGATATTTTTACATCACTGTGATATTTTTGTATACCACTGTAATATTTTTACATCACTGTAATATTTTTACATCACTGTGATATTTTTATATCACTGTGATATTTTTTTCTCACTGTCATATGTGTTCTAATATTTTTTATCCTGCGACATAATCTTTCACTTTTAAATTTTCGCTTAATCTCTGAAATAAATTAATTCGCTGTGATATTTTTTATCCCTCTAAAAAATTTCCTGTTTTACCTTTGTAGCTTTACAACATATTAAATTTTTATCAATTTCTTCACTTTATTCCTGTGATACATATATGACCTTTTGTTAATTTATACAAATCATTGTGGCGTGACTATTTAATCCATGTTTTATCCTCCTTTCGTAATACACTCTGCAATTTAGCGCTTGTCTACTTCGGTCAGTATAAAAATATCATTAATCACAATTTGGTTTAAATGCGTGTTGTAAAACGTTTACATATGTTTGACAAACTTTTCTACACATTCGAAACAATCAAAATCTATCATCCGTTTTTTTCAACGTAAATACATAAATGATTAATAGGATTTTAAGGATTTGTTACAAATTAAAAGCTATGTATATTCGAATATAAAACTACAAGGATCAGTGTTAATTCTTTGAAAACTTTCTGTTGGAAACTCTGAAATTTTTCATATATCTTAAACTTTGCGAAATTTTTTTTTGGAAAAATGTCTCAGAATCTGATAATTTTTATGCACATAAATGTTTCAGAATATAATAATTTTTCTTAACAAAAAAATGTTTCAGAATATGAGAATTTTTCTAAACAGAAAAATGTTTTAGAATCTGAGAATTTTTTATGCAGAAAAAAGTCTCAGAACTGAGAATTTTTCTACACAGAAAAATGTCTCAGAATATGCTTCAGAACTGAGAAGTTGTCTACACAGAAAATGTCTCAGAACTGAGAATTTTTCTATGCTGGAAAATGTTTCCGGAACTGAAAATTAAAAAAAAAAATGAAATTCTGATTGATTTTTGTTACAAATTAAAAATTGTTTTACTCGGCCTTTAAAATATTATATTTTGAGTAGGTTTATTCTAGCTCGAGGTCATTATTTCCTTAACTAATTAAGACTACACTCAAAATAAAAACTCTGTAAAATGACTGTAATTTTAATGCAACAGATATTTGACAGAGTTTTCTGTCAAAATACAGATTTAAAGAAAATACTTTGTATTTTGTTGTGACAAAAAAACAAAGTTTCCTCTGTTATATTATTTTTTACTTTGTAATCTTAATTTTACATATAATTAACAGCGTTTTCTGGTAAAATACAGATCTAAGCAAAATACTTCGTATTTTTTTCTGTTTTGAGTGGTTTTTGTTTTTGTTACCAAACATCAAAATTTTATCTGCATATTTTTTTTTTTTTGTTTTTGAGAAAAAGTTGAAAAAGTAGCAAAAAGAGTTATCAAAAATTTTTTTTTAGAAATCTTATAAAAAATTTACAAAATAACATGCATTTAACTAAACTCTGTAAATTTACAGAGTTTTTTCTGTAAATTTTTTTTTTGCATCAAATTTACATATAGGTAATTCACACGGGTATCGTATTTGTTGTATATGTTGTATGTCGTATCTAAAACGAGGGTTAGTAAAAATTATTTATCGCTCATTTGATAATTTTCTCTTAGATTCTCTTCTTGTTAGCATACTTGAAAATAGCACACAAAACATAGGTATAAATGTTGTATCGTCATATCGTGTAAGTGTCGTATTATTAATTTAAAGTTTAACCAACCCTGTTTTTAGATAGGACATACAACATACAACACCAAATACGATACCCATGTGAATTCCCTAATAGTTTTTTTGCTAAATGGTGGTTTATTTAACTAATATTTTACTAGAAACTCTGTAAATTAACAGTTTTTTTTTGTCCAAATCATTTTACAGAGTTTTATAGTAAAATTACAGAGTTTTCTCTGTAAAAAAGCTTTCATATTTAACCAATATTTTACTATAAACTCTGTAAATTAACAGTTTTTCCTGTTAAAATCATTTTACAGAGTTTTTTAGTAAAATTACCAAGAAATGTTGTTAGCTGGAAAAGTATGGTGTACTCTGTTAAATTAGCAGAGTTTTTCTGTAATTTAACAGAGTTATTATTTTGAGTGTATGATATTCTCATAAAATAATTTTAAAGAAAATTATTTTTCTCACTTGAATTTATTTACGTCTCAGAATCTAATGTGGTTATTCATAAAACCTAAAATATATTTAAAGTAGGTTTATTTGACAGATATTGCAGGAACAATTGTCAAATAAACCTACAATAAATCTGTTATAAGTATTATGAATAAGAGCCTAAGAATATAAATTGTATGAATGTGAAAAATTTTTCATATTTATATTATTCTTTACATAAAATGTCTCAAAATCCAATAATTTTTCTACACAGAAAAATATTTTAGAAACACAACATTTTTATTCACAAAAAAAGTCTCAGAAACTAAGAAGTTTTGTATTTTTCAATACATAAAATGGCTTAGAAATTTTTTATACAGACAACATTTTTCAGAATCTAAGGATTTTTCTATACAGAAAAATGTTTCAGCATCTAAATTTTTTTATACAGAAAAATGTTTTAGAATCGGAGAATTTTTTCTATACAGAAAAATGTTTTAGAATCTCAGACTTTTTTATACAGAAAAATTTCTGATACTCTGAGAATTTTTTCTATGCAGAAAAATTTTCCAGAATCTGAGATTTTTTTATATATATTTGGAAGTATTTTCTAAATATAAAAACATTTCAAAATCAGAAAATTTGTATTACAAAAATGTCTCAGAATCTAAGATTTCCCTTATTTTTCTATACACAAAAATGGCTCAGAAATTTTTTATACAAATACTTTTTTTTAGAATTTGAATTTTTTTTTAATGCTAAAAATGTTTCAGAATCTGAGAAAAACATTTCAAAATCTAAGATTTTTTTCTTACAGAAAAATATCTCAGATTTTGAATATTTTTTCTGAAAAGTGTGTCTGAGTAAGTTTTTGGATACAGAAAAATGTATCTGAATCTAAGATTTTTTTTATATAAAAAAAATTTCCCAAAATATGAAAAAAAAAAAATTATACAGAAAAATGTCTCAGAATCTGAGAATTTTTTTATACAGAAAAATGTTTAAGAACCTAGAGTTTTTTTTCCGATAAAGCAAAATGTCTCAGAATCTGATTTTTTATACAGAAAAATGTCTCAAAATCTGAGAATTTTTTCTATACAGAAACTGAGAAGTTTTTCTATACAGAAAATGTGGAAAAAACTGAGAATTTTTTCTATACAGAAAAATGTGTCAGAAACTGAGAATTTTTTCTTTACAGAAATATGTGTCAGAATATAAAAATATTTTCTATACAGAAGAATGTCTGACTTAGAAATTTTTTATAAAGAAAAATTTTTCAAAACCTGAAAATTTTTCTGTACAGAAAAATGTTTCAAAATCTGAGAGTTTTTTCTATATAGAAAAATGTCTCAAAATCTTAAAACTTTTTCTATACAGAAAATGTCTGATAACTTTTCCTGTACAAAAAAATGTCTAAAAATCTGAGATTTTTTTATATACTGAATTTTTTTGACACAGAAATATGTTTCAGAATCGGAGAATTTTTTCTATGCAAAAAAATGTCTCAGAATTTAAGAATATTTTCTATATAGAAAAAATACTGGCTCAGAAATTTTTTATACAGAAAAATGTTTCAGAATCTGATTTTTTTTGGATAAATATGTTTTAGATTATGAGAAAAACATTTCAGAATTTGAGAATTTTTCTATATAGAAAATTATCACAGAAAAATAGGTCAGAATTTGAAAATTTTTTTCTATGCAGAAAAATGTCTTAAAATCCATGAATTTTTTCTACACAGAAAAATGGCTCAGAATTTAAGAATTTTTTCTATGCAGAAAAATCTTTCAGAATCTGAAATTTTTTTTATATGTACAGAACATTTTTTTTTAATCTGAGAGTATACCAGGAAAATTTTTTGGAACAAATTCCTGGTTCAATAGATTCTTGAATATATTCTACGGTAGTCACAACAAAATTTTCTACGTAAAAGTATTTTTCAAAAAAACTACTTGCTTAAAAAAACGATTGCTTTCGGGACAATTTCAAACAAAAATCATTGATTCTGGAATGTTAAGTAGAACCGGTTGCAGGGTAGTTTGATGCGTTCTGGAACCAATTATTTGGAACAGAAAATTTTGCTGGGTATTTTCTGTACAGAAAAATGTTTTAGAATCGCATAATTGTTCCTATGCAAAACAATGTTTCAGAATTTTACAATATTTTCTATACAAAAAATGACTGGCTCAGAAATTTTTTATACAGAAAAATGTTTCAGAATCTGAAAATTTTTCTTTGCATAAAAATGTTTTCGATTCTGAGAAAAACATTTCAGAATTAAGGAATTTTCTAAATAAAAAAATATCACAGATCCCGAGAATTTTTGTATACAGAAAAATGCATGAGAACCTTAGAATCTTATTTATATACAGAACCTAAAAATTTTTCTGTATGGAAATTGTCTAAGACTCTAACATTTTTTCTATACAGAAATATGGCTAATACTGTGAAATTTTTTTATATAGAGAAAAGTGTCTTTGAATATCAGAATTTTTTCTGTACAGAAAAATATCTCAAAATCTGATAAATTTTTCTACACAGAAAAATGGCTCTGAGTATGAACATTTTTTCTATGTACACCCAAAAAATTTTGTAGTTGATTACAACTTAAATATCAACTATTTTGTAGGTGAATTACCACCAACTAAATTTTAGTTGATTTTCTTAAGTTGCTGATAACTACAACTAAACCTAAATACAAAATCAACTACATAAGTCGTTATTATTACCAATATTTAGTTGATTTCAACTTATATTTGACATATTTTAAAAAATAGCTAAAAACAACTACATGAACAGTTGAAAACAACATAAAATAGCTAAATATAACGATCAAATAAATAATTTTATCTTTAACTACCTTTTAGTTAATAATAATTATTAAATTGCTGATTTTGGTTTCTTGCTAATTAGAATAAGGTAAATATTTTTTAATTTAAAATAAAAGACGACCTGAAAGTTTTAAGAGATTTTATTAAAAGTTCTTTACACTAATTCAGTATCTGATAATTTTTATATGGAGAAATCTGCGAATTTTTGTATAGAAAATCTGAGAATTTTTCTATAGAAAAATGTCTCAGAATCTACTAATTTTTCTATAGAAAAATGTCTCAGAATCTGCGAATTTTTCTATAGAAAAATGTCTTAGAATCTGCGAATTTTTCAATAGAAAAATGTCTCAGAATCTGCCAATTTTTCTATAGAAAAATGTCTCAGAATCTGAGAATTTTTTTAATCTGAGAATTTTTCTATAGAAAAAATGTCTAAGAATCTGAGAATTTTTCTAAAGAAAAAATGTCTTAGAATCTAAGAATTTTTCTATAGAAAAAATGTCTCAGAATCTGAGAATTTTTCTATAGAAAAAATGTCTCAGAATCCGAGAATTTTTCTATAGAAAAAATGTCTCAGAATCTGAGAACTTTTCTATAAAAAAAATGTCTCAGAATCTGAGAATTTTTCTATAGAAAAAATGTCTCAGAATCTGAGAATTTTTCTATAGAAAATATGTCTCAGAATCTTAGCATTTTTCTATAGAAAATATGTCTCAGAATCTAAGAATTTTTCTATAGAAAAAATGTCTCAGAATGTAAGAATTTTTCTATAGAAAAAATGTCTCAGAATCTGAGAATTTTTCTACAGAAAAAATGTATCAGAATCTGAGAACTTTTCTATAGAAAAAATGTCTCAGAATCTGAGAATTTTTCTATAGAAAATATGTCTCAGAATCTTAGCATTTTTCTATAGAAAATATGTCTCAGAATCTTAGCATTTTTCTATAGAAAAAATGTCTCAGAATCTGAGAATTTTTCTATAGAAAAAATGTCTCAGAATCTGAGAACTTTTCTATAGAAAAAATGTCTCAGAATCTGAGAATTTTTCTATAGAAAATATGTCTCAGAATCTAAGAATTTTTCTATAGAAAAAATGTCTCAGAATCTAAGAATGTTTCTATAGAAAAAATGTCTCAGAATCTGAGAATTTTTCTATAGAAAAAATGTCTCAGAATCTGAGAATTTTTCTGTAGAAAAAATGTCTCAGAGTCTGAGAATTTTTCTATAGAAAAAATGTCTCAGAATCTGAGAATTTTTCTATAGAAAAAATGTCTCAGAATCTGAGAACTTTTCTATAGAAAAAATGTCTCAGAATCTGAGAATTTTTCTATAGAAAAAATGTCTCAGAATCTGAGAATTTTTCTATATAAAAAATGTCTCAGAATCTGAGAATTTTTCTATAGAAAAAATGTCTCAGAATCTAAGAATGTTTCTATAGAAAAAATGTCTTAGAATCTGAGAATTTTTCTATAGAAAAT
Organism: Pegoplata infirma; assembly: GCA_963921195.1. Classification (NCBI taxonomy): domain Eukaryota; kingdom Metazoa; phylum Arthropoda; class Insecta; order Diptera; family Anthomyiidae; genus Pegoplata; species Pegoplata infirma. The sequence goes on along the minus strand of OY992536.1, from coordinate 229,846,252 downwards.
ATGTCTCAGAATCTAAAAATTTTTCTATAGAAAAAATGTCTCAGAATCTGAGAATTTTTCTATAGAAAAAATGTCTCAGAATCTGAGAACTTTTCTATAGAAAAAATGTCTCAGAATCTGAGAATTTTTCTATAGAAAAAATGTCTCAGAATCTGAGAATTTTTCTATAGAAAAAATGTCTCAGAATCTAAGAATGTTTCTATAGAAAAAATATCTCAGAATCTGAGAATTTTTCTATAGAAAAAATGTCTCAGAATCTGAGAATTTTTCTACAGAAAAAATGTCTCAGAATCTGAGAATTTTTCTATAGAAAAAATGTCTCAGAATCTGAGAATTTTTCTATAGAAAAAATATCTCAGAATCTGAGACTTTTTTCTATAGAAAAAATGTCTCAGAATCTGAGACTTTTTTCTATAGAAAAAATGTCTCAGAATCTGAGACTTTTTTCTATAGAAAAAATGTCTCAGAATCTGAGAACTTTTCTATAGAAAAAAATGTCTCAGAATCTGAGAATTTTTCTATAGAAAAAATGTCTCAGAATCTGAGAATTTTTCTATAGAAAAAATGTCTCAGAATCTAAGAATGTTTCTATAGAAAAAATGTCTCAGAATCTGATAATTTTTCTATAAAAAAAATGTCGCAGAATCTGATAATTTTTCTATAGAAAAAATGTCTCAGAATTTGATAATTTTTCTATAGAAAAAATGTCTCAGAATCTGTAAATTTTTCTATAGAAAAAATCTTTAGATTCTGTAAAATTTTTCTTTACAAATAATTTCTGAGAAACTGTGAATTTTCGGTAGAAAAATTACTTAAATTTAAGAATTTTTCTAAATTTGTCGGAAATCTTAAGCAGCAATTTACAAACAGGAGAATTATCAAAATCAAACTGTACTCTATACTTCCACTGTGTTTTCTTCATCCCACCTTAAGATTTTCTTTGTAAAAGTTAATGCTGTGTTTAGTCTTCTGAATCCCTGTAAACAAAGATTTATTAAAAAAAATATTAATCAAATAAGACATTTACAACTTACCAAACATATTTTAAAACAGTAAAATATAAAATTTGCTCAAAAATTATTAATTATTTTTTAAAAATAATATAACAATTGAAATGTTTTCGTTTTGGCAGTTTTCATTGTTTCAAATTTATGATTGTCAACTTCAAACAAAAATAAAATTAAAAAAAACAGGGTAACTAAAAATAATTATTTTTAACGAAGTTAATAGTTGATTACGATTACAATAGTTAATTGAAATAGTTTTAAAATCAACTATAAAAATTCTTAACTACACAACTACAAAATTTTTTGGGTGTAGAAATGTTTCAGAATTTTAAAATTTTTTTTATGCAGAAAAATCGTTCAGAATCTTAGAACATTTCCGAATCTGACATATTTTTATCAGAATCTTTTATCTCGCTTATCAGAATCTGACATATTTTAATTTGAATCTTAGATTATTTTCTATACTGAAAAATGTCTCATAATCTGAGATTTTTTTACACTTTAAACAAAAAAATATGTAATTCAGAATTAGAAAATTTTAATTTACAAAAAATGTCTCTGAATTAAAGAATTTTCTCTTTGCTAAATACAAAAATGGATTTTTATACAAAAAAAAAATGTCTGAGGATTTGCTGTCTCAGAATCTGAAAATTATTTCTATGCAGAAAAATGTCCCAGAATAAGAAAATTCTTTCTATACAGAAAAATGTCTTAGAATCTGAGAAAAATATTTTGGATTTTCAGATTTTTTTATATGTGCAGGATTTTTTTTTTTTATATGAAATTATTTTTTATACAGAAAAATGTTTCAGAATCTGAAATTTTTTCTATACAGAAATTTTTTTAGGAATTTAAGAATATTTTCTATGAAGAAAAAGCATGGCTCTGAGTTTTTTTATACTATATAGAAAAATGTTTTGACTTTCAGAATCTGAGTTTTTTTTATAAAGAACAATATTATAATTTTCTGATAATATGAAATTTTTTCAAAAGTAAGATTTTTTTACGAAATATGTCTCAGAATCTGAGATTTTTTTCTAAACAGAAAAATGTCTCAGAGTTTGAGAATTTTATTCATACAAAAAAAAATATATTAGAATTTGAGATTTTTTTTATACAGAAAAATGTCTAAAAATTCAGGATTTCTATATAAAAAATGTTTCAGAAATTTATTTTTTTTTACCGAAATATCCTGAAAATTTTTATACGAAAAACGTTTTTAAATCTGAGAAGTTTTCTATACAAAAAAATGTTTTAGAATCTGAAAAATTTACAATTTTACTTTACAAAAAATGTCTCAGAATCTAAGAAAATTTTTTTCAGAATAATGTCTCAGAATCTGAGAGTTTTAAATACAGAATCTCAGAATCTGCATCATTTTTTTATTTACAAAATCTGAGAATCTAAGAAATTGTTGTTTGTTGTCTCAGAATCTAAAATTTTTCTATACAGAAAAATGTCCAGAATTTGAGAATATTTACTATACAGAAAAATTTCTTTGAATCTGAGAAAAAAATTTTGTAATCTTAGATTTTTTTATAAGTGCAGACATATTTTTTTGGAATCTGACAGTATTTTTTATATAAAAAAAATTTCTCCGAATCTTAGAATTATATAAGAAAAAATCAGAAAATCAGAATTATATAAGAAAAAATCAGAGAATCTGAGAAATTGGTGTTTGTTGTCTCAGAATCTGAAATTTTTCTATACAGAAAAATGTCCAGAATTTGAGAATGTTTTCTATATACAAAAATTTCTTTGAATCTGAGAAAAACATTTTGGAATCTGAGATTTTTTTATAAGTACAGACATATTTTTTTGGAATCTGAAAGTATTTTTTATACAAAAACATGTCTCCGAATCTTAGAATTTTTTTATATACAGAAAAATTGCTCAGAATCTAAGAATTTTATTTTACAGAAAAATGTCTCAGAATCTGAGACCTTTTCTATACGAAAAAAAAAAATAAACCGAATATTTAAATTAATTCCGTTACAGAAAAAAATCAACCCTACGTATGTTGTTTAGCAAATCCATAAACCTAATGTAGTTTATCCACAAGTTATTTAACCAAATAAACACAGCCACGGATAAAGTTAATTTATTTTGACATTTCAATAACCAACTGTCAAAATCGCAAAGTGCTGTATGTGTGTTTGTGCGTATTACAAAAAATTAAAAAGTGGAAAAAAGTGAATTTAGATTTTTTTTTATAGAAAAAATTAAATCAAAAAGAAATATAGAGTGAATAAAAAGTTAAAAATTTTACAAAAAATATATTAAAATTAAGTAAAATAAAAGTTCATTTAAATTATTTAAGTTAAAAATATATAAATCACATTAATAAATCAATTGCAACTAAAAAAGGAAGAAAAGGAAAAGATTTTGAGCAGCAAGAAAGAAAGAAAAGTGGATTAATTTATAAGAAACACCAACAAATATATTTATAAAAAAAGGTAAAAGTCTGGTTAAATTTCGTACAATAAACATTATAATTTAAAAATTTCTTTGTTAATAATTTGAGTGCAAAGCATTAAACAATAAAAAATTGCCGATATATCTTAAAAATCATCATTGGCAGCGCAGCACCTCCGCCCAAATAAATAAAAAAAAAACAACAACAACAAGAACACTGAACCACAACAACAATGTAAAACCCAAACTAAACCAAACCATTCATGCAACAAACAAAAAAAATTACATTCATCCACTTTATAGTTGACATAATGCGGGTTGAACAACTTAAGTTTTTTGCAGTTTATACTTTTATTTTTTTGGAATAATTAAAATTTTATTTTTGCGTGATATGTATTATGCATTTTGTTTTTAATTTTATTTATTTCATATCGTTTTAACGTATTGCGTTTTGATACTCTACTTGATTTTATAAAATTCAAAGACATTTTTAAATTTGAGATATTGTTTGATACAATATTTGGAGAAAGTGTTTCTTTACAAAAAATCTAGCGACCTTTTCCAATTTAGAGGCACCCTAACACCATTTCCAGTTATATGTTGTTATGAAATGTCTGGGAACTTGTAAAGTTTACGGACTTGGTCCGAAATTTGATAAAACTTTGTGCGTTGGTAGAGGAGTCAAAGATACATTAAGTGGTACCAATTCCCGGGAGGTGGCATGACCCCTTTCGAAGGAGCGGGGTTTTAAAATTGAAGATATTTTGTAAATATCTGTTATAATTTACGTTAGCAAATTAAAAGACCACGGAAATTATCAAAAACAATGAAACAGATTTATTAACAACCAAGCACGTCTAGACGTCTTCAGAAATTTTCACAGAATGAAGTTTCCAAACAAACTTCTAAATACAATTAAATAAAACAAAGTGTTCCTGAAAACTACAAAGTATTTTACAGTAACAAACAAATATATATAAAAATACCCCCTCTCAATTAGACATTTCTAACATACAATTTCTAATTGAAATAAAAGTAATATACTTATTAACAAAACAAAACTTGCTTGAATTTAAATTCTTTAAAGTAACGGTCCATCAATCTGTTCCGTTTTTTTTTTCTTTTCCTTAAAGACAACCAAACACTTTGTTTTCGTGTGTATTCATATTCCAAATATTTAGTATGACAATCAACGAGATTTCCTTTTAGACATTTTCGAACATTTTTATTATATTTACTTAAATGAATTTCTTCCAGACTAGGCTCTTTTACTTCAAATAATTTAGTATCAATATTTTTATCTTGGCAGAAGGATTTAACATCAAACATTGACGACGCACCAGATTCTTCAATATCTTGATCGGTTTTAATTAATTCAATATTTTCAAAAGTGTGTTCGTCTGTTTGAGAAACGAAAAACCTTTCTTTCGGTTCCCCCTCTTGTTCGTTTCGTTCAACAATTTCAAAATTATTTTTATTTTTACCAACCTCTTTTACAGCCTCATTGTTTTTAACAACGTCTGATATGTAACAAACCGATTTGGGAATTTTAATTTTTATCTTAAATAAGTTACCCACTCGTAACGCCTTTGCAATATTAAGATCATTCTTCTCAAGTACAGCACAATTTCTATTAAACTTCACTATAATATTCGCATTTACTATTTTATTTACGGACATAAGGTTTTCATGAAAATCTGGACTATATAGCACATCCTTCAATTCTAATTCGACACCAGTATCACTTACTGCCTGTATTTGTCCAATATAATTTACCACAATTGATTTACCATTAGCCACCATGATTATTCGGGGTTCACTTAGTTTCTCAAGATTTGAAAAAATATTCTTATCTTTTACGAAATGGTCGGAAGCTCCGGAATCAAGTGTAAATAATATATCTTCAACCTTATCGTTAGTCTTCGTTATTTTTTTTCTGTTAGCCATAAAACTTACACTATATTTTTCATCATCTATATATTCTTCTTGGACCCGACAGTCCTTCTTCATGTGGCCATAACGACCACAATTATGACACTTGTAATTAAATTTTTCAAATTTCTTATTTGATACGAAAGCTCTTGCATTTTGATTAAACTCCTGTTCTTCTCTGTGCTTCTTTTTGGCTTCTTCCGCTAACAAACGAACCTTTACTGTATTCATATTAATATCTGAATTTGGCAGGTTTTCAATTGCTGTCACCACTGCATCGTACGACTCCGGAAGAGTCAAAAATAGCTGAGAAACCAAATCAGCATCTTCAGGTTTTGCACCAGCACTTTTAAGATCTCTTATTAGAGATTCAAACTTCAACAGATGATTACTGAGATCTTCACCTTCTCGCAACTTTAAACATGCGAGTTCTTTTCGAACTAACGTTTGATTCTGTGTAGACTTACGTTCAAAACAGGATACCAATGAATCCCACATTTCTCTTGCAGACGTCTTTTCTTGAACAAAACCAAGATAGTCATCATGTATAAATGACACTATCATATCTTGCGCTTTGGCATCTATCTTGAGAAATTCTTGGAGTTCCTTTTCTCCGGCAGGTGCTGGCTTTGTAACAGCTTCTAAACAACCTCCGGCAGCCATGTGTCTCTCTACACGAAACTTCCAATTAGAAAAATTTCCCCCAACGAATTGTTGGATTCCCGTTGTCTTGTCACTCGGAAGGCCCATAACCTGTTATAATTTACGTTAGCAAATTAAAAGACCACGGAAATTATCAAAAACAATGAAACAGATTTATTAACAACCAAGCACGTCTAGACGTCTTCAGAAATTTTCACAGAATGAAGTTTCCAAACAAACTTCTAAATACAATTAAATAAAACAAAGTGTTCCTGAAAACTACAAAGTATTTTACAGTAACAAACAAATATATATAACAATAATATCTTTACCAGAGGTCCGGTGCAGTTTATTTTTATTCCCTAATAGTTTTTCTACGAAGTCGTTAGTAACGTGCTAGCCTTTGAACGTGGGGGTCGTGGGTTCGTTTCCCACCAGAACCATTGGTTTTTTTGCTACAGCGAGACGACGGTTACCAGTTCTTAGTTAGGTTGAAATTATTAATTATTACCTAGTGTATGGTAATAAGCAGGGACAGGACCTTCATGCACTAAAAAACTATGTTTTAGACGCCTAAAATATGCACTAAAAAGTGTTGAAATATGCACTAAAAATCTTAAAATATGCACTAAAAATCATAAATATCCACATGTTTTTTTTTACTTTTATTAAAAAAAAAACATAAAATTTGAATTCAGTCTGGCATTTTAAGCTTAGATATGCATATATACAGTGTGTATAAAATGTTATTAAAAAAATTGCTTTATAATGCAAAGAAAAAAATTCTCAAAAAAAATCTTAAAAATAGCTAAAATACTAAAAAAATAGCTAAAAAACTAAAATTTATACAAAATATGACCTAAAAATAAGCATTTATATCGAAATAATAGCAAAATATGCAAAAATATGCATTTTTAGCAAAATATGCACTTTAAGCAAAATATGCAAAAATATGCACTAACGAATCGATGCCATTTTAAAGCAAATTCTTTGATTCGCAAAGATATCTTATTTATGCTGTTCTATGACCAAAGGGAGAAAACATGTAAGAAAGTCCTCTCCTTGGTAATAAGATATTAAAATAATTTAAATTGTTCTTTGTTTACAAAAAATAAGTGGTCAAATGGATTGGAGGTCAAAAATGCGGATTTCTTCTACTGTATTAAAACAACTTAATTTTTTGTTCATAAAATTATTGGATATTATTTTTTAAATTTTTAGCGTTTAAACTTAGAAAAAATCGACTTAGAATATTTTTAAAAAATTTTCTGAAAAATGTCTATAAATAATTTTATTTTCCAAATCGACTTTCGTAGCACATTTATTATTTACTCAATCTGGGCGCTATCAAGCTTAATAAATTATCTACATAACATTTTTATACCCTCCACTAAGTGATAGAGGGTATATATAAGTTTGTCATTCCGTTTGTAACTCATCCAAATATCGGTCTGGGACCCCATAAAGTATAAATATTCATGATCCCCGATCGATTCTAAGACATTCTAGCGATGTCCGTCTGTCTGTCTGTGGAAATGGTGATCACGGACAAAATATTGCACGGAGATGACTGAAACTTAACATAATTATTGGAAGTTCTCCCGAGAAGTTTGGTATTGCATTTGAGCAATATCGGTTCAGCCGTTCAAAAGTCATGAACGAAAGTATAAGGACACCTCAAAAATTTTAGTACATTCAACATAACCTAAAAATACAAAATGCTTTAATTCGGCTGCTGGTTGACATATATAAACATAATTGAACACTAAATTGAATTAAAACAAGTACGAACATATTTTTTGACAAAAAAAGAAAAAATCGCGGATTTTTTTTTTCGCGGAAATTTAATTTTTTTTTTTTTTCAAAAGTAATTTCTTTTTAAATAAAGTTTTTTGCAATAATCTTTTTGAAATTGTGGAGGGTATCACTACATTCGGCAAGGCCGAATTTAACTTGTTTATAATTAAACTCGTTGGATAATAATAACGTTGAGTTATATACTATAGAAGCGTTTCTAATTAGTTATACTATAGAAACGTTTCTAATTAGTTGACAACCACTGTATATACTTTATGGGGTCCCAGACCCATATTTCGATTTGTAACAGGAATAACAAAGTGAGTAAACCGCCCTACTGCTGTTGGAGGTTATAAAAATATCAATTGTAATTCGAAATAGATGAATTGTAATTTAAAAATGATCAATTGTAATTCGAAAAAGATTATTTGTAATTAAAAAAAAAAATCAATTGTAATTCGAAAAAGATCAATTGTAATACGAAAATTCTAATTGTAATTCCAAAAATATTTACTGAATCAATTCTAATTTGAAAAATTTCAACTGATCTTTTTATACCCTCCACTTACAATTAGTGATAGAGCGTATATATGTATAAGTTTGTCATTCCGATTGTAACTCATGGAAATATCGGTCTGGGACCCCATAAAGAATATATATTCATGATCCCCGATCGATTTTAAGACATTCTAGTGCTGTCCGTCTGTCTGTGGAAATAGTGATCACGGACAAACTATTGCACGGAGATGACTGAAACTTAACATATTTATTGTAAGTTCTCCCGAGAAGTTTAGTATTACATTTGAGCGATATCGGTTCAGCGATTCAAAAGTTATGAACGAAAATGTAAGGAAACCCCAAAAATTTCAGTACATTCAACATAACCTAAAAATACAAAATGCTTTAATTCGGCTGCTGGTTGACATATGTGAACATAATTGAACACCAAATGGTATTTAAACAAGTACGAACATATTTTTTGACAAAAAAATAAAAAAATCGCGGATTTTTTTTATCAAATTTTTTTTTTTCGCAGAATTTTTTTTTTCGCAGAATTTTTTTTTTCAAAAGTAATTTTCTTTTAAATAAAGTTTTTTGCAATAATCTTTTTGAAATTGTGGGGGCTATCACTACATTCGGCAAGGCCGAATTTAACTTTTTTACTTGTTCGTATTACAATTGATGTATTTTGTATTGCAACTGATCTTTTTCGAATTACAATTGATTTTTTTTTAATTACAATTAATCTTTTTCAAATTACAATTGATCTTTTTCGAATAACAATTGATCTTTTTTCGAATTATAATTGATTTATATCAAATTACAATTGATTTTTTTCTTATTACAATTGGGTTTTTCGAATAAAAAATAGAATTTCGAATTGCAAATGGAATTTTCGAATTACAAGTAGAATCTTCGAATTACAAATGTAATCTTCGAATTACAAATAGAATTTTTAAATTACAATTGATCTTTTTCGAATTACATCTGTAAAAAATGTGTAGACTGTAGGGGAGTAAGGTTTTTATAGCCTGCAAAAAAAAAACATTGTTTCATACAATCGACCTTGTTAAAATATATTTGATTTTGTTTAAATAAATTTTGAATAAAAGTAAATGCACTCTATTTAATCAGCCACCCATAGAATAATATAACTCTGGTCTGCTACAAATGTTCATATTGTTATGTTATTGGTGTTTATATCAATATTTTAGTTTGTTAAAATCAGGGAAAAGACATTCACGCACTGATAAATTATATTTTAAAAGTTTAAAATATTCACAGAAAATCTTAAAATTTTAGGGCATCATGCAAAAGATAAATAAATTTTAACTTAAATTCATCCGAACTTCAAGACACCTCAAATTTAGCAGGCATTTGCTTTTGTGTTAATAGACAGGTAAAGTTCTTACTTGGACCCAGCGGACTTAAAAATTACGTTTTTAAGTCCTTCCCTTTTGTGGGCGTGGACAGAAACAATATTTAATTTGTATTACTTAAGTGCAAACATTTTTTTTAAATTTTGAAGGGTACAAAATAATCGGCACAGACTCAGTAACACTTACTAGTTCTTTATTGTACTTTTGTTACACAAATGGAAAATTTCTATGTGAGAAGATGTTCAGACTTTTTGATGAAAAAAATTTTTTTGGCTAAAAAAAATATTTTTTGATAAAAAAAAAGATTTTAATAAAAAAAATGTTTGATTCAAACAGTAATTCTTATTTTCTTTTTTTTGGCGTTAGCTTATTTTGTCAAACTGAGGTAGCGTAGGGCAAAATACGCATTTTTTTCAAAATATGTAAAACATAAAAAATACTGTTAATTGGAATTTCTTTAATATGAATTGTCAAAGAGGAAAAGTATTATACTTTTCTTAAGCTTAAGACAACACCTACGCAGAAATTTCCAACGGTACAAAAAATCAAGTACTAACAAAGCACTTCTTTTTTGTAAAATGAAGCGCTTCGCCAACCCTTAAAGTTAGAACCTTAAAAGTACTTAATCAGTACTTTTTTGCAATTATTATTACAATACTTTTTTTACATAAGTACATGCAATTGCATGTATAATATATGATACTCCTTTCCCTGGTAATTTTTTTATTGTAATTTGGCATCACGAATATTTCAAAATTTACTTAATATTAGAGAGTCTTAAAAATTTATAAAAAATACCTCTACTCCTACTCCCCTTTTTTAATATGGCCACAATACGATAAATATACGTTGCGAGTGGGTATCTAATGCCAGACAGTGCCACTTGATTTCGTGAGTTTAAAACTTATTTTTTTGTTGTGTTTTTATTAATTGCGTTTATTTTTAAAACATTAGACAACCGACCGGCGTCATTTAACCACTCTTGACTCTTTGTATCAGCCACACACTCCTGACCATTTTTCATGCTTACATCAATTCCATGTTTCCCCCCACAATTTGTTTATAATTTAAACATAGAAAATAAAATTTCATACTGTATATTGTCATTATCATCCCCCCTTGTTTCCTATTCTAATGTATTGATGATTTTTTTGTCTTAGGAAAATCCCTTTTTTTCTGTAGAAAATTTATCATCATCTTTTGATGATCTAAGAAGATTTTCTTTTAGTTTCAGTGTGCGTCGTAGTATGATCTATTTTAGATTTTCCCCCCATTTTTTTTTTTGTTTTGCAAAAAAAATTGGAAACTAATGTCTTGTTCTCTTTTTCCCGTTGTGACAAATTATTTTTTTTTTCTTATGATCTATTTTTATTATTTTGTTTTTGATGTTCAGTTTAGTTTAATTTCGTTTAGTTTTTTATTATTTATTTTATATATTTTGTTGTCATTTTTAATGGTTTTTGTCTTGTTTATTACCATTTGCCACTCCTTTTAAATTTGTTTCTTTTCCATAAAGAAATGTTTGCAAAAACTTTTGATCACCTTTTTGTTGATGGTCATTGCACTATGGGAATAAAACAAGTTATTTTATTATTTTATTTTTTTATTTTTGGTTCATAATTTAGCAATGACATAATGTGTCATGCTGTGTTACTTTCCATGGTTTAATAAAACTTATACAAGCAAAAAATATCTTAAGAAATACATATTTCTGTTTCTTGGTACTACAATGAAGTAATTTTTCATTATTTTTTTACGCCGATAGACTTTGTTCTCATTCATTTCCATATGTAGATTTTATAAGCATATAAAGCTAATGTACAATGGAACAGAAATCGTAATTTATATCCAACTAGTATGCCCGCCCGAAATTTGTATACCGGTTTTGTCAAATACCCGATTATAAAAGTATTAGGATTTAAGTTTCCATTTTTGAAATTCTTCCCTACGGAATATTTATGTATTTTATTTAATTGAGGCCGTATAATGTTTCGAGTCTAAGAGACTCAAAAAATATCGTTCCCTGTTCCATTCCATTTTATGTTTTATTTTATATCATTTCATGTAGATTTCATTTCTTTTCGTAAAACACGCATAAAAGAAATAATATAATTTCAGACTTTTTATTTCAATAGATATAAAAAGTACAATTTTACTCTACTTTTTACCAATTCTTAAATTTTGAGATATTTTTTGTATAGATAAATTTTCACGATCGTATTAAAAATGGAAAACGAGTGCCTAACATCGAGTCTATCTTTTTTATATCAAGTTTTATACTAGATGAAGCTTTTCGATCGATGTTATTATTCTTTAATCTTTATTATAATGATAAAATGATTGACTCCCATCGACAGCCTTACTTTCCCTGCTTGAGAATTTCGAATTAAAAAGTTAGACACTCGTTTTTATACCCTCCAATTACAGTATGGGGGTATACTCACTTTGTCATTCCGTGTGTATCGCATCGAAATATCGTTCGGGGACCCCATAAAGTATATATATTATTGATCAGTGATCGATTCTAAGACATTCTAGCGATGTCCGTCCGTCCGTCTGTCTGTCCGTCTGTAGTTAACACGATGCAGTCCAAAATAAAAGAGCTAGACCCCTCAAGTTTGGCATAAATATGTCTTATGGTCCTAGGCAGGTTAAGTTCGAAAATGGGCCAAATCGGACCAGGGGGAAAAAAGTTTCCCTTGAAGAACTAAACCAACCTCTTAAAAATGCCAATTTTTTATACGGTTTTTTGTGAAACAAATGAAACATTTGTACAGTTGTGTGAAAAATAATAAGGACAGTACTCAGTAAAATCAATATTCTATGAAAATGAGAGTAAAATAAAAGAATTGTTGGCTGATAACTGTATTTATTTTTTGTTTATAAATTAAAAAACCTAATTCTGATGCGTTTTTACCAACTTTGTGATATTATATTAGTTTATTTATTTTCTTAAATATATTATTCAGATTTTACATGTGAAAAAAAATAAGGACACTTCATGTTAACTTAAAAAATAATAATAAAAAATAAAAAAACAAAGTAAATTTGCACTAATTCATGTGAAATATTAATATTTTTTCTATTTTTTTTTTAATTAATATTTTGTTGAGGATCCTTTATTGTTTAAAACTTCTCGACATCGTCTGGGCATTGAGTCTACCAGCTTTTGACAGGTGGAAACCGGTATCGCGTTCCACGAATCCTGAATGAGATTCCAAAGCTCATCAGAATTGGAAGGACACTTTCCTTTTATTCCAGTTTTAACTATATGCCACAAATTTTCTATCGGATTTAGGTCCGGAGATTGTGCTGGCCACTCTAATAGATTTATGTGGTTGTCCTTAAACCACTCTTTTGTACGCTTTGCCGTGTGTTTCGGATCGTTATCCTGTTGAAAAACCCACCTGAGTGGCATATTTTCTTCGGCATACGGTAACATACTAGTTTGAAGTATTTCAACGTAATCTGTTGACTTCATGATACCCTGTATACGATACAGTGGTCCAACACCATTGTATGAAAATGATCCCCATACCATGATGTTGCCACCACCATGTTTTACAGTCTTAAGAGTGTACTTGGGGTTGTATGCTGCATTAACTGGTCTTCTTACGTAATGAACACCTCGATCTGAGTTAAACAAATTAATTTTTGTCTCATCAGACCAAAGAATATTTCGCCATTTTTCTTTAGGCCAGCTAAAATGACTTTCAGCAAATTTTAATCTTTGTTGCACATTCTTCTTGGATAACATCGGCACTCTTCTAGGGCTAGAAGCTTTAAGGTTTTCCCGAATAAGCATTTTCCGGATTGTTGAAGTATTAATATTGAGATTTAAATCCTTTTTAATCTGTTGAGATGAAATAAATGGATCTTTTTTGACACAGCGAATAATATTCCTTTTTACTGTAGGTGTAATTTTTGGTTTTCTGCCGCGGGTTTCTTTCTTGGGTATCCATTTAATTGCATTTTCGACCACTGTTTTTGAAACTCCAAGTAACCTTGCAATGGTTCGATAAGATTTCCCAGCCTTTTGCAAATTTTTAATATTTTGTCTGGTTGATGAATCACAATGCTTAGCTCTACCCATATCTGCCTAATGGTTTCAACAATTAATTATATTTAATCCAAATTTAAAGAAAAAATACTATTTTAACATTTTTTTATTCAAAAAAACACTTTAACAAATTTTAATTGTATTTTTTTTATAAAAACAACACACCGTCCTTATTATTTCGCACACCATAAAACTATCAATCTTGGAATAATAAAGTCATTTTATGAAAAGAATGCAAATACCAAAAATTTTTGTAACGGAATTTGTTTTTGTAATCTTTTTGAAAAAATTAATACAGTTAACAAGTAACAATTCTCTCCTTTTACTTGCTTTCTCATCAAATACAGTTCTAACTCATCACTGTCCCTATTATTTTTCACATAACTGTATGTTCTTAGAAGTTTATATTCCTGCGCTTGGACCCAGGGGATTAAAAAATGTCGCTTTTTTGCCCCGCCCCTCTTTAAAGGGCGTGGATAAAAAGGCCAAAATGAACTTGTAAACATACACCGTGAGGGTTAATGAGTCACCCCAGCTCACCAACTCCTCCCCCTACCTTGCCCCCTTTAAAAAACGCCCCTGTCAAAAAAAAATTTTTTTACATGTTGGAGGGTATAAAAGATTCGGCACGGCCGAATTTAACACTCTTACTTGTTCATTTTGAATACGGCCGTCAGAATCTGAGACATTTTTCGTAAAGAAAAATTCTTGGATTCTCAAACATTTTTCGTATAGAAAAACTCCACAACTGCCCTAGAAACGCCCCTGGAGGAGACTGAACATTAGACTGGCATTTTTCTGTATAGAAAAATTTTTTCTTCTCCGATTTTCAAAGTCCGGACATTTTTTTATTCTACTGGGAGTAAACCTCATGTGGTACCAATTTGAGGCCCATCGGACAGACGGACGAACGGACATCGCTAGAATGTCTTAGAATCGATCACTGATCAATAAAATATATACTTTATGGGGTCCTAGACCGATGTTTCGATGCGTTACACACGGAATGACAAAGTGAGTATACCCCCATACTGTGGTTGGATGGTATAAAAATAAATGTATCTTTCGACACATCATATTTGTTAATTTTGATGTGCTGAGCACAAATATCAAAAAAAATTAAAATCGGTTTAACAGTTTTCGAGATATCGCTATTTGAAATTTGCCAAAAATGGCGGTTTTTTCCTACGTTCAAGAAATTTTCTAAAAAAAGTCTAAAAAATTTCATTCCGCTGACCCTTTTGTAGAGCTTGAGACAATCTTTCATTTAAAACTAATTTGAATCAAATTCGATCATTTTAACCCGTGGCGCCCTTCGATCAAAGTTTTGGACTTTTGGAAAATTTCCACCAAAATTTTGGATTTTTGAAAATGAAAAAATAAAAAAAAAATATCTTGCGATACATTATTTTTATTAATTTTAGCATGCTGAATACGAATAGCAAAAAATTTATAAAATCGGTCGACCGGTTTTCGAGATATCGCCATTTAAAATTTGTCAAAAAATTGCAAAACGGGGGGTTTTTTCCTACGTTTAAGAACTTTTTTAAAAAAACTCTAAAAAATTCTTTATTTTAACCATTTCATAGAGCTTTATACAATCTTTCATTTAAGCTTAATTGGAGCCAAATCCGATCATTTTAACCCGTGGCACCCTTAGATCAAAGTTTAGGGTTTTGGGTAAAGTTTCTTAAAAGCCAAAACTTTGATCGATGGACGCCACGGCTTAAAATGTTCCGGTTTGGCTTAAATTATTTTTAAATGAAAGATTGTCTCAAGCTCTACAAAAGGGTCGGCGGATTGAAATTTTGAGACTTTTTTTTAAAAATTTCTTGAACTTAGGAAAAACCGCCATTTTTTACAAATTTGAAATGGCGATATCTCGAAAACCGATCGAGCTATTTTAATTTTTTTTTAAATTCGTGCTCAGCCCATCAAAAATTCAAAACTTTGACCGCCGGCGCCACGGGTTAATTTAATCCGATTGACCTCAAATTTGTACCACATAAGTTTTAGACCTATGACAATAAAAATTTGCCCGGACACTTGGGAAAATCGAAAGATGACAAAAAAATGCCAGTTTAATGGGGCTCCCATACAAAACATTTAAACGTTTTTTTTTCCTATCGCTCTAACTATCCCAAAAGTGCCCACTAGGGTGGCACGAATTATGACTTTTTTCGAATTTCGTCGATGGCCGGACAAATTATGGTTCGTTGTTTAAATTCGTTTTGTATGTTTAAATTTTAAGGCAATCGATATCAATTAATTTTACGCCCAACTTTTACCCCGGTAAGGGACCATATGCCCCTTCCCACCTGCCATATCTTTTGGATAATTCTTTTTTTGTGGAACCCAACAAGCTTAAGGATGTAGTGGATCGAAATTGAAAACACGTGCACTATCCCACCCCAAATTGTGGGTGTATTAAAAATTGAAAAAATTTTCTTTTTAGAAAAAATGGGTCCACTTTGACAAAAAAGTCGATCGAAAGCATAGTTGGGCAATGATCGAAATTTTTATGAAAAAATAATTCAATGAAATCAATTTCATTGAGCATTTGATATGACAAAATCAATGACCTAATGATTTGAGCCCAACTTTGATCGAAAGACATCGGTTTCAAAAGTTGTGTCACTTGAGATGAAAAGCCCCATATATGTTTTTTTATATATTTTTTTACAATCTCATTATACCCTGTACTTGAGATGGGCAAATGAGCAAATTAAGGCGTGATTCTAGCGTGATCCCGAGTGAGTGTGGCTGAAACTCAATTTTCACGTGATTGTGAGTGGGAACAAAAACTGCATGAGTAAGTGTGCGCGAGTCAATTTTTTTGCATAAGACTGCGTAATTTATTTTCTCTTCACATTTCCTTTTGTCCTTAAAAAATCAAAAGCAAAATGTTAACTTTAACTAACAAGTTTGTATTAAAATTTTTATTTTTTAAACTTTTTTTGGTATTAAAAAAAATTTGTGAGTGTGAGTAAAGAGTGTGTGTACGTGAGTGTGAGTTGTCTTAAATTTTCTAATGTAATTGTGATTTAGTAGAAAAAATATGCACGTGATTGTGCCCCAGTCGGCATAAAAAACATCTCTGGCATACTGCTGACAAGTCATTGGGAACATTTTGAAAAATTGTATGAAGATGTCAACGATTTCATAAAGGTAGAGTCAGCAGTATGTCAGGGGTGATTTTATTTTGCCAACTTGATTTTAAAATTCATGTCGTGAGCGCGTGAGTGAGTGTGAGTCAAATGTCTTTCACGCGCCCATCTTTACCCTGTACCACAGATTGGTGTAGGAAAAAAACAAAATGCAATAAAATCAATTTAGTTCTTATCAATGATGGGTACCAATACCTTTTCGATACCAATACCCGTTAATACCAATTCAAATTGAAAACCAATACCAATTAAAAACCAATACCTTTATTTGTGCGATACCAATACCGATAAAAAACCAATACTGATTCCCCACTACCAATACCAATTAAAAACCAATACTTTTATTCTTCAAAACCAATACCAATAAAAAACCAATACCAATTCATTTTTTTCTACTTTCGTATCGGTTTTGTTTCGGTTTTTTGAATTCTTATTTTCCTTTGTTTTAATTGTGACGTCAAACATTTTCTTTCCATCACATTATTAGGTTTTACCTGACTAACGAATTGCTACAGATGTTCACAAAAGATGTTACATCGATCAGTAATCGTTTGCATGCAAAGTCATATAACAAAAAGGAGTTAGCTACTTGAATTTTAAAAGCCATAAAAACATAAAACAAATATTTTTTTGTCACGTTACGTGATTTTTATGACCTCTAATAAAATTAGATCTTAAAAAATTTAGACCTTTTCTGTAATGAAATTTTTTCTTTTGCAAACATTATTAATATGTGATACACATGTATTGAATGTCACTGCACTGTTCTTTGCGTTGTAAAAAAAATACTAATGTCCTTTTTTGGAAATCCCAAAATTTACAAAATTATATGTCACAATACCAGAATCCAGAAAAAAAATTTTGTTTGTTTTATTAGAGGCACAGTCATATTATAAAAGAATTTAAGAACGCATAATGTGCGGTTCACACTTGCTATTTTTGAGAGTTTAAGGGTTACGTGTTTAAAAAATTATTTGTTCTGTATCCATTACGTTTTTATTCAGTTACTGGTGTTTTGTTAAACAACTTGTCTAAGGTCGAAAGTGTGAACTCCATATAAGAAAAACAATTTACCCGTGTAATTACAAAAAGATCTAAAATCGAAAAAGGGGCCCCTGCACGATAACCCATTTCAACCACCTTAAAAAAATAATTATGTATGAAAGGATGGATTTCAGGTATATTTTGTTACAAATGTTAAGTGTCATCTTTCTGCAATTAAAAACAAGTAAGAAAATTATAGTCGGTCAAGACCGACCATATAATACCCTACACTAGAGTTTCCCGGAAAATTTGATCTATATTTTGTCAAATCTTTAATACGTGTAAAAAACACTCACAAATCAAATTTGAGTGAAATAGGCTATTTGTTGACAATAAACTGCTTTAACTGAATATAGGGCGAAATTTTCACAAGGAGCCTAAGTCCAAAACTGGTCCAATGATAATCAAATTTGATAAGGTTATTTAAGTACGCGTTTAACATACACAAACAAAATTTTAATTAAATATTTTCTATTTTCATGAAATTTGAGAGATTTATGTGAAAATCGGGAAGGTGGTTTGTATGGGGGCTACAAGGACAGGTCCGATTTCTTTAAAATTCGGAATGGTGATTTGTATAGATGAAACATGACTACCTGCCAAATTTCGAAAAGATACCTATTAAAATACGGCTATTAGAGTCATTTTAGCCAAATTAAAGAGGACCTTTGTATGGGGGCTCGGTCTAAATATGGACCGATTTTTTACAACTTCAATAGGCTTCGTCCTTGGGCAAAAAGAGGCTTAAGTTTTAAATTCAAATCAATTGATTAAAAATTGCGACCTGTATCGTGTTTACTACGTTTACATGGACAGACAGACGGACGGACGGACATCGCTAAATCGACTTAAAAAGTAATTCTGAGTCGATCGGTATACTTAAAGGTGGCTCTAGGACCAATATTTCGGGTAGTTACAAACATCAGCACAAACTCATTATATCCTGTACCATAGTGTGGTGTAGGGTATAAATATCATCCTTACCACCGCAATTTATATGTACATTAAATGCAATGTGAATCAGCACAGAAATTGTTTCAAGTATAAAATGTTGAAACACAGGCTTTTCTGGAATAACGGAATATTAAAATTTTTTTTTGACAAGATTTTTAAGATCTGCCGGTGCTAATTTCACTAAAAAAGTACCTTTTTCCAAAAAAAGAAAAATAAAATTGAATCTTATACCCAATTCACACCTGAGGTGAAATCTTGTTCGAACGAGATTTCGATCATATAGTTGTGTATAAAATGATACAGACCATATGATCGAATCTCGTTCGAACGAGATTTCACCTCAGGTGTGAATAGGCCTTTAGTTTTATAAAATTTCCTTTTTTTAATTTTTCTCAAAAGAGATAAAATTAAAACGCCTTAAAATATATATTTTTGTAAACCACTTTTGATTTAGTTGGCTTTAACTTTAATTTTATCATTATTATTTAAAAAAGAAGCGAAAAATAAGTTCTTCTCGCATTGGTACAGTGGACCTAAATGGAGTAAAAACTGACCAATAAAAATTAGGTAATTTGTTACTCATTTGAGATTATCAAAATCAAGGAAATTTTTATTTTTTATACCCTCCCTCTTCTTTTCCACAATGGAGCATTGTCAGGCTTAAAGGTCCCTACAGACGACGCAATATTATGTACAATATACAATTTTATTGATCGTGTGTGGTTAAGATTGACGATTGTACAATGGTCAATCTAACCCACACACCATCAATATAATAGGATATTGAACATAATATTGCATTTTATAAATTTTATTTTTTTATAAAATTTATTTTAGTTCCATTTTTGAAAACGGACACAAGCGGTAAAATTTTTTGGAAAGTTGGGATAGAAAGGATAATTCTGGCCCAGAAAGTTTTTTGAAAGGGCGTAGAACTTTTAATAACGATGAGTTTAAAAATGAGGTTTCCACAATTTTTTTTTTATTTGTTTTTTAAAGGGATTTTTCAAAAAAACTTCACGCAAAAATTCGACCCACTCTCTAGACACTCACTCAGAATTTTTCAACTCAACATCACGTGATTTAAGATGTTATTTAAAATGAAGTGTCCATTCTTGAAAAAGTTTCCTTGTAGGTCTGAATACAAAAAGTTTCAAAGCACTTATTTATTATCCTAGGTTACGTTAGGTTAACCTACCCTAATATAGTCACTTAATTTAAATGAAAATCGCTCAATAATCACGTGATTTAAATAAAAATCGCTCACGCCTGAATCACGTGGTTTTTTGAGTCACGCAAATTGCGGGACCACAGATCATCTCTAATTCAAATACATATTCAAAAGACAAGTGTCTCTTCATTTGATTCATCTATAACATCTGTAAATTTGATTAAAAATTAAGTGTCCACCCTGAAATAGTTTCCTTGTAGGTCCGATTTCAAAAACTTTCAAGGCACTTATTAATTACCTTAATATAGGCTTATTTTCTAAATTTCCAAAAAATCGGTTAACATTTAGGACCTGTAGAGACTTTTGACCAATAAACCTACCATAACGCCCCAGTGTGCATTGTGGGGCGGACAGAAGGACGACGTTAGTTAAATTAATTAATATTAACGACAAAACCTTTTGCATACAAATACCAAAACCGATATAAGATAAATACCAATACTTATTAAAAACCGATACCAATTCGAGGCTAAAACCAATACCAATACCCAATACCTAAATAATTCAAAACCAATACCGAAACCTATACCAATTCAACAAAAAATTAAAACCAATACCTATACCAATACTAATATAATTTTAAAAACCAATACCAATACCAATACTTTTATCGAATTGGTACCCATCCTTGGTTCTTATTTCAAAAAAATGACAAATAAAGTTTGAATGTCGTGTTTCCAATGTCTGCCTTAAAATGTTGTATATACTTCTTTTAACATAAAACTTTATTATGGAACAAAACACTGTTGGTCAAAGGTCTTGAATGTTAATCTTCAATTGCTTCCCTCCTTACTTGATCGTCAGAATTTCACATACAATTAAATTAATAAATAGCAAGAATTTTTGCAAACATTTGTAAAACTCTACTGTGGTCATACACATTTAAAATTCCATAAATTAATTTCATTTACTTTTTTAATCAATTTATTTAGAAAAAAAAAAATACTTTAAATGAATAGTGCACGTGAATAAGGGCGATCATACAACTTTTTGGAATAAAAACTATTGGAGCATATCAAAGAGTCAATTCTGTTCGGAAGCCCAATTGAATGTTTGCTCTAAAAAAGGAAAAACAAAACTTTTTTCCGAATGAACCAATTTTCAACACTCAAAGTGAACTTGACTAGCTTTATTGGAAGTGGTTTCATACCGAAAAACCATTTAATTGTGGGTTTTAAGAGGAATATTTGAATTTCACTTCCGAACGGAATTGACTCTGTGACACCATTATAAAAATGTTGGAAAACTTCAGCGCTTTTTCTCACCTCCTGTAAAATTTTATAAACCACCTATTCGACCTTCTTCGCGTGCACTTTTAAAATGTGTATTACACAAAGTTCCAAATACTATACACCATTTCCTATTGTGCATCAGAAATTTCCACAGGCATCCAATTACCTTGTTATTTCGTGTGAAACGCATCAAAATATCGTTCTAGGACCCCCATAACCATAAATATATATATTATTGATCCTGGATTGAAACTAAGACATTCTAGTGATGTTCGTTTGTCTGTTAAAACGATGATCAGGGCCCAATTATTCTTAACATTTATCGGCTCAGCGGTTCAAAATTTATGAACGAAAATGAAAATTTTAATGCATTCTACATAACCTACTTTAATTTGACTGCTAGTCTAGTGGAAATATGCCAACAGTATGTGATAAGAAATGGTATTTAAACAAGTACATACATTTTTTTACACAAAAAAGATGCTTATTCTAATAAGAGATGGGTGCGTGAGTGATTTTTGACTCACGCACGCTCACGAAATAAAAATATTGCTTACGCACGATCACGTAGCATTTTTTTCTGCTCACGTTCACGCACGCTCACGTGATTAACTTGAAATTTTCTCACGTTCACGAAATAATAATTAATTTTTTTATTTAATTTTCTAAAAACAATCATTAAATTTTAAATAAATCACAATTTTATATGAACTACCCTCTAAATTCAATATGATAAAGATTTTCTCAATTGTTTTCTGTTTCAGACAGCAATTTACAATCACGCAAATTCATGAAACAAAAATTACTCACGCACGATCCCGTGAATAAAAATAAATTTTGCTCACGATCACGCATGAATCACGAAAAAATCGTGTCTAATGATATGATTCTAAAAACCGAATTAACTCTGTTATTCCGTGTGTAACACATAGAAATATCGTTCTAGAACTCTATAAAATAAAATAAAACAAAATAATAATTGTTGATAGATTTTAAGACATTCTACCGATGTCCGTCTGTGGAAGACAGTTTAAAATAAAAGAGCTAACCTCCTTATGTTTAGCACGAATATGTCTTATGGTCATTGGCTGGTTAAGTTCGTAAATGGGCAAAATCGGATAAGAGGGGAAAAAATCCTTCCATTTTTCTAATTTTTTTTTATAAGTTTAGATGTTTGTCCATCCACACAAAAAAATTCAGAAACGCGTTTTTAGTTTTTTGCGAGAAAATCGCATTTGAATTTTAAATTTCATAACAATTTAGTAATGTGCTTGTATTTCTTGTTTCAACAGAGCGTATGAGTAATATTTATGCAATTAAAAATACCCATTCGCAAAGTTAAAGCAAGAAAATACAAGCAAATTACAAAATTGTTATGAAATGTGTGGATGGACAAACACCTAAACTTAAAAAAATTTTTTTTCAATATTTAACCACGCCTCCTAAGCTCAGTTTTTGAAAATTTGAAAAACCAAAAACGCAATTTTCTTAGTTTCATATAGGGCTATCCAAACAACCTATTCAGAAATTTACGGGACGCATGTTTTTCTTTAGCGGGACATTTGGTGTGCCTCATATTATTGATAAGTTATCGATTCTAATATATTCTAGCGATGTCCGTCCGTCCGTCTGTCTGTCTGTAGAGTCCAAAATAACAGAGCTAGACTTCCAAGGTACGAATATGTCTTAATAATAGTAATAGCACAGACTAATACAGACTCGACATAAGTGACAGGTGTCAAAAAAGTAGTTCTGAGCCATATGGTTAATATTTTAAAATTATTCTACGAATTAGGTTAGAAAGAGAAAACTGATATAACGCGCCATAAGAAATATAGATGCCAGATCGGTTTTTGTTGTTTCATTCACTCCTAAGTCGTAGAAAGTGTTGCCATGTTAGAGTAAAACGGACTAAAAACCGCTCTGTTTTATCCTAAAATCGCTTAGTTTTTCCCCATTTTTTCTAATAAAACTCTACTGTCGAGTCTGTTTATAGTCTGTGGTCATAGGCTGGTTAAGTTCGGAAATAGGCAAAATAGGACAAAGGGGGAAGAAGTTCCCCCTTGAAGAACTAAACCACCTCAGAAAAACGGAATTTTTTTCAGGGTTTTTTGTACTTTTGTAAGCAAATCCAACATTTTTATGTGGACGTGGATAAGGGGAAGGTGTCCCCAACTTCTCCCACCAAACCCCGCATAACAATTTCCCACACAACAATTTCTATTTTTAGTATTTATAATTTATAATGGAATTTCAATTTTTAAATGTAATCTTCACTTCGCAAATGGAATCTCAAATTTTCGAAATCAAATTCTCAAATTCCAATTGATCTTTTTCGAATTATATCTTAAGATGGTGTAGAAATCGTATTGTTCCAAGTTTTGATACTTTATACGTAGACACACAATGTTTGTTTAAAAAAAAATCAATTGTATTTTTTTTTTTTTTCATTCAATGAGTATGAAAAAGTTTTGGAAGCAACAATTGTCATTGAATACGTAACGCTCCACATACATATTCAATGTGCAACATTCATACACAAACACCCAATAACAACAATTACAGTATAGAACTGACGACAAACGTAACATATCATGTCTTCTTTTATTTTACAGATGTCAACAGGAAGACCCATCAAATGTGTTGTAGTTGGCGATGGTACTGTCGGCAAGACATGCATGTTAATATCATATACCACAGATAGTTTTCCCGGTGAATATGTGCCTACAGTGTAAGTTTTTTTTTTTTAATGGAATAAAAAGTTTAGTGATGATAATGGTGTCATTTCTTGTTTTTAATTTTGCAGTTTTGATAACTATTCAGCACCTATGCAAGTAGATACAATACAAGTGTCATTGGGTCTTTGGGATACAGCTGGTCAAGAAGATTACGATAGATTACGACCGCTTTCATATCCACAAACTGATGTTTTTCTGATATGTTTTTCAGTGGCGAGTCCATCATCATTTGAAAATGTAACCTCAAAATGGTATCCCGAAATAAAACATCACTGCCCTGATGCGCCCATTATATTAGTTGGTAAGTGATTTAATATTTATTACACCTATTTTAATTATTATAAGGGTTAAAGTTGAAAAAAATTATTATTTTGAAATTATCTCGAAATATTGCAGAGTTCTATATTCGGGAAATTGAAGAATTTATTAAAAGCCATAGAACGAAAAATCTTTAGAATTAAATCACTATGCAGTCGGTCTAGCTATGTCTGTCTGTTCGTTTGTATGTAGAAATTGTGATCACAGTGTTGACTGTTTATCACAGACCATATAGACATGCAACACGAGTGCTTATTTTGGTACTTTCAATATGGACGCATACAAAATACTATTAAATTTACTTCTCATGCTCATAATATAACGCAAATGGATCTTAGGATATTGAAAAGATTCGCAATGACTTTGAACGTGTTTAATTTGCACCGCTAGCGGAAAAAAAGTTTTGTGGTACCGCTATGGACCAAGAGGTCTATGCGAGGTGTCAATCGGACACCGCCACCCTAACCTAACCTAACCTACTTCTCATGCAGTTGTAATTGGGATCGCGTTCGAGAAGGATCCATTCGTTGCTGTAGTTAGTGGTTAAATACAGACACGTGTGTGTGTTTGTTGTACGCTCGTACTAATTGCATCTCACCCCGCACTTGCTTTGGTGGAGTTTCGATTAGTAACAGCATTGTTGCTGTTATTTTGCGGTATTTCTACCAAACCTATGTGCTATCGTTTGGCGTTTATATGCTGGTGTCGGCCATTTTATAAGTAAATGGTGGACACGTTGTGACGAAAATAAAATAAATTGGATTTGATAATCACCTCATTGGATGAATATACTGGTGGGAGAGCACCAATAATAAAACTCAGACGTTAATCACATAATTTTCATGCCTTCCATTACAAAGGTAATGGTTGTTTGATGAAATAAATTGGATTTATCACATCATTGGATTGATATACTGGTGGGAGAGCACCAATAATAAAACTCGGACGTTAATCACATAGTCTTTATGCCTTTCATTACAAAGGTAATGGAAGTTTGGTGCATGGAGCTATTAGAAGAAGACCCTGCCATTTTGTGTGCTTTTCATGAGTGCCGGCATTTAAATTAAAATCCAAAAAAAAAAAAAAAAATTTACTTCTCTGCCTAGAATACGTGTGCCTGTAAGTGTGAGCTTTTACATCTGTATTTTCGTTATTTGTTTATTTTTTGTATGAAACGTCAAAAGTTACATGCACGTGCTGCCACTAATACATACACATGGGAGAAACTTATTCGTTTCACCCCTATGCTGTTTATATAACACTTTCATTCCCGCCCAGTAAAAGAATTTTCTGAACTTCTAATAATATTTCTGTTTTCAAATTTCAAAATTCCAAATAACAATTGAAAAAGTTATAATTGAGCAAAATTTAAACTATATAACTTAATATTGTTATTTTCTAGGTACCAAAATTGATTTACGTGAAGATCGTGAAACACTCAGTGCTTTGGCGGAACAAGGCTTAGCGCCTTTAAAACGTGAACAAGGACAAAAATTAGCAAATAAAATACGTGCTGTTAAATATATGGAATGTTCAGCTCTAACACAACGAGGCCTGAAACAGGTTAGTGTCACTTTTATATTTTTAAATATTTCGAAACATTTCATATTTTATTCCCCCTCCAAAAAAGGTTTTTGAAGAGGCTGTGCGTGCCGTTTTAAGACCTGAACCCCAAAAACGACGTCAACGAAAATGTATAGTTATGTAAATATATTCTCAAATGTTTATATTTTACAATCTCTTCTTACTGCAACTTCTCTTTTCAATCTCCACTACTTCGATTTTCCGAAAAATTCGTATATTTTTGTTTGTTTTTGTCATCCTTTGTATTTATGTTTTTTAACTTTTCTACTGAAACTGGTAAATATGCTAATATTAATTTTGAGTTAACAAAAAGTAATCTTTTTAAAATCCTAAACAAAAATATTTTTAAGAGCTACACAAAAAAATCTAACAAAACCACTAGTTTTTATACCTTTTAAAACCAAAATGCTAAGAAAAATTATATATAAATATAAAAAAAAAAAAAACAAAACAATGTCCTTCCTCGAATTAAATATAATTTATGAACAAAAAAAAAATACAAAGTTTAAAAATTATCATTTTTAAAAATCACAAAACTATACATTTTCATTTTAAAATTATACATTTTCATTTTAAAATTATACATTTTCATTTCAAAATCATTTCATCTCTTTCATTATCATTTCATATTAAACTTACTAGCTTTTCATTTAACACAACCCAACTCGAATTTTCTTTAGAAATTAATAATTTTTCAACCAACTCGAATATTTTGTTTTGAAACTATAACTTTTTTAGTTTTTGATTTAAATATATTTTTATTTATAGCAAAAAACAAGAGTTCCGAATGTCATTTTATGTATGTATTTAACAATTCTTCTATCCTAGAAGTTTATTTCTAAAGTGAGAGTATTAAGCGTTACGTTTTTAAACACTGGAATACATTTGCGAATTTAAAAGAAATTATAGGCATAACTTAGCACACAAAAATGTCATATTAAAAATCGTTAAAAAGTATAACCTTATAACCGAAATGTTGGAAATTTCGACATTTGTGGTTCATATCGAAGGGTATCTAACACATTCCAAGCTCTAAAGATCCTATTTTTTAATATCTTTTGTTTCTACGCAATTTGAAATATTAAAAGCGTTAGAGTATTAGCGATTCTGCTAGAATATGAGTTTGTATTACTGAATTTTGGAAAACGAATGAATTCGTCAAAGTGAACGACGAAAAAATTGGTACCGTGTCCACTTATTTCTCGCGTGTTCATTAGGGATATAACCATTTGCATTTGTTTGCAAATACATATCAAAAAGGACCTATAATGGTGAGAAAGTACATGAAAAATCAATAAGAAATGTGTTTTCTTTTTTCCGCGAATGTTAAAAAAGGCTCGGCACCGATTGCGATGAAATTTTCGCTAATATTTTTTTCAATTATTAAGGCAATTATTTTTGTTTCATTTATGTTATAAAACGACAAAAACCCAAAAAACAGTGGAAGGGAAGGATTCCCACCACAAAACATAAAAAAAATTAAAAAAACAAGTAAGAAAGTTATAGTCGGTCAAGACCGACCATATGATACCCTACGCCAGTGTTTTCCGGAAAATGGGTCCCAAGTTCAAGCATGGACCGATTGTATCTGTCTTTTGTTAGATCTTTATTTAGTGTAGAAAACACACACAGATCAATTTTAAGTGGAATTGGTTTATTTTTTTGTCAATAGACCAATTTAACTGAATATCGGTCGAAATTTTTATATGGGGGACTAACAATAAGTCCAAAAATGGTCCAAATATATTCCGAGTTGATAAGGTTACTAAAGTATACGTTTAACACTTAAAAATAAATTTTTTATCAAATATTTCCATTTTTATGAATTTTGAGTGAATTATGTGAATATCGGGAAGGTGGTTTGTTTAGGGACTACCAGAAGGACTGACCCGATTCCTTTGAAATTTGGAATGTTGATTTGTGCATACAAAATTTGATTACTTGCTGAATTTCAAAGCGATATCTATTATAATACGGTTATTAGAGTCATTAAAGCCGAATCCAAAGGGGGCGTTTGTATGGGGGCTAGGTCTTAACATGGACCGACTTTCTCCAATTTCAATAGGCTTCGTCCTTGGTCCAAAAAATGCTTAAGTTCCAAATTTCAAGTCAATTGATTGAAAAAGCACCTGTATCGTGCTTAAACCGTTAGATGGACAGACGGACGGACATACAGACGGACGGACGGACATCGCTAAATCGACTCAAAAAGTTATTCTGAGTCGATCGGTATACTTGAAAGTAGGTCTAGGACCAATATTTCGGGTAGTTACAAACATCAGCACAAACTCAATATACCCTGTACCACAGTGTGGTGTAGGGTATAAAAATTTGTAATTTAATTAAAAAGATTTAGGAGAAAACAGAGCGGTTTTTTGCTAACATGGCAACACTTTCTACGACTTAGGAGTGAGTGAAACAATAAAAACCGATCTGGCATCTATTTTTCTTATGGCGCTTTATATTAGCTTTCTCTTTCTAACCTAATTCGTAGAATTATTTGAAAAAATTAACCATATGGTTAATGACTACTTTTTTGACACCTGTCACCTGTGTTTCGAGTGCTTTGTCTGTAGAAAAAATTTTCATAGACTTTGTCTTTGGGAAAAAAGTCTCAGAATCTAAGACTTTTTATAAGAGAAATATCTCAGAATCTGAGACTTATTCTTTAGGGATATGTCAGTGGGTATCAGACTACAAGGGGCTGAAAAAAATGCACTCTTTTTTTACAAAGGAAAAAATGGTTCTCTTAATGCATAAAAATATCTGCAAAATTTTAAAAAAATGCTGCAAAAACAGGGGAAAAAGTAGAAAGAGTAAGCAAAATGCTCCAAAATCAGGGGAAAAAGTAGGGAAATTAGTTAAAAGAGAATTTAAATAACGGAAATAGTGGTAATCCTCTCAATAGAGATAGGAAATCCTCTCAATAATAGTGGTAAAATTTACTCATTTTCTAATTCTCTTTGATCTTTTTACAAAATTTTTAAATGTCTGCAATACATTAAGTTTACCAATTTTCATAAACTTGCAGACTTATTTTGGGTCATTTCAAAATCTCTTACTTTCCTTACTCTATGGGATATGTCTCAAAATCTGAGACTTTTTCTACGAATCTAAAAATTTTTCTATAGGAAAATGTTTTAAAAAATGTGTCAGAATCAGGTTATTTTTCTATAGAAAAAAAATTCAAAATCTGTGACTTTCTCAGAATCTGATAAATATTAAGAATCTGAGACTTTTCTATAAGAGAAAAATCTCAGAATCTGAGACTTTTTCTATAGGAAAATGTT
The DNA here is from genome assembly GCA_963921195.1 of Pegoplata infirma. Classification (NCBI taxonomy): domain Eukaryota; kingdom Metazoa; phylum Arthropoda; class Insecta; order Diptera; family Anthomyiidae; genus Pegoplata; species Pegoplata infirma. The sequence continues at coordinate 229,816,961 of OY992536.1, read as the reverse complement.
TTAGAAAATTTCTCAGAATCTGATTCCTTTTCTATAGAAAAAAACTGTATCAGCATCTGAGACATGTTCTATAGAAAAAATGTCTCTAAGACTTTTCTGAGACTTTCTATAGATAAAATTTTGGAGAATCTAAAACTTGTATAGATAAAATGTTTCAGTGTATCAGAAGCTGAGAGTTTCTATAGAAAAAATATCTCAGAACCTGAAACTTTTTCTATAGAAAAAATGTGTTGGAATCTGAAACTTTTTCGATAGAAAAAATGTCTGAGAATCTGAGACTATTTCTATAGAACAAATTCTGAGAATCTGAGACTATTTCTATAGAAAAAAATTCTCAGAATCTGAGACTTTTTCTACAGAAAAAATCTTTTAGAACCCGAGATTTAATAATTTTCTTTAGAAAATGTATCACCGGTTCACCGGTTACACAGTGCTACAAAATCGAGCAAAATCGTGTAAAATAAAATCAGAGCTAGATTTTATTTAACACGCATTTAAAGTTGGTGATTTTAAAGCATTTAAAGTTTTTGTGTACTAAACATTTCCTACTTTAAAGCCCCCTGGTGGTGCCCTTATTGGACATGTAGGGTCCAGTTTTCAAACTTAAGCTCAAAATTACTTCAGCTATGACTGGTAGGAATTTTACTGCAATCGGTCCAATACCTAATTACTGAATAGCCAAATTATTAAAATAAACCACTGTACACCGTTGCGTATGATTGTATTTAAAGGCAATTATTAAAATAAACCACTGGGCACCGTTGCGTATGATTGTTATTTAAAGGCAATTACACTATTAATCATACGCCACTAATACAGTTTTCAAGCATTTATTATTATAATTATAATAAAAGTTCACTAACTTCAAATGCGTGTAAAAAAATCTAGCTCTGAACTAGAAAAAAGCCATGAGGGGTTTATTACGGAAAATGTCAACTTTCATTTGCATTTGGTTTCATCCCATTCCGATTTTGGGTGTTGCACTGTGTTATTGTATAAAACAGATATTCGTTTATGAAAACTCATGTTCAGTTATAACAACCAATATTCGGCTATGATAACCTAAATAAGGTTATGATAACTGATAGTCGCTTAAAAATTCATAAAGAAACATTTCTATAGAAAATAGGCGTCCCAGTAGGCTAGTTGTTAGCGTGCTAGCCTATGAGCATGGGGGTCGTGAGTTCGATTCCCACCAAAGGCCTTGGTCTATTTCGCTACAATGAGACAATGGTCATTGTCACCCGTCTCGGTTGGGTTAATTTAGTATATGATTTGTAATTATATGTAAAAAATTCAATAAATAAAATTTCTATAGAAAAATCCTAAGACGCTTATGCGATTTTTTTGAAGATGCGGACTAAGTTTGAAACTTAGATGCTGTCGGATAAATGTGAAAGCAGACATGCTAAAACAAAAAAATTTCGTAACTTATTTTTTACAAAAAAAATCTATTTTCAAATTAACTAATACTAGTTTAACTGGCATTTCAAAAACTAGGCCAACCTAATAAACCAAGTGGTAGCGAAAATAGTATCACCTTTAATTAAAATTATGATACCGATTTCGAAGTTTACGCGATTTCGATAGTGAATACGATTTCGTTATTGCCTGGAATAACAATAGTTTTTGGATAAATTCTAAAAAATGTGCGATTTTACTATCGTTATGACTGGAATTATCAATAGCGAAAACGATATTATATTTTTATGAAAAAACGATATCATCTCGAAAGGTACATTAAGAACGAAAACACCAGGGTTCCACTGCAAAGAAGTCTTAAAAAGCAAAAATTATTATAGTGGGCAAATTCCCGTAGTAAGACATTCTTCAATTTTATCTTTGGAAAACACTATAGTTTTTGTATTATATGTGATAATTAGGTGATATTGCCTCGATATCATAACGGTATCGTTTTGTTTATTGTTAAAGAGTTTGTAAAAGGGTTTTATTAGTAAACTTTATCCGAAACTGAAAGAATTTTTAAAAGAAAAGAGGATTTGAAGGAGTTCTCGGGGATTTTCTGGAAACCTGGAAAATTTGTTGAGGAAAAACTTCATAGGATCTGCGGGGTTTCTACAAAAAAGTTGAAAAAGTTTTTTGGCATTTAATACTTTCCTAAAGGAATAAAGGTATCGGTCGAGCCGAAATCACCTATCGTCATTTTTGCATAAGCAGCATTACAGAATTTAACACCAGTGGTGTCACAATGGACCTCAGAGTCTACGTGAGTCTACGTAAAACGTCAGCAGCCACTTAGAACCTAACCTAATACCAGTTTTTCTAATACAAAATATTTCTTTAAGTTTTTGTTTATTTTATGTTTTAATTTTTAAATTAATAAAAATTATTTATTTTTCGACCTTTAAAATTCTATTTTTGAGAAAGATTATTCTAGCTCAAGGTCATATTTCTTTTACTTATCATTACGATGATATTGTCAAAGTAACAATTTATGTTTTATGTTTTGCCACAAACGATTGTCAATTTGCTAAATACTCTTGACAATGGAATTTGACGAATTCCGAAACACGTGTCGAGTAAGTCTTGCAAAATGACCAAACCAATCAATTTAAAACAAACAACTTTATAAAAAGTTTCTTGAAAATTGTTACTTTGACAATATTTTTTCTGTAAAAAAAACTTGTACGACCTAGGAACTCTTTGTTTTTAATTAATTATCATTTTCATTATTCTGTCTTTTACATAATTTCCATGAGTGAGATACTAGAAATCCTATATAAATTAAATCTGCCTGTAAACAAATTATTATTTTTTTTTGTTTTTTAATTTAAAAAAATGCTTATCTAGTCAATTGAATATTTTACAAAAGTATTGTTAATGCAAAGAAAAAAAAAACTCCAAGAATCACAAATTATTATGCATTAAAAAAAAAAAACATTATACATCAATTCATTTTGCGCATATCACAAAAAAGAAATAATTATTATTTTTAATTTTTTTATATTATTATTTTTATTATATTTAATTCATTTGCATCAAAATAACTAAACGCCTTAATTACTAAATTGTCAATGATTTAAAATAAGTCATAAATTTAAATGTTCATACATTAAAATTTTCATAAATTAAAATTTTCATAAATTTAAATTCATAAATTTTAATTCAAATTCACAAATTTAAATTCATAAATTAAATTTTTTTAATTTATAAATTCAAATTTTCAATTTTAACAATTTTTAAATCCTTGACAACTTAAGAATTAGGTCGCAAGGATTTTTTTTATAAATAAGCACAAATTAAAATTTAATACCATTTTTTTTTTTACTTTATAAACAAAATAGAGGGCAGCTTAAATTTAAAATTCCCAATTTAAAAAAAAAATATATATTTTTAATTTTATTATTGTTATTATTTCATTATTTCATAATTTTATAAATAATAAATTTTATAGTTACTATTATAACAAGAAAAAATGTTTTGTGAATATCTCTTTATGCATTTATATTAACTCGAATCAAAAAAAATTATATGAACGGTATTCATGTCAGACTATTTTCTCATGGCAAGATGCACAATTTATTATAAGAAACCTACTGGAGTTGATTTCGTCATTATTAAGTAGAGGACTTTTATGCAAATGTACGTTTTTCCCGTTAGTATTATAACAGTATAAACCAAATATATTTGTAAATCAAAAAATTTGCTTTAAAATGGCATCGATTCGTTAGTGCATATTTGTGCATATTATTCTGAAAATGCATATTTTGCTGAAAATACATACCCAAGCAGAAATTGACGACGGTTCTAAAAATAAATCGTCTGAAAGCACTGTAACGAAAAAAAAGTATTCTCAAAACGCTATTTTCAAACGTTTTGCAAGCGTTAATGAAAAGCATTCGGAAAGCACTATAACAAAAACTAAAACAATCTCAAAACGTTTTTTTTCTAACGCTTTGCGAGCGTATTCGAAAAGCGTTTTAAGAGTTCTTTAGATTTTTTTTTTTTTTAATTTTCTAAGTTCCGAAATTTTTTTTGAATAACAATTTTTTGTTAAATTTTTTTTTGTTTTTAAGTAAAAAAAATCATACAAAATGTTTTTAGATTTTTTTTTTTAATATTCTAAGTTTTGAAAATTTCTTTGAAAATTTTCTAAGTTTTTTAGGAGTACAAAATTTTTTTTCAGATTTCACTTTGTATCAAAGAAATGGGTTTTTAAAGAGCTTTGCTGACTTTAAAAAGAACGAACTCAATGCACTTTTTTACATCGCTTTTGAAACGCTTTAAACCTAGCGTAGATCGATGTAAGCATTCGGATCTTCTGAAGGCGCTTTGAAGTTGGTGTACAGAACGCTCGTACAACCGTACACAACGCTTTTGCGATTGAATTTTTCTGACTGGGTATTTTTACATATTTAGCTAGTATTTTGCCATAAATGCATATTTTTAGGTCATATTTTGTATAACATTTCAGTCTTATCTAAAGTTGTTTTTATTCGACCTTTTATTTATAAATAATAAATGCGTTGTTTGAGCTCGAGGCTATGAAATAAATTCTATTTATTGTTTGCCGATATTTCGAAACTCTTTGAGTTTCATCTTCTGGGCTAATAAAAAATATAATTTACATATTAAACACCGATTTTAAAATATTGCTGTTGTTTCTTCATCATCGTCTATTTATGCACTGGTCTTATCCTAATTTGTTCCATATCTTATGAATTTTTTTGTAAACATCATTAATTTGCCTGTTAGGCAGGCCTCACAATTTTTTTTTCGAGGTCAAATACTTGTCTGGCCGAAAAGTAAAAAAAACTTTTTCTTTCTTTTTATGTTCCAATTCTCATTTAGCAAAGGTAAAAGTTCTGAATACCGTTAATATTACTATTGAAATAAAGTGCGAATCTTTTCTTGCTACAAAGCATCATGTAAAAGGTAATAGGAAATTGTGAAAGTTCCCAGACAGAAAAATGCAATCGGAATAACGTCAGAATAGAGTTGGCGGAGGGCATTCCAACACCAAAATGAGATCCAATTTACAAAATTTATGGTGTTACTATAACATTGAAATGATAACGCCAAAAAACAATCGCCTGACTTTTGTTTCCGACGTCGTCACAACACCAAAAAATCAAATTTACTAGATTAAAATTACATTGTAATAATAAGTTTATGACCTTAGAATGGTGTTGAAAGACAACACTGGCAACGTTATTTCGACATATTTTTGGCGTTATTATGGGGTGTTTTATATTAGAAATACAGTATATAAAAATACCCAGTCAGAAAAATACAAAAGGGCCAAGGTTGGCAAAGCGTTGGTGCCAGTATTACCAACGTTGGCCGATAACACGGTTTGCAACTAATACTGTACAGTGGCATTGTTGGATTGATAACGCCAGATGTAGCTCCGCCAATTGTTTTTTCTGGTGTTGGCAGACTGTTGGCAAAACAAAAAACACTGCACATCACCAGTGTCATATTTTTAAGTAATACTACGCTGTGCCAAAGTCGGATTTACAAAAAATACTGTACAGTGCTATTGTTGGATTGATAACGCCAGATGGGGCTCGGGCCAATTGTTTTTTCTGGTGTTGGCAGACTGCTGGCAAAATAAAAAAAATAATTTTTTATAATTTTTCATGTAGTTAAATTAACTGTTTATTTACAAACATTGTCAAGTAGAAATTTGTAACCGATTATGGCCTTTTGGCTAGGTTATAGAAAACAATAAATTAAATTAAATTAAATAAAAAAAAATAAAAAAATAAAAAAAAGGCTAACGCTGAGCACCATTTAGCTAAAGAAACCAGTCCACTTCTCGATATTCCTAACTTTGACTTAATAAAATCCGTCGTTTTGGATGAAATGCATATGTTGTACCTTGGAATTGGGAAAACGTTACTTCAGAAACTTATTTTTAAGAATCCAGATTCTTATATTTCCGAAGAAAACGTAGCAATTATGCAACAAAATTTTTCAAAAATATCTAAAGATATTACAGCTGAGTTCCAAAGAAAAACGTTTGATTTAATGGATACAGGAAATTGGAAAGCTACACAATATCGTTTTTTTTTATTATATGGCGGAGGGATAGTAGACTGGGTCGACCATAAAGGAGAAAAAAAAGTTCCCACTGTGCGGGCTTTATTTTAAAGCTTACCTCGAAAAAGTTCCATAGCCAAAATATTAGATTTTTAGGTCGCGATTTGGTACCGCCGAAATCGTTTTTTGTTCATAGCTTTGTTATTTGATGTCCGATCGTTGTAAAAAAAAATTTGTTAGAAAGTCCTCAGCGAGTACTAAATTTGACCCATATCTGGTTTTGACCTCTGAAGTCATCTTCGTGTTATAAGTGTTAGTTTCTCAGCTTTCTACCCCCTTAAATGATTTTTATTTTTCCATTAAATTATAGCACTAAGAAAATCATAAAATCCTTCCCTTGGAAGTATCCTGTTAAATTAATTAACAAAAAAGTTACATTTGATTTAAGATTTTCATATACAATATAAAGAAAATTAGAAAAAACACTTGTTATTATGCCTTTAAACTATATTTAATTTTTTTAGTTTGTATTTAAATACATACGAACAAGTGTTTTAAATCTTTTTCTATGGAAATTTAAAATTGAATGTAACTTTTTTGTTAATTAATTTAAGAGGGTACTTCTAAGGGAAGAATTTCATGAATTATTTAATGCTATAATTTAATGGAAAAATAAAGATCATTTAGGTGGGTAGAAAGCTGAGAAACTAACACTTATAACACGAAGATGACCTCAGAGGTCAAAACCAGATATGGGTCAAATTTAGTACTCGCTGAGGACTTTCAAACAAATTTTTTTTTACAATGATCGGACATCAAATGACAAAGCTATGAACAAAAAACGATTTCGGCGGTACCAAATCGCGACCTAAAAATCTAATATTTTGGCTATGGAACTTTTTCGAGGTAAGCTTTAAAATAAAGCCCGCACAGTGGGAACTTTTTTTTTCGACCCGGTCTAAGGGATAGTTTTGAAAAATGTATTGAAATCTAATCAGTACAGACATTTTTTACTTCTTTTTACAGCTTGTCGAATTTTGTCATCTAGCAAATTAGCTACATTGAAAGCTGATTATGCTAAGCAGTTATTAAGGAAATTTGTTGAACTTATGTCATATTTTTATGGACCAAAATCACATACAATGAATATTCACAACCTTATTCATATCGCAGATGACGTTGTTAATATAGGGGCGCCGCTATCTCAATTTTCCGCGTTTGATTTCGAAAATAGCCTAGGTTTTATAAAAAGTATTATAAATTCTCCAACCAACCCCATCGAAGAAGTTCAAAGAAAACTTCATATTTTTCGATCAAACGATTCATCAAATAATTTTCCATTGCTTTATCGTATCAATAGAAGCTTAAAATATTCTCTTGGACAAATTTTAGAAACCTCGGAAATAGGAGTTTCTTTTAGCTTTGTTATTATCGAAGGCAATAAAATTTCACCACTTCCTCCTGATAACGTATGCTTACTAAAGGGTACTTTTCACTATCACACATTTCCATTATACAAGCGTAATTTCACCATGTTAGCGAAATATTTTTTTAAAAAATTTGGCCAGAAATTGTTCACTTATTAGATACGACTAGGTTTTAATCAAAAAAGAACCCAAAAATCTTTATTTAGTTGGTAAATTTTGATGTGTATAATGGAAAAGTGTGATAGTGGAAAGTACCTTTAAGAAATTGAAATGTTATTACGGTTAACGAAATTTTTAGTAGGAAAGTGTCGAATTTCAAATGTGATGATATTTTTTTTTAAAGGCAACGTTTTTCTTGAAGTTACTGATTTTGTGGAATATCCACTTCCATCAAGTGAAATAGGATTGTATGATGTTAGAAAATTAGATGAAAATAACACTGAAATTAATATAAGTATGGTAGAATTCAAGTGTATTCTTACTACATGTGATGATAAAACAATTGCTATTACTCTATTACACTAATTTAAATAATATATATGTAAATTATTTAATAACTCTTTGTTAATATAATAAAAGGTGTAATAAAAACAATATTTAATCGAAATCCAACCGCTTAAAAATAATTAATAAAAAAATAAATGGTCGTAAATGTTGTATTAAATGTACTGGCAGAGTACAATTCTGTTTGTAATTGCCAACGTTGAAACGCTGTTGGCATTTCCAATAAATCCAGTGCTCCGCCAGTACAATATTTTTTGTACGGTTGGCAGTTTCTGATTGGGTAATTTTAAATAAATAGAATATTTTCAAAATATTTTTTTTTTTAATATCCGGGTTATACAGTCGCAACAAAAATTCGACTTTTCTAAAAATGCGACTGTCAATTTTCGAAAATTCGACTTTTTTAAAAAGCCGACTTTTTCCAACCTGTAAAAGCCGATATTTTTGCAAGTTAAAATTTTAATATTTTTATCAAGGATGTGTACCGAAAATAAGTAAAAATAAATCGAAAATTTTTGATTTATAAAACCGAATTAACAGTAACAGTATTTTGATAATCGGAAATATTGGTGAAGTCTTTATTTCGATAACGGAAATAACAAGAGCGTTAAATATGGCCGTGTCGAATCTTCCTATATTCTTCCTATATTCCTTTCGAAATATAGGTTTAAAAATTAATTTTTATGCTTTTTGTACTAAAGAAATACAAGGTTATCATTATTTAAACAATTTTTTTAATCAACGCTCACAAAAGGGGGCAAAAAACGACATTTTCTAATCCTCTAGGTTCAAATGCAGGACTTTGAACTTCTTGTAGCACAAAAATGTTGCGTTTGTTAAATAAAAACACAAAAAATCATGTAAAAAAATGGTATCTTTTAGAGATTAAGTACTTCAAGGGGGAATTTTTTTCCCTGGTCTGATTTTGCTGCTTTACGAACTTAACCTGCCTAGAAACATAAAATATATTCGTGCCAAATTTTGGGAGTCTAGCTCTTTTATTTTGGACTGCATCGTGTTAACTACAGACGGACGGACAGACAGACAGACGGACGGACAGACAGACGGACATACATACGGACGGACATAGCTAGAATGTCTTAAAATCGATCACTGATTATAAATATATATACTTAATGGGGTCCTAGACGGATATTTTGATGCGTTACACACGAATGATGCGTTACCCTCCATACTGTAGTTGGAGGGTATAAAAAAAATTTACTAAACACTTTCTGCTTCATGGTAACAACGAACCGCCAAAGATTAAAGGGGTTCACACTTAAGAATGCGATATTTTTTTATTTAATATTTCGATTTCTACCAAAATTTAATATAAAAATTGTCAGAAACAAAAAAGTTGCAGCTTTTTAAACAAAATCAAAATACAGATCAAACGGGTGGACCGATTTGGGATCTGTTTTTTTTTTTTTTCAGTTTGAAGAGAATTAAATGTAAGCTTTTTATTTTTTTTTTATTTTATACATATTTTTTGTCAAAAAAATCGATTTTTTGCGTTTTTTTGAGTTTAACGTCGTATGTTAAAAATTTAAGAATCTACGTCAGGAACTAAATTTTTTAAACTAATAATAATAATAAGAACGACAATTTCAATCACACTTTTTAGTTGTAATTAAACTCGTTACTCCGCTGCCATTTGAGTGTTTTGGTATTTTTTTTTTTGTGAAGATTTTTTTTCCATCTGCCACCAAGTGAAAAAACTAAAAAGTCTAAAGTTAAAGTCCATTTAGATTTTTTATACAAAAATCAATTAATCGACTTTTCAACTATAGAACCCTTATTCAATTTGCACATTTCATAATGAAAAAAAAAATATGCAGTGGCATTTTTACAAAAAAAAATATTTTCTATTATTAAAAAAAGGTATAAAGAAATAATTAAATAAAATAAAGTCGGAAATTTTGTAAAAGTTTACCATAGTAAACCTTTTCGGATTATAATTTTAAACTCTTATGTAACGTTGGTTCTTTTAAAATCCAATGTTGTAATGGTATTGATTTTTTTGTTTTCAAGGTATTGAATTTTTAAAGTCGTATTTTTGTATTTCCAATGTTATAATGGTATTGTATTTTTAGAAGAGTCGTAATTTCTGCCTGGGTTGTTTCAACATTAAAAAAAGTTGCTATCTTGCACTGTTGCAATATTAAAAAATTCATTCGCGAATACCGTTAATATAACCGGTTTTTAATACAAACATTTTTAGCCTTGCAAACAGTGCAAAATTGCAACTTAAAAAAAAAAAGTTAAATCAACTTTTACACATTTCTATAACCTTTTACATGATTTTCATATATTATTGCTATTATTCGCAAAATAACTAGCAAAACAAGTTGCAATTTCGACATTTTGCATTTTTGCTAGACTCAAATTCCTGTGTTTAATGTGTTTGTTGTTAAATATTCTACATTGCACTTTGCAAGAGTACAGCTTTCTAACGCAAAATTGGAAAATTTATAAAAAAATTTATTTGTAACTATTTGAAAAATGTTATATTATCAACTTGCTATGTGTTTGTTTAACAAAATTTTGCATTTTGCAAGGGTAAACATTGCTGACATGAATACATACATACATCTATATTCTTATTTTAAATATAAAAAAAAAAATATATTTACCTATATTTTATAATAATTTTTATATTTTGTCAAAAATAGCGCTCTAATAAATTATACGTTTTATTTAATATTTTTATTATATATAAGGCATTCCACACTAAATGTCTAGCAAAAAAAATTATGTTGATAGCCTTACGCTAAGTAGGCGTGGTTAAATATTCTAAAAATTGTCAAATGTCGAGTTCCTTTAGTATACTCTCTAATGCATAAGGCGGCTTTTGAACAGCATCTCTTAAAGAGAGTGGTTGATTTTCAAATAGAGGGGTCATTTATAAGACCGATACCCACTAATTTTTACGTCATAACATTTCTTTGGAACAAACTAATACCCTATCTCCAATTTCTAAGGGGGCTCCCACACAAAACGACATTTTTTAAAATTTGCTCCATCCGCTCTAACTGCCCTAATAGTGCCCTTAGAGCAACAAAATGTATGACCGACCCACAATATTTATTTAGTCCAAACATTTTCTCTGAACACACCTACCCACTATCTTTAACTGGTAAGGGGGTCCCCATACAATTTTTTTTATTTTTTGTAAATTTGTTTTATTTAATTAGCTTCTACCGGTCCAATAGTGCGTCCGAGAAGGGGCATTCGTGAGACCGACACCCATTTATTTTTATCCTACAACATTGTTTTAAAACATACCTACGCCCTATCTCCACTCCCTAAGTAGGCTCCCATACAAATAACAGTAGGAGCAAATTTTATAAAAATGTAATTTTGAATGGAAGCCTACTTAGGGAGTGGAGATAAGGCGTAGGTATGTTTTAAAAAAATGTTGTAGGGTAAAAATAAATGGGGGTCGGTCTCACAAATGACCCCTCTCGGACGCACCATTGGACCGGTAGAAGCTGATTAAATAAAACAAATTTACAAAAAATAAAAAAAATGTATGGGGACCGCCTTAACAGTTAAAGATAGAGGGTAGGTGTGTTCAGAGAAAATGTTTGGACTAAATAAATATTGTGGGTCGGTCATACATTTTGTTGCTCTAAGGGCACTATTAGAGCAGTTAGAGCGGTTGGAGCAAATTTTAAAAAATTTCGTTTTGTGTGGGAGCCCCCTTAGAAATTGGAGATAGGGTATTAGTTTGTTCCAAAGAAATTTTAAGGCGTAAAAATTAATGGGGGTCGGTCTTATAAACGACCCCTCTATGATGCACCATTGAAGCAGTAGAAATGATTTTAAAATTGGAAAATTACAATAACATTTTTTCAAAAAATTTAAAAAAATAGTAATAATCGTTAGTTATCCCACGATCCTCCTGGGCAAAAAATTTGTAGAATCGATAGAAGTTTTACACACAAAAATTTCAAAAAAATCGAATAGTACCAACATTTTCAAAAATGAGATTTAAATTTTAAAACTTAAAAATCGCTTACTAGAGCGCTTTTAAGATTTTTTTTTGGATTTTTTTTTTAAAAGTACGTAAGAAACAAAAATTAAAAAAAAATGAAATTTGGACCATTATTGAAGAAGTTATGAGTAAAAGAACTTTGAGTAAAGGAACAAACTACCAATTTTTAAAAATTCGATATCTTTTGAACGGGTCATCAAAAAAATCGGAAAATTTACCACGAAGGAGTTTTTGAAGGGTACTAAAAACTGTAAACAAATTGGGAAAATATAAAAAAAAATTTTTTTTCAAAGTGTCCGATTTGACATGGAATGCCCCATATACTTTATGGGGTCCTAGACCGATAATTCGATGCGTTACACACGGAATAACAAAGTGAGTATACCCCCATACTGTTGTTGGAGGTTATAAAAATTAACACTTTAAAAAAAAACGTAGAACATTTTTTTGAAAAAAACTACAATAGATTTTTTTAAACTTTTAGAAAAAGAATATGCTGATAATCTTTTATAAGTCTTTTTAGACAAATAATGTTTAGCAGAGTTTTCTGCTGATTGGAAAGAGTTTTTATTTTAAGTGTATGTACATGAAAAAAATTTTTAAAATATTTAATTTAAGGAACTCAAAAAATTTTTTTGCATTATTTTAAAAATTACTACGACTTTGACAATTTTTGAATAATTGCAAAACCAAATCGCAATTTTTTAAATGCCGGGCAGGGCTATGCCACATATATATTTTTCTGTAGCTTGACATTTGATATGGAATGCCACGTATATATATTTGAATTTACAATTGTGTATAAAATTTTAGCATAATTAAGGAATTTATCATAATTAACTCAATTTATTTTATAACATTTATCTTAGAAGAAACTCAATTTGTTTTGGTCTACAACGAGAATTTTACAATCAAATATTAACAGCCTTGTGCTTAAATTTTATACACTTTTGTACACTTTTTTTCCTAAGTTTTCTATTATTAATATTTTTTTATTTGATTTATAAATTAATTGTAAGTTGTATAATCGAGTATACATTATATATGAACGAAATGTCTTTTTTTGTATTATTTATAAATAATTAAACAAACAAAAAAAGAGAAATTTAATTAATTAAACACAAACAAAAAATATAATTAAATTAATTTAGTTTTATTAAAATCAAAAAAAAAAAAAAAACTCTTATATTATATAAAAAATAAAAAAAATCATAAAAAATTTTAGAAAAAATTTGTTTTACTTACCATAACCTTTAAATTTAAACACGATTTTTTTTTGTTAAAATTTTTATTAAATGCTTTAAATTTTTTTTTGTTTTTTTATACCCTCCACTCTAGTGATAGAGGGTATATATAAGTTTGTCATTCCGTTTGTAACACCTCGAAATATTGGTCTAGGACCCCATAAAATATATATATTTATGATCCTCGATCGATTTTAAGTCGATCTAGCGATGTCCGTCCGTCCGTCCGTCCGTCCGTCCGTCCGTCTGTCTGTCTGTCTGTCCGTCCGTAGAAAACACGCTAACTTTTGAAAGACTTTACAGAGGCTACTGAAGTTTGGCATATATGTTTGTCATTTACCTGGTCAGGTTGGTATTGCAATCCAGCCAAATCGGTCCAGTGGTTCAAAAGTTATGAGCATAAGAGTAAATTTCGGCAAGGATATTTCGCGAATTTTCGAGATAAAAAACACGATAACTTTCGAAAGACAATAATGAGACTACTGAAGCTTGGCACGTATCTTTGCCGTTCCCCGGGTCTGTTTGGTTTTAAATTTCAGCTCAATCGGTCCAGTGGTTCAAAAGTTATACGCAAAACCTTGAATTTCAGATTAGTTTCATCTAAAATGCCACGTGTTTTAACAAGTTTTAAAAGCATTGGTGGTAACTAAACAATGCTTTTCAAACTTGTTCAATTTTAAAGCAATGCTTTTTAAACTTGTTTAGATTTAAAAGCATTGGTAACTTAAAAATTACACTCGAAAAAAATTTTGCACTAAAAAAAAATTTTACACTCAAAAAAATTGTACACTCAAAAAAAAAATTTACACAAAAAAAACTTTTTTTTTTTTACAAAAATGACAATATTTTGTGTAAGAAATATTTTTACAGTAAAAAAAAACATTACACTCGAAAAAAATTTAACACTCAAAAAAAAAAAATAGTAATTTTTCTTAAAAAAAAAAAAATGACAAAAAAAGAATTTTTTACTCAAAATAAAATATTTCTAATCAAAATTGTTAAGTTTTTCACGTTAAAAAATGTACAACCCTTTAAAAAAATGCATTGTGGAGGGTATTCATAGATTGGGCAAAGTCGAATTTAACTTTTCTACTTGTTGTAACTTGATTTGTTTTTTAATTTAATATAAAGTGTTATTTTATGTTTTGTTTTTTGTTTTTAAAATGTAGTGAATTTTGTTAAAGATTAAACTTTTAATCATTCATTTCTCTTTTTTGGAAATGTATGTAAAAGTTCTCTTTTTTCAATAATGTGTTTATTTTTAATAGTTTCAACAGTTTTACAAATATGTTATTTATATTTTAATTTTTCTTATTATTTTTTATGTATATTTTACCGTCCGACAAATTTCAATTTTTGGCTGTACATATGGACCAGACCAAAAAAATCCTGAGAGAAGGGCTGAAAATACCCGTGTCGCCCAGTTTTTCGCGTTTTTGTGGTTGAGCTCAAAAAAAAATACACAAAAGAAAAAGTTCACTCTAATCAGAAAGTGTGGATACAAAAAATATTCCTTGTCTCTCAGGTTTTTTAAATCAACTCGCGTTTTTCGCGAAAAAAAGCAAAGCAAATATATTAATATAACAATTGTTAAATTGAATTTTGCAAAAGAACTGTAAAATATGTAAGTTGAAAAAAATTGAATGAAATCTACTTGTGAGATAAATAGTGTTAATTTATGTCTACAATAAAATTTTCTTCGAACACATTTACCCTCTTATTTAATCTCACATTTATAACTGTTTCTTATGTCCTTTTTTTAATATTTTAATAGAAAACCATAAAGCTTGCGTTTAAAGGGTTAAAATATTCTACAAACATTTTTTGCATCAAATTTCACTAGGGGTTGTCAAAGGCCAATAGTTCGTGCGGTATTAGAAAAATGCTTAAAAAAGAAAAATTGTAAAGTATCATATTTTATTAAGTTGTGTTTTACCAAAGATACCTTACAATTTAACTTTTTTTGTGCATTTTGTTTATATCCCCATCAGAAATTTTGCTGAACTGGCAGCAGGTTTTGGAAAGGAAACTCGTGTCAAGGAGCGCATCCAAACCTGCTGAATTTATGCACGATTCTCTAAGGCGATGTCACACTTTAGAGCGCTAGTTGGATACACCGAAAAAGCGCTCTTAAGATGCTCTGAATTCACATCTCTTTAGAGCGCTGAAAAAATCGCTATTAAGATGCAGTGAATTCATGTATATATTTTTAGAGTTGATTTAATCAGAATAAAGATGAAGCACATTTGACTATTTCTGAAATACAAATTACAAAATCTGAAATACAATTGAATATTTCTGAATGCAATTGGAAAATCTTAAATACAATTGACTACACTCAAAATATTTTGTAGGCAATTACAAATGAAAAACACACTTAAAACCAGTGAATAAACAATTGAAAACCATCCCAGTAATTATTCATTTGTTTTAAGAAACATCACATTTATTTTTTACTGTTGACAAAATTTTCTAAAATAAATAACATTAAACATTAAAAAATTAAGTTTTTTTCACTCTTTTTTACCAACAAATTAAAAAAAAAATAACCAACGAAAACATTAAAAATTAATGATAGTTCTGTTATTTTTACCAACAAATTTCAAAAAAATAACCTACGAAAACAATAAAAATTAATGATTTCGTAGGTAATTTTTTACAATTTTTTATTGAAATATTTTTTTGAAAATTTTTGGGGAATCGATCCCGCAATCAACTACATTCTGGCCAGACACTCTACCCATCCACGGTGGTCAATTCCAGCCAAAAATCAATAACTTCCTTATTTCTGCATGTAAATAGCTGAAATTTAAAATTCAAATTAAGAATAACATATCTGATACCTTGCCCAAATTTTGGACCTACAAATACAGGGGTTGGCCAAATAACCATGGACGTACCAAATGTATCAAACAAGTCTGCTATATGCAGACATTTATATCCAGCAAAAATTGTATATCCGAATTTAGAACAATATATGTATCTGATCTCTTTTCAAAACGTTGGACATACAAATATAGTGGTTGGCCAACTAAGCATGGACGTGTCAAATGTATCAAACTAATTAAGGTGGGGGTTGGAACTAAAAGAAATTACTTTAGTGTTAGCAATTTAAAAAAATAGATACCCAATACTTTTTAATTCTGTTTTTTTATTTGAAATATTAACAATCGTAATATTTTTAAAAGTTTAAAAGACAAAGAATTGCCAGGGTTTCCAGGTAATTGTGGGATGATATTTTTTAAAAAACAAAATGGCCGCAGTTGTACAGCAAAAACTACTGAACCGATTTTGATGACATTTTTTATATACTTTTATATACAATACTTATCGTTACAATTTTTTTAAAATTTGACCTAATTAATATTTGAATGAAAGAAGAAATTGAAATTTATTCTGTAGAAACTATGAGTATTCACATATATAAAAAACAGTTTTCATTAACAAGACAAACCGACATTTAAAATCCTACTGATGATGACACTAACTGGGGTGTTTGAAACCGGTATGGGAAATACCAGAAATGTCTATAATTTTTAGAAATTCAATTTTTCTTCTGCATTTTTTCAACTTGAACCCTTATAACAAATATAATTAGAGCCCGTGCTCGATCTGTACTTACAGAAAAAATCAAATGAAATTTTTCTATTTTTTAAGTTTACGTTAGCATATCTTCAACAAAAATAAATTTTTTCCAAAAAAATGGCCACGTTAAGTGCTTGAAAATTTAATTATCTACAAATCAAAAAAAAATCATCAAAATCGGTTTAGTAGTTTTTGCTGTAAAAATGCAGCCAGTTTGCTGTAAAAATGCAGTTGTTTTGTTAAAGGGAAACCCTTTAAAAAAACAACACAAATTATTAAAAATACTAAAATGTTCTTTCTTTCAAATGAAAAAACAGAATTTAATAATATTACGTATTTATTTTTTTAGCTGTTTAAAAATTGCTAACATTAAGGCAGTTTTTTAGTTTCAACCCCCTTAAACCACATTTTTTTTTTTATTTCCTCTTTTCTTAAGTTTTTTTAACTCAAATCTATGGGTTTTAAGTTAGCATCTCTTCACATTCCCTATTTTGGTGGAGTTTGTTGGTTAAAAAAAGTCCACCATTTGTAAAAAATGAGTCCACTGAAAATGCTCTGGTTTAAAGAATCGGTAAAAGTAGGGGCTGAAATTGAAAATACTTACTTTTAATAGTTAAAAGTACAAGCTGCTTTTTATAGCTAACCTCTAATAGCCTCTAATTGATTTTTATGGTCTTTCAAAATTTATTTTTTTTAGAGTTTTTTTTTAATTTTTATCTAATTTTCATACACATCACTCTAAGACAGAAACGCACACAAAATCTGCAAAAACCACATGAAATGATTATTTACTATAGGAATTTAAAATCCATGAGCGAACTTACAAAAATAATGTGAAGAAAAATGCATGGCCAACTTTTATTGAACACTAAAATATACATTTTTAAAAAAGGTTAAATGAGAAGCAATAAATACTCCACTTTGCACCGCTATGGACAATAATATAGTGTTACAAGGCCCAAAATAAGATTTAAGTTGTATGTTTTGAAGTATTAGCTATAATATAGCATCAAAATTTCATCAAGATTTAATAAAAAAATAAAATGATTTTTGGCCGGAATTGACCACCGTGCCATCGTGCCAAAGTCACTTGATACAAACATGTTTTTATATTTCTATAAATAATTTTTTGATTTTTTTTTTCTATAAAAAATAACTGACTTGTGTAGGTAAAAACTAATGATATTTCATTAAAAAATACCAACAATTTAAAAAAAAATTACTTACATAAATCATTAAAAATTTAAAGAATAATCAGTAGTTTTTACTTACAGAACAAAAATAAATGACTTTAAAAATTGAGTGTTAATGAAGGTCTTTATTTTTTGGTGTGTTATTTTTGAAACAAAGGACAGAAGAAGTCATTAATAAAAATTGAACATCAAATAAATGTTTTTTCTTTTAAAAACGGAAAATTTTTAAAATAAACTACAAACAGTTAATGACATAATTTTTTGAGTGTAATTCTGAAAATCAGTTGACTCCCTGCAAGCATTTGGATGAAATATCGCCTAAGAGATCCAATTACTTTTAAAAATTTTGCAATTATATTTCGAAAATTTCAAATTATATTTCAGAAACTTTATATTTCAGATATTAGCATTTATAACCAAAAAAAATTTAATTACATTTAAAAAATTTTCAATTATATTGGAAATTTTTGAAATATAATTGGACATTTTTAAATATAATTGGAGATTCTAAAATATGATTGGACATTTTTTGTAATATAATTTGTATTTTCTGAAACAAAAGTGGAAATGGTGTACTCATTTTTTTTTTTTCATTCAAAATGTGAGGTGTTATGATTGAAGCATTCTTTGCAGCGCTGATTAATGCGCAATAATGATGCAGTGAAATCATGTGTCTTTGTCCAAAACTCATGGTTTTTTATTCAAAAAGTGTTAAATATATTCAAAAGGAAAGCATTTATGAAATTATATCAAAATATAATTTTATATTTTCAGTTTTATATAAAAAATCTTAACAAAAAATTTTAATTTTTTCCCCTTACTTTTACTGCATCCTCAAGAGCGCTCTTTGGATGCGCTTCGGTATGCTAGAAAAAGATGCTGTGTCGTCAAAATCTCGATTTATTTTTGCTGGGTCGCAATAACTTTTGGATTCTAACAACCCCAAGTAAAATTTGATTGAAGATTTTAACCCTTTAAACGCACGTTTTATTTTCAATGAGAATAATTGTAAAAAAGACTATAATGACCGACTTTTTCACTCTACTTCCTTAAAACAACTTTTTTTATTAAGTTTTTTTTTGTGAAAACATGAACTGATCTAAAAAAAAAAACTGGGTGACACGTGCATTTTATTTAAGGCCCTACTTTCCGAATTAATCGGTCTGGTCCATGCGTACAAAAGTATGTGGGACGGTGTTATATTTTTCAATTATAACTTTACACCCACTATTAAGAATTCAGAATTTCTATATCCAATTAGTTTCTGTATACAAAAATGATTTTCTAATATAAAAACTGCTTCATAAATTTTGAGAAATAACAATATTATACAAATTCAGATAAAACCGCACTCCGAATTTACAATATGAACCAGATCGAATTTGACTTCCTGATTCCAAATCTGGCTTTATAATTTTTCTAGCGTTACGTATTTTACGACCTGTATAGTAAAATATTAATTTGAACAGAAAATCTGAAAAAAAACTTTTTAATTTGAGTAAGGCCATGTTCACACTACAAGAACTTACCATGGTAAGTTGAGATGATTTTGCAATTTTTCTTTATGCTAGTACAATTTGAGATGATTTTGTAAATCACTATGTGATTTTGTTCAAAGGAAAATCATATAGTGATTTTAAAATCACGCTAGTCTGTATACAGTATAAGGCAGTCAATTCCGTTCGGAAGTGGTTTCAAAGTTTTCCTCTAAAAACGTGAAACGAAATAATTTTTCGGAATGGAACCACTTTCATGCAATTCAATTCGAATTTGATTTTTGAAATTGATTTCATTCATTTGCGGTTTACGAATAAACTAGTTGTTCCAATTAAGAAAGGAATTGAGTCTGTGACATGCCCCTGGAAGTTGTTTTACTGATTTCTTTTGACTACACCATTCATAAATGTAATTCGAAAAAGATCAATTGTAATTCGAAAATTTTACTTGTAATTCGAAGATTCCATTTGTAATTCGATGATTTCATTTGTAATTCGAAAATTCCATTTGAAATTCGATAACTCCAATTGTAATTAAAAAAAAAAATCAATTGTAATTCGAAATAGATCAATTGCAATTCGAAAAAGATTGTAATTCGGAAAAGAGCAATTGTAATTAAAAAAAATAGGTGAAATTCGAAATAGATCAATTGTAATTCAAAAATATCAATTGTTATTACAAATAGATCAATTGTAATTCAAAAAGGATCAATCGTAATTCGGAAAAATCAATTGTAATTCGAAAAGATCAATTGTGGTTCGAAAAAGATCAATTGTTATTCGAAGATTCCAATTGTGATTAGAAAAAGATCAATGGAAATTCAGTTGATATTTTTCGAATTACAATTGGAGTTGGTACAGGGTATAATGAGTTTGTGCTGATGTTTGTAACTACCCGTAAAATTGGTCCTAGACCCACTTTCAAGTATACCGATCGACTTAGAATCACTTTTTTAGTCGATTTAGCGATGTCTGTCCGTCCGTCCATGTAAACGTTGTGCGCACGATACAGGTCGCAATTTTTAACCGATTTGTCTGAAATTTGAAACATAAGCTTCTTTTGACCAAAGGACGAACGCTATTGAAAATGGAAAAAATCGGTCCCTACAAACGTCCCCTTTAAATTTGGGTCAAACGACCTCAACAACCTTTTTTTAACAGGTATCGTTTCAAAATTTGGCAGGTAAACGTTTTTTGTATTCACAAATCATCGATTCGAATTTCAAAGGAATCGGACCAGTTCTTCTTGTAGCCCCCACACAAACCACTCTCCCGATATTCACATAAATCTCTAAAATTTCTTGAAAATAAAAAATATTTGATTATAATTTTGTTTGTGTGTGTTTAACGCATACTTTAATAACCCAATCAAATCCGATTATAATCGGACCATTTTTGGACCTAGGCCCCATATAAAAATTTCGCCCCATATTACTAAAAGCGGTTTATTGGCTACAAATATAAGCCAATTTCACTCAAATTTGGTTTGTGAGTGTTTTCTACACTTATTAAAGATTTGGTAAAAAATAGATCCAATCGGTCCATGTTTGGACTTGGTTCCCATTTTCCGGGAAACACTGGTGTAGGGTATTATATGGTCGGTCTTGACCGCCTATAATTTTCTTACTTGTTCGAATTACAATTGAATTCTTTAGAATTACAATTTGTCGTTTACGAACTACAATTGAACAGTTCATGCGAATAAGGACAAATAGACCATTTGTATTATTTTACATATGACGATAAAAACGCGGGAAACGGCAAAAAACTAATATTTTTTCCAACATTTTTGTTGCAAATGCAAAAAAGTTCATAAAAATATAAGTTTTAAACAGTTTCCTGCGTTTTTATCGTCATTTGTAAAATTATACAAATGGTACAGGGCCGGGTTAAGGTATGCCGGGGGCCCTGGGCACACAAGTATTTGGGGGCCCCACTGGAAAAAAAAATTAAAATCGAATGACAAGAAAAAGTTTTTAAATTTATATTTATTATAGTTAATTGGTACAAATTCAATTCATGTTATTAACTGTTTTAAGAAACGGAACCTACACAAAAAAAAAAAACAAGTAAGAAAATTATAGTCGGTCAAGACCGACCATATAATACCCTACACCAGAGTTTCCCGGAAAATGGGTCCCAAGTTCAAAAATGGACTGATTAGATCTATATTTTGGCAAATCTTTAATAAGTGTAAAAAGCACTCACAAATCAAATTTGAGTGGAATAGGCTTCTTTTTGTTGACAATAAACCGCTTCAACTGAATATCGGGCGAAATTTTCACATGGGACCTAGGTCCAAAAATGGTCCGATGATAATCAGATTTGATAAGGTTATTAAAGTACGCGTTTAACATACACAAACAGAATTTTAATTAAATATTTTCTATTTTCATGAAATTTGAGAGATTTATGTGAAAAAGGTGGTTTGTATGGGGGCTACAAGAAGAACTGGTCCGATTTCTTTAAAATTCGGAATGGTAATTTGTGTGTATGAAACATGATTACATGCCAAATTTCGAAAATATACCTATTAAAATGCGGCTATTAGAGTCATTTGAGCCACAACTAAAGTCATTTGAGCCACAACTTTGTATGGGGGCTAGGTCTAAATATGGACCGATTTTTTTCAATTTCAATAGGCTTCGTCCTTGGGCCAAAAGAGGCTTAAGTTTCAAATTTCAAGTCAATAGATTAAAAATTGCGACCTGTATCGTGTTTACACCGTTTACATGGACGGACGGACAGACGGACGGACAGACGGACGGACGGACATCGCTAAATCGACTCAAAAAGTGATTCTAAGTCGATCGGTATACTTAAAAGTGGGTCTAGGACCAATATTTCGGGTAGGTACAAACATCAGCACAAACTCATTATACCCTGTACCACAGTGTGGTGTAGGGTATAATTATAATCAGCCTTATTGTTAACTCAACCGACTACTTAAGTGTTATTGCATAAATTTGTATATAAAAAAATTTTTTTGTAAGCGAATATGTTATACTTTCTACTTCTGGGGCCCCCCTTGAGGTCGGGGCCCTGGGCACGTGCCCAGTGTGCCCTAAGGGTTAAAGCGCTACTGAAATGGTATATTCGTCCTTATTCGCATGAACTCTTGAATTGATCTTTTTCGAATTACAATTGATCTTTTTTGAATTTCAATTGAGCTATTTCGAATAACAACTGATCTTTTTCGAATCACAGTTTGAAATTATTATTCATCTTTTTCAAATTACAATGCATCTATTTCGAATTACAATTGGAATTTTGGAATTACAAATGGAATCTTTGAATTACAAGTACAATTTTCGAATAACAAATGGAATCTTCGAATTACAAATGAAATCTTAACATTAATACTTTTCGAATTACATGTGTAAATGGTGTAAAGTTTTTCTTTTGAATGCATTTAATTCTCTTGATTTTGAAAACTTTTTAAGTGGTGTAAAGTTTTTGTTTTTGCTTATTTTTTAATTTAATTTATTTTAATACAAACGGAAGGGTTTTGGATGTGCTGCCTGTCCTGGTTTCTTTTTAGGTCCCGCACTCTTTGGTCTCCTTTGCTCATTATTCAATGATGGCATAGATACCGATAACACCAAACATTCAGCTGGCAAAGACATGGAAGTTGATAATGTTGTAGATCTTTGGATTTTGGGTGCCTTCCAATAATGCTATTTAAACATAAACAAGAAATTGAAATATATATTTTAATACACTTTTTTATGTGCAAAATTAATTTTTCTAAAAATTTATTAAATTATTCAAAAGTGGAACTTACTAGAATTTTGCAGATTGTACTTGCAATTTGTGTTTCTGTTATTTTTTTACCAATATTTCAAATCCAAATTTCTTTAAGCCATTTTGACGTGAAGTGTTTTTGTTGCTATACTAAAATTTGTTGTTGCTTTCAGCGGTGTTTGAAATTATTTAACTGACGAACTACTAAATAAAATTTGCTAAATCTTAATGGAGGGTGTTTAATTTTTGTTTTCTTTTGAAGCAGGTTTTTAAGTGTTTTTAAATATTAAAAACTAATTAAGTATTGAGAAATAAAAAGAAAAAATTATATGTTTAAAATATAAATTATAAAATTTAAATAATATTTTATGGTATGTATTTTAGTATTTATATATTTTTTAGGTTATTTGTTATTTTTAATGTTTAACCGGTAAGGTAAACAATTACATTTTAAAAGATGTAGTGGGAAGTGCCCCTAATAATTTTGACCCTACATTTACCTAACCATCATTTTGACCTGACGAAAAACCAAAAAAAAAAATATGAATGTTTTTAGAGCATCAATTGAATTTCAAACAAGTAAAAAAGTTAAATTCGGCCTTGCCGAATGTAGTGATACCCTCCACAATTTCAAAAAGATTATTGCAAAAAACTTTATTTAAAAGGAAATTAGTTTTGAAAAAAAAAAAAAAATTGGAAAAAAAAATTCCGCGAAAAAAAATTTGGGTAAAAAAAATCCGCAATTTTTTTCTTTTTTTGTCAAAAAATATGTTCGTACTTGTTTAAATACCATTTGGTGTTCAATTATGTTCACATATGCCAACCAGAAGCCGAATTAAAGCATTTTGTATTTTTGGTTATGTTGAATGTACTGAAATTTTTGAGGTGTGCTTACATTTTCGTTCATAACTTTTGAACCGCTGAACCGATATCGCTCAAATGCAATACCAAACTTTTCGGGAGAACTTCCAAGTTTCAGTCATCTCCGTGTAATATTTTGGCCGTGATCACCATTTCCACAGACAGACGGACATCGCTAGAATGTCTTAAAATCGATCGGGGATCATGAATGTATATACTTTATGGGGTCCCAGACCGATATTTCGATGAGTTACAAACGGAATGACAAACTTATATATACCCTCTATCACTTGAGTGGAGGGTATAAAAATAGTCAATTGTATTTCAGAAACAGTCAATCAATTGTATTTCAGAAATAGCCAATTGTATTTCCGAAATTTCCAATTCTATTTCAGAAAAAACAATTTTACTTTGTTAGGAAATTTCAGAAATAGCAGTCACTTGCTTTATAAACTATTTCTGAAACACAAATGGACGAGTCTGAAATGCAATTGACTATTTCTGAAATACAAATGAACGAATCTGAAATACAATTGACTGGTTCTGAATAGAATTGGAAAATCTGTAATACACTTGTCTATTTCCGAAATACAAATGGAAAATGGTGAAGTGTCATTAATATATTAAAACATGTCAATTTAACCGAAGAAAGGGACCATTTTTGACCTTAACCCTTTCGAATTAAATGAAAATTTGAGTTTAGTTTGGCCCTTACGGAAAAATGATAGTGCCAAAATTTTGGACTTCTGGTTATTTGTCTTCCCGAGATATGGGGTCTTGAAAATTGGGAAAATCGTATATATTTGACAAAAGTGCTCAGATATAAATGGCGTTATCTCAAAAAGTACTTAAAATACATCTCTCGTTCAGGTTTCAAATGCCTTTAAAATGGCATCCACAAAAGATTTTTTTGAAAGAGGTCAAAGGTCATTGTTTTAACCCTAATTTTTGGAAGGCTACACTCAAAAAAAAGTGAACTAAAATCTGGGAAAATTAACTCAATTTTGAGAAAAAGAGAGAATGATTTGGCTCCAAAGATTTTTTATTTTTAAGCCAATTTTAACTAGAAAATGGGAAAAGTTATACTTCGCATTTTAGAAATAGATTGGGTCTAGACCCTGGACCCATGGGTTCGGACCCCATTTAACTCGAGATCCCGTTGGGTCCTTTAAGGGTCCCCATAGATTTTGAACCAAAACTTGTGTCCGTTTCGCTCTAACTTTCTTAGTTTTTGAGATACGGTAATAAGGGGCCTGATAGGGTCTTGAGAATCTTAAAAACCGGATAACTCCAAAACTATTAATCGGAGGATTTTCGGGTATTTTGCGGAAGTGTTCTACGAATCAAGAGCTACAAAAATGCCGTTGGACCTTTTCTCGTGTTGGCAGTATTTACCGAGATATATGCATATATAAAATCTCGGGAATTTCAAATTTTAGATCTAAAATTAGGGTCTTGAGACCCCGACACATATGCAGAGCTAGGCTATTCCATATTTTTCTTTGTAATCTTTCTTTTGAAAATTTTATCCGTTTCGCTCTATCTCGCTTAGTTTTCGAGATATCGCCATTTTGAATTTGTAACTAAATTCCAAGAAGTTATTTACTAAATTCTCAGAAGTCATTAACTTAATTCTAAGGAGTACACTTCCTCAATTCAAAGAAGAGAAATACGATGATGTTTTTTTTAGTAAATTTTAACTAAACTTGAACTAAATTGTTTTTTAACCCAATAAACACAAGAACGATATGATAGCGTAAACGTTATTACCTATATGATACTTGAAGCGAATAATGAAAAAAAAAAATTCCAAACAAAAATTGGAATATTTAGATTTGGAATAAACTTCAAACATTTTCACAAATTATTTAATTTATTAAAAAAAAATATTGTGAATATAAAATGTAATTGTTCTAAAAGCAAAAACGTGCTTTTATGGTATTTTTTTGTTAATTATCTTCGATATAATTCAACTATTAAAGGCCTCCAAACTGTAAGTACTCATGTTTTATTAATATTTTCAATAAAATGCCGCGGTCAAATTACATTATTGAAAACATAATTGCTAATAATATCGATAATTATATCACCAACGATATCACCAACGGTATCGCCAATGATATCACCAACGATATCGCGAATGATATCATAATCGCCTGGAATAACGATATATTTTCGATACTAAACTGGACAAAGGCGATTCTACTATCGTTCTACCGATAGCGAAAACGATATCACTTTTTCATTGGAAAACGATATCATAAGGAAAGGTACACTTTAGAACGAAAACACTATCGTTTTCGTATCACTTATAATAATCACTTATGATAATGAATATCACCTAGGTGATATTGCTTCGATATCATAACGGTATCGTTTGGTTTATTGGGTAAGAAATATGTCTTAAAAATAAAGATACGATTCTTAGATTTGTGGAAAATTTCTTTGGCAGTAAGAATTTTTTTCCTAATATTAAAAAAATCCATTTAAAGAAAACTATGAACTAATTATAAGTAAATGAACTAAAAGTTTTTCCTCATAGTTAAGAAAATTTCTCATTTTTAAGTTAAATTTAACTAAATTTTAGGAAAATTCATGATAAATTTTCAAAGACATTTTTTCCTTAATTTTAGTTATGTCTTTTTTTCAGTGTATATCTCAAAAAACGATATTTTTAAAATTTTGCAAAAAAATATATGTTATAAAGGATCCCTTATGCTTCTTAAGTTTAAATGTTTAGAATGGAGACTTTATTGGGGAATTATATATTAAAAGAAACACAGTGATGTGTCAGAAAAACGTTTTTTCCCCCTTAGAAAAATAAAATATTTTTTTGTCTTTGGAATCACTTTACTTATTGTTCTTGATGTGCTGAGAGCAAATATGACCTTTGAACTGGCATATCGCTATTAGTTTTCGAGATATAGCTTTCCAAAAATTAGGTTAAAACAATGACCTTTGACCGTTTTTCAAAAAAAAAAACTTGGTGCATGCCATTTGAAAGGCGGTCTTATTGCCTATTATATGAAACCTAAATGACACGGCATTTATGTCAGAACACTTTTTTCGAAATGTACGATTTGCCTAATTTTCAAGACTCCATTTCTCGAATACAAGAATGTGCAGAAGCCTGAAAAATTGGTACAATCTTTTTTTTTGGTAAAGTAAAACTCAGCAGTACTGAATTTCATTAAATTTGAAAAGGGTACGGCCAAACCCGTCGGTTAAATTGAGGTGTTTCAACTCTATGACAAAACATAAATCAAGAAGATGACAAAGTTGATAGAATATTGTCTTATTGATGACATGGCAATATCATGAAATCCAGCAAAGATTTTATAAAATCTGACCGAGGGTCTTCAAATTTATCTAATTTTTTGTACACATGTGCTCTATAGAGCCAATTAAACATATCCATTTTCAGTATTTTATATTTAAAAAAAATCGCGATTTTTTCGCGAATTTAATTTTCTTCAAAAATTGAAAAAATCAAAAAAGTATGCTACTTTGAATAGCCATATCTTCGGAAGTATCTATCGAATTTCTTCAATTCAGAAAGCATTCGATTCAGACGATAGTCTTACTTTATATTAATGTAATAAAAAAAAAATATTTTTAAAAAAAAGTGCATTTTTGATGCAAATGCATTTTTTTGATGCATTTTTTAAAACTTTCTCCCCCTTCAATTTTTTTTAAACCTACATAAATCGAAAATATAGCATTTTTTACACAAAATTGCATTTTTTACAAAAAGTGCATTTTTGATGCAAATGCATTTTTTTGATGCATTTTTTAAAACTTTCTCCCCCTTCAATTTTTTTTAAACCTACATAAATCGAAAATATAGCATTTTTTACACAAAATTGCGTACAGTTTTTTTTGTGACGGAGTTTCGTAAAAATTTTGTAATTTTTTTAAAAATACCTTATTGGTTTTTCCATACAATTTTTTCATAAAAGTCATAAAATAACAAAAAAAAATTTTAGTCTAAGAAAAAACTACGTAAGCATTTTTTTAAAAAATCACTAAAATTTTGTGAAACGCCGTCACAAAAAAAAATGTACCCAATTTTATGTAAAAAATTCTATATTTTCGATTTATGCAGGTTTCAGACAAATTGAAGGGGGAGAAAGTTTTAAAAAATGCATCCAAAAATTGCATTTGCATCAAAAATGCATTTTTTTAAAAAAATATTTTTTGTAAGTGCATTGTTCTAAAAACGGATAATCAGTTGAATCGAATGCTTTTTGAGGCGTAAAAATCCGATAGATACTTTCGAAGAAATGGAATTTTAAAGTTACATACTTTTTTGATAAAATTGCAAAATAAATATTAAATTGATTTTTTGTATGGAAAAAATCAAATAAGTAGTTTTAAAAAAATCACGAAAATTTTTTGAAACGCCGTCACAAAAAAAACGGTACTCAATTTTGTGTAAAAAATGCCATATTTTCGAATTATGCAGGTTTCAAAAAAATTGAAGGGGGAGAAAGTTTTGAAAAATGCATCAAAAAATTGCATTTGCATCAAAAATGCACTTTTTTTGGAAAAACTTTTTTTTTTATTGCATTGGTATAAAAAAGGACGAACGTTTGAATCAAATGCTTTTTGAATCATAGAAATCCGATAGATACTTTAGCAGATATGGCTCTTCAAATTAACATACTTTTTTGATTTTTTAAATTTTTGAAGAAAATTAAATTCGCGAAAAAATCGCGATTTTTTTAAAATTAAAAAAAATGAAAATGGATATGTTTTATTAGCTTGATGGAGAATGCATACCGTTAATATAAAGAAAATCGAAAGACCTAAGGTCAGAAAATAGCATTTTTTATGTGTTTTCTGGTGGATTTTGTGATATATAAAACTTTTGTTTTTAAAATCTAAATTTAAAAAAAAAAATTTTAAAAAATCTTTTAATTTCCAAATAAAAGTGCAAAACAAATTTATTGTTATATCGTAGACATATTAAAAAAAAAACTTTATTTCAAAATTAATATTTTTTGCAATGTCTTACAAATTTTACTTAAATTTAGTGAAATTTTGATAAAAATTAAGAGCAAATTAAAAAGAAACATGATACAATTACCATACTATGCATATATAATATTTTTTAATTTATAAACAAAATTAATGCTAATATTTGAATTCAACAGTTAATTCTTTTACTAATCAAAAATAATATTTTGTTAATTTTTTTTTTTAAACAAACAAAATGTGCTTAAATTAATAAAGAAAACCAAATAAAATAATTTTCAAGCTAAAAACTGTTAGAATTTTCAATTAAATCGTTGTTGTATTAACAAACAATTTATTTGTATTGACAAAGAAAATAAATGATAATTCATTTAACAACACAATTTGACAATACAATTAAATTGTTTGTTAAAACAACAACTTTTAATTGAAAACAAGCCAATAATACAAATTTGTTTTCAAACAACCCAGCATAATTTTCGGTTACTAGAACCCATTTCGATGAATTTTGTTTTAAAAAAAGTTCCAGGGAAGTGGTTTTTCTAAGATCAATTAAAGTTCTAAAAATTCTATCAAAAATTCAAAGATTTTATTTAAAGAGCGAAAACCATTTTGGAAATTCGACAATTCGAATTTAAATACGAAAATTCCACTTGGGTTTTAAAAAAGATCTTAAATTCAATTAAAATTCGAAGAAAATCAAAATAAAATTTGAAAAGATCAATTAAAATTCTTAAAAGATCAAATAAATTGTTCAAAAAATTACCGACATTCAAAATGGTCAATTGAAATTCAAAAATATCAATTACAATCCGAAAAAATTGATTAAAATTCGAAAAAAAAATCATATTTCCGTTAACATTTTTCGAATTTCAATTGAAATTTACGATTTCAAACTTTTACAATCAATTAATCTTGTTCGAATTTTAATAAATATTTTTTTGAATTTTAATTGATTTTTTTCGAATTTTTTGATCTTTTTCGAACGTTGAAATCGTTGAATTTCTATTTTTAAATTTCAATTAATTTCTATTTTTAAATTTCAATTAATTTTTTCGAATTTTGATTGATCTTTAACGTATTTTTTTCGATGTAGTCGTATTTAAATTTCTCTTTTTTGAATTTTAAATAACTTTTTTTCAAATTTCAATTGATCTTTTACGAATTTCAATGGATTGATCTATCACGAATTTCAATTGATTAACCTTTTTATAATTTCTGTAAGAATTTACGAATTCAAATTGATTTTTTTTAACTCCATTGATCTCTGCTTTTGATCTGTTTCTATTCTATTTGACTTCAAATATTCCAACTTTTCTATTGATATTTTTTGAATTTACATTGATCTTTTTCGAATTTCCATTAATCTTTTACAAATTTCTATAATTTCATTTGATTAATCTTTCTCGAACTTTATTAATAGATCTTTTTCAAATTTTAATTGGAATCTACGCATTTAAATTAATCTTTTATGATTTTAAAATTAATTTTTTCTAACTCGATTTTTTTTTAGAATTCCAATTGATTTTTTTACGAATTTTAACTGTTTTATCGAATTTCAATGGATGCTTTTTTAAACCTTAGTAGATTTTTATGAACTTTAATTGATTTTTTAAAATTTTTATTGATATTCATTTACGAATTTCATTCAATTAGACTTTCACATTTTCATGTGATTTTTAACGAATTTCAATTGATTTTTTACGAATTTCAATTGTATTTTTAAATTTTAATAAGCCTTTGACGAATTAAATTTGATACTTTTCGAATTTCTATGGATAATTTCAAGCTTCGATTGATTTAACGAATTTTAATTGATTGATCTTTTTCGATTTTAAATTTGATTTTTTTTTATTTGAATTGATCTTTTTCCAATTTTTAAAGTTTTCGAATTTTAAAAATAAAAATTTTTGATTCAAACGGAATCTTGGAGTTAAAAAAAAAATATCCGAATTTCAAAAAAGAATTTTCGAATTTCAATTGATTTTTAACAATTTATAACTAGACATGTTGTATTGAGAACTGGTCCAAAAAAATTGCCTGACAAATTTTTTAAAAAAACTTACAACATTTTGAAAATATCTGGGTAATTTTTTTTTACCATTTTCATTTTTTATTCCATTAAGTTCAAATATTTGCCAGAATAAAGCACATTTATTTGTTATTATGATTTCTAGTGCCCCAACAAAAAAGTTCAGCCTAAAAACGTACTTTATCAGAATTCGGAATTTGAAAGCATTTTTGACACATTTAGGTAGAGCTTAATTTTTTCTAAGGACGATGGAAGACGATTCTGAATGTCAAATTAAAGTGTGAAGCCAAAATTAAGACACACTTTGATTTTTTGTCACTTGTGGCTTAAATTCGTCTTCACCCATAAATCTGACAATCAGAATCGCCTTTGTTAACCCATACAAAAACTTGCCACACTCAAAATAATAACTCTGTAAAATGACTGTAATCTCAATTCAACAGATATTTGACAGAGGTTTCTGTCAAAATACAGATTTAAAGAAAATGCTTTGTATTTTGTTGTGACAAAAAAACAAAGTTTCCTCTGTTATATTACTTTTTACTTTGTAATCTTAATTTTACAGATAATTAACAGAGTTTTCTGCTAAAATATAGATTTAAGCAAAATACTTCGTATTTTTTTATAACCAAAAAAGTTTTCTGTTTTGAGTAGTTTTTGTTGCCAAACATCTGGTTTTTGTTACCAAACATCATCATTATCTGTAAATTTTTTTTTTGAGAAAGAGTTGAAAAAGTAGCAAAAAAGGTTATAAAAAAAATCTTTTCAGAAATCTTATAAAAATTTTACAAAATAACATGCATTTAACTAAACTCTGTAAATTTACAGAGTTTTTTCTGTAAATTTTTTTTTGCATCAAATTTATTTTACAAATATATATAAATTTACATAGTTTTCTTTGCAAAATGGAGGTTTATTTAACCAATATTTTACTAGAAACTCTGTAAATTAACAGTATTTTTGTCCAAATCATGTTACAGAGTTTTAAAGTAAAAGTACAGAGTTTTCTCTGTCAAAAAGCTTTCATAATTAACCAATATTTTACTATAATTTCTGTAAATAAACAGTTTTTTTTTTTAAATCATTTTACAGAGTTTTTTAGTAAAATTACCAAGAAATGTTGTTAGCTGGAAAAGTATGGTGTACTCTGTTAAATTAGCAGAGTTTTTCTGTAATTTAACAGAGTTATTATTTTGAGTGGCATCTTTGAAATTTGTCAATAATTCTTTCAACCATCGAATTCTTATCAAAGTTCGTTTTTGGGCCGGATTTTTTGTCTGTCTACACCATTTCCAATTTTATTTTAAAAATTTCCGAATGTATTTTAAAATTGTCCAAATGTATTTTAAAATTATCCAAATATATTTTTAAATTGTCCAAATGAATTTTAAAATTGTCCAAATGTATTTAAAATTGTCCAAATGTATTTTAAAATTGTCCAAATGTAGTTTAAAATTGTCCAAATGTAGTTTAAAATTTTCCAAATGTATTTTAAAATTGTATACATGTATTTTAAAAATTTTTAAATTTTTTTTAAAATTGTCCCAATGTAGTTTAAAATTGTCCAAATGTATTTTAAAATTGTCCCAATGTATTTTAAAATTGTCCATTTGTATTTTAAAATTTTCCAAATGTATTTTAAAATTGTCCAAATGTATTTTAAAATTGTCCAAATGTATTTTAAAATGTTTTTTGACAATTTTAAAATACATTTGGATAATTCTAAAATACAATTGAACAATTCTAAAATATATTTGGACAATTTTAAAATACATTTGGACAATTTTAAAATACATTTGGACAATTTTAAAATACATTTACACAATTTTAAAATTCATTTTGACAATTTTAAAATATATTTGTACAATTTTAAAATACATTTGGACAATTTTAAAATACATTTGGAAATCTTTAAAATACAATTGGAAATGGTGTAGCACTAATGAGTTCTTAATTTTTTTTATATCCTCTATAATTTCCTTTTTTAATATATAAATATTTTAATACGTATAAATTTTATAAATGGTAAATATTTATTTATTTGTTTTTAATTAAATAAAATTTTAGTTTTTCGTAGGATTTCTTTAAAAATTAAAAAAAAACTTAAACAAATTTTAAAGAAACCCAATTTTATAATGCAGTTTAAGAGGTGGTTAGGTCTACTTTTTTTTAACGCCCAGCAAAAAAAGTGCGGAGTACTTCTATTTGGAGTGCTTTAAAACTATAACAAATGTAATGAAATACAACAAAAATAACAAAAACACAAGAAAAAAACACACAAACAGTTTTTTCTACTCCATAAAAAGTTGTTATTCAGCACTTAACTCATTACCTTCCGCGACACTCCCATACAAAAGTAAGTAGATATTCAGTAGATAAGAAGTACTCCGAGCTTTCAAACAACTTCCAACTACATCCACGGAGTAGTTCTTATCTACTGAATATCTACTTACATTTGTATGGAGGTGTCGCGATAGGTAATGAGTTAAGTGCTGAATATCTATGTATTCTGGAGTAGAAAAAACTGTTTGTGTGTTTTTGTCTTGTGTTTTTTGTTATTTTTGTTGTATTTCATTACATTTGTTATAGTTTTAAAGCACTCCACTGAGAAGTGGTAATGACTTTTTTTGCAGGGCGGTCAGGTTTCTTTTATTGATTTAAATATATTTTTTTTGTTGATAAAAATTTTACAAAGGTGTTTTAATAATTTTTTTTTAAACTACTAAAAAATAAAATGATATTAGACTATTTAAGGCAAATTAAAATTTTTAAAACAACTTTATTAGCACGTTATTAAATTATTTTTGAAATAATAAAGTAGAACACAAAAAATCTTTATAAAAACAGAAAAATTAAGTAAAGAACGATTAAATTTATTTAACAAATATTTTGAGGGATTTTGAAATTGATTAAACAATTAAAGAAATTTTCGGATTTATCAATTGTTTCAAATTTTAATTAATAAATTAATCAATTATTCAAATTTTAATTAATAAATTAATCAATTATATCTATTAAAATCATAGCAACAACTTATGAAAATGTTGGTTAAATACACTGCGTGACAAAAGTAACTACTGTTTTAGAAAACAAGATGTACGACCATCATTTCTATATATTTCGGACATGCTGAATCGAATGGCGTACTCCGTTTTTCGATGTATGGTACAGTTTTTTTTGCAAAATGTCATTAAAAATTGGCTGATTTACAGCTGCTTTTTTAACAAAAAAATTTCCAAAGCTAATGATTTTTTATTTTATGGCATGAAAAACAAAGATATAACTTGTAGCAATATTTCTAATGTAAATAAGGTTTTAAGGTTTTTATCTTAAGCCCTTTAATTCGCGGATTTCTTAATTTTTTTAAGTTTTCGCGAAATTAACCCCTAAATTGACCTCGGATAAAAAAACTCCATGACACTACGAATAGTGGACAAAAAGCATCTATGTTATATTGACCATCATGATGAAAATCGCGAAAAACCGTTTTTTTGTATATGGCAGCATCACTTTACGAGATGATTTAAGGCCTTATCTCTTAGTATATAATGTGGGAACCTACACTGAAAAAAAAGACATAACTAAATTTAAGGAAAAAATGTCTTTGAAAATTTATCATGAATTTTCCTAAAATTTAGTTAAATTTAACTTAAAAATGAGAAAATTTCTTAACTATGAGGAAAAAACTTTAGTTCATTTACTTATAATTAGTTCAAAGTTTTCTTTAAATGGATTTTTTAAATATTAGGAAAAAAATTCTTACTGCCAAAGAAATTTTCCATAAATCTAAGAATCGTATCTTTATTTTTAAGACATATTTCTTAAAAAACAATTTAGTTCAAGTTTAGTTAAAATTTACTAAAAAAAACATCATCGTATTTCTCTTCTTTGAATTGAGGAAGTGTACTTCTTAGAATTTAGTTAATGACTTCTGAGAATTTAGTAAATAACTTCTTAGAATTTAGTTAAAAATTCAAAATGGCGATATCTCGAAAACAAAGCTAGATAGAGCGAAACGGATGAAATTTTCAAAAGAAAGACTACAAAGAAAAATATGGAACAGCCTAGCTCTGCATATCTGTCGGGGTCTCAAGACCCTAATTTTAGATCTAAAATTTGAAATTCCCGAGATTTTATAGATACACATATCTCGGTAAATACTGCCAACACGAGAAAACGTCTAACGGCATTTTTGTAGCTCTTGACTCCCGCAAAATACCCGAAAGCCCTCCGATTAATAGTTTTTGAGTTATCCGGTTTTTAAGATTCTCAAGACCCTATAAGGCCCCTTATTACCGTATCTCAAAAACTAAGCAAGTTAGAGCGAAACGGACACAAGTTTTGGTTCAAAATCTATGGGACCCTTAAAGGACCCAACGGGGTCTGGAGTTAAATGGGGTCCGAACCCATGGGTCCAGGGTCAAGACCCAATCTATTTCTTAAATGTTAAGTATAATTTTTCCCATTTTCTAGTTAAAATTGGCTTAAAATTAAATAACTTAGTTTTCCTTATTTTTGGGAAAATTATGAACTAAAACCAAGAAAAAAAATCTTTGGAGCCAAATCATTCCCTCTTTTTCTCAAAATTGAGTTAATTTTCCCAGATTTTAGTTCAATTTTTTTTTGAGTGTAAAACAATGAACTGACCCAAAATTTGTCCAAAAAAGTTTTCATTTACAAAAGTTATCTTAACAAAAACTATAATTATTGTATGGTAAACACTGAAATAGTAGTTTTTGTTAAGATAACTTTTGCAAATGAAAACTTTTTTGGCCAAATTTTTGGTCAGATTGTTGTTTAAGGTTCCCACATTATATACTAAAAGATGGAGCCTTAAATCATCTCGTAAAGTGATGCTGCCATATACAAAAAAAAGGTTTTTCGCGATTTTCATCATGATGGTCCATATAACATAGCTGTTTTTTGTCCACTATTCGTAGTGTTAGGGATGCATTTTTGATACACTAAAAGCAAGTTTTTTATCAAAGACCAATTTGGCAGTTAATTTCGCGAAAACCTTAAAAAATAATGAAATTCGCGAATAAAAAGGCTTAAGATTAAAAGCTTTAAACCAAATTTGCATAAAAAATATTGCTACAAGGCATATCTTTGTTTTCCATGCCATAAAATTCATAAATCATTAACTTTGCAATTTTTTTTGTTAAAAAACTGGGTCGAAATCAGCAAATCTTTAACGACATTTTGCAAGAAAACTGTACCATACATCAAAAAACGGAGTACGCCATTCGAATCAGCATGTCCGAAATATATAGAAATGATGGTCGTAAATCTTGTTAATTTTTTAGTGTTCCGCAGTGATATTTACAGAAAATTAAAAATATTTGATAATAATTTTAATTTTTACTTTTTTATGTTTATGAATAGATTACATTGACTGTCATTGAAATTGATAAGAATTTCATCATTCTGATGAAATTTTTTATCAATATCATGTTACAGTTTTAAAAATTTGTTTAAACGTTTTATCAATATAACGAAAAAATAATTGAAGAAAAACTTGATCATATTGATGAAATTAGTCAATTTTGATTTACAAAATCGTAAAATAAAACTTTTTTTTATTTTAATTAATTAAATTAAAAATATATGTAGCTTTAAATTTAATTTTTTTTAGTTTCAAAATTTTAAAACCCCTCAATTTGTTTAATAAATCAATTAATCACTCTTCACCTTTCCAAAAAAAAGTACTAAAAATTATTGCCATTTTATATGTAAAGTGTTGTTTTGCGTATCTGTTTTTGTTTTTAATGAATATGAATATTTATTTTTCTTTCTTTTTTTTTAAATATATTTTTGTTTTTAACTGTTGAATATATAGATAATTTGTTTTTGTTTAATGCAGTATAATATGAAGATGATAAATATAAAGTTTTTTTTTTGTTTATAATAATTTCTTTAAATTTTTTTTATAAATATTTTCAATCAATATTTGTTTTTTCATTTGTTTTGGTCTTTTTTCAAATATTTTTTTGTTTTAACAAATTTATGTTTGCTGATTTAAATTTTCATCGGCACCAGATGTTGAAGTCGTCATGGATGCTGGTTGTGGACTCTGTGTGTTGAGAAAATAAAAAATAATTTATTAAAAACTAGTTCAAAATAAAAAAAACGCTGTTAAAAATTTCCATTGACCAACAAAATTAATATTAATTAAATTAAAAAAAATAAAAAATATATTTAATAAAGGGTATTAAAAAATTAAAACACATTTAAAATTAATAATTTATAAAAACTAAAAATAAATAAAAAAATAAATAAATTTAAAAATTAATAATAAAAATAATAAAGGAACTTAGGACCATTTTCTTTTTTGGAATACCAGTTTTTATTTTTGTTTAGCACAGCACACAGACACACGTTTTATTTTATTTTTAAAAGGCAGCAATAATTTTGGAAAGTTTTTTTTAATATTTCAAATCATTTCTACATGATTTTTGTTTTAAAGGATTTTTTTTAACTGACTAATTCCTAAATTTTGTTAGTGATTAAAAACAGTGACTTAAAAACAGAAATAAATTTTTTATGTGAAAAAAAATTTATTTCTGAATTTATTTAAAATTTACAAAAAAAATAATTTTTCTTCTCTGTTTTTTTAATCACTGACAATTTCGGAATCGGACAGTTAATTTTAAGTCAGGGTTTTCATTTTAGTGTTTTCACAGCACAATTAGATGATTATTAAAATTAATGGTAAATAAATGAAACCAATTTATAAAGTTTTTTTTCAACAACTTACTTTTTTAATTATGATAATTTATTTTGTTGTTTTTTTTATAAGAAATTTTTTATTCTTGAGGACGTTTTTTATAAATAGTTTTTTAGTTAATAATGCACTTAAAATGTTTTCTTAATTCCTAATAAAATGTATAAATATATTCCTAAAAATAAAAAGTGATAAAATAATAATTATAAATTAAAAAAAAAAATAATTACAAATTAAATACAGATATTTATAACAAGATTTGTGCTTGATTTAAAAGTTGAAAACGATGGCCATGGAATAGCTGATTGTGGGAAAATTTATGAAAATTTTTTGCAAATTTAAAAGTTTAGATTTGACGGGACGCTCTAATGTCCAATGAAAAGATCTGAAATAAATTTAAAGTCGACTTTTATAAAAATTTCTTTATAACATATGTGCTTTTTCGACCTTTTTGCTTTTAACTTCGATAAGTAAAATGATAATCAAGTTCGAGGCCTTAGTTGTTAATACGTTTTATTTATTTTAATATTTAGTATTTCGTCATCCCATGGATGACATCTTTAATTTTAAAAAAATTATAGTCGGTTAAGACTAGAGTTTGCAAATAATCGAGATATTTTATAATCGCGATTACGATTAAAAAAATAACCGGTAATCGCGATTAATGGATTTTTTTAAATAAATTTAATTGCAATAGTTTATTTAAATAAATTCTTAAAATTTACATTTCAGAATGTACGAAAATACAAAAATAAATATTTTATGTAATAAAATTTTTTTTCCACACCAAATGTCCTGCGAAAAAACATATGTCTCATAAATGTCTAAATAGGTGGTATGAATAGCCCAATATAAAACTAAGAAAATTGCGTTTTTATACCCTCCAAACACAGTATGGGGGTATACTCACTTTGTCATTCCGTGTGTAACGCATCGAAATATCGGTCTAGGACCCCATAAAGTATATATATTATTGATCAGTGATCGATTCTAAGACATTCTAGCGATGTCCGTCCGTCCGTCCGTCCGTCTGTCCGTCTGTCCGTCTGTAGAGGACACGATACAGTCCAAAATAAAAGAGCTAGACTTCCGAAGTTTGGCACGAATATGTCTTATATTCCTAGGCAGGTTAAGTTCGGAAATGGGCAAAATCGGACCAAGGGGAAAAAAGTTCCCCCTTGGAGAACTAAACCAACCCAAGAAAAACCGCATTTTTTGCAGGGTTTTTTGTACTTTTGCTAAGCAAATGCAACATTCTTATCTCAGATGAAGTTCAAAATCGCAAGGGGAAGGTGCCAACTAACGTCTCCCACCAACCCCCCCAAAAAAAATAAAAGACGCCCTTGGATTTTTTTTTAAATTTTTTTTACATTTTGGAGGGTATAAAAGATTCGGCACAGCCGAATGTAACACTCCCACTTGTTGGTTTTCAAATTTTTTAAAAACTGGGCTCTTTTATTGTGTCAACATCGCATATGAGTAACGAAAATTCATTGGTTTCGCAAATAGTCGTTACTCATACGCGGTGTTGACACAATAAAATACAAGAGAATTATAGAATTTTTCTGAAATCCAATATTCAAATGCGATTTTCTCGAAAAATACGAAAAATGGCCTCCTGAATTTTTTATGTGGAGAGACAAACATCTAAACCAAAAAAAAATGTTTTTTTGATAAATTGTTAAGGGGACAAAAAGTGGTAAAATTTGGAAAACAGGATCAGTCTGAAAAAAGTATTTGTTTTAAATTTAATTTCTAATGGTCGTAAAATTGGTAAAAAAAGTGTACTCTTTGTCCTTTTCATATTTTATGAAATACCGATTCTAGACGAAATTTGTAATGAAGGATCCTTTGGTAAAATAAAAAACAATTCCACAAAAATTACTTTTATGTGTATATATTTGGGCGTCCCAAAAATTATAATCTTTCCAATTTTGTGTCAGAATACCTGTCAATGGCCGCTGAAGAGCTGATTGGGTGAAAATTTATAAGGAAATTAAGAAAGAGCGTCTTCAGTCTGCAACCAGAGAAAAAAAATACGTTTTTGTTAAAATTTCATGCCCGAATTTTTGACCAAATCCAGCCAAATCCTTTTGAATTATTTTTAAAATAATTCATTTTGATGCCAATAACCGATTCTTTTTGATGCCAATAACCGATTTATCTGAATATCGGGAAAAATTCTCCCCTCTAAGTAAACAGTGGCCTAAAATACGGAGGGTCAAAATTTCCCCCAAAATCTCCCAGTCGCGACACTTTGCACCTTAAAAACTTAATATTGTTACTGCACAGAAAAAAATAAAAAAAATATTTGAGTAAATTTTTAATACTATTGAGTAAAAAATTACTCAATTTTGCACCAGTAAACGATTTAATAGTATTGAGTAAATTTTTAATAAAAATTTATTAAATGTTTGAAAAAAAATTTGAGTAAATTTTTAATTGACAGAATTAAAAATTTACTCAAAATTTATATATTTATTTTTTTTAAAAGTTTAAAAAAGTTTTAAATTTTTTTACAAAAAAAAGCAAAAAACTTGTTTTTTCAAACTTTACCAAACATATTTATGTCTCAAAAACATAGGAAAAATTTATAAAGACGATTACAAACTTTCATATACATACACAAACAACTATAAACTAAACGAGAATTCAAAAAACTATGACAGTTTTAAAAAAAATAAAAAAACTATTAAATTTTTATTAAATTATTTACTTAAATTGTTTTTAAAATTTTTGAGTAAATTTTTAATTGCGTCAAATAAAAAATTACTCAATTTTTGTTTTTAAATTTAAAAAAGTGATTACTCAAATTTGTTTCCTTCATATTTTTTTCTGTGTGTGCAACGAGAAAAATTAGCCTCAATTGCTTCAACGCCACATGAAAGTAGAACATCAAATGGACAAAATCACCAAAGGGTTTTGCAAAGTCAGTTTGTATTTCTTTTTATAGCCCACTGAAGTTTTTATTTTTTTTATCAAAGGAGTTTGAAAAACGTCAAAAATACTATAACCAAACACATCTAAGCTTCAAAACATGACTTCATGTCTTCAGTGAAATTTTATGGCTATTCTTTTCTTAGAACATTTTAACCCTCTAACTGCCATTTTAAGGGGTCATTTTAGTACTTTTTCAAAAACTAAACACAGAAGTCTAATAAAACGTCCATTTAGAGGGTTAAAATGTTCTACAAATATTTTCCTCATAAAGTTTCACTAGGGGTTGTCAAATGTTTAAAGTTTGTGCGACATGCGCAAAATGCTTAAAAAGGGTCAAGTATAAATAACACAGGGCAACACTTTTTTTTGCCCGGGTTCTGATAGCTAATTTTGG
The DNA here is from genome assembly GCA_963921195.1 of Pegoplata infirma. Taxonomy (NCBI): domain Eukaryota; kingdom Metazoa; phylum Arthropoda; class Insecta; order Diptera; family Anthomyiidae; genus Pegoplata; species Pegoplata infirma. The sequence goes on along the minus strand of OY992536.1, from coordinate 229,775,834 downwards.
GTATAAGGGGTACGCTGATTTCAAATCTGGCTAGCTCTAGTTTTCGAGATATAGCCTAAGGAAACTTTGAAAATAGGCTATTTTTAGCATGTTTGTGAGTCTATATTTACCAACACTAGTCCTACATCCAAAAAGTGAATGAGGATTTTAGGTATGTTGGATATGCTGATTCCAAAAATGCTTTTACTTTTGTTGAGTCATCTTTATTTTTAGAGATATCGCTAAAATAAAATTTTTAAATTTATGACCTTTTTAATTTTGTCTGAATATTTATGCCATTTTTAATAACTCGGAAACTAAACCTGTCAGAAAAAAGCTAATACTAGTTTTGGAATCCTGGCATCCAATATAGTTAAGTTCGTGTTTAAAACTGAGGCTCTAAAATTATTTTTGAAAATTATAGCCAAGCAAAATTGGTAAAAAAACGCACTTTTCCGACTCTTTAACAGCGATTTGCTCGAGAACGCGACCTGATGGAAACAATTGGATAACATATTCGGAATCAGCACACTAAAATCCATATAAATCAGTTGTCAAAGGTCAGGCAAATTGAAAAAGTTTAAATTTTGTCAACCTTTGTAATGAGTTTGCTAAGACTACAAAAGTACAGGTTAGACACCTACAAACAAAATTTTAATCAAATATTTTTTTCATGAATTTTAAGAGATTAATCTCAATATGGGGAGGGTGGTTTGTATGGGTGCAACAAGTAGACCTGATCCGATTTCGTTCAAATTTGAAATGATGATTTATGAAAACGAAATACGTTTACCTGCAAAATTTAAAAGGCTACCTATTTAAATACGGTTATTAGATCCATTAGAGCCAAATTCAAAGGGGACGTTTGTATGGGAGCTAGGTCTTAACATGTACCGATTTTAATTTAAATGGGCTCCGTTCTTGAGTTGAAAGAAGGTTAAATTTTAATTTTCAGAGCAATTGAATAAAAATTGGGACCTGTAAACTTGTAGGTTTGCATGACAGACGGACGGACATTGCTAAACTTTTAAGTATACCAATCAACTCAGAATCACTTTTTGAGTTCATTTAGCGTTACAGGTCGCAATTTTTAATCAATTAACTTTAAATTTGAAACAAAAGCCTCTTTTGGCCTAAGGATGTAGCCTATTGAAATTGGAAAAAATCGGTCCATATTTAAACTAACGTCTTTAGTTTTAACTCAAATGACTCTAATATCCGTATTGTAATAGGTGTCTTTTCGAGATTGGCAGGTAAACTTGTTTTGTCTTTACAAATCACCATTTCGAATTTTAAAGGAATCGGATCAGTTCTTTTTGTAGCCCCAAACAAACCAACTTCCCGATTTTTACATAAATCTCCCAAATTTCATAAAAATTGAAAATATTTAACTAAAATTTTGTTAGTGTATGTTAAACGTGCACTTTAATAACCGTATCAAATCTGATTATCATTGGACCTTTTTTGGACTTAGGCCCCATGTGAAAATTTCTCCCGATATTCAGTTAAAGCGGTTTATTGTCAACAAATAGAATACAATTTCACTCAAATTTGATTTGTAAGAGTTTTTTACACTTATTAAAGATTTGACAAAATATGGATCTAATTGATCCGTGTTTGAACTTGGGACACATATTCTGATGTAGGATAATATATGGTCGGTCTTGACCGACTATAATTTTCTTACTTATTTTTATTAAAACGAGTTACAATATACGCACATTAATCGACTCCCTCTCATTAGAACTATTTTTGAACTTTGTACAATAAAGATTGAAGTTATTGTTAGTTAAATTCAGATCGGGAAGTCGTTTAATGTGAGTCTATTGTAACTCGTTTTAATAAAAATTCTATATTTTTATCCTAAAGATGGCATTTGTGGGATGATGTAATATCGAATATTAAAATAAAATTTATTAGCAGCTAAGGCCTCGAGCTTGATTTTTTTATCGAGCTTTAACTTATTAAAGTTATTCTGATTAAAAAAAAAAAAATAAAAATTATTTTATTCGACCTTTAAATTTTTTGTAGCTTCTAGAGATGGGCGCGTGAGTGACTTTTGACTCACGCACGCTCACGAAATAAAAATATTGCTCACGCACGAATTTTTTTCCGCTCACGTTCACGCACGCTTACGTGATTAACTAACATTTTTCTCACGCTCAAGAAATAATGACGCTCACGAAGACTCACGAAATTAAAACAAATTTTTATTTTACTTTTTTTTTGTATCTTGCACAAAAAGTATATAATTTCCTAAAAAACAATGATAAAATTTTATTTAAATCAAAATTTTGTATTAATTACCCACTAAATTCAATATAATGACAATTTTCTTACTTATTTTCTACTTCAGACAGCACAAAACAATCACGCAAACTAACGAAACAAAAATTACTCACGCACGCTTACGCACGAATCTATTTTTACTAATCACGCGCACTCACGATCACGTGAGTAAAAATAAATTTCACTCACGATCACGCGTGAATCACGAAAAATTCGTGTCACGCGCGCATCTCTAGTAGCTTCATTCTAGCTCGAGGTTATTTTTTCCTCATTGAATAATTTTCGAGGAAATTATTTTTTCTGTTTAAAATTTATTTATGTTGGACATTTTTGCAAGACTTAGTCGACACGTGTTTTGGATTTTATCAGATTCCATTCTCACGACTATTCAACAAATATACAACTCTATACTACAAATAGCAAGGGGAATTTAAATGACAAATCTCTAATGTTCAAACAAAAAAAATAATACATATTCAACTCTACCCTCATTGAGAATTAGAAGAAGAAAACGGTACAATCGATCGTCAAATAACCAACAAAAAACTATTAAAAAGAGATTTGCATACGATTTCCCATTGGACAATACTATATGCTGGTTGTTGTTGCAAATGCTCAAATATATGGGCTTTTTGAAAGTGTTATACCATATTTGGGGTATTCCACATTGACGTGCTAACCATATTGTAAAAATTCTGATAAATTTTTATTAAAAAATAAAAATTGTTTTATTCGGACTTTAAAATATAATATTTTTAGTAGGTTTTTTTTTCTAGCTCGAGGTCATTATTTCCTTTACTACTTAAACCTATGATATTCTCATAGAATAATTTTTAAGAAAATTATTTTTCTGTTTTAAATTTATTTATGTTGGAAATTTTTGCAAGACTAAGTCGAAATTTTAGCCAGTTAAAAACATCAAAATTTAGCTAATCAAAATATATATGAAGTATGAAAAATAAAATGAGAATATAAAATATTTACAATAATAAATAAATTAAAAATATTGGAAATGAAGCACAAAATGCAAAAGGGTTTTTTGTTTTGTTAGTTTAGTATAAAATATTTATGATTGAGCACGTTTGTATTTATGTAGGTAGTTAAGCTTAGAAAATAAAAAAGAAGTATATAATTAATTAAATATAAAACTAAAAACTACTCGTACGTTTTAAATAATAAAATATTCAATTTAAAAATATTTTCTATAAAAAATTTGGCGTACATACAATTTTTGTAGATAATTTATTATTTTTTTTTTTTTTTTGATTTTTAATAATTTTTTTTTTTTTTTATATAATATACAACAGTTCAATAAAATTTTGAATAAATTCAACAAAATGTTTGTAATATGTTGAGATTTGTAGTTAATTGTTTTGTATAAATAGGATTTTCTATATAATGTACAAATAGAATTTTAAATAATTTAATTTTTTTTTTCATGTATTGTTTTTTTAAGCGTCAAAAATTATTGAAATGAAAGGTACTTTTTTTTTTGTAAAAGAAAATAATTGTACACTTTAGTGATAGGAGTTGGTTTTTTTTGTAAAAAAAGAAGTAAAAAATTAATTTTGTTGTTACAACTAAATTAAATAATTAGTTTGGCCTTTAAGGAATTTTGTTTGTTTGGTAAGAGGTGTTTTAAAAAATTTAGAAACTGGTTTTGTCTAAATCTATTTAAAAAGCGAATTAAATATTTCAGTACACACACAATCTTTATTACATAGACCGAATTCAAGATGGATTGTAGCTATTAAACGCCCTTGCGAGAGCTATACGATTTTTTTAAATTTTCGTTTTTTTTTTGTGAAAAGTAAAAAAAAAAAAATTGGGAAGAAAAGAAGAAAAAAAAAATTAAGAACAAACATTGGTATTTTAGCTTTTTTTAAGTTTTTAGCAAAAAATATTAATTTAAGTACATTTTTAGTTTTTTTAGGAACAAAAAGAAAAAAATCTTTAAAAAATGTTAATTTTGTTTAAATATTTAATCTTAATTTGAAATTAAAAAAAAAAAATAGAACAAAAGATAAAAATTATAAAAATATAAAAAAAAATAAATATAAATTAATCTATACACCTTTTTCAAATTCCACCATCAATAATAACTCAGTTTGCCATCAAATGCTAATACAAACAATAAAATTTAATTTGATATCGTTTTTCCATATCACGCGGGTCTTAAAGGCTATATGACACTAGCTTTTTTTGTATTAAATTGATATTGATGGCCTGCTAATCACATTAGAGAACAGCATTACCGGGGTCAGTAGTGCTGTGCTTTAATTGTTGATTTAAATTGTTGTCAATATCAATCAAATACAAAAAAAGCTAGTGTCATATACCCTTAACATATGCTCAGAGAAAAATGTTCTACACCAAACTTATTATTAAGCTAAAAATTGTTGCAACAAGAAATATTTCAAAACCTGAAAATCTATGTATACAAAAAAGTATTAAGGAGTTTAAAAAAGTTATCGAGTAATTTAATTAAAAAACAGATTTTGCTATCGATTAATATAAATTTCTTTAATGGGTTTTCTCGAGAACTTATTTATTAAAGAAGTTATCGATATCTTTGCTATCGATATCTTTGTTATTGATATCATTGTTATCGATATCTTGTTATCCATAAAAAACTTTTCTAAATAAAATTTGTCTTCAATGACAAACTTTTCTAAAGAAAATTTGTCATCAATGACAAACTTTTTTAAAGAAAATTTGTCATCGATAACACACTTTTCTAAACAAAGTTTTTAAAAGAAAATTTTTCATCGATTACAAAGTTCTCTAAAAATTTGTCATCGATAACAAAGTTTTGTAAGGAAAATTTGTCATCGATAACAAAGTTTTATGAAAAATGTTTGTCATCGATGACACAGTTTTCTAAAGAAAATTTGTCATCGATGACAAAGTTTTCTAAAGAGAATTTTTCATCGATAACAAAGTTTTCTAAAGAAAATATTAGTGTCCGACCGAATATTCGGCTACGGCTTCGGCCAAAAAGCACTATTCGGCCATTATTCGGCTTCGGCCACATTTTTGGCTGAATACCGAATAATTGTATAAAATTTGTACTCATGTGTTGAAAAACGCACTAAGCATACTTAGAATCAAATTAGTAAGCCACAAAAATATTTTATTCAGTGTTTTTGCAGTTAAAACAAGATTTTACACTCAAAAAAATTTTTCGATCGTAAAAAAATTATACTCAAGAAATTTTTTATTTACAAAAATGCCTAAAAAAAGTTTGTTGCTCAAAATAAAATGTTTTAGACAACATATTAATACATTTGTGTATTTCGCCAAGTCAAGTTTCCGTTTTTTCTTGTTTTTACTGCATAAGAGAATAATCACAATTGGAGCGGGAAGAGGAAAAACGCAATTGTCCTCATAAAAATAGAATTGAATCTAGTTTGGCGGAAAAACGCTGCGGAATTTTGTTGTCACATAAAACGTATGTGAACAGTTGCGGAAAAACGCTTCCCGCTCTAATTGTGATTATTTTCTAAATAATTTTTTTTTGAATATTCGTCTTCGGTTTCGGCCGAATAGTGAATATTTGGCCGAATATTCGGCTTCGTCTACGGCCAAAAAAGGTGTATTCGGTCAGACACTAGAAAATATTCCATCGACAATAAAGTGTTCTAAAGAAATTTTGTTATCTATCGATAACAAAGTTTTCTAAAGAAAATTTTTCATCGATAACAAAGTCTCAAGAAAATTGGTCATCGATAACAAAGCTTTCTAAAAAAAATTTGTCATCGATAATAAAGTTTTCTAAAGAAATTTTGTATTCGAAAAAAAATTTGTTTAAGAAAAGCAAAGTTTTCTAAAAAAAAATTTAAGTCGATAACGTTTTAGTAAGTTTTCTAAAGAAAATTTGTCATCGATAACAAAGTTTTCAAAAGAAAATTTGTTTTTTAGAAAATTAGTTATTGATAAAAAAATTTTCTAAAGAAAATTTGTAATCGATAACAAACTTTTCTAAAAAAAAGTTAGTCATCGATAACAACTTTTTTTAAAGAAAATTTTACAAGAATTTTTGCCATCGATAACAAAGTTTTCTAAAGAGAATTTGTCATCGATATCAAAGTTTTCTAAAGAAAATTTGTCATCGATAACAAAGTTTTCTAAAGAAAATATGTCATCGATAACAAAGTTTTCTAAAGAACATTTTTCATCGATAACAAAGTTTTCTAAAGAAAATTTGTCATCTAAAGAAATTTTGTCATCGATAACAAAGTTTTCTAAAGAAAATTTGTCATCGATGGCAAAGATTTCTAAAAAAAATTTGACGTCAATTATAAGAAAAGTTGTCATCGATGACAAATATTATTTAGAAATATTTGTTATCGATGACAAATTTTCATAAGGAAAGTTTGTAATCGACGATAAATTTTCTTTAGAGAAATTTGTCATCGATTACAAACTTTTATTAAGAAATCGCTAACAAATAATTCTAAAGATAATTTGTCATCGTTGACAAATATGCTTTAAAAAAGTTTGTTATCGAAAATTTTGTTTTCGATGACAAATTTGCTTTAGAAAACTTTGTTATCAATAACAAATTTTCTTTAGAAAACTTTGTTATCAAAAACAAATTTTCTTTAGAAAACTTTGTAATCGATGACATTTTTTTTAGAAAACTTTGTTATCGGTGACAAATTTTCTTTAGAAAACTTTGTTATCGATGGCAAATTTTTTTCAAAAAACTTTGCTATCGATAACAAATTTTCTTTAGAAAACTTTGTTGTCGATGACAAATTTTCTTTAGAAAACTTTGTTATCGATGACAAATTTTCTTTATAAAACTTTGTTATCGATGACATATTTTCTTTAAAAAATTTTGTTATCGATGACAAATTTTCTTTAGAAAACTTTTGTCATCGATGACAATTTTTTTTTTAGAAAACTTTGTTATCGATGACAAATTTTCTTTAGAAAAATTTGTTATCGATGACAAATTTTCTTAAGAAATCTTTGTTATCGATGACAAATTTTCTTAAGAAATCTTTGTTATCGATGTCAAATTTTCTTTAGAAAACTTTGTTATCGATGACAAATTTTTGATATGTTGGCGAACCACATCAATGAAAACGATATCGAAATAAATTTTCAATATTTTTTTTAAATTATTGTTAAACGATCTACGTTTACACATTTGATTAAAAACAAAAAGTTAATTAATGCTAGAATCGAATCGATAAAATTTGAGAATTCAGATTTAGGGCATTAAAATTTTTCTAATTTTAACACACAAAACGCATTTTGATAGGTGGTATTTCTACGGATATCATTCTCCTATCGATGACATGCAATTTCAAAACCTGCCATTCGAAAATCTATTGATGTAAACTAATATCAAAGAGTGTTTTTGATACTTCAAATTATTTTTTTTTTAGCAAATCATAAGCTATGATATTTTTTTAATTATCTTACAATTTTTTTAATATTATGTTTTCTTTTTGTTTTTATTTTTGTCTGATATTTAATAAACCCTATATTAATTACAATTTTGATGTATATGAAAGTGTATTTTTGTGTAATGTTTAGGTTTTCATTTCAAAATTTCATATTTTAAATTTTTAGTAATTTGAGTGAAGTAGAATTTTAGCCTTTGAAATACTTTTGTTAGTAATGCTTAGACACTAACTATGATACATTGATTTGAATGAGTAATGGATTACCAAAGCAGTTTAACTTTTAATACTAGTGCCAACATTATTTTTTTATAATTTTATTTATTTTTTTTTTTCTAAGTGCAGTGCCTTTATCAAGTTTTAATAGATTTGAAAACATAAAATTTGAATTAAAACAAAAATATTTAATATTGAGAGAAAAAATAAGATACGCTCTCTTCTAAGCTGAAATACCGTTTAAACAATTTAGAGAGAAAAAATAATTAAGTAAAAAAAATTTTGTTAGAAAAGAAAATGAGAACAAAAAATTTGAGGAAAAGTATCATTTCATATCATAACATGTTCCATTTCTATTCGTTCCCCGTTCTATTCCAGTTCGTTCCCAATTCCATCCAATTTCGTCCTATGTTAGTTTTTAGTATAACATGCGTTAAAGAAATAAAAAAGTACTAAAGGGTTTATCTTAGACATATAAAAAGTACCATTTTACCCCATTTTTATTTTAAAATAAAATTTTAAATTTTAAAATATGTCCTTCTTTTGGCTGTAATTTCTTCTGAAAAATCTTACATGTCAAATTTTGATATTCTAGGTTTTTTAGTTCAATAATTATAAAGAAAGAACCGTTTTCATCTTTTCACTTTTTAACCCCCCTTAGAAACGAAATTTTCAAAAAGTTATTTTTTCAGAATGTTTTTTTTTTAATTTCTAGGATCATATATTTCAGGAAATATAAAAAGTACAGTTTTTACCCCGTAATTTCCAAAATGTGCTTTGTCCAACAATCAACATCCTACATTCCAAATTTCAAGTGTTTAGGATCGTTATTTCAGGAAATATAAAAAGTACCAAAAGTACACTTTTCTACATCTTTTACGACCCTTGGAAACGGAATTTCTAAAAAGAGCTTTTTTCCGAATGTTTTTTCAGGCGCGGATCCAGCTCTTTCGATTTTTTTTTTTTTTGCAGGAAACCCCTGGTAGGATTTGAATCATTAGTTAAAGCTTTTTTCAGAGTTTTCCTATTGTTTATTATTGATACGCATAGAAATTTTCTCAGAAACTTAGGCAATTTTCCCACCAAAAAAATCCTATTTAAAGAAAAATTCTTCTTATTCTTTTAGATTTAGTGACTTTTTCCCATTGAAAAACCTCAAAGGTTCTGAAAATTGTCAGGTTTTGAAAAACTAAAAACTAGAAAGTACTTGAGATAAGAAAAATTAAAGACTTTAATGCCTTTCAAAAATTGTTGATTCAATTTCCTAGATTCTGAGACATTTTTCTTAAGAAAAGGTAAAGGTTTTGATACACTTTTCCTTAGAAAAAGTCTAAGATTCTCAAACACTTTCTATGACATATTTTCCATTGAAAAGTCTGAGAACCTAAAAAGTTTTTCCTACAAAAAAATTTAAGATTCTGAAACATTTTTTCTACAGAACAGGTCTCAGCTTCTAAGATATTTTTCCTATAGAAAAAGTCACAGAATCTGAGTCTCAAACATTTTCTTACAGAAAAAGATTCTGAGACATATTTCAAATAGAAAAATCTCAGAATTTAAGACATTTTCTTAGATTATGGTACATTTTTCCTAAAATTTCATATTCTGAGGTTTTTTCTATAGAAAAAGTCTCATATTCTGACAAGGGAAGTCCCCCTAGTGTCACCCGCGGATCTTTATCGAATTGGTTTTATTTTGTAGATCAGAAAAAATAAAGGGATACGTATTTTTTTTTAGCGGCCTAAATTCATATTTTAGTGGGTAAAAAAGAGGGGGGAAGACAAGGCCATTTTTCAGTTTTTTTCGTTTATCTTATATTATGCAAAGAAACCTAGTCATGTTGCATATCAAATGAAAGGTCTTTGGAAAACCTATCTACGTGTGCTAAAAACGTGTCCAAACATGCACAACTTTTCGTCATATTGAATAAAACACCAAAATTTTAGGACATTTTTGTTAATAAGTCGAAAAATATTAACTTCCGTTGTTAGCACCACGAGATAGGTATTTTTAATACCTTTAATCTGATACCACACATGCCTATATTAATTTTGTTTAAATAGACGTAAATCGTAAAAAACTGAAAAAGGTCAATTTCCCCCCATACAAATCGACCCCCCCTAAAAATGAGTTTGGGCCGCTAAAAAAAAATACGTGTCGAATTAATTTTCGTTCTTAACAACATATCCAAATTTCATGAAGATCGGAGGGTGACACCAGGGAGACTTCCCTTGTGAGTAATTTTTACTTTAAAAAAAGTTTAAGATTCTAGAAAAGTTTTTCTATAAAAACTCACAAATTCAAATTCTCAGATATTTTTGCTATCGAAATAGTCTGAGATTTTTTTCTAGGATTTTTAGACTTTCTTCCTTTACCAAAGACTTCAGCTTTTATTATTAAAAGGTCTTAGATTCTGAGATATTCTCTCAGAATCTGAGACATTTGTCTTAAAAAAAAAATTCTGAGATATTTTTTTTATAAAAAAATCTCAGATTCGGAAACATTTTTCCTATAATTTGGCAATAGAAAGTTTTAGATTCTAATTTATTTTTTCTATAGAAAAATTCCTAAATTTCCATTTTTTTTTGATTTTCCTATAAAAATATTAAAAGATAAAAAAATTTAAAGATTCCTAAGATTCAAAAACTTTTTTCCTATAGAAAAATTTTAAGATTCTTGAGCATTTTTTTAAAAAAAAATGTTCATATAATTTTATTTTCTTGTTTGCTTTACTTTTCACACATCTTCTTAGATTTTTTTGAAAGAAGAATTATCAGATTTTCTCAATAAAAAATTCTCATATTTTTCTAAAGAGAAATTCTCAGATTTTCCTATAAAAAATTCTCTGATATTTTTCTATAGAAAAATTGTTAGATTTTTCTTATAAAAATTCTTAGATATTTCCTATAGCAAAATTCGCAAATTTTTTAATAGAAAAATTCTTAAATTTATTCTATTTTCAGATTATTTTTCATATAAAAAATTTTCAGATTATTTTCTTTTTCCTTTTTTCCTCTCCCTTTTTCTTCTTTCCTTTTCTTTCTTTTTCTTTCTTTTTTCTTTTTCTTTTTTTTCCTTTTTCTTTTTTTTCTTCTTTCCAATTCGGTTTGGGCTGGGAAATTTCCTCTTTCCCCCCGCGTGGATCCGCGCCTATTTTTTTTTCAATCCAAATTTCAATCTTCTAGGACCATTATTTTAGGAACAATAAAAAGTACACAAGGCTTATATGTCTAGGCTTATATAATTTAAGAAATGTAAAAAGTACCAAAAGTACCAAAAGTACACTTTCAAAAAAAAATACTTTTGCCAACATCCTATATCCTACATTTGAAATTTAAAGCGTTTTGGATCTTTTTTTAAGGAAATATAAAAAGTACCAAAAGTACAATTTTTTAACCCTTAAGAAACAGAATTTCCCAAAAGTACATTTTGCAGAATGTTTTTTTCACCGAAGGATCCTACATTCTAAATTTCAATATTTTAGGACCATTATTCAAAAATGTACAAAATAATCGAATTTAACTTTTTTTATTGTTGGAAACATATTGGAAAGCAAAAGAGATGAATTTTTTGGTAATTTTGTCAAAAGCTTACAATTCATTTGTTAAATCAATCGTTATTTTGAAATGAAAATTTATTAAATTTTTGATCAAAATCGAAAAAATGTTTCATTGAACAAATTTTCAATCAATCAATGATTGGTATAACAATTTTCTTAATTGGAAGAATTTCAATCAGACAAGGGAAAAGTGTAAAACTTAAAACTCTTCAATGAAAAAAAACCAAAAGTATTTTTTTCAAAAAAATTTAATTCAATTTTTAAATAAATTTCCTACAATTTTAAAATAAAACTCGGTACCGAGTTTTAAAAATAAAACTCTGAAATAAAAAGAGTTTTATTTTCATACAATTAATTTTATTTTAAGTAAACAAAAAGTGTTTTTGGTTTTTAACATTTTTATGTAAAATAGTTGATAATATGATAAAATATGACCTCACGAAATAGTTAAATTAGATGAAATTAAATTCATATTATTTAAATTTATTAATACTCCTAAAAGAACTCTTATTTGTGAAAAAAAATGTTCTATTAACAAAATATTGCACTAAAAAAGTGTTCTCTTAAATTTTGTTGGTGTTTTGCATAAAAAATATTTTTGCAAAAATCGCGTATAAGCATTAAAAAATAAACACTCTGCAAAATTAAATGTATGATCTAAATAAATTTTGCCCCCTAATTCCAAGTCCGCTTTTAATCTTTCTAGCGTTTACCGTTGTTACCATATTCGCGTTTGAAGATTCCAATAACCTCTTATTTAGTACTTTCTGTAGTTCCACTCTTACTTATAGACCTCGTAAACCCAGATTATTTCGATCCATTTTCGAAATATTCGAGACTGGAAATAAATACTGTAACCAAATTTAAGCATCAATGACCACTAGTGAGAAAAATAATGGATACAGACGGTAAATTCCAGTGAATATTCGCTCAAAACAAATGAAATTTTATTTAAAAACCATTCCACTGTGTTTTCATTTAAAATAAAAACACATTATAGTCAATTTTAAATGTTAATTTAATGACTAACCAAAACATTAAAAAACTACTGAATATTCACTTATTTTGTATTGAAAAACAGTAAAACTATAGAAGAAATTTTTTACTGCCGAAAATAAATGTAACAAAAAAATTCATTTTTAAGACAGTAAATTTTATTTTTTAAACTACAGAAATAGTAAAAAAATTAAATCCCTTATAAATTAAGTGATTTTTCTTTTAAAATAACTTTACTGATTACTTTTTAAAATAACCTACAAACAGTTAAAGACATAATTTTCTTAGTGTTAATATCAAAGAACTCGCTAATTTTGAGCAAAAGGTTCAGCATGTGTAACTGTTCCAAAACCAATAAAACGAAGATTTAAATAATATTATTTTTCTTAAGGGGGGGTTAAAAAGAAATAAACAGCCTTCATGTGTTTTTTTAAGCAGCGATACAAAATAAATACGCAATATTTTTTAATTCTGGTTTTTGATTTGAAAAATAATTTATTGTAATATTTTTAAAATTTATGAAATTTCCACTTAATTGTAGAATGTTTTTTTAAAGGCCAAAATCGGCTGCAGTTGTACAGCTAAAAGCACTGGACCGATTTAGATGAAAAATTTTTAATTTAAAGATTATTAAATTATCTACTTAGTACTTGTCGTAGACATTTTTTAAAATTTTGAACTAGTTATGTTTTTTTTGAAAGAAGAAAAGTAAATTTTTAAGTTTATATTAGCATAATTTCAACAAAAATCAATATTTTCCAAAAATGGCTACGGTAAGTACTAGAGAATTTAATAATCTACAAATAAAAAAAAATCATCAAAATCGGTCCAGTAGTTTTAGCTTTACAACTGCATTCGATTTTCTCTTTACAAAAAAAGAAATAAGGGGCAGCCCTGGAAATTCTTGTTGACCAAATTTTGTTTGATAAAGTTTTAAAAATATTACAATAATTCATCTTGCAAATAAAAAAACAGAATTAAAAAATATTGCGTATTGATATTTTTATAGCTGGGCCATTCCAAAAAATTTAGCTCAAATTTTAGTCATTTTTGGAAATGGTGTCTCAGATTAATTTGAACCTTGACACATAGATAGCCCTCGTAAATATGATATATGTACCATATATCGTTTTTTTACATTTGATGTATTTAACGAATTATGGCGGGTCAAAGATTGACTTTTTAAGCAAAAGTAAGAAAAATACATCACGTTTAAAGAGCTGTAACTTCTTAACCAATGACCCGATTTTCACAAATTTAGGCTCATGTGAAAGCTGGGGTTCTTCTGTTAGAAAATATTTTTAAAATAACACAGTTTTTTTTACAGAAATGATGCAAAAATGCAAAAACATTTTTTCTTTTCGAATATTTAAAAAAACACATCTTCGATTTTTTTTAAAAAAATTCTGGTGAAAAATAACAATGATTTGTATAACATATTCAAAATTCAGAGTGGGATCTCCATGGGATCAAAAACTATTCTGTTTTAAGTACGAGGATCTCATATTTTTCCCTTAGAAAATTTAAATTTCTAATGTTTTGAATGTTTTTCAAAATTTTAATAGAATAATTTTCTTTGAAAATTTAAATTTTTATATTGAAGAAACATAAAATTTTAATTTTCTAAGGTAAAATTTAAGAACTTCGTACTAAAACCAGAATATTTTTTGATCCCATTGGGATCCCACTCTGAGTTTTGGATATGTTGTACAAAACAGTATTGTTTATCACCAAACTTGTTTTTAAAAAAATCGAAGATGTGTTTTTTTAAATATTCGCAAAAATAAAATGTTTTTGAATTTTTGCAACACTTCTGAAAAAAACCGTATGCTTTTGAAAATATTTCCTAAAAGAAGAAGAATTAAGCTTTCATATGAGCCATTACTTGTAATAATCGGATTGCTAGTTAAAAAGTTAGAGCACGTTAAACGTCATGTATTTTTCTGACTTTTGCTAAAAGAGTCGAACTTTGACCCGCGATAATTTGAAAACTACAGCAAATTTTGAAAATCCAAAAATGCAACATATCTCATATAAACGTGGATATCTATGAGCCAAATTCTCAGTGGCGTCCAAAGGCATGTTTCCGAACAGTGGGGCGAAAATTTTTGGAATTACCCAGCTGTTTAAAAATTGCTCACGTTAAGACTATTTTTTTCCTTTATACCCCCCTTAACATACATTACATTATTTTTATCTGAACTCTACTATACATATATTCATATTATTTTCAAAAATAATACCAAAAAAAATTTCTTTATATTTTTAAGGTAAAATAAAACTCTTTTTTTTTGAGAGAGTTTTATTTTTGAAATTATAAAACTCCAAAATTTTTAAGAGTTTTATTTTTTGAAATTATAAAACACCAACATTTTTAAGAGTTTTATTTCAAAACAAAATTAAATTTGAATAATTTGAACATTATTTTAATAAAGTACGGAGTTTTTCCTTGTCTGATTTCAATCAAAAATTTTATTGAATCCGCGTTTTTGTTGATTGAAATTCGTTTCAAATTCTTTCTGTGTAGGTTTTGATTCTTTAAAAAATTTAGTAATTTTGAAAAAATGTATTAAATTTCAAGAAACCATTAAAATCTAATAAATTTAATTTTGAAAACTTATTTTTAAATTTTGAATTTTATTATAAAACTATAGGAAACAGCGTAAATTAAATTTTTTCTCAATATTAAACATTTAAAGTATTTTTAACTAAAATTTATTTAAAAAAAAAATTTAAATTAAATTAAAAAAAAAAAAATCAGAAATTTTTCAACTCAAAAATAATAACCAAAAAAACTGAAAATAAATAAACTACTAAAATGGTGGGATTGCATTTTTGGATTTTTCATTTAATTAGAGTAACAAAATTGTTACCAAAAAAAATATGGTGTTACGAGAGGAGGGATCTTTAGTTTACCTGAGATGGTGGTGATGTTAAAGAAACACCGTGTTCAACATTTTTCAAATAATCCTTATCATCGAAAATTTTCTTTTCACCGCCACCTGGCTTGTGCTTAACATTGTCCAAAGAACCAATTTTACTTTGTGCCTTTAACTCGATTTTTTGTGTTTGTATCTGAAATTTTTTTATATACCGGAAATTGCAAAATATTAGATTTTTAATTTTTTTTGTTAACTTTAAATTTAGAAACAATAAAAAAAAACGAAATCAAAAATTTTAAACGAAACAAAACGAAAAAAAAAATAAACAACAACACTTTGCCAATTCTATTTACAAATAAAAATATTGAAAGGATCTATCTTATTTTAAAAAATCTTTTCGCTTCCAATTTTTTTTTAATTTTAACTCTGAGAAAACAGTTTTGAGGCAAATAACTGAATCGGTTGCAACAACTGAAATTTTTGATGGCGACCATCACTTAAAGAAAAAGCTTCATTATATTTATGAAAACGTTTATAAATATAATGAAAATCTTCATTAAAGTTCGTCCAATGTAACAGTTTCATAAATACAATGAAACAGTTTCATTGTTCACAGGGTCAATATTTACAAACTTTTTCATTACATTTATGAAAGTTTTCATAAATATAATGAATAAAATTTCATAAACTTTTATGAAACTCTTCAAAAGTATTATAAAATGCTTCATAAATACGATGAAAAATTTCATAGATTTAATTTAATTTTTCTTAAATATTTTATAATATTTGGATACTATTTCATAGTATTTTTGAACCATTTCATTGGTACTATGGAATAGTTCCATATTTATAATGATAAACTAAAAAAAATAATATTATTTTTAAATGTTTCATAGTATTTATGAAATATTTCATAATATTAATGAAACAGTTACATTGGACGAACTTTAATGACGAGTTTCATTTAAAAAAAAAAAATATGGAAAATATTTATGAAACCATAATATTATGAAGCATTTTCCTCAGCGTGATCGACATTTTTTTTGTAAGTAAACAAAATTTTTTGGTTAACGTCAAATTTATGTGACATTAAAGTCTTGCGGCAACTAATTGGATTAATTTTTCTATAAGAAAAATGTCTCAGATTCTGAGACATTTTTCTTATAAAAAAAGTCTCAGATTCTGAGACATTTTTCTTATAGAAAAAGTCTCAGATTCTGAGACATTTTTCTTATAAAAAAAGTCTCAGATTCTGAGACATTTTTCTTATAAAAAAAGTCTCAGATTCTGAGACATTTTTCTTATAAAAAAAGTCTCAGATTCTGAGACATTTTTCTTATAAAAAAAGTCTCAGATTCTGAGACATTTTTCTTATAAAAAAAGTCTCAGATTCTGAGACATTTTTCTTATAAAAAAAGTCTCAGATTCTGAGACATTTTTCTTATAAAAAAAGTCTCAGATTCTGAGACATTTTTCTTATAAAAAAAGTCTCAGATTCTGAGACATTTTTCTTATAAAAAAAGTCTCAGATTCTGAGACATTTTTCTTATAAAAAAAGTCTCAGATTCTGAGACATTTTTCTTATAGAAAAAGTCTCAGATTCTGAGACATTTTTCTTATAAAAAAAGTCTCAGATTCTGAGACATTTTTCTTATAAAAAAAGTCTCAGATTCTGAGACATTTTTCTTATAAAAAAAGTCTCAGATTCTGAGACATTTTTCTTATAAAAAAAGTCTCAGATTCTGAGACATTTTTCTTATAAAAAAAGTCTCAGATTCTGAGACATTTTTCTTATAAAAAAAGTCTCAGATTCTGAGACATTTTTCTTACATATAAAAAAAGTCTCAGATTCTGAGACATTTTTCTTATAAAAAAAGTCTCAGATTCTGAGACATTTTTCTTATAAAAAAAGTCTCAGATTCTGAGACATTTTTCTTATAAAAAAAGTCTCAGATTCTGAGACATTTTTCTTATAAAAAAAGTCTCAGATTCTGAGACATTTTTCTTATAAAAAAAGTCTCAGATTCTGAGACATTTTTCTTATAAAAAAAGTCTCAGATTCTGAGACATTTTTCTTATAAAAAAAGTCTCAGATTCTGAGACATTTTTCTTATAAAAAAAGTCTCAGGTTCTGAAACATTTTTCTTATTAAAAAAGTCTCAGGTTCTGAAAAATTTTTCTTATAGAAAAAGTCTAAGATTCTGAAACATTTTTCTTATAGAAAATGTCTCAGATTCTAATACATTTTTCTTATAGAAAAAGTCTCAGATTCTGAGACATTTTTCTTATAGAAAAAGTCTCAGATTCTGAGACATTTTTCTTATAGAAAAAGTCTCAGATTCTGAGACATTTTTCTTATAGAAAAAGTCTCAGATTCTGAGACATTTTTCTTATAGAAAAAGTCTCAGATTCTGAGACATTTTTCTTATAGAAAAAGTCTCAGATTCTGAGACATTTTTCTTATAGAAAAAGTCTCAGATTCTGAGACATTTTTCTTATAGAAAAAGTCTCAGATTCTGAGACATTTTTCTTATAGAAAAAGTTTCAGATTCTGAGACATTTTTCTTATAGAAAAAGTCTCAGATTCTGAGACATTTTTCTTATAGAAAAAGTCTCAGATTCTGAGACATTTTTCTTATAGAAAAAGTCTCAGATTCTGAGACATTTTTCTTATAGAAAAAGTCTCAGATTCTGAGACATTTTTCTTATAGAAAAAGTCTCAGATTCTGAGACATTTTTCTTATAGAAAAAGTCTCAGATTCTGAGACATTTTTCTTATAGAAAAAGTCTCAGATTCTGAGACATTTTTCTTATAGAAAAAGTCTCAGATTCTGAGACATTTTTCTTATAGAAAAAGTCTCAGATTCTGAGACATTTTTCTTATAGAAAAAGTCTCAGATTCTGAGACATTTTTCTTATAGAAAAAGTCTCAGATTCTGAGACATTTTTCTTATAGAAAAAGTCTCAGATTCTGAGACATTTTTCTTATAGAAAAAGTCTCAGATTCTGAGACATTTTTCTTATAGAAAAAGTCTCAGATTCTGAGACATTTTTCTTATAGAAAAAGTCTCAGATTCTGAGACATTTTTCTTATAGAAAAAGTCTCAGATTCTGAGACATTTTTCTTATAGAAAAAGTCTCAGATTCTGAGACATTTTTCTTATAGAAAAAGTCTCAGATTCTGAGACATTTTTCTTATAGAAAAAGTCTCAGATTCTGAGACATTTTTCTTATAGAAAAAGTCTCAGATTCTGAGACATTTTTCTTATAGAAAAAGTCTCAGATTCTGAGACATTTTTCTTATAAAAAAAGTCTCAGATTCTGAGACATTTTTCTTATAAAAAAAGTCTCAGATTCTGAGACATTTTTCTTATAAAAAAAGTCTCAGATTCTGAGACATTTTTCTTATAAAAAAAGTCTCAGATTCTGAGACATTTTTCTTATAAAAAAAAGTCTCAGATTCTGAGACATTTTTCTTATAAAAAAAGTCTCAGATTCTGAGACATTTTTCTTATAAAAAAAAGTCTCAGATTCTGAGACATTTATCTTATAAAAAAAAGTCTCAGATTCTGAGACATTTTTCTTATAAAAAAAAGTCTCAGATTCTGAGACATTTTTCTTATAAAAAAAAGTCTCAGATTCTGAGACATTTTTCTTATAGAAAAAGTCTCAGATTCTGAGACATTTTTCTTATAGAAAAAGTCTCAGATTCTGAGACATTTTTCTTATAGAAAAAGTCTCAGATTCTGAGACATTTTTCTTATAGAAAAAGTCTCAGATTCTGAGACATTTTTCTTATAGAAAAAGTCTCAGATTCTGAGACATTTTTCTTATAGAAAAAGTCTCAGATTCTGAGACATTTTTCTTATAGAAAAAGTCTCAGATTCTGAGACATTTTTCTTATAGAAAAAGTCTCAGATTCTGAGACATTTTTCTTATAGAAAAAGTCTCAGATTCTGAGACATTTTTCTTATAGAAAAAGTCTCAGATTCTGAGACATTTTTCTTATAGAAAAAGTCTCAGATTCTGAGACATTTTTCTTATAGAAAAAGACTCAGATTCTGAGACATTTTTCTTATAGAAAAAGTTTCAGATTCCTGGACATTTTTCTTATAGAAAAAGTTTCAGATTCCTGGACATTTTTCTTATAGAAAAAGTCTCAGATTCTGAGACATTTTTCTTATAGAAAAAGTCTTAGATTTTGAGACATTTTTTATAGAAGAATCTCAGATTCTAAGACATTTTTCTTATAGAAAAAGTCACAGATTCTGAGAAATGTTTCTTATAAAAAATTCTCAAAAATAAATTACTGTCATACCAACATAACGGAACTGTTTTCTCTGTGTAGTAAAATTTAAAATTTTCAAAACATAAATTTCCTAAATTTTTTAACGAAATGTTTAATTAAAAAAATCAGATCCTTTAAATTTTGCAATTTTTGTTTTTTCTAAATAAATAAAAAAAAAATAAATATTTTTTAATTTACCAACTTACAGCTTTTGTGCTCTTTAATATTTTTACAAATTCTAATTTAGTTCGAGATTTTTTTTGAGGGTTTTTCAAATCATATTTTCAATACAAATTATAATAATTGGTGATTTTTTTGTTTTTGGGTGCACTCTAAAAAAATTATTTCAGTTTCCTGCTATAAATTGGGTTATTTTTAACAAATTTCAATTATATACTACTATTATGTAAACTTCAATAATTTTTTAAGTAAAACTACACATTTTGTTTAAATTTACTCAATTTATAGTAAAAAATTGCAACCATTTTAATTAGAGCATGTGTATAAAAGTGTATCAAAATTTAAGTACAAAAGTTGCAATTTTAGTAGACATAAACAAAACATTTAATTACTACAATCACATAATGACATCATACAGCAACAAAAAATTGTTTAATTTCTTCTCTCTAAACAAAAACTACTTACATCCTTAGGTGGTGGTTGAGGCTCATTTGACTCCTTAACAATTATTATTAATAATTTTTTTTAATTATTTAAAAAAATGGCGTGTATTTTACCAATTGTCAAAAGTAATTGTTTTTTTAACATCATTTTGTATTTTTTTTTTGTTAAAGATTAGAAAAGGAATAAGAAAATAAATCAAAAATTCATTCATAACAACAAAATATTCTTTTACATACATAGTGTGTTAAATTTTGAGACATAATGAATACTTATGAATATGTAGTAGTATGATATAAACAAAAATATACTTATTTTAAATATAATATAATTAACAGCCTTAAAAAATTTCTATGATTTTAATATAAACCATTTCAGTGTCCTTATGTGCTGGAGGCTATTAATTTAAGTTCAGGGAAAAAATTCAGTTTATCAGAAAACCCTTCAAAAATATGCTACCCTTCTAGAATTCAAATAGAAAACAAATTAGAATGTAATATTCGGTTTTGCCGAATAAAAAATACACTTTACAATTCTTCTGAAGCTTTCAGTGTTGCATTTTTCTTAGTTTTTCTCAATGTTCCTAATTTATTTTGATTTTGTTAATTATAGAGAATTTTTACTTTTCTTCGAAAATTTTTACGAATTTTCCTAATTTTTCTTAACTGTTTTTTTGTGGATCTTAAAACTTTGACTTAAATTTTAAATTGAAGCTTCTCTTGATACATTAAAATTGCACTCAAAAGAAAACCTCCGCACAATCAGCAAAAAATTTAGTAAAAAATTCACCCATTTTGAGCCATAGGAGTAATCTGCTAATTTAATCTGCTGATTTCAGCTGAAAAATTTTAGTAGAAAAAATTCTGACTTCAGCTTCTGAGACATTTTTCGTGTAGAAAGGCTCAGACATTTTTCACATATAAAAAGTCTCAGTTTCTGAGACATTTTTTCCATAGAAAAAGTCTCAAATTCTCAAACATTTTTTTACAAAAGAAGTCTCATATTCTAAAACATTTCTCGTTTAAAAAAATCTCAGATTCTGAGGCATCTTTCGTAAAGAAATTGTCTCAGATTCTGACACATTTTTTCAAAAGAAAAAGTTTTTGATTCTGAAAAATTTTTCGTTTAGAAAAGTTTTTAGATTCTAAGACATTTTTCGTATTGAAAAAGTTTCAGATTCTTAAAAAGTCTCAGATTCTTATGATTCAGAACCTGAGAAAAAGTCTCAGATTCTGATACATTATTCCTATAGAAAAAGTCTCAGATTCTGAGATATTTTTCCTATAGAAAAAGTCTCAGATTCTGAGATATTTTTCCTATAGAAAAATTCTCAGATTCTAAGATATTTTTCCTATAGAAAAAGTCTCAGATTCTGAGACATTTTTCTTATAGAAAAAGTCTCAGATTCTAAGATATTTTTCCTATAGAAAAAGTATCAGATTCTGAGACATTTTTGCTATAGAAAGTCTCATATTTTAAGACATTTTTCCTATAGAAAAATTCTAAGATTCTGAGACATTTTTTGTATAGAAAAAGTCTCAGATTCTGAGAAATTTTTCCTATAGAAAAAGTCTCAGATTCTGAGACATTTTTCCTATAGAAAAAGTCTCAGATTCTGAGAAATTTTTCCTATAGAAAAAGTCTCAGATTCTGAGACATTTTTCCTATAGAAAAAGTCTCAGATTCTGAGACATTTTTCCTATAGAAAAAGTCTCAGATTCTGAGACATTTTTCCTATAGAAAAAGTCTCAGATTCTGAGACATTTTTCCTATAGAAAAAGTCTCAGATTCTGAGACATTTTTCCTATAGAAAAAGTCTCAGATTCTGAGACATTTTTCCTATAGAAAAAGTCTCAGATTCTGAGACATTTTTCCTATAGAAAAAGTCTCAGATTCTGAGACATTTTTCCTATAGAAAAAGTCTCAGATTCTAAAACATTTTTCCTATAGAAAAAGTCTCAGATTCTGAGACATTTTTCCTATAGAAAAAGTCTCTGATTCTGAGACATTTTTCCTATAGAAAAAATCTTAGATTCTAAGACATTTTTCCTATATAAAAATTCTCAGATTCTGAGACATTTTTCCTATAGAAAAAGTCTCAGATTCTGAGACATTTTTCCTATAGAAAAAGTCTCAGATTCTGAGACATTTTTCCTATAGAAAAAGTCTCAGATTCTGAGACATTTTTCCTATAGAAAAAGTCTCAGATTCTGAGACATTTTTCCTATAGAAAAAGTCTCAGATTCTGAGACATTTTTCCTATAGAAAAAGTCTCAGATTCTGAGACATTTTTCCTATAGAAAAAGTCTCAGATTCTGAGACATTTTTCCTATAGAAAAAGTCTCAGATTCTGAGACATTTTTCCTATAGAAAAAGTCTCAGATTCTGAGACATTTTTCCTATAGAAAAAGTCTCAGATTCTGAGACATTTTTCCTATAGAAAAAGTCTCAGATTCTGAAATATTTTTCCTACAGAAAAAGTCTCAGATTCTGAGACATTTTTTTTTAGCAAAACTGTCTCAGAGTCTGATTTTTTTCTATAAGAAAAACATTTTTTGTATAGGAAATGTCTTAGATTTTGAGAGATTTTTTATATGATAAAGTCTCAGATTTTGAAACATTTTTCGTATAGGTTCTCGGACATTTTTCGTAAGGAAAAAGTCTCAGATTCTGGGACATTTTTCGTAAAGAAAAAGTCGCAGATTCTGAGACATTTTTTGTATAGAAAAAGTCTCATATTCTGAGACATTTTTCCTATAGAAAAAGTCTCAGATTTTGAGATATTTCCGTACAGAAAAAGTCTCAGATTCCGAGAAATTTTCATATAGAAAATATCTCAGATTCTAAGAAATTTTTCTTACACATTTATAGTATGAAACAAGTGAGAGTGTTAAATTCTTTGATACCCTCCAACATGTTAAAATACTTTAAAAAAAATTTCATAGCCGTTTTTGTTGGGGGGGGGGGTCTGTGGGGAGTGCTGGGGGATACCTTTCCCAACGCGATAAATGTTTACTAAATTATTTGTTATGCTTTTTGAACTTTAGTTATACAATTTTCTCATAATTTTTGTGTTTTTTTTTAATCCACGCCCACAAAAGGGGGCGGGACGAAAAAACAATGTTTTGTAGCCCCCGGGGTCTAAGTGTATGATTTTAAACTCCTGACATAAAAAAAGTTTCATTTGTTTAACAAAAATGCAAAAAAAGCTGCAAAAAATTGGGGGAACTTTTTTGCCCCTTATCCGATATTACCCATTTCCGAACTTAACCGGCCTATGACCATGATACACATTTGTGCCAATTTTCAGGAGTCTAGCTCTTTTATTTTGGACTGAATCGTGTTTTATACAGACGGACGGACGGACATTCATAGAATGACTTATAATCGATCATAGATCAATAATATACAATATATACTTTATGGGGTCCCCGACCGATATTTCTATGCGTTACAAACGGAATGATAAAGTGAGTATACCCCCATACTGTAGTTGGAGGGTACAAAAAGTGACACATTTTTCGTGTAGAAAAATTCTTAAGTTCTGACAAGGGAAGTCTCTCTGGTGTCACCCTCCGATCTTTATGAAATTTGGATACGTTGTTAAGAATGAAAATTAATTCGACACGTATGTTTTTTTAGCGGCCCAAACTCATTTTTAGGGGGGGTCGATTTGTATGGGGGGAAATTGACCTTTTTCAGTTTTTACCTATTTAAACAAAGTTAATATAGGCATGTGTGGTATCAGATTAAAGGTATTAAAAATAATACCTATCTTGTGATGCTAACAACGGGCCAAAGAAGTTAATATTTTTCGACTTATTAACAAAAATGTCCAAAAATTTTGGTATTTTACTCAATATGACGAATAGTTGTGCATGTTTGGACACGTTCTTAGCACACGTAGATAGGTTTTCCAAAGACTTTTCATTTGGTATGTAACATGACTAGGTTTCTTTGCATATAATAGGAGATAAACGAAAAAATACTGAAAAATAGCGTTGTCTTCCCCCCTCCTTTTTACCCCCTAAATATGAATTTGGGCCCCCAAAAAAAAAAATACGTGTCCCTTTATTTTTTCTGATATAGAAGATCCGCGGGTGACACCTTGAAAACCTTCTAATATTTTTGGGTCCTAGATCCATATTTCAATGAGAGCTAATAATGTTTATGAAATGACTGACAGCCAATTGTAATTTTGCACAAAACAAATTTATAAAAGTAAAATTTTAATAACTAATCATTAAATTTAAAGAAATTATACTAAAAATTAACAACTGTTTCATGCAATTCTTTAATTTCTATTACATAATCATAAAAAGAGAAACGCATGCCTTCGTTTTTTTTTTTGTACTTAAAATCTGTTAAATAAATTAAAATTCATGCTTAAAAAATACTTAAATAATTTTTATCAAACATCTTCAATAAATTATTAAAAAAAAATCACAGCCAAAAAAAAATTATATTTAGCTCCTTTTAATTAAGGCCTTGTTGTATTTACAAACAATTTAATTGTATTGATAAATTATGTTGTTGCATAAAAAAATCAATACAATTAAATTTGTTGTAAGTACAACAACGTATTAATTGAAAATAATCCATTAATCAAATTTTTTCTGTGTGTAGTATTTAATAGAAACACATGCTATTTTAAAAAGACTTAAACTCATAAATAAAATACCTTTGTTTTTAAATAATTTAAAATTATGTTCTTTTGTTCTAATAATCATGACCAATTTTGTCTCCAAATACACTTCATATTTTTATTGGTAAATTTCCTAATAAAAACTCACCTTAATATCACCGCCTCCTGGCTGATGTTTAACATTATCTTTGGAACCAACTTTTGGTTTAGCCTTATCCTTGAAATCATGTTTAATCGTTTCAATTTTCTTATCACCACCGCCGGGCTTATGATTGGCATTTTCTAATGAACCAATTTTAGATTTGGCATTCCATTGTAATTTTGTTGAAACTATCTGTAGTGCATAGAAGGAGATTTTATAGGATAAAAAATAAAATAATATAAACACTAAAGATGAATTTCGTAGACACTCTAGAGTACCCTGAGTAACACCAAATAATTGAAAATACTTTTAGATTCTAAAAAAGGGGTTTAAGGCGAAAACAGGACCAGCTAGGATATTCGTGTTCACAATTTTTAAAGTTCTGAATAAAGAGGAATGAAATGCCCTTACCCGATTTTGTCACCATTTTTACAAAACCTAAACTTGCTTGAAAAGGGGTGTGTAGTGCGACAAAGTTTTAAAAGATTGTAAAAGTAAGTTTGTGAAAGTTATAGCTTAATCGGTTTCAAACAATTTTGATCGGGTGATCAAAAACACAATTCATTATTTGTTTCCTATGTATTTTAAGGAAGGAATTTGTATACTTTTGAATTTGAAAATTGAATCTGAATAAGTTGAAACTTTCACAATCTTACTTTTGCACCTATTAACATATTTTCCGCACTATCTTTTGTAAATATCGGAAACTAGTGGTAAATCACTGCAGCCCACTATTTATATATAAAAAAATCTCTTAATGATAATCTTATCCATTAACATTTCCTGTTCTTATTTTTATTTATTTTTTTTTTATAACAAGCCAATGTCATCATCAGTATCTAGTTTATCTCTATATAAAATATGTCACTCCTTATGTAGACAAAATAAAAAGAAAATATTTTAGTATTTACACAGAAAAAAATAAAAATGAATTTCAATTACGAAATTCGTTGATTCAATTAAAAAATTAATTGATTTCGGACGTATCACGAAAATGCGCATATTAATTACTCATTTTGTTTGAAAATAGTTTTAAAACTTAATTAAATTGTTAATTGAATCAATTAAATTTTTAATTGAAAATAAAATGGAAAACCAATTAAAATTGTAATTAAATAAACTTGAAAAAATTAATATAAAATTGAAATCAATAATATAGATTTATTGATTCACATAAATTTTTTTATTGAAAAAAGACCAAAACTCAATATAATTTTAAAAGATGAACTTCAAAAAATGCCCTAAAATAAATAAACATAGAATGTTTTTGTTTTATATTATTAAGAAATTTATTTTCTTTATTAAATATAAACACTTGGTATAGTTTTGCATAGAAACATCATAGTAGTATTTTAAAATATCAATAACTATTTAAAATTACATTTTATTTTTAAATCTTGTTATTGCATGCATTTTTGTCGCCTTAGTAAAGTTGAAACAAAAAAAAATTGTATTATATTTCAATGTGCAAAACACAACTGTACACATTTTATTAGCAAAACACTTTATCCGCAACGACCGCTCGCCTTAAAGAAAACAATAAAACTAAATTTTTTTGTTGCTTTTATGTATTCATTGGCTGCTACCACCAAAATATACAAAACAATAGTTCAAAAGTTTTTTTTGTTGTTTTTTGCATTTTATTTTTTCATTGGCTACTAACACTAATGCATACAAAACCGGTTTCGTTTGTTTATTTTATTTTTATTTTCAGTAAAGTTAAGAATTCAATTAAAACATTAATTGAATCAATTAAAATGTTTAATTGAAGTTAAATTTAATATCAAATCCATTTTTAATTAAAAAAAAATCACGATATTATTTTCTGTGTAATTGTTGTAAAGCTATTTTTTTTTTTCTTCTAAATAATTCAACTGTAAGTGTCTTAAACATATGTAATTTACTTGATATTGTGAGATGTCAATATTATAGTATATTTTTTTACTGTCTCAAGTTCTAATCAACCGTGAAATTGAAAATCATATTCTGTGTGTTATTACCCAAAAAGCATATAAAAAAAAACTAAAAAATAAATCATAAATTTGTCATTGTTTAAAAAATATACGTGGTGCAGTCTTTTGGTTTTTCAGATTGCTTTTACGATTTTCATAACTCAACTACTTTTGTACTTATTATAAATAATGAAAAATATTTACTCAAGTTTAAGATTGAAACCAAATAATATTGAAAATGTTGAATATTTATCTTAAAATGCTGAATACTTGAACCGATTTTTTTTTTTTCAAAACTGAACTTTAACCGGTTGTTATTTTTAAGACTTCATAATTGGTCTATAAAAAATGTTATTGATAAATAAAACCCAAACCAATTACTTTTTGTAATTAATTTAATTAAAATAGTAATCATTTTACAATAAAACAAAATTAATTAAAATATAATTGAGATTTAATTCTCTAAAAAACAGTCGGTAATATTTTTGAAAAAATACTTTTAAAAAATTGATTGTATTTTTCTATTCAGCATTTTAAAATCTATTACAATGTTTTTGACAACATTTTGTGCCTGAATTTTTAAAATACCTTTCTTTCGCCTCCTTTTGGTACATATTTATCATTTTTAGCTTCAATTCTTGGGGCTGCTTTAATTTGAATTTTGTTTGATTCGATTTTGACGTTACCGCCACCTGGCTTGTAGCTGGCATTGTCCAGAGATCCAATTTTGGAGCGTACGGCCTTCAAATTTGGTGAAGGAGCGTGTCCAACTTGAATTTTATTCATTGGAACTGAAAAAAAGCAAAACATAAATTTTAAAATACAGATAAAAATTACTACTACTAAAAAATAACTATTATTTCAGTCAGAAATATAAATTTCCAACCAAATTTTTTAGTTCTATCAGCCCATAATTCTGTTGTGGCTACCATTTTTGGGTGTGACAACCAATTTTTTTTTTATTGTTTCAATTAAATGTCTGTTCCGTCAGCTAAATTTAGTTATGATCGATATTCAATTGAGACGACATATATAGAAATATATCTACAGATTTTTAGTTGTATTAACCGAATTTCAGTTGAAAATTAGTTTTCTGTGTGTTTTTTCCCCCAAAAGAAGAAAACAAAATTTCAACTACACTCAAAATAATTACTCTGTTAAATACTCAGCAAAATGACTGCAATCTCAATTCGACAGATATTTGACAAAGTTATCTGTCGAAATACAGATTTTAAGAAAATACTTTGTATTTTCTTGTGATCGAAAAACAAAATTTTATCTGTAATTTTACTTCTTTCTTTGTAATCTCTATTTTCAGAACACAAAAAGAGTTTTTTTGTTAAAATAGAGATTTTAGAAAAATACTTTGTTTTTTTCTAGTAACCAAAATACTAAATTTTATCTGTAATTTTACTATTGCTCTGTAATACGGTTTTCAAATTTAAATCTCTTGAAAAAACTTCCAAGTATTTCCACCCCTCTTTAAAAAGCGTATTAAATTACAATAAAAGATGCTAAATTTTACGAGGTGTAGTGCAAAATTGAAGGACTCGTAATTTCACAAAAATAAAAAAAGTAAAATTACAATTTGGAAGCATTAAAGCGGGCAAATTTACACGATGGCATTTCCCAATTGTCAACACAACTTGCACATTAAGGAAGAAGAAATTTATCAGGAATCAAATAGTAATACAGAGTTTTCTTTGTAAAATAGCAAAATATCTTGCTGGTTGGAAATCTCCCAGTAAAAACTTCTATTGCCAAGTAATGAGGTTTTCGCCTTTAAAT
Organism: Pegoplata infirma; assembly: GCA_963921195.1. Lineage (NCBI taxonomy): Eukaryota > Metazoa > Arthropoda > Insecta > Diptera > Anthomyiidae > Pegoplata > Pegoplata infirma. The sequence goes on along the minus strand of OY992536.1, from coordinate 229,747,060 downwards.
AGATGGTGGTAGCTAGTTACTATGTTGGTGAAACACTCATTATTTTAACATGGCGATGTCATTGGAGTAATGACCACATACCCACTCGCTTACGAGAATGCTACTGAAAAACTACATACATTAGTACCACAAATAATAAGCTACTAGTAGCCCAAAAATAACTCGTTACCCACTACTTACAAAAATGCTAACAAATAACAGCATACATTAGTCCCAAAAATAAGTAGCTACCAGTTACTCAAAAATAACTCGTTTCCCACTCCTTACAAAAGTGCTACCAAATAACAGCTTTTGATTTAATAAATTTTTAACTTGGGGCAACTTCCGCCAATATGAAATTGAACAAGTTCATGTTGAACGTGTTTATTTCAAGAGCAACCAATCGGGCAAATGTGGAAATGGAAAAGATCCAATGTGCCAACGGAACCAATGTTTACGTTGATATCCTTCCCTCCAAATGTTTGATTGTAAAATTCAAATATTACAGGACCGAAAATATATCTTGGAACCTCGTAGAAAGGGACATTTGGCTACTTAGGACATTACCAATAACAAATATACAGAAGCGACTGCTGCTCAGCCAATGGAAACCGCATTAAACACAATCTTAAGTCTATATAAGAGTGAGTTAGGTTTTAAGGGAAATACTGTCTGTGATGTTTTTTTACCTTTTTACCGGCTTTAACATACTTTAAACAACAAGGCAAAAAAAGTAAAATTAAAATTTGGAGAACACCACAAAATTTCTAGAAAAAACAATAACAATTTAGAAAAAGCCAATTAAAATCCAGAAAACTTCAATAGAAGTTATGTAAAGACTAATTAAGGCTCATAAATCACGATAAAGTGTCAGCTAGATCCAGTTTTCTGAATATCAATTTGGTTTTCTAAACTTTTTTTTGCCTTGTCCCAATTTTAATTAGAATTCCTGAATTTAAATTTCTGTTAACAGAGTTTTATTAGAAAAAGTAGATAAATGTTAATCTTTTTTAAGCTAAATGTGCAAGTTCTTTCTAAATTTTCTTTAGCATTTTTTTTAATTTCATTAAAAAAAAATGTTTAAACAATTTATCAGATATTTTAAATCGTATTTACCAGTAACCTGTTCTGTATCAGGTTATCGGTAACTCATTATTTATTAACAAGATGTAACCAGTTTTGTATTTGGCTATCGGTAACTCATTATTTGTTAACAAGAAGTAATCGAGCAGGTAACGAGCCCTCATTACATAGAATGCAGGCGGTAATGCGGACTTATTACCAAGTTTTTACTGGGCTATGGTATTTTCTGCTGGCTCAGCAAAGTATCTTTGTATTTTAACAGAGCAATTATTTTGAGTGTACAGTACGGGGGTATACCCACTTTGTCATAATGTATGTAACGAATCATAATATCGGTCTAGGATCCGATAAAGTTAATATGTTATTAATTACACGGTGTAACAATCAATATCGAAATGGGATGAAACCAAAAGCAAATGAAAGTTGACATACTCCATAAAAAAACCCTCAAGGCTTTTTTTAGTTCAGCGCTAGATTTTTTTTTTCACGCACTTAAAGTTCGTGATATTTTATTATAATTATAATAACAATTGGTTGAAAACTGTATAAGGCGTATACTTAATTTTGTAATTGCCTTTAAATAACAATCATACGCAATGCTGCACAGTGGATTATATTTAATAATTTGGCTATTCAGTAGGTAGGTACGGGACTGATTACTGCGAAATTCATACCGGTTATAGCTAACGTAACTTGAGCATACACTCAAAAAAAAACCTTGTAAAGTTACCAAAAAATCTCGTGATTTTACGAGGCTGTTCTCGTAAAATAGGACGTAGGTAAAATTCTCGTAAAATTACGAGGATTTCCTCGTAATTTTAAATGCGCCAAAAATTGGTAAAATAACCAATTTTATTGGTAAAAATATTGTTTTAAAACCGGAAAAATAAAAAAAAAATGGTAAACTTACAAGAAAAATTGGTAAATATGTTTAAAAAAAATGGTAAATTTACAAACTAAAATGGTAAATTTACAAAAAAAAAAATTTTGTTAAACAACATAAATCCTCCTAATTAAATCATTTTTGTAAAATAACTGTTTTTTTAAATTAACTAGAATCCTCGTAATAAATTTTTAAAATTTTTTACAACTTTTTTTTTTTTAAATTTTTCAATAATAAAAAAATAGTTCGGGACTTGGAAATTTAAAAAAAAATAGAAAATTTACAAAAAAGAAAATTTTTTTTTTTTTGTTAAACAACATAAATCTTAGTATAACATAATTTTTGTAATATAACAGTTTTTTTTGTAAATCAACTAGAATCTTCGTAATAAAAACTTTGTTGTAAAATTACAGTTTTTTTTTGTAAAATAACCTTTCAAAATGGTAGAATACAATTACGAAAATAAATTTGTAAAATTACCAATAAAACTGTAGTTCTCGTTTGAGCAAAGTACAATTTTTTTTTTTTGTCAAAAAACAAGGAAAATTGTTAAATATTGGTAGAACGGGATTACAAGGCATTTTACCAGGCGTTTTACCAGTTTATTTTTTTGAGTGTAGTTTTGACGCTGAAACCCACATGTCCTACTAAAGGCACCACCAGGGCCCCTAAAGTAGGACATGGCTAGCACACAAAAACTTTAAATCAGAGACCATAACCGTTATGAGATTTATTGAAAAAACTCAAATTTAACTGTTGAAAAGTATTATTTTGAAATAGAAACTTAAAATAACAGTTTCAAAAAATTTATATAAATATCTGTCCAAAATAACAGAAATAAAAAACTTTTATTTTTTTTAACTGTTATCAAATACTCTTTGAGCCTTATAAAATTTGATATATTTAAGTAAAACTAAAATAAACGCATACAAAAGAATCCTATTGATAGCTAATACCTCAATTAATGATTTGAACATTAAAACTTTGATTGATTTGAATACAAATAACTGTTATAACAGTTATTTAAAATAAATAAATGTTATTTTAAACTTTTTGAACAAAAAGTTTTTAATTACTGTTATTTTATTCTTTTATTGATAAAAATCAAAAAATAAAAGTTATTGCTAATTTTAACACGGGACATCTCTAGAAGTCTTTCAATGTATATAATGCATATTTTGGACAACATTCGTTTAATGATTTTTTTAAAGCAAAATAACACATATAACTGTTTTATTTGGTCTCTGCTTTAAATGCTTTAAAATCACCAAATAATATAATTATATGCTTTAAAATCACCAAATTCAAAAGCGTGTAAAAAATAATCTAGCTCTGAACTAAAAAAAACGCCTTTCATTTGCTTTTGGTTTTATCCTATTTCGATTCCGAAAATTCGATTTTGTATGACTGTGTTATTAAACAATTATAAGACATTCCAGCGATGTCAGTCCGTCAGTGAAATACAAAATGCAGCCGAAAATAAAAGAGTTAGACTAGTGAAGTTTCTCACGAATATTTTTTTTTTTAAAATGGGCCCAAAGGCAAAAAAGTTTCCACTTAAGAAAACCCAGAAAAACACTTTTTTTACACATTGTTCCCCCCTCCCCACTACTTCAACCCCGAACATTTAAAATTTCTTAATCTGTTCTGCTCACTCATTTAATTCAATGACGGGAAAATATTTTGAGTGCAAAAAATTGGTACTGCGCAATAACTCCCAAATGAAATAAGACCCAATGAAATAAGTTCCAAGAAAAATTAATTAACTCCACACTTTAAAAAATGAAATAACTCCCAAAGAAAAAATTAAATATGTCCCAATATTTGGGAGTTATTTAAAATCAAAATAATTACTCCCAAAAAAAATGAAAGAACTCCCAATGAAATAAGTGCCAAAGAAAATGAAATAAGTTCCCATTACAGGAATTATGTCTACATGTTCATAGTTCAAAAATTATGAAAACAATATCGTCACCTAAAATGCAAAACGCCCTAACTAACAAAAAATTCAAAATCGGTATTTTAATTGATTCTTGTGTATTTTATTAACCTACACGTCCTTATAAAAAATAAGGCTCACATTATAAAAATTAGTGATTTTATAGCCCAAAATTAAAAACATGTGAATTGCGAAATCGCCAATGAACGCAACTAGAAATATTGTTTTTTTTAACACAAAATTTTTAAGTTTTTATGCGTAGCCGGAATTCGGCCTGGCTTAGGGATTACAAAATCCATGTATTAAACCCACCCAGAAGTCGTAATTTCGACATTTCGCCCAAAAAAACATGTTTTGGATTTTTTGACAATTTTGTTTTGGAGGAAATAACATTTTTAGACCTATAATTTTGGGCTATATGTCGCAGCTTGGGCGGTATAACATTTACGGTTTTGGGCGATAAGACCTTGGGCGCTATCTCCGTACGCCATATATTGTTGTCAATTAAAATGAAATAGTAAGTCCCACCATTGATGAAATAACTCCCAATGCTTAAAAAGAAATGAAATAACTCCCAAACTATTTTTTGTTGGGGTTTTTTCATTTGGAAGTTATTTCATAATGAAATAAATCCCAACAAAATTTGTGCAATAAGTCCCACTACACTGGGACTAATTTCATAATGAAATTAGGAGTTGTTTCATTTTTTTTTTTTGGGAGTTATTTCATTTGAGAGTTATTGCGCAGTACCCAAAAAATTTGAATCACAGAAGTAGTTTAAATAAAAATTAATTAAAAAAAAACTTTGTGAAAAAAAAATTGAATAAAAGAATTATTGAGTGAAAATAATTTGAGTAAAAAAAATTTTGAGTGAAAAAAAAATTTAATGAAACAAAATTTTTAGTAAAAAAAACATTCCATGTCGGTCATTGTTCCATTCCATTTCGTTCTCCGTGCTATTCCATTTAATTCTATGTTCCATTTTATGTTGGCTGCACTTCTTTCCGTATAACATGCGTTAAAAAAAAAACAATCTAGAGTTTTTAGTAGTTTTATTCTAGCTCGAGGTCATAATTTATTTTACTTATTTGCAAGACTTAGTACTTCCGAATTTGTCAGACTATTTAGCAAATATAAAAACCTTATACTACAAGTAGCAAAGGGATTTTAAATGGCAAATCGCTAATGTTCAGACTAAAATAATAAAACATATTCGACTCTACTCTCATTGAGAATAAGAAGAAGAAAATTGTACCGTATTGGTAAGATCACGATCGTCAAATAACCCACAAAATATATTTAAAACAGATGTACATATGATTCCACAACTGAACATTTTGAAAAAAAAAACTTGATGCGACTGGGATGCGACCTTACACAGTTAATTGCAATTGTTCTAGTGATCACAAACCTGGTCTCCAAACTTTTCCATCACATCAAGTTTTTGAGAAAATTGAGGTCAAAGTGCAAAAAAATAGCCGTTTTGGACATTTTTGACAACTCATAGGTTAAAGCTTAAACATTGATCTTAAGGATGCTTTACTCATTTAGACATCATTGAAAGACAATTTTTGCTCAAAGAGTAATGTTTAAGCTTTACTCTTGACTTATTTTGAAGTCGCCATCACCTTGGGTTTATCCACTATGAGTTTCCAAAAATGTCCAAAACGCAGATTTTTTGAACTTTGACTTCAATTTCCTTAAAAACCTGATGTGATGGAAAAGTTTGGTGACTGGATTTTTGTCTATCAGAACTATTGTAATAAAGTGTATAAGGTCGCGTTCAAGGCGCATTTTCGATGTTTTAGTATTGTTATCCATTTGGCAATACTATATGCTAGTTGTTGTTGCAAATGCTCAAATATATGGGCTATTTGCGAGTGTAATATAATATTGATCCGGCAAGTAGATCTTTATAAAGCATTTAATTGCCTTAAATTTAAATTTAAAAAAATTAAATCCACCGATTTGGTCCGGGGATATTTTTATAAGTAAAGCCACTTTTTTTAAAAAGTTGAAATGAAATTTAGACTTCAATTTCGGACTCAGCGCGAGATTTTGCATGGAAACTAAATGTAAAATTTAGTGAATCAAAATCGTTGTAAACTAATGAAATTAATCAGAAATTAAAATCCTCGCTATAGATATAAAAATGCCTCCCTCTTGAATAAAAAGGAGGATCCTACATGTAAAAATTTAAAATTCTGAGATAATTAGCTAATTGTTCTAAAAAAGGATCAATTTTCTATTTGCACCAAGAAATAAGTGCAAAGAGAAACTTCTTGTTCTAAGGTCGCAATTTCTACTGGAGAATCTTAAATTCAAAATTTAAAGTTTATGTGACCATTATTTTAGGAAATCGTAAAAGTAAATTTTCAGAATGTCTTTTCCACTCGAGGATCCTACATTCCCAACTTCAGGTTTCTATAAATTTCAAAATCTTTTTCACCCTTTTTACTGCCTTAAATTCGGAATGTTCGCAAAAGCCTTGGCAGATCTATTTTCCAGGAGATGAATCTACATTCCAAATTTCAGTGGCTTTGCCTCTTTCCCAACTCTTTGAAATAAATATATAATTTTTTTATCTAAATTACCTTTCTTAACTGGTTCCGGTTCGGGAGTCTTCAATAACAAACGGCTTCGTGAAGCACTACGCGATTTTGTAGATTTAGCAGATGGTGTAGCACTGGGTGGTCGTGATGTAGCTGATTTATCTGGTTTAGATGATACCGAAGTAGGGGTCTTAGCTGGGGAACTTGGTGAACCAGGACCGTTGCGTTCCTTTAATAAAATAAAAAATACCAAACAATTTCATTTAATTATTTTTTTGTTTTCAATTTTTCTTTACAAATTAATTTCATTACAAATACAAAGTTAGCATCGGCCGTTATTATTAAATGCATTTTAAATTGAAGTCGTTAATTTTCGGAGTTTCTATTACTTTCAATTATATAATAATTAATGCAAATTATAATTTTATTATAATTTTTTTTATTATTGTAATACAGTAAAATGATTTCGATACAAATAAAACAAAACTGTGTTGTCTTCAACACATTTCAAAGTTCTGACAAAATTTAAGTCATACATCAGTACAAAAAATATTGTAAAGGACTAAACAACATTGTGTGTCTTCTCATTCATATTGTTTTATCGATGGTGCTGCACGTGTGTCTGTTTGATTGTATTGCCAGGAGTTTGGTTGTTTATATTTAAAATAAGTATATAGTTTTTTTCGGTTGTTGTAGTTGTTTTTAACATAGAAACTGCTATAAGTAATTCGATGATAAATTACATTTATCTACAAAATGCTAAATAATAAACAATACAAAAAAAAAAAAAAACAAAAACGAAAGTATGACTCCTTCATTTAGATATGACAACAGAAGGATATACAAGTTTATAAAAGTTTCAAAACTAAAATTACACTCAAGAAAAAAAAAAAGAATGGAAAAGTGTTTAAAACATAAAATGATTTGAAATAAATCAAAATTGGTATCCTGGGCTAGTTAAACACTACACTCTAGTGATAGGGGTTTAAGTAGATTTAGCGATGTCCGTCTGTCTGTTGAAATCCTGGTTTTGGCGACAATACTGAACCGATTTAAAGGTTTGAGACAACAAAATGTGCGTAATTTTCATGGCCAGATGGCTTATATTTTTTTGAAATTGGGCAAGTAGACCAAAATTCTGATAATGCAGCAAGTGTCGGACTATATAGCCCCTTGGTTGTATAACCTCTACACAGTATGCACAGAAAGAGTTTGAAACGAATTTCAATCAACAAAAACGAGGATTCAATCAATTGATTGAAATTCCTCCAATTAAGAAAATTTTTATACCAATCATCATTAACTCCCTAAAGTATAACGTCTAAATTGCGATTGTCTATCATATTTATATTTTTCAATAGGGGCACACCGTGGGGAGTTTTTCTTTCGCCGCTTTTTTGAAGAGAGGGCGCGTGTCCAAGACGTTCGAGTTAACTCTGGCCAGGTTACTATTTAACTCCCTAGAATAACCTGACCTTAGTTGTAGAAATATCGTAAGAACCTTACGAGACAGGCTCTTTTCCAAATCGGAAAGGGGAGGAGGCCTGCCGCCTAGTACGACATTGTCCCTCATCCTTCCTAAGGACTCGGAGACAATCTCGGAATAAAGACGGTCCTGCGCCTCTTTTAAATTGCCATTCTGCATCAGGTTGGTGAGGTGACCTACGGCCGGTTTCTCGGAGCGTAGGTCAGACTTTACTTGTCTCACATCTGGTGCCGATGGTCCTACGACGCTAACAGGGTTGGGGTGTTCGGTCATATAACACCCAAGCACGAATTGGCGGGTGAGAAGATAGCAATGGCTCCGAACGGGCTGAATTTTGGCCTCCTCATAAAGGTAACCACCCTGTGCGCCGCGACCAGATCGGGCGGCATAATCGATAAGGGGACTTCCTATGGCTTTGTACGTCATCAGAATCAGGATCTCCTTATCTTTTCCCCAGGTGCTGTCCGTTAGGGCTTTCAAAATGGAGTTCCTCCCTATAACTCGCCTGGTTATCTCTAAAGCAATCCTTGCGAACATAAAGAGGCTATCAAAGTGAACCCCAAGAATCTTGGGGGTTTTTCACCGTGTGAATTCTCTGTCCCCTTATGTGTTTATTGAGTTTCCTGGTAACGTCTTTAGTCCACGTGGTGAAGAGTGTGGCTGTCGACTTGGGTGTCGAGAGTTCGAGGTTCCTATCTGCCAAAAAGTCGCGCAGGGTTGGCAGATAGCTTCGATATCCCTGCCTGAGCACAGAATTGTGAAGTCATCAGCATAGGATATGAGTTTCAGTCGTGGGGTTGGGGTAGAGTTTTAGAGATATAGGTATTAAACAGGATAAGGAGAAGTACCCCGCCCTGCGCATACCCTGTTTATTTCTCCTAAATCCCAAATTGGAGCCTCTGAACTCTACATATGTCTGCCTCCCAGCCATGTAGTTCGCCATCCATCTTTTGTGGGCGTTTGGGAGTGTAGAGTCATATATGTCTTGCAATAGCTACGAGTGGCAGTCCGTGTCAAAGGCCTTTGACAGATCGAGAGCGACCACTAGGTATGGCCTCCGGCTATGGCTGTCGTCAATTCGCACAGCGCAGTCGTTGTGCTATGCCCTGAATGACAGCCATGTTGGTGGTCTGCCATAAGCGAAGGGAGAAGAACAGATTCCAGGACCTTAACCACTGGAGACAGTAGTGTTATAAGCCTGCAGGAGCTCCCCAGGTAAATGGGTTTCCCACTTGTCTGAAATCTCCAAGGTGTTGCCACTCAGGCTGAAGGTTTCTGCCAATCTCAACCTCTCCAGATCGTACGGCGATCCTCTGGAGTTCCAAGTTATCGTCGTTCGATTTGATGGACAGCAGGCGAAAATTAACGGAATCATGGACAAGAAAAGCAAGGTCGCCTCCTTTGTCTCTTTCACGGTTTCGCCTTATATAGCTTGAAGAGCAGGAGACGTGGTTTCTGTTCGTCAGCTTAGTTTTGACTTAGCACACTGCAATTGAAGAGCAGCGATTGTGATCATAGCGCGATCTTGATAAAAATAACAGTAACACAAAATGTGGACTGCGCTCCTTCTATGAGCCGTTTTAACCAACACTTTACCACTATAATACCATACAGGGAGTCTTGGACGATATCATTCCGGCTAGTAGACCCTCTACAAACTCTTTCACGCATGGATCGCAGCCACACGAACAAGTGGGATTCGGAAGACCTTGGGTTAAGCCTGGCTCTAAGGTTACCAGATCATTGCAGTGTTTACCAGGTAGAGATGCTGGCAATAAAGGAAGTGGCTGACTGGTTGAGTTGCAATGTTTTGTCTACAACCGCAATCAACATATATCTCGACAGTCAAGCTTTGCACAGAGACAAATTGGGAAATTGCAAAGCCGATGAGCTTGCAAGACTGGGAACCACCTTTCAGGTTTCAATGAAATTGGAATGTGCTGGTATGTCTCTAGAAACTTGCAAGCAAAATATATGGGTTTGTTTAGAGACGGAGATTAATCAAAGATGGGTACATGGATAGACGTGTGAGGCCTAGAGCTCGATGAAAAAAAGTTTTTTTCTTAAAACAAAAGCATTCTAGACAACGGTTTTATACATTTATGTATTCCGCCAAGTCGAATTCTATTTTTTCTTGTTTTTACTACATAAATACTTTTTTTTAAATACTCGGCTTTGGTTTTGGTTTCGGCCTAATAGTAAAAAATTTTCCGAAAAAGAGTTTATTTTAGTTCGTAGTAATTTATTTTTCCCATTATGGATAAATGTAACAAGTACTTATGATAACTCTAATTTCTTAGAATATTCAGATTCAAGACGCATTTTTGATGTCGGTCACTGCAATTATACCATACTTGGGACCTAGCATAACTTTTGCCTGAAAAACAATGCCAATGCCTGCTATTTCATTGGCATTTAAATGAAAAAACTAATGCCTCTATGCTTAGGCCCCAAGTATGAATTATACCCTCCAACCACAGTATGGGGTTATTTATACTCACTTTGTCATTCCGTGTGTTATGCATCCAAATGTCTGTCTAGAACCTCATAAAGTATAAATATTATTGATCAGTGATCGATTTTATGATATTCTGGCGATGTCCGTCCGTCTGTCTGGGCACGATACAGTCCAAACTAATAGAGCCAGACTCCTGAAGTTTGGTACGAATATGTTTTATAGTCACTGGCGGGTTAACTACAGATATGGGAAAAATCGGAAAAGGGGAAGAATGTTCCCCCTTAAATAACTAAACCAACCTTTGAAATTTTTTTTTGTTGTAGGGGTTTGTTTGGCTAAAGGTCATAAAAATTGTAAATAAAAAATCTGAACAATTTTTGTATTTTTAATTTTGTTTTTTTATTTTTCCTTCCGATATTTCGACCGATCATCGATGGTCATCATCAGGGTATTTAAAACACTGTAATATTATAAATTACAAAAAAGTCGAAACATCCTCACTGCTTAACATATTTTCATCAATTGATGTTAAGCAGTGAGGACGTTTCGACTTTTTTGTAATTTATAATATTACAGTGTTTTTAATACCCTGATGATGACCATCGATGATCGGTCGAAATATCGGAAGGAAAAATAAAAAAACAAAATTAAAAATACAAAAATTGTTCAGATTTTTTATTTACAATTTTTATGACCTTAAGCCAAACAAACCTCTACAACATAAATATTCAATACAGGTCAACAATAAATACAGAACAATTTTTTTTTAGAGTTTTTTTTAATACATTTATTCAGCAAATGAAAATGTTTTATGTCAAAAGAAGTTTGGAGTCATGCACTTGGGCTTGTTTTTATTTCAAAAAGATCCTTCCAAAGTTTTATTAGAAAAAATTTCCTTAAATTTCTTTGATTAAGTATTTTGGTTATGTTTTTTTTACAAAATTACTTTTTTGAGTGTATAAAAAGATTGCAAAAAGAAAGTAATAGTTATTGCTTACTTTTTTACCATGTCAGTGAATTTGTTTTAACTTTAATGGTTTTTTGTATTTTATATATTTAGATATTTTTTTTTTTTTTTGGTAATTTGTTATTGACAAGGTAAAAAAAATGTATTATCACTTTTTTGTATATAAAATTCATAAAGCACCTGTAATTGCAATTTATAACTTTTATTTATGTAAAATGTTTGTAAGTTGGATTTTTATACTTTTTTCATGTAGAATTTTCTTTTTTCGATAAAAAATTATTTCCGTTAAATTTTCTTTTAAACTTGTATCACCGCTTCGTGTGGCTTGTCTAAACTGTTCTGTGGTTTTTAGTTCATCATAAAATTTGTTGAAACCTCTTTTACTTAATCTACGCTATTCCATTGATATTGTTTATTAAAGCGTAACGCAATTTTATTGCATTTATATTCTTCTTCTTCTTGTCTTGATTCATCACCCGTCTTTTGATCTTAATTATTGTGTAATGAAGTTTGTCTAGTTATTTAATTGTTATTACCAGGGAAACCAAAAATATGCCGTATCATGTTTTTTCCTGTGCATTTTATTGATAAATGGGTAAGGTATTTATCCGTTTCAGAAGTTTTTAAGAAATCTGGCATCGATTTGTTAGAGCATATTTTTGCATATTTTAGCCTTAAGAGCATATTTTTTAGAGTCCGACCGAAACCAGTTTTCGAGGCCGAACCGAAACCGAACCGAATATTCGGCCGTAAAAGTAATATTCGGCCGAAACCGAACCGAAACCGAAACTTAAAAAAAAAATTACCGCCCGGCATGAATAAAATTATTAAAAAGTTGTTAAAGATTAATATACAGCATATAATGCTTTTAAACCATAGGAATTGTTGTATTTTTGAAAAAAAAATATGTTTTTTAAAAAACTTACAAAAAAATTATATATTTCATTTGCAGATTAGAGGAAAATAATTTTTAACTAAAACAGTTTTACATTTATTGCATAAACTTGTAACATTTTCTTCAATTGAACTGAAACAAGTGTAATGAAATACGAAATCAAAAAATTCACCGACTTTTTTACATATTTTTTAAAATACCAAAAAGTTTCGGTTTCGGCTAATATTCGGCCAAAATTTTGCCGAATACCGAATAGAGGCCGAAACCCCATTATTCGGCCGAAACCGAGACCGAATATTCGGTCGGACTCTAATATTTTTGCATATTTTATGTTTAAGAGCATATTTTAGCATAAGAGCATATTTTTAGAGCATATTTTCAATTTATAGAGCATTTTTCCACTTTTTAGAGCATATTTTTAAATTTTTAGAGCATTTTTTTTTTTAGAGCATTCGTTTCCAATTTTTTTTATGACAGCATGTATTTTCAAATTTTTATCCAACAAGAATGTTTTTTTTCAACAATTACGCAATTGTGACGATTGATTCCCATTTGGTCTGTTCTTGCTTCATATCGGTATATTAAATTTTGTTTTCTTTAGATTCAGCAACTTGGCAGAAAATATTAAGGAAAATATTTTTTTAGAACATATTTAACCCTCTTACTATCGCACATAACGGTATTTGGAGGGTCTATTCTCCAACAAATTGTAAAAAACACAACAAAAAGGGGGACATAATTTTTTTTAAGAGCATATTTTTATTGTTTTTAGAGCATATTTTCCGTTTTTAAGGGCATATTTTAAGCGCATAAAACGTGTTTTTTAGAGCATATTTTTGGTTTCCCTGGTTATTACATTTTTTGTACTTGTGAATGTCTTTGCGTAGGTTTTTAAAATTGTTTAAATTTTGGGAGTTTTTTTTTTCAATTTTCTATTACAAAAATATTTTTTTTTCACAATACCTTTTATAGATATTAATGAGTTGTGAAAATTTATGGTTTTGTTTTAAAGAAAACCATTTTTTGCTAAACCGATTCATGCCAGTAGGAAATGCGTCAGTGCGGAAATTTACATAGTGATAACTTGAGGAAATGTTTTCAGGTTCTGACAAAAGTTTTTTACGGGAATTCCAGACATTTCTCATTCCCGAAATCCTGGGAAATAGAGCTGGAATTCCCGGGAGTTTTATTTTCTCTTAAAATGGTTTTATTTAAAATACTTGGTTACACCCTAAAAAAATGAGTCCAGTTTCCTACTATAAATTGGGTAAATTTCAACAAATTCAAAAAATATACTACTATAGGTTGAGTAAATTTCCAATATTTTAAGTACAATAACGACATTTGTGTTAATTTACCCAATTTATATTAGGAAACTGAAATCATTTTTATTAGAATGTACTGAAATAAGGGACGTACGGAAGCGGAGGAGGGCTAAGAATGTCTCAGAATCAGAGACTATTCCTCAAATAAGTCTTTCGATAGGGTCTCAACCCTGAGACTATTCTATTATCTTTGCATTTGAAAAAATTACCCTAAATCTGTCTACAATCTTTAAAGCAGTGTTGGCTACCGTTACCCTTTCAATACCGTTACCGATTAAAACCCCTTTAATATTGACTACCGTTACAGTTACCAATACCGAAATAAAAAATGTTAAATACCGTTACCATTACCTTTATTCGGATTTTTACCGGTATTGTATCGGTTTTGTTTCGATTGTCTTAATATTACTTATTTTGAATTTTTGGCAGATAAAAAACAAAGTAAAATATTTTTAATGTCCGAAAAATAAAAAAAAATATTGAAAAAAATTATTGAAATGAAAAAATCTGTTCAACCAATGATCACATTTGCAATTTACTTAATCATGTGAAAATCGGTCAAACTAATGATCACATTCGCAAATTACCTAAAAATTTCTGAAGAGAAAAGTGAGTGCCACGTTATGTAAGCATTTTTAAGCGGGAATATAAAAAAAAGAGACAAACCTATATCGCTCAAGTGTTGCTGGCGTTGTCATCCACACAGGCAAGTGTGAAGAGATGGTTCTCTGAAATTAAATCATAATGAGCCCAAGTCGTACAGTCTAAAGAAAAACTCTGTGGAAAAATCTGTAAAACAACTTTCAGCTTGAATTAGAAAACTGTTACCAGATTTTTCTGCTAAAGTGAATACTTTTACTTAATTCTCTGTCATTAAATTTAAAAAAATGCTGATTTTAAAAAATATTTTTCTTCAAATTTTAGCAGATTTTTTTTTGTAATTTTACAAAAAAAATTTCTCTAAATAAATCAAAAAAAAATTTAAACGACTAAAACTAAAAATTGCTCATATGTGAAAAAATCAGCTGACTACTTTAATAATTTTACAGAAATTGACCTGTTTGTAAGAAAATTTTCTTAAAAATTTTTATAAATTTTTTTTTTAAAGCCCGAGTAAAAAAAAATTGTATGGTAAAATATGTTATCCCGAGTAAAAAAAAATTGTATGGTAAAATATGTTATCTTATAAAATTATATATAATTTATTGGATCTGATTTTGCTAAATTTCATCCGAAAATTGGCCGCGCCAAAGTTATCTCATAACATTTTATAATATATGAAGTTACAGTTTAATATTTGATTGTATGTGATTTCATCCGGAAATTGGCCGCGCCAAAGTTATCCCAAATTATCTATTATCATGATTTTGTATTAAATATGATATGATATGATGTAATTTCATCCGGAAATTGGCCGCGCCAAAGTTATATTAAAATATCCAATATCATGATTTTATATTAAATTGGATATTATATAATGTAATTTCATCCGAAATTTGGCCGCGCCAAAGTTATCTTATAATATCTGATATCTTGATTTTATAAAAAAAATTTTGGATACATTTTTATCCAAAAAATGTTTTTGTTTTTAGATTTATTTTTAGATATAATAATGTCAAACTGAAAATAAATAAAAAAAAAAAAAAAACTTCGAACGGACGGGGATTAGAACCACAAGTCTTCCGTTTTGTAATCGCAATCTCTACCCTCTAGACCAGCGGACGTTGTTAGCAAATAACAACTTTAAAAGACTTAGTTTTAAATAAATTGATCGTATCTAATTATATCAAATTGATCTAACATATAGTAATATATGATTACATCCAATTAAATATGTTATTGACTTGTACACAATTTCCACAATTTTTTTTTATCAAATTTTTGATAAAATTTGCAAAAAAAAAAAATTGGAATGACGTACAGCGCTATTAGGGGCTTCCATGGTAAGCTTAAACAATAATTTTAATGTAGCGATATGCCTTATTTCCAAGTCATAGGCTTCCAAAGTGGCTTATAAGTTTGAAATTTTTCATGGAATCAGGAAATCAGAATTAGATTTGAGATCGGGTTCCAAAAATCATTGATAATTTGATAATTTAAACCAAATATAGCTATTATTAACTATAAAAATGCAATAAAAATTTTTAAAAATGATTGCAAAAATTCTAAAAGTTACATTTTTTAAGTTCTAAAAAACACAAATGCAAAAAAACGTGTTTTCTATTAAAAAAAAAATAAAAAAATATATTTTTTTCTGGAATCGAACTCGAGTTCCCAAAAATGATAGATAATTTTATAATAAATTAAATATAGTTATATATAAATATATAAAGCAATATAATTTTTTAAAAATGATTGCAAAAATTCAAAAAAAGAAAAATTTTTAGTTCTAAAAAAAATAAATGCAATAAAAAAGTGTTTTCTATTTAAAAAAAATAAAAAAAAATATATTTTTTTTCTGGAATCGAACTCGGGTTCCCAAAAATTATAGATAATTTTATAATAAATCAAATATAGTTATATATAACTATATAAAAGAAAAATATTTTTTTAAAAATGATTGCAAAAATTCCAAAAATTACAATTTTTTAGTTCTAAAAAAATTAAACGCAATAAAAAAGTGTTTTCTATTAAAAAAAAAAATAAAAAAAAACTTTTTTTTTCTCGACTGGGCCGGGAATCGAACTCGGGTTCCCAAAAATCATATGTAATCTTATATGATACAATAAAAAGTTTTGTATAACCATATATGTTGACACACAAAAATAGATTTTGAAATACTGGCATATATAATTATATATGGCTAGTTGTTTGGTCAACAAAATATTTTTTTTATACATGATTATATCAAAATATATATTCCATTACATATGCGACCATTTATAAATATATATTGAGTTTAGACGAAATTTGCGTATATATAGTACCATACAAACAGAGATATGTTATCGTTTAAGACACATATAATTATATCTATTATTTTTGTTGGAAATTTTTTTAGTATGGAACCATATATAGTTTTAAATGGAATTATATTAGTCATATATAATTATACATAAATTGATACTGGATTTTTTGTTTACTAAAGTCCTATACATAATTAGATATAAAGTCACGTATAATAATGTATGAAATCGGATTAAGTTTTATGTGCAACGTATGATTACATCTACCATTTATATTAATATATTATGAACAATATAATTAGATATGATTTTATATGACATCATTTAAAAAAATTGGAAAATTTCAAAGTGAGATATAATTTTATACTTTGACTCATATAGTTGTATATGGTTTTATGAAAACATATAAAATAATATACATTTATATAAATTCCTTTTTACTCGGGAGTTTATTTAAAAACTTCGCTTCTTTTATAACATTTTTAACAAAAAAAGTATTTTTTACTTAAAAAAATAAAATTTCAATGTTCAGGCTGTTTATCTGAAATCAGAAGATTTTTCATATTTAATCAGCAGATTTATCTACGGTCTTGACAGATTTTTCTGCAAACTCTACATGGTTTATCCAGACAGAAATTTAGCAAACCGCGTTAGCAAAAGGTTTCTTAAATGGCTCAAAATGCAGATTTTTTGCTGATTGGACAGACATCTTATAAACACGTAAAAAATCAATAATTTATTTGTTGAATATGTTGAAAATGCACCAAATTCATCAGTTTTTTGAATTTTATTAAATAAATTTTTAATTTTTTAGGTGTTTTTAACAAATTTGTGACTTTTTAACATGTTTGGAAAATTTTATTCATAATACCGGTACGTGCCGGTATCGTTGTTTCGGTAACGGTTAACCGTTACCTAAATAATCCAAAATACCGTTACCTTTACCGTTACCGATATAAAAAATGTGTAATACCAATACCGTTATTCGTTTCGGTTGCCAACACTGCTTTAAAGGGAAAGGGTTTTAGAAGCTGATACATTTTTTTGGGACAAATATCTCAGAATTTTTAAAAAGTTTACTGAGCTGAAAAATATTCAGTAGGAAAATTTTCTGGGTAAATGAATTGAGAATTTTTCTTCAGTTTTTGATCTAAAAATTAGTTGATTGTTTGGACCGAATTATATCAACACGAGGTAGAATACTTCAATTCGCAAATTTAGGGCAAAATTGAGAAATTAAAAATTGCCCCAACTAAAGGTCAAAGGTAAAATTTTAGAAGATTTTGAACTTTTAAACATTAACAGATTTTCTGAGTGGAAATAAATGAAACTTCTTGATGTCATTTTAAATGGTCTTAAAATATGTCTTTTTATGTAACCCATTTCGATCCTCTGTTCGATTTTTCGAACAGTAGAGAACACCTTTTTCCACAAAAATATTTATGTATGAAAGAGGTAGAATTTCGGGTAAATATGGTTACGAATGTTAAGTCTCATCTTTCTGCAATTAAAAACAAGTAGAAAAGTTAAATTCGACTTGGCCGAATCTATGAATACCCTCCACAATTTTATTTTTGTTTTGTGTAAAAAAAATTTTTTTAACTAATTTTTGAAAAAAAAAAAAAATTACAAAATTTTTTTTGAGTGTAAAATTTTTTTCGAGTGTATTTTTTTTTTTTTTTTTAGTGTAAAAATATTTTTGAGTGACAAAAATGCGTTGTAAAATATTTTTGTGACTTACCAATGTTTTTAAAACATGTTTAACGGGTTTTCAACACGTGAATTTAAGGTGAGGCGAATCTGAAATTTACGGTTTTGGTAATAACTTTTGAACCACTAGACCGCTTTGACTGAAATTCAATACGAAACAGCCAAAAGGAACGACAAATATATATGCCAAGCTTCAGCAACCTCAGAATTGCCTTTAGAAAGTTATCGTGTTTTTTATCTCGTAAATTCGTGAAAAACCCTTGCCGAAATTCACTCTTTTGCTCATAACTTTTGAACCACTGGAATTGCAATACCAACCTGACCAGGTAAATGCCCAACATATATGCCAAACTTCAGGAGCATCCGTGAAGTCAAAAGTTAGCGTGTTTTCAACACACAGACAGACAGACGGACAGACGGACGGACGGACATCGCTAGATCGTCTTAGAATCGAACGAGGATCATGAATATATATACTTTATGGGGTCTTAGACCAATATTTCGAGGTGTTACACACGGAATGACAAACTTATATATACTCTCTATCACTAGAGTGGAGGGTATAAAAAATATCCACGCTTGACCACCGCAATTTATATGTCCATGAAATGCAATGCAAATCAGCACAGAAAATGTTTCAAGCAAAAACGAAAAGTTTGCATTTTTTGATTTTCGGCTTTTAATTTTTTTGACTAATTTAAAATTTTTTTAGATTTAATTTATTATCAAATTCCACTAATTTTAAATTCAGAATATTAACCCTTAAGTGCTGATTGGGCCTATGCGAACATTATCTCCATTAAATGAAAATAAATATAGGCCCCAACAGCACTTAAGGGTTAAATTTCTAAATTTTAATTTTTTGCCATTTATTTTTAGACCAATTAAAATAACATCAAGTAGATTCAGCAAAATCCTCCCAGAAAATCTGCTAATGTTTAACAATTAAAAGTTTTGTAAAATTTGACCTTTGACCCTTAGCAGGGTAAATTTTTTATATCTCAATTTCGCCCTAATTTTGCGAATTAAAAGTATTCTATCTCGTGTTGATATAATTCGGTCCAAAACATATGAAGTTTGTAAAAAAAAACCAAAAAAATAAAAGCTAAAAAGTGCCAAAAATCGCTACTATCCCGAAATCCACCGAAATTACATCACTGTAATAGACAAATGAAAACAGTAAAGCATACAAATTTTGGGGTTTTATTCCTTTATATGTGCTTAACAAATCCTTAAACTCCAATAGTCGATTTTTTTAAATTTCCTTAACAAAAAAAAAAAAAATAAAAATTTAAAACTGGAGATTTGAAAATACCACTTTAGCATTTATTTAAAACAGGTTAACAAAACGCAATATGAAAAATATTTATCTTCTTAGTACATTGGGACTTGAAGCATAATCAAATTTTGTTACAGTAGATAACTTCAATAAACTTCAAAATGGGGCTCGAATTCCATGGTTAAGTGGTCTGACACACATTAGTTGCTTGGGAAAGTTATAATAACTTGGCTGATTTTTAACCGATTTTTGTTTTTATTATCTTATTCGAGAGACATTTTACTCCAAATCACAATTGTGTAATTATTAGAATTCAAACTTAACTCAAAATATCGAAAAATTGAGGTTAGTTTAGGTTAGGGTGGCGGTGTCCGATTGACACCTCGCATAGACCTCTTGGTCCATAACGGTACCACAAAACTTTTTTCCGCTAGCGGTGCAAGTTAAACACGTTCAAAGTCATTGCGAATCTTTTCAATATCCTAAGATCCATTTGCGTTATATCCTCCAAAGTACCGAAACTTATCTGACCGGTAATGGATCGGCGACTCCTTGCCACAGCTGGGCAGTGCCAAAGTATGTGTTCTATCGTTTCATCTACTCCTGATGAAGCGCATCTTTTACAACTAGCGTCTGAAGTAAGTCCAACATTCTTGGCATGGATGCCGATAAGACAATGACCAGTTATTATCCCAGTCAGAGCTCGGCATTCCCTTCTCGTAACGAAAAATTGAGAAAATGGATAAAAACTCATATTTTCCCCTTGTAATTCGACTTTCAAACTTCAGGACCGATGAGGCAGGGGTTACCATCATCCGATTTTCCTAAAATTTTGTGAGACATGTTTTTACACCCAAATGCACATTTCTAGGGGGGGCCCGGTCAATATCTAACAACTTCGTTTTTTGGTGCTTCCTATTGGTCATAGATCACCTTTAAGTATACCGATCGACTTAGAATTACTTTTTGAGTCGATTTACCCATGTCCGTTTCGTCCGTCTATCTGCCCGTCTTCCCATGTGAACGGTTTAAGCAATTTTCAATCCATTGACTTGCAAATTGAAATCTAATCTAATGACCGTATTATATAAGGTATCGTTTTAAAATTTGGCAGGTAATCTTACTTTGTATGCATAAATTACTATTCCAAATTTTGAAGAATTCGGATTAGTTCTTCTTGTAGTCCACATACAAACCACACTCCACTTTACATAATTCCCTCAACATTCATGAAAATAAGAAATATTTGTCTAAAATTTTATTTGTAGTTGTTTAACGTGTACTTTGGTAACCTAATCAAATCTTAATATAATTGGACCACTTTTGGTCTTTGGTCCCACATATCAAAATTTTGAACGATATTCTGTTAAATCGGTCTATTGGCAACAAAATAAACCAATTCCACCAAAACCGCTATATTTTGCAAATTTCAAATAAAGATATCCAAAAACCGTTCAACCGATTTTAGAATTGATTTTCATGTTTAGTGCATCAAAATTAATAAACGAGACATATTATTTTTATACCCTCCAACTACAGGTATGGGGTATGGGGTATACTCACTTTGTCATTCCGTGTGTAACGCATCAAAATATCGGTCTAGGACCCCATAAAGTATATATATTTATAATCAGTGATCGATTCTAAGACATTCTAGCGATGTCCGTGCATGTATTTCTTTCGATGCAAATTCACATTTTACAATTTAGAGATATGAGAGAGGACGTGTGAGACTACACAACAGATATAACACAGAAAAAAACGAATTGTTATATTGACCCCCATATTTGTGAAAACAATTAAATTTTTCACTGAAAGTGCTCCTATACGGAAATTTGTAATATCAACTAACGTTTGTAAATATTAATTGTTGAAAAAACAATTGATAAATGAGTTTGTAATAGTTCTCCTAAATTATTATTTGTATTGACAAACGTACAAAATCTTAATTTTTTTTTTTCAACAAAGAAATTCAACAAATACAAAACGTAATTTATTGATCTAACAAAAGAAAAAAAAATTAATTTTGTTTTCAACAAAGAAATTCAACAAACACAAAACGTTATTTGTTGATCTAACAAAAGAAAAAAAAAATAAATTTGTTTTCAACAAAGAAATTCAACAAACACAAACGTCATTTGTTGATATGGTAAAGGAATTCAACAAACGAATTTGTTATATCAACCAACAGTATTAGTTGTATTGACAAATTAAAACTTTTTTTTTATAGGAAAAAAAAATTAAAAATAAATTGAATAAAAATCGAGATGAATGTAAGAGAATATTAATATTGAAATTAAACAAAAGAATTTTGTTAGTCAATATTCTTTTTTATAACACTAAAGAATGTATTTAAATTTTATCGTTTTACCGTTTTTGTCTTATGTTGAAAATTCTTTTTTTTTTCGTTTGTTCTTTTTTTCTTTCTTTTTTATATACACATGTTTTAGTTTCGTTTTAGACAAACATAGCAATTGGCAAAAACTTGGAAAGCAAATTCTGTAAAAAAAAATTATTCCAAAAATAAAAAGGCAAAAACAAAACAATAGTTAACAAAACAAAATGTTTATATAAAAAGATTAATTTGTTTTCGAAATACATTTTTTAATAATATTTTCTATGAAATAATTTCAACTGCTGCCTTACCCCTTGCTAGCTCAGATAAAACTAAATTCATAATCGTTTTTTTTTTTAATTGTCTTCTATTTTCCTTGTCTGCTTTTTTAAAAAGAAGTACAGGCACGAATAAAAAACAAACTACACGACGAGAGAGAGCATGTTGTCGTTACAGTATGTTTGTGTTTTTGTTTTATACTTTACAAAAGCTACCAAATTCTTTATAGACAGCAATTGTTAAAAAAAATTTAAGATTTTATTAGATTGACAAAGTTCTTTATATTTATTGATTTAAATTGTTGAAAATATGACTTTTATTTGACAAAGTCGTTTATTGACATTAATAGTTGAAAAAATCTGTTTTATTTACAAATTATTGAACATTAATAACAAACGGGTTATTTGAAAGTTAAACAAATATTTTTCTTTGTCTTATTGACAAACTGCCACTAATAATTTGTTGAAAATTTCCTTTCATTTTGAAATAAAATTATTTGACGTAGTTTGTTGAAAACAAAATCGAGTTTTTGTATTATTGACTAACGGGATGCCGTTTTTACTAAATGTTTGGTTGATATCAGTATAAGACATTCACAATTGCTGTTTGTTGACTTGAATTTTATGATTTTATTTTCTGTGAACCTTCTCTTAATCAGAAGAGCACAAGTGAGTTGATATCGCTTTCAAAAGAAGAGATTTCGACGGTGGTTTCTGTGATTACCGGACACTGTCTTGTGGGAAAGAACGCAGAGTGGTTAAATGTGCAGTAGGGTGGCCCGAAATACCTTTTGCTTCGCCACAGGTCAACGTACCTCAAAAAATTAAAAACAGCATCGTTACGAAGTTTTTGCGACCTATTTCAGCACCCTATGACGATTGAAAAGGGATGCTAACTGATCATATGTGTTCGCAACATTCGAAAAAATTCTAAAATTTTTTTTTGCAATCCTAAAAGTAACTTTGTGGAATGGTAGCCTACCAAGAGCACGTACGACACATATGACCATTTTGTCTTAATATTGTTTTAAGAAATATTAAATAGATATTAAATACTCAAATTTGGCGCAAATTGCTCGTTACGATGCTATTTTTTATATTTTGAGGTACGTTGAGTTGTGCGTTATACTTGGTATTTTTCCATATGTTGATGGGCCACACTAATCTGCAGTCAAATGACTTTTTCTGGAGTTGTATGGATAAGAAGAAGTTGGAAACTATCAAACACTTTATTTGACATTGCCCGGCACTTTCTGGCCGGAGACTTGCCTCACCGGGATCTAGAGAATTGCACGATATTTCTGATTTGTCGGATGTCAAAATTCTATATCTTAGGAGTTTCATAAGAAGCTCAAATTGCTTTAAATGGTGGGACTAGTCGGGAAACCTATTACGGTTTCTTGGCATCACAACGGATCTGAGAGTCTATGTGTGCTGACGGCAAACGTCAGCAGCCAGTTACAACCTAACCAGCACTCTAAGTTGTTCGTGAGTTATTAAAATAGTTCAAAAATCATTATTGGCATTTCAGATAAATTTTTTCTGTGTATACTTGGTTATTTATGTAAATAATATTCTAAAATTGTTCTTACCTTCTCTTGAGTAGACTCATCCACGCCGCTATCGTTATCGCCTTCTGAAACAAAGTAAATATGAAATATTAAATAAAATTTTCCAAAAAAAATCCCAAAAAAATACTGTAAAAGAAATGGCTTCAAAAAATATTATAATTGTATTAAAAAGAAAAAAATCTTACTATTCATTTCAAATTTCTTTGATTTTGAAGTTGTACTTGAACCACCACTATTATTTATTGACTTTGAGAAACTTGTATCGTTGGCATAGGAATCAGGAGATGTTAAAGATAAATCACTAGTTTTAGCTGTAGACGGTGACTCATAGTTATCCTTAAAAGGTGGTTCAATTTCTTCGGTTAACGATGGTCCCATGGGATCATTCTTAAGGTTTGTTGATTTGAGAGGAGTAACAGCTTGACCCATAATAACATCATCGTCATCATTGTTAGACAGTGAGGAGGGTGGTCGTTGAGGTGGTTGCTGTTGCTGCGGCTGTTGTTGTTGTAGAGGTGGTCGTGTTTGAGGTTGTTGTTGTTGTTGATTGGGTCCTGGTGGTCTATTAAATGGTGGTCGTGATGGTTGATTACCAGGATATGGATTTTGTGGACGATTTGTTTGTGGTTGCCCTGGCGCCTGTGGTGGCCATGGAAAAGCACTTTGTGGTCTTGGTGCACCTTGACCTGGTGGACTTAATTGTTGCGAAGCTCCACTACCACTTTGAGGACGAATTTGTGGATTTTGTTGTGGAGGACCACCAGGTCTAGGACCTGGTGCACCAGGACCTATTAATAAATTTCCACGACTATCCATAGTACGTAAGGGTGGTGGTGGTCCCCCAGGTCTGACATTTGGTGGCATTGGTGGACCTCCTGGTCTTATACCTGGTCCTCCCATCGGTCTAGGTGGCATACCTCCAGGAAATGGTGGTCGTGGTGGACCAGATGGTCTCATCTAAATAAATATAAACTTCTTGAGTTTGCTTTCTTTTTCATATGAAATACAATTTATGTGCGAATAAGTGCAGGTGCTTCTGTTTTGATTTATTCAAAACATAAATCTAAATGTTTTCATAATTCTAACTTTTACTTGTTTACATTTTAATGATATTCATAAAATAGTCGAGAAAAATTAAATAAATTAATGTATTATTGGTGTATTCATTTACAGTTAAGGAAATTTTGTCATGAAATTCAGTTTCCAATTGTAACATGACCTAAAATCGTTTTAGTATTTTTTTTTTATTTTTTTCTGCCAAAATCACTTATTGATTTAACAAAGTTTTTTCGTGGCCCAAAACTAACCACAAAAAACTAAACTAATAAAAACTTTAATATTAGAATCACAATAAATTGTTGGCAAATTATTTCTTTAACATTCAAATAAATAAATGTAAAACTAAAAGGGTTATGACATTTTGGTATTTGCAAAATGTTTTTTTTTTGTTTGAATGATGATTTAGAGAAATTATCATACGTTTATACATTTTTTTCAATAGAAAGTCCTTTGAAAGAATAAGATTATGTGAATTTTTTCTCATAAAGAAATTCTCAGATTCTGGAAAATTTTTCTTTTAAAGAAATTTTTTATTCAGAAACATGGTTTTTAAAGCAAAATTACCATATCTAAAGAATTTTTTTCTAAATATTCTAAAACCTTTTGCCTATATACAATTTTCAGACAAAAAAACTTCTCAGATTCTAAAACATTTTTCCTACAAAAAACTTACAAGATTTAAAACCATTTTTTCTATACAAAAACGTTTACATAAAAACCATTTTTTATACCCTCCACTCTAGTGATAGAGGGTATATGTATATAAGTTTGTCACTCCGTTTGTAACACCTCGAAATATTGGTCTAGGACCCCATAAAGTATATATATTCATGATCCCCGATCGATTTTAAGACGATCTAGCGATGTCCGTCCGTCCGTCCGTCCGTCCGTCCGTCTGTCCGTCTGTCCGTCTGTCCGTCTGTCCGTCTGTCTGTCTGTCTGTCTGTTGAAAACACGCTGACTTTTGAAAGACTTAACGGAGGCTCCTGAAGTTTGGCATATATGTTGGGCATTTACCTGGTCAGATTGGTATTGCAATCCAGCGAAATCGGTCTAGTGGTTCAAAAGTTATGAGCAAAAGACTGAATTTCGGCAAGGGTTTTTCGTGAATTTTTGAGATAAAAAGCACTATAACTTTCGAAAAGCAATTATGAGGATGCTGAAGCTTGGCATATATATTTTGCGTTCCTCTAGCCTCGTTCGTATTGAATTTCAGCCAAAGCGGTCCAGTGGTTCAAAAGTTATTAGCAAAACCGTTAATTTCAGATTAGCTTCACCTAAAATTCACGTGTTGAAAACCCGTTAAACCTATTTTAAAAACATTGGTAAGTCACAAAAATATTTTACAACGTATTTTTGTCACTCAAAAATATTTTTATACCAAAACAAAAAAAAAAATATACTTGAAAAAAATTTTACACTCAAAAAAAAAATTTACACTCAAAAAAAAATTAGTTAATTATTATTTTTTTTTTTTTTCAAAAATTACTAAAAAAAATTTTTTTTAAACAAAATAAAATATTTCTAATTTAAACTGTAATTTTTTCACGTTAGAAAATTTATTATCACTTAAAATGGACATTGTGGAGGGTATTCATAGATTCGGCCAAGTCGAATTTAACTTTTCTACTTGTTTAGATTCTGAAACATTTTTTCAATACCTTCTTTAAAAAAGCTGACAGGTTCGGAGACATCTTTACTATAGAAAAATTCGCCATCCTCTTTATTCTAATTACAAAATACTTTCGTAGTAAAAAAAATTGTAAGTATTGCAAATGTGATTTGCTATACAGATCAACGTTTAAAGGGTTTTTTCAATAGGGGATGGTCAGTCGATTGTTGAAAATAGAAAACTGTATTATTTGGCACTAACAAGGGAAGTATCTCAACCCTTATGAACCGATTTGCCTGAAACTTAAAATATATATTAAAGAGACGATTTTAAGGTTGGGTGTCTCGGCTTATCGGCCATATCGGTGTTTAAAAATTTCGTTGTCCCCTTATGAAACCATGTGGACCTTCGGGGAAATTTTGATAACTTCCGAACTAACAGGAATATCATCTAGAGCAAAAATACGTGTCGACTTAAATTTAATAAAGTTTATTTCGTATTCATATGGACATCGTACAAAGCTGTATTATTGAATACTTTTATTTGAATTTTTTGGAAAAAATAAAATACTTTAATATTTTAGTTGGTTATCAAAAAATAAAATGATCTGTTATTTTATTTATTTTGATTTGAATAAAATACAATTTTATTTTATTCAATTTCATATAAATTAAATAATATTTGTTTCCAAAAAATTCAAATAATTTTCTCTGATTGATTATTCAAACAGGAAAAAAAGAAATTTTCTTATTATTTAACAAAAATTTTTGAATAATTTTGGTTATTCACAAAAAATTGAATAAATAACGTATTATTCAAACAAAAAAAAACAAATATTTTTGAAAATTTTGTGTTTGAAAAAGAAATGTATTTTATTTATTTTGTCATTTATTATACAGTGAAACAGAAAATTATTTTTACAAACTAATATTGTTTAATAGTAAACTTCTTAACAAAGCGTTTTTTTACTAAAACATTAGTTAGAATATTCTTTGTAAATTTTCCCGAACTGAAATCTTTAGATTTTTACTATTTTAAAATGTTGTTAAAACATTTTCCTATGGAAAATACTGAAGTTTTTAAAATACTTTCAGATATTTTTCAAATACAACAAAAAGTCCTGTGCGGATGTATATTTACTCAGATTTTCAAGGTTTTTGGCTTTGGTGACATTTTTAAGAAAATATTCTTTAGTATTAACTCTAAAATCTTTCTACTACACAAAATTTATTTAAATAAAAAAAAATGCATATGTATACAATTAAAAATTTTTCCTATAGAAAAAAAAAATATTTTTGAATGTATTATTCTATATTTAAATGCACCCGTAACCGTACCTTATCGTAGCGTAGAGAGGTTTTTGTTAGATGGGAAGAAGTGAGAGCAATTATTCTTCTTTGCAGAAGGTTACGGGATTTTGTATATGATTTTGACCGCTACGCTACGTTAGGTGACGGTAACGGGTAGCTAACCTAGTCTTTATTATTTTTCTATGTCAAGTAAAAACGTAAAGAAGTTTTGTTGGGAATAAAATT
Source organism: Pegoplata infirma (assembly GCA_963921195.1). NCBI lineage: Eukaryota > Metazoa > Arthropoda > Insecta > Diptera > Anthomyiidae > Pegoplata > Pegoplata infirma. The sequence goes on along the minus strand of OY992536.1, from coordinate 229,719,208 downwards.
TCTCTAACTTAACAAAAAAAAAAACAAAACATAAATAAGAATGTTTTGTACTATTTTGCTTAATGAACATTGCATAGAGTTAACGTTAAGTTGACGTTTTTAGGCTAACTAAACCTTAATGGTCAAAATGTACGCTGAATATTTTAAATACTTTTAGGCATTTCTTATGAAAATGAAGTGTTGATTTCTTCAAAGAATCCTAATACCTGAAATGGGGAATGAAGTGTTGATTTCTTCTTCGAATCCTAACACCTATTGCATACACGTTTAAGCTCTTAATTTTCTTTAGTTTTTCTCTTTCGTACTTTCTGCAGAAATAGGGTCAGACAGACGGAGATACAGGCGGATATTAAATCGATCAAGGATAAAAACAAAAACATATCGTTTACAGTAGAGATGGGCGCGTGAGTGGATTTTGACTCACACTCACGCAAAAAAAACTTATCACTCACTAATCACTAGGGTTACCATTTGCATTTTGAGAAAAAGAGGACGTCAACCTTAAAAAAGGACGACATTTGACCCAAAAAAGAGGACAATTTTTTTTTAATAATAAATTTATTTAAAACAATTCAACAAAGCAATACAATATGCAAAAACAAATCATTTTTATTAAGAAACCTTTTTTTTCCACTAAAAAAATATATTTCCAATTATACATATTTCAATTTTTTGGAAATATGTATTCAATTATATTTTTAAAATTTTCCTTTATAACTCAAAAATTTCCAGTTACTATATTTCAAAAAATTCGAAATATAAGTCAAAAATTTTCTATTGTATATCAGAGTTTTCTATTTATTTGTACTTCAAAATTTTCTAAATGCTTTTCAGAAAACTCCATTTGTTTTTCAAAAATTTCCATTTTCATTTCAAAATTTTCTAAAAAATTTTATGAAAATTACTTTTTAATTTAAATAAAATTAGATTTTTTAATTGTATTTCAAAAATTTCTTTTTGGATTTAAAAATTATGCAAATGGTTTTCAAAAAATTTTATTTGTATATCAAAATTTTTTGAAAAGCATTTGAAAAATTTAAGTATATTTCAAAAATTTCGATATCGAAATTTTTGAAATATGCTTAATTCGAATTTTCCGAAAAGCATTTTGAAAATTTTGAAATATAAATGGAAATTTTTGAAATACTATTGGAAGTTTATCAAATGGAATTTTTAAAAAGCATTTAGAAAATTACAAATAAAAAATTTTAAAATACAACGGGGATTTTCTGAAAAACAATTTTTGTAAATTCAAAAGGAATTTGCTTTAAACCATTTAGAAAATTTTGTTTGATACCAAATCTTTTTTCGGAGAGCAATCTTTAAAACACACGGCAGCTGATAAGAAGTGATGTCAACATAGTTATTTTCGCACTACATAAAGTGTTTTTTTTTATTTTTGTGCTCGTTTTGCTCTCAAAAAGTTGATATTACTGCTGTTAAGCGAAAATACAGCGATTCCAATAATTCAAAAGTTAAGAATTAACAAAAAAAAATGTATGGGGAAAAGTGCAAAAAGTAGGACAACCCCGGACACTTTCTAAAAAAGAAGTAGGACTGCCCCGGACGCCCTAAAAAAGAGGACGGTGTCCGGGGAAATGAGGACGGATGGCAACCCTACTAATCACTACTAATCACTGAATTTGCTAACATTTATCACGAGTGGGAAGGTGTCCCTCAATGTCCCCCGGCTCCCTCCCCTGGTGCTCCATCATAGACTTGGCGAAGGAGTATTAATAATGAATTGGGGACCTCAAATTAAAGCTACAATAATATCACCAATGAAGCTTAAAATAGAGTGGGAGAGAAGGATGACAGAAAAGAAGGATTTCAATTGGATTTTCCTGAATTACAACATAACTTTTCTGTATTTCAATTGACTTTTTATAAATTACAACTTAGCTTTTCTGAAATTCAATTGGGCTTTTTATAGTTTTAATAGCATTCTCTATACAACAATTCTCCTAAAAATTCAAAAATAAAACTTTTTAAAAGAAGCTAATTTTAAACAAAACTATTTTGTATGAATAATTTTATGTTTCACTGTATAATAAATGACAAAATAAAAAAATACATTTCTTTTTCAAACACAAAATTTTCAAGAATATTTATTTTTTTTTGTTTGAATAATACGTTATTTATTTGATATTTTTGTGAATAACCAAAATTATTCAAAAATTTTTGTTGAATAATAAGAAAAATTTATTTTTTTTTGTTTGAATAATCAATCAGAAAAAATTATTTAAATTTTTCGTTATTTAAATAATAGCAAATAAATATTATTCATTTTCAAAATATTTGAATAATCGCTTATTTGAATATTTTTTTAAAAATATTGTTATTTATTTGTTTCGTTATTTCAATCATAGCATACAGCACTGACATCGTAGCTCTAAGTCTTCATATAAATACCCCCCAAAATTTACACATTTTCATGAAAAAAGTATTTAACGAAGCCAAATTTTTACAAGGTTATGACACCGTTGAATAGGCATTAAAAAAACCTTTCTTCTCATATGTAAACATCATATAGTTTCTTAGAAAGAAATGGCTGAAAAATCCCAAAAACGATTTTTTCGCCATTTTTGACCCATGTTTTGAGCCCCTAAATCCCCGATATGGCCGATAAGCCGAGACACCCCAACCTTAGAATTGTCTCTTTGATATATATTTTAAGTTTCAGGCAAATCGGTTCATAAGGGTTGAGATACTTCCCTTGTAAGTTTAATTCTTTTAATGTTTACACATTGAGGCATTCCACACCAAATGTTCAGCAAAAAAAAGTTGTGTCGTGTCAATATGAAATCATTTTCAAAGTATTCGCTCTTAGGGTACTATTAAAGCCTACTTCAGACTATAATACTGAGTCGTAAGAAAATACGTATCTTAAATAATACGAAATTTTCTCCGCTTGTCAAAAAATTTTTTAGAAAGTCCTTTGTGTATTTAGACCATCACATTTTAAATATTATCAAAACAAATACAACCCTGGTCTTATAAAAAGCGTATACGTTATATCATTTTTAGAGAAATTTCTATTCTATTTCTGTCATTTTTCAATCCGTATTTCTCTTGGTTTTATACCGATTTGTGTTTATACTATACTATTTTATAGATTTTACAGAAAATTTTGACAGTTATTATTACAAATACTATAGTCTGAAGCCACGTTAAATAACAAAAATAAAATTTAAGTTTTTTCAAAAAGTGGGCCTTGTAGCCGTGGTCAAATATTTAAAATATCAAACTTTTTTGCCTGAGTATCTTTACTTCAATATTTATACAAATTAAATGAAACACAGTAAAGTCTTTAAGACAAAAAAAAAAAATAAAAATTGGAAAATTTTCAGAAGAAGTTGTGAATTTTTTAAACTTAAACCAGAGACCAAATATAACAGTTATATGTATATTTTTGTTTTAAAAAAAATCATTAAACGAATGTTGTCCAAACTAAGTATTTTATATATGAAAGGACTTCTAGAGATGTCCCGTGTTAAAATTTGCAATAACTTATTTTTTGATTTTTATCATAAAAGTTAAAATAAGAGTTATTAAAAACTTTTTGTTCAAACAATTTAAAATAACTTTTATTTTATATTTATTGGGGTAAATAACTGTTATAACAGTTATTTTTAAAAAAATCAATCAAAGTTTGTATCTTTAAATCAATGATTGAAGTATTAGCTATGAATAGAATTCTTTTGCATCTTTTTTAAGTTTTTTAAGGCTCAAAGAGTTTTTAATAACAGTTATAAAAAATAAAAGTTTTTTATTTCTGTTATTTTGAACAGATATTTATATAAATCATTTGAAACTGTAATTTTTAAATTTTTAGATAAAAAACATTTTTGAACAGTTTAATTTGATTTTTTTCAATAAATCTTATAACGGTTATGGTCTCTGATTTAAACTTAAACTTTATTTATCAAAAAACATGCCGCAATTTTTTTTTTAATTTAAAAAAAAAGTTAAAGTGCTTTTCTATCTGTTCTGAAATTTTCAGAGATGTGTTTTGCCTTGTTTTCGAGAAATCAAATGTTAAAGATTGCAATACGCTAATTATATACAATAATGGTGTATAAAACGTGTGCGTATGAGTGATATCAATACTTAAAAAATATTTTAAGAAGCGATGGGAGCGTGAGAAAAAAAAATATTCACGAACGATATTTTATTTTACTTACGCTCACGTGAACATCGTGACCGTGACTTAATTTTTTCTACTCACGAGTGCGTGAATGAGCGTGAGCAAAATAAAATATCGTGCGTGACTAATTTTTTCTTTCATGAGCGTGCGTAATCGTTATTAAAAACACATTTACGAGCCCATCTCTATTTTAATTATTGTTTAAGTGTTTTTATTACTCATACGCACACGTTATATATGTACAGCATTATTGTATAAAATTAGCGTAGTGCAATCTTTAACATTTCATCGAAAATAGAGATACGCGTGTGACACGAATTTTTGTTAATTCACGTGATTCACGCGTGATCGTGAGTGCAACTTATTTTTACTCACGTAATCGTGGGTGCTCGTGATTGTTTTGTGCTGTCTGAAATAGAAAACAAGTCAGAAAATTGTCATAATATTGCATTTTGAGGGTAATTAATACAAAGTTTTGATTTAAATAAATTTTTATGGTTATTTTTTTGGAAATTATATACTTTTTGTGCAAGAAATCAAAAAAGGAAAATAAAGATTTGTTTATTTTAATTTCGTAAGTCTTCGTGAGCGTGAGAAAAATTTTAGTTACTCACGTGAGCGTGCGTGACCGTGAGCGGAAACACAAATTTCGTGCGTGAGCAATATTTTTATTTAGTGAGCGTGAACGTGCGTGAGTCAAAATTCACTCACGCGTATATCTCTACTCGAAAAAAACACATTTCTGAAAATTTCAGAACAGATCGAAAAGCAGTTTTTTTTTTTATTTAAAAAAAAAAAAAAATTGCGGCATGTTTTTTGATAATTAAAGTTTAAGTTTAAATTTAAAAAATTCAGAACTTCTTCAGAAAATTTTCCATACTCATACGCACACGTTATATATGTACAGCATTATTGTATAAAATTAGCGTAGTGCAATCTTTAACATTTCATCGAAAATAGAGATACGCGTGTGACACGAATTTTTGTTAATTCACGTGATTCACGCGTGATCGTGAGTGCAACTTATTTTTACTCACGTAATCGTGGGTGCTCGTGATTGTTTTGTGCTGTCTGAAATAGAAAACAAGTCAGAAAATTGTCATAATATTGCATTTTGAGGGTAATTAATACAAAGTTTTGATTTAAATAAATTTTTATGGTTATTTTTTTGGAAATTATATACTTTTTGTGCAAGAAATCAAAAAAGGAAAATAAAGATTTGTTTATTTTAATTTCGTAAGTCTTCGTGAGCGTGAGAAAAATTTTAGTTACTCACGTGAGCGTGCGTGACCGTGAGCGGAAACACAAATTTCGTGCGTGAGCAATATTTTTATTTAGTGAGCGTGAACGTGCGTGAGTCAAAATTCACTCACGCGTATATCTCTACTCGAAAAAAACACATTTCTGAAAATTTCAGAACAGATCGAAAAGCAGTTTTTTTTTTTATTTAAAAAAAAAAAAAAATTGCGGCATGTTTTTTGATAATTAAAGTTTAAGTTTAAATTTAAAAAATTCAGAACTTCTTCAGAAAATTTTCCAATTTTTATTTTTTTAATCGATAGCCCATACAAAAATCTCTAATAAAATTTTGTCTTAAAGACTTTACTGTGTTTCATTTAATTTGTATAAATATTGAACACAGATAAAAATGAGTTGTTAGATCAAGCACGAAATACACCAGGTTGAGCATTATTTTTATTCAAAGTCAGCTAGTGAAGAAAAATGTTAAATCAAGCACGAAAGTTTTAGGTCAGTCATTGACTGATCCTTGATTAAACCAATGCTTGATTTGAGTAATTTGTTAATTGTTATTTTTCTGTTATTTTTTATTAAACCAATGCTTGATTTGAGTGAGCGGTTAATCAATAATTTTTCGTTATTTTTGATTAATCCAATGCTTGATCTGAGTGAATGGTTAATCAATATTTTACAGTTGTAGTGTTTTTTGTCAGTCTTTTGTTTAAATTGTTTTTTTTTTTTTGTGCTTTATATTATTTTTTTTGGGTGCGTGCAAGTACTTTTCCATTTGGCGACTAACGAAAACTAAAACAAAACGCAACAGCGTTTATCGCATTGTTACTCAAAGCCTACTATGATGAGTTTTTTTGTTTTTGTGAATTTTTCAGATTTGAGCAAATGGATAATTGATTCAAGTAAAATTTAATTGAATGTCAAATTTTAAGCTGAGCAAATATTTAATTGTTTTTACCATCGCATATTTTTTTCTGTGAAGTAAAGAAACTCAGGCAAAAAAGTTTGATATTTTAAATATTTGACCACGCCTACAAGGCCCACTTTTTGAAGAACTTAAATTTTATTTTTGTTATTTAATAGTACCCTAAGCGTGAATGCTTTGCAAATGATTTCATATTGACACGACAAAACTTTTTTTTGCTGAACATTTGGTGTGAAATGCCTTATATATGTATACTTGAAATAAATGGAATAAAAACTTAATATTGTACGACTTAAAAAAAAATATTTAAATTTGTTGGTTTTGAGTCTCTTGCAAAATGTATATGTAGGTCATTTTCGGCAAACGGTTTAGAGGGGTTAACAGTGTTCTATTAAGCTGAAATTTTTTCTAAGTATAAATGATCGAATTCAAAAAATTGACTGAAATAAAAATGAAGATTAAGTGATTTTTGTAATTGTGGCAATTTAAAAAAAAATCGTGGATTTTCAACGGCTCGGAGGCAGCGGAAGATCATCACCGATCTGCATAAAATTTTATTCACATTGTTTTTAGAACTATTCTAGCACATCTCCCAGTTAACCGTAACAAAATTCGCCCAAAAGCTAAATTTAATTCACCCTATTCTGCATCCTTAAGAGCAATGTTTAAGCTTAATCATCGACTTATTTTTAAGTCGCTATAACATCGGGTTCATCCGCTATGAGTTGTCAAAAATGCCCAAAATGACGATTTTGTTTAACTTTGAACTTTCTCAAACACCTGATGATATTGAAAAGTTTGGAGACAAAATTTGTGATCACTAGAACAATTGCAATGAGTTATGTAAGGTCGCGTGCCAGTCGCATCCAGTTTTTTTTTTTTTATTTTTCAATGTTCAGTATTGTAATTTTTATTAAGGAAAAATGTTGCAAAATCTAAGAACTTTTCTGTAGGAAAACTGTTTTGAAAACTTTTGTATATGTATTAGGGTGGCACGAATAATTAAATTTTTTGAACTTCGTCGATCGCCGGGCAAATTATAGTTTGGTCTAAAAAGTCTTTGTTAAAATTTTTAGCCAAATCTGACAAAATTAACCCGTGCTCCAAAATTTTCCATACAAACTAAAGATTTTTTTTTGATTTTATATATTTTTTTTTTAATTATTATCTAAATTGATTAGGTTATTAACGACTAAAAATTTAATTTTGGTGGGATTAAACCATCCGCTTCAAAATTGACTTCGAAACAAAAAATTTAGAACCGTTTGGGCTCTGGTTTAAAAATGTTTAAACATTTTTTTTTTTTTTTTTAGTTTTGTCTTGAAAGGATTTTAGCTATAATGCTTCTTTTAATAATAAATATTTACAAAAAAATATTTTTCTTTTTTGTGACATTTTTATCGTGTACAGAATGTATCACAAAACAGCAAAATTTTTTCGCTTTTTTCACATTTTACATATTACCACAAAAAAGACTTTTGTCGAATTTCGTCGATTTCCGGCTGATTATTTTGTTTTTATACCCTCCACTCTAGTGATAGAGGGTATATATAAGTTTGTCATTCCGTATGTAACACATTGAAATATTGGTTTAGGACCCCATAAAGTATATATATTAATGATCCTTGATCGATTCTAAGTCGATCTAGCGATGTCCGTCTGTCTGTCTGTCTGTCTGTCTGTCTGTCCGTCCGTCTGTCTGTCTGTTGAAATCACGTTTTTGGCTATAATCCAGAACCGATTTAAACGCCTGGGGTACCAAAAGTTGCGTAATTCTCCTAGGCAGAATCTAATGTTTTTTTTTTAAAATCGGTTAAGTATTTTAAAAGTTATGAGTGAAAATGTAAATTTTGATGAGTGAAAATGTGAATTTTACACAAAATAAATGCTATAACTTGACACCTGTTGAATGAATGTAAACGAAACTTTGAATTTAATGTAATTTTATCATTCCTAACACTCACAAAAAATTTGGGCCGAATCGCACAATGGGGCGTGACACCAGCCATTTAACCCAAAATTTTAAAATGATTTATCTTGGCTCATGGTTGACATATTCAAATAAAATTTTAAATAGGTTCTTATTTTATTGTTCTCAACGTTCTTCTGGTTATTTTGGTACCAATTATGGCAAAATCGGTTCAGGGGTTAAGAAGCTATGAGCAATTGAGATGAGTTTCAATATAAACCTCTATGATATGGCGTGGCAGCGCGTTTTTGTAGTTGTTGATGGTTGTTTGGCTTGTTGTTATTTGTATCAAAAGAAGTTAAAAATACGTAGTATGTGTCATACACGTGCCACGTGGTTGCTTTTATATAATTTTTATATAATTTTCATACATACATATTTATAAAATATTTTTTTTTGTTTTTTAAATATTTGCATTGCACTATAGTTCCGATTATCACTTTTCTTGGCCAAAATTACAAAAATGTAAAAAATTTTGGTTTTAAATAGGTTTTGTGGTAAAAATTGTTATAATTTTTTTGTTTTCCATGTATAATATTATAAAAAAATTTTTGTATTTAAACTCAAAAAATTAATTGAAAAAATTTAAAAAAATACTTTTTTTTTATTTTTAGCTAAATTTGTTTTTGAACAATAAATGAGTTTGTACAAAAATAAAATATGTTTTCTGTTGTTTGTAAGTGTTTACGACTTTCTATAAAATCCATTTTGAGAAAATTGAATTTTGGCCAACAAAGGTCGTCCGCGAAACCATAGTGCATTGGTTTACATTGTGGAGGGTATTTAAAGATTCGGCACAGCCGAATATAGCTTTCTTACTTGTTTATTTTTAGTTTTGGTCTAAAAACTATATATTTTAGTTTTAAGCCAAATTGGACCATTTTTAGTCGTGCCGCTCGTTTGCCCCAAAAATTTTTTTTTAGTTTGTGCAACCCCCTAGGGACACGGGGGGTTAAAAACGAAAAAAAAAAAATCATTCGGCGCCAGCCAGCATCAAACTCGCCACCTTCCGAATTGAAAGTACACTTCTTAACCACTACGCTACGGAAACTTATACTTTTATCTGACGTTTTAGTTATTTAACATGTCGCTTCTTTACTTGTATAGTGTCATAACTCAAAAAATGCGTTTTTTGAGTTAATGATGCAGAATTATACGTTATATCATGCTTTATATTGTGTCAAAAATTCGTATTAATATCTTTTGAACTCATCGTTTGAGAAGAGTACACGCCTTTATTACATTTTCTATGTACCGGCCTTTTTCAATTAAAAACCAGTTTCAATAGTAAACTTTAAACGTGTTTTCTGCAAAATGAAATATTTTGAGTTATGACACTATACAAGTAAAGGAGCGATGTGTGTATGTATGTTGGTTAACAATTTTATTTACACATTTGTGTGTAAAATATTTGAATTAACGAATTATATTTATTATTTGCTGTGTTTAATTGGTTTAAAAGTATTTTACGCATTTTGTGCTTATATTAACACAAAATGCGTGCTATTCAACAAAAATTTACCCCAATTTATAATAGTAAGTTTACATACGTTTTTTAGAGTGTTGATAGAAATTTTAAGCGTTTTATTTTCTATGTTCAAATTTCTTAAGTGCTCAATTTTGTGATTGGTGGTGCTTTAAAGTAATACATTTATAGTAAATTTAAACAAAATACTTATATGAACTTACCGCATCAGTATCTCCCATTTACTTCAAATATGTAGTATGTAACTGAAAACCCTCTATGGTAAACTTAAAAATTTTACTCAAAATAAAGGGTTTTACCCAACTTTTTCTATAATATTGTCTTTTTTAATTTAAATAAAATCAAATTAACTTTTTAATTAGGTTTGTATGAAAATAATATATGTATGCAGACAAATCGATAAATTTTGGAAAAAGAAACGAAATTTAAGTTTTAGTTTTTACAAAAATTTAAAAAGTTAAACTTTTTGCCCATTAAAATAACACGCAATTTAAAAAAAAACAAACAGCAGACACTTGAAAAACACTACGAAATTTAAACTTTTGTTTTATTTTATAAAATGACACGTTTGTTGGCAAAGTAACCGTTAAATGGATTAAAAAACGTTTAACTTTGTTGAGCTCTAGACCACGTGTGAAATGCTCAGCACGAGACAGTTGGTAGTCAAAGTAAACCAAACAGCGCAACATAACAAGAAGTCACTAACTTTTGTGTTATTATGGTAAAAAAAATAGCAAAAACAAATAAAAAGAGGAGTTTTTTTATTTCACAAGCAGAGTCTTGAAGGAATGTATTTTTAAGGACGGATTTTAAGTAATTTTTTTTTTTGTATTGCGAGTTAAATTTTTTAATAATTTAAATTAGAGATAGGCGCGTGAGTGATTTTTTACTCACACTCACTCACGCTCACGACAGGAATTTTTGAATCACGCACACTCACTCACGAGCATAATTTTTTTACTCACACTTACTCACAATCACGTGAGTAAATTATATACAACTCACACTCACGTGCAATCACACAAGATTCACTCACACTCACGTTGACTCACACTCACGAAACTTTTATTTATACAATAAAAAATTCAAAAACTAAAATTTCTAAAATTTTAAGCAAAATTTAAAGTTCTGCGAAATTTTAAAAATTTTTTTTTTTGCTTTTTTCGTACGAAATCCTAAGTTTAGCCGAATTTTAATGTTATTTTGTTGATTTTTTTGGTACGAAAGGAAATATGTAAAGAAAATAAATCACGCAAACTCACGCAATAAAATCGACTCACGCACACTCACTCACGCAAAAATCTTTCTCACGCACACTCACTCACGCAATTTTTTTCCGCACTCACACTCACTCACAATCACGGGAGTCAAATCGAATTCAGTCACACTCACGTGTGATAACGCGTGAATCACGTGAATCGCACTCTAATCTGCTCATCTCTAATTTAAATCCTCAAAAATCTCAGAAAAATCTTGCCAAAATTAATTTATTTCATGATTTTACCTTCTTATGCACGCAGAGATGATATATGATTGTCGCAACCATAATTTAAGAGCGCCATATTGTGATTAAAAATTTTATCATAAGTTGCTTGTTACAAATATACAATTTTTGCAGCAATCATGTTATGATAAGTAAAGGACCAAAATATGATTGCAGCAAAAATTGTATGATTGCTGTAAACATATTATGTTACAATTTTCAATCATAATATATCGCTCTTAAATTATGGTTGCCACAATCATATCTCTTTTCAGATTTTTCATTTCAATATGAATTTATTCTTGTAAGTCTCTATTCTACTGTGTTTGGGTTTCCTTTATTTTTATCACATATTTAGGACTACGTAATCTGACAAGGAATACAACAACGATAAAAAATCTACCAAAAACAAAAACTTTAACTAAAAGTGAAAGTTGGTAAGCATGTGGTGTCGCATGTTAAAACCCTAAAAAAAACCTTAACTTCTATTACCATTTTTTTTTTTTCAAATTGAATATTTATACAACGTACTAAATACTAAATTCGTTCATCGTTCTACCAAACAAAACAATTATCATGTTAAACAATTTGAATTGAAATAAACATTTGGCAAATTTTCAATAAATTTAGCACAAAACCACATTTGAGATTGTAACGTTAAAAAAATAAGAGACTATAAACATTTTAGTATTCTTTTTTATGTCAAAAACTTACAATTGCAATTGTCTTTTTTATAGTCATATGCATACACTGAAATAATTAGTTATGAATTATTTTCAATAAGTAAAAGGATATTCAAGCTCGAGGACTTAGTTTTTTAATAAATTTCATTTATTTATTTTATTAATCAATATTTCAATGGTCTAAGACCAATATTTAAAGAGTGGTGTAAGGTATACTTGACCGACTATATTAATAACCCTCCCACAAAGCACAATGCCAAAAATGAATTTGAGTAGAAAAACACCTTTGAAGTTAATAAACAAAATATTCTTCCCCGGTTAGTCTGAACCAGTTGTAACCTAAAAGTGCGACTATCGTAAATATTTTTTTTAACATGTATTTTGGATGTTGAAGAAAAATTTTGCAACAAAATTCAAAATCAAGAACTTTTTTTGCAAAAAACGCGTTTTAATTTAAAAAAAAACTTCGCTTTTAAAAACTCAAATCTAAAGACTTAATAGATTTTGATCTTCTGATTTTAAAGCTGCTTTCAAAAATTTTCTAGGTTTCACAGTTTTTAAGATATTCGCGTTTAAAGATTGTCATTTTCTGTAGTTCTACAGTAAAGTATTCGAAAGTAGTCATACAAACTTTTCTAGCTCGATCCATTTTCGAGATATTCGCGTTCTGTGACTTTTTCTTTAATAAACATGAGAAAAATCATATTGAAAATTTTGTAAGCTCAAAAAATGGAAAAGTTTCTCTAACAAAGATACAAAAAATGTTAAACCTGTTTTATGATCTTACAAAGGAAGTATCTCAACCCATTTGAACCGATTTGCTTGAAACTAAAAATTTATATAAAAGAGACGATTTTAAGTTCAAACAAACCTTTATAGTTTTCCCGAATTTTCCATTATTCCGGGATACTTTTTTCATTTATATTTCCTTAAAAACCTAATTAGAACTATAATTATGATAAAAATAATCATTCCGGTCATTAGTGGTCGATATATTTAGACAAAAGTGGGCGTTAAACTTTGTGTGGTAAGTTAAACTTGTACATATGTTAACAATATTCAAGGATTTAAAAGCATTTGTACCAAGTTTAAGCGGAATTTGTTAAGGAAAAAAAATTTAATAGATCGAATTAGAGTAAAAATTAATTTTAGATATATCGAAAAAAGTGTGTGAGAACAATTTTTCTTTCCGAACAATTATATGGACTATTACTAACATTTAAAACAAAAAAATTAGCCAAATCGGTCCAGGCATTCTCAAGTGTTGCAAATTTTAAGGATATTATAATATAATAATTATTTCCGTTAAATCCTTACTTGGATTATAATGATCATTAAAGAAATAATTTACCAAATCAGGCCAGTCGTTCTCCGATTTAAGGTGTATTGAAAAAAGTGGTAGTGGACAATTTTTCTTTTCCTAAAAACCTTAGTTGTGCTATCACGAACGTCAACAAATACTACTAATAGGCAAATCGGCCCTGTTCTTCTATTTTAGATATGTATATCGAAATTATGATTTCCGTTTAAACCTAAGTTGGACTATGACGAACATTTAAAAAAAAAAGTTTAGACAATTCAATCCAGCTGCTCTCCGATTTTAGATATGTAGAAAAAAGGAGGCGTAAAAGTGGGCGTGAGTAATTTGTTTTTTTAAAAGAAATCTAAGACAAACATTTAAAAAACAAAAAAGAGACGAACATTTAAAAAAAAATATCCAAATCGGTCAGTTCTCAAGTGATGCGATTACCAACGAACTACATTTGATATTTATTTATATTTTATTATTTTATATTTTATTTTTCAATTGAGCAAATTTATACAAATCGAAAAGAGAGTAGGTGGGCAACTTTTCTTAACGTAAAAATCTTATTTGAATTTAACCAACTTGGACGAACCATTAAAAATGGAAAATTGTTCTTTCCAAAAAAACCTTAGTTTGACTATGACGAACATTAAAAACAAAATAAGACAAATTAATCCAGACATTTCATGATTATAAATAAATATATCGGGAAAAGTGAGCGTGAAAGTATGCGTGGACAATTTTTCTTTCCTTAAAAATCTTTTGCAGACTACTTATAACCAAATTGGTCTAGCCGTTATAGTTCCATCGAGACATATAAAAAAGTGGGCGTGGGAAATTTTACCTTCTGTAAAACCTTAGTTGAATTATGACGAACATTTTCAACAAAAATTAGCCAAAATGGGCGTGGTCAATTTCTTTTTTCGTAAAAACCAAAGTTGAAATATAATGAAAATGTCTTTAAAAAAATTCAGTCAAATCGGTCCAGCCATTCTCAGATTTTAGATAAATTGAAAAAGTGGGCGTAAAAGTGGGCTTGGTGGATTTTTCTTTCAATAGAAACATAAATTGGATTACTACGAATATTTTAATAAAAATTACCCAAATCGGCAACCGTTTTCCGATTTTAGATAAATCGGAAAAAAGTGGGCGCAAAAGTAGGCGTGGTCAATTTTTCTTTACGTAAAAACCTAAGTTGGACTATGACGAACATTTAAAAAAAAAAAAATTGTCCAAATTGGTCCAGCCTTCTTAACTGTTTCGGATACTAACAAACGACAATTGATTTTTATTTATATAGATGTATATAGTTTCTTAGAGAGAAATGTCTGAAAATTCAAAAAAACGTTTTTTTAACCATGTTTTGAACCCTTAAGTCCCCGATATCGCCTATATGCCGAGACACCGCAACCTTAGAATTGTCTTTTTATACCCTCCACTTAGTGATAGAGGGTATATATAAGTTTTGTCCTTCCGTTTGTAGCCCATCGAAATATCGGTCTGGGACCCCATAAAGTTTATATATTCATGATCCCCGATCGATTTTAAGACATCCTAGCGATGTCCGTCTGTATGTCTGTGGAAATGGTGATCACGCCCAAAATACTACACCGATATGACTGAAACTTATCATATTTATTGGAAGTTCTCCCGAAATTATGAACGAAAATGTAAAAAATTTAGTACATTCAACATAACCTAAAAATACAAAATGCTTTAATTCGGCTGCTGGTTGACATATGTGAACATAATTGAACACCAAATGCTATTTAAACAAGTATAAACATATTTTTTTGACAAAAAAATAAAAAAATCGCGGATATTTTTTTTACCAAATCTTTTTTTTTTCGCGGAAATTTATTTTTTTTTTTTCAAAAGTAATTTTTTTTTAAAAAAAGTTTTTTGGAATAATCTATTTGAAATTGCGGAGGGTATCACTGCATTCGGCAAGGCCGAATTTAATTTTTTACTTGTTTTTTTATACAGTCAAACCCGGTTATAACAACTCCGAAGTAAAAATAGTTCGTTATAAGCGGGGTATATTGTACCTAAGACAAATAATTATATGTGCACTGTATTATATTGAGTTCTAGGAAAGAAAACAAAATATTTTTCAAGTTTGGTTAATATTTTTTTATGTTTTTAGGTAAGCTTTAAAATGATAAAAACATTAATTTTAAACTTTATTTTTTAATACAGAAAATAAGGAATGAAAATATACTTCATAGAAAATAATTATATGTGCATAAAGGATAATTCATATATTTTCTTTTTGATATAAAATATAATTAGGTTATATGAATATTTAATGAATATTTATACTTGTTTTAGACTACGAGGCATTAAACCAATCAAGTTTTTTAATGTGCCAATACCATTTTTCCCTCGTTTCGTCAATATCGCAAATTTAAGTCCTTAGCGCGTAGTGTACCGCTTTGACCTTGAAACGACCTTGGCAGAAAGGGTCCTAAGGAGGAATTTAGTTAGGTTTATGTCAGGACTAATGCCTGGTCATTTCAATACTGGTATGCTGGGCGCATTAAACAAGTTTTTTGTCAAACCAGTTACATGGATTGGATCGTTGTCTTGGTGGAATGTCCAATTATCTCCACACGGTTCGGTAGAAAAGTATATTTAATGTTCCCAAACAAGTAAAATTATATTGTTACATTATTTTTAGTATGGGCAAATCATATTCGGAACCGTCCTCTTCACCCAAATGCACCCCATACCATAACGGATTCGCAACCGTTATTTTGCAAATAGCACGTTTGGCGAGGCTGTCTTAAATCTCTCCAATATTGGTGTTGACGATCATTGCCATCCAAATTAAACTTTTTTTTATCACTAAATAAGACGAAAAAAAGTTAAATTAAGAGGGCGCTGATGGTCACCACTCTCTTGTAAAGATTTAACACATTTTCGCCAAACGTGCAATTTTCGAAAGCACAGTTTCGAATCCGTCATGGTATAAGATGCATTTGGATCATGAAGAAGGGTTTGAATATGATTTGTTTCAAATAAAAATGATGCAAAAATATATTTTTACTTGTTGGGGACTATTTAATAGACTTTGCTACCGAACTGTATAGAGATAATTGGACATTCTCACAAGATAACGCTCAAATCCATGTCACTTGTTTGACAAAAAACTTCCTATATGCGCACAACATACCAGTATTGAAGAGGTCAGCCATTAGTCCCGACCTTCACCATATTAAATTCCTCTTTAGGACCTTTTGTGCCAAGGTCATTTCAAAGTCAAAGCCGTACAAGACCATTAAAGGACTTTAACTTTAAATACTGAAAACGGGGAACAAGGGGTATTGGTACATTAAAAACCTTGGCGGGTTTTATGCCTCCTAGGCTTAAAAAAGTTTAAATACACAAGGCGAACACAAATTTTCACAAAATACTTAATTACATTGCAAATCAAAAAGAATATATAGGAATTTTCTTCTATGCACAATGTGCATTGCACATATAATTATTTTCTATAGAAAATTTATGAAGTATTTTCTTTTTCGTTATTTTCAGTTTTAAAAAATAAGGTATAAAATTAAAATGTTTATGATTTTAATGCTTATATATAAACATTAGAGTGTCCCTTATTTTGGAAATGTTGGAAATGTTGAGACGGTACCCCCTCATTTTTTTCCTTTTGACTAAAAAATAACTCAGGAAAAATTTTACGCCCCTACGACCACGCCTTCCCTACGCGACGGGGCCGTAAAGAGCGGGGCCTTAAAAATCATTTTTCCATACAAAGCAAAAAATTTTTTTTTTGATTTTTAATTTTTTTGTTATTAATTATAATATTACTTGATTAGCTTATACACGGCAAAAAATTTGATTTTGGTGGGATGAGGCTTTCAGTTCTAAAAAATTTTTCGAAAAAAAAAATTTAGAGCTTTTGGGGTCCTACAGTAAAAAATTTTTTAAAAAATATTTTTTTTTAGTTTTGACAAGCAACCGTTTTAGTTGAATTGTTGCTTTTAATGATATATTTTCATAAAAAAATATTATTCCTATCTGTGACATCTTTATCGTGATCTAAAAAAGGGTAAAAAATGCATTTTTGATGTTTTTCGATACACGATCAAGATGTCACAGATATGAATAATATTTTTTTATGAATATATACCATTAAAAGCAACATTACAACTAAAACCGTTGCTTGTCAAAACTAAAAAAAAAAAAATTTTTTAAAAATTTTTACTGTAGGACCCCAAAAGCTCTAAATTTTTTTTTTCGAAAAATTTTTTTGAACTGAAAGCCTCATCCCACCAAAATCAAATTTTTTGTCATGAATAAGCTAACCAAGAAATATTATAATTAATAACAAAAAAATTAAAAATCAAAAAAAAAATTTTTGGTTTGTATGGAAAAATTATTTTTAAGGCCCCGTTCTTTAAGGCCCCGTCGCGTAGGGAAGGCGTGGTCGTAGGGGCGTAAAACTTTTCCTGGGTTATTTTTTAGTCAAAAGGAAAAAAATGAGGGGGTACCGTCTCAACATTTCCAACATTTCCAAAATAAGGGACACTCTAATAAACATAATAAAATATTAACCAAACATAAAAAATAATTTCTTTTCTTTACTATAACTCAATATAAAAAAATGCACAAATAATTGTCTTAGGTATATCAACCTAGCTTTATTTTCAAAAAAAAAAAAAAAAAACATTTTATTTGAGGTTTTTTCGAAAGTAAACTACCCGAGTAAAAATAATTTAATATGATCTTATATACTTTTATATAGTCATATTATTTCATATATGATCATGTGTGACACTATGTATTGCAAGATAAGTTTATATAATAAATTTTGATGTGGGATTTTTTTAAGATATCGCCATACATAACTATATGTTGTAACATCTGGCCCCATGCATCATTTTAAATATCTAAGTGTTTTATATAAAATTTTATATGCCTCCATTATTTTTAAATTTTTTTAAGTTTTTTCCAAGAATATATTTTCATCGCAAATATTTTCAAAGTGTTTTATATAAAATTTCATATGACTTCATATTTTTTATTTTTCTAAGATTTTTCCTCCAAGCACCACTTTTTATCACGAATATTTTCTAAGTGTTTTATAGCACCACTTTTTTATCACGAATATTTTCTAAGTGTTTTATATAAAATTTTATATGACTCCATCTTTTAAATTTTTTCTAAGTTTTTTTCAAGGAACATTTTTTTTATCGCAAATATTTTCTAAGTGTTTTATATAAAATTTTATATGACTCCATTTTTTTAAAATTTTCTAAGTTTTTCCAAGGACAATTTTTTTTGAAAATATTTTCTAAGTGTTTTATATAAAATTTAACATGACTTCATTTTTTGAAATTTTTCTAAGTTTTTTTCAAGAACAACTTATTTTTATTATTTTAGTTTTTCAACTTTTTATTAAAAACTTAAAAAAACATCCGATTTATAAAATTGTATAAATTTTAATATAATTGGATATAATTTTATATCATTGGATTAGACCAAAACTCGTATCAAAGTCGATATAAAGTTATATAAACTGATATTATTAGATATTATTCGATCAAATCTTATGAAACCATTTTTCGTATAAGATTATATCAAAATAGACACGAACCCATATTAAATTATATATTGTGTCATATCAATTTTTTTACTCGGGTACTTATTAAGAAAAAAAAACATTAACTGTGCGATTCGCTATCTCGGTCGATGTGACAAAAACAAAAAACTCAAATTTGTTTTTGTTTTACGTATAAAATTTCTAGTCACTCACTTCGTACGACATACTGAATCAGGGCATAAATATAAATACATTTAGAGCCGATTCACAGAAAATAGTTATAACTCAATCATAACTCAATTTTTTCTACGTGGTTGTTGTACAGAATCTTAAACAAATTCAAATTTTATTTGAAAATTAAAAAAAAAAAAAAATAAAGACCTGCTACTCAGACAGTCTCTAAATTAAACAATAATTTTGAGACTTTTTATCATTGTGTTTATAATATGAAGTTTAAAAAAATAATAAAATTGGTCGTAACCAGTCATAACTGTGGTCTGTTAATCAAAATTATAATATTAACCAAAAATTTCTAACCTTTTGTGAGTTTGGTGAACATAATTGCCGCAAATTTCGAAATATTTATTTATTTAGTTCGTTATAAAAAGGTAAAAATACATGAAATTGTGTTTGTGGGCCCATAATAATTAGTTCGTTTTAACCGAGGATTCGCTTTAACCGAGTTTGATTTATAAAAAGTATTTTGTGTGAAAGTTGTTGCCAAAATGTCCGGACATTAGAATTAGTTCATTATAACCTAGTTCGTTATAACCGAGTTTGACTGTATATTTCAAGTTTCACGAAAATCGGTTCATAAGGGTTGAGACACTTCCCTTGTTAAACAAAAATATTGCTACCACCTATATGCCATTTTTTTGGACCACTAAGCGTATACTTAATATTATAATTAATATTAAATTTACCCAAGCGTATACGTAATATTAATTTGCAAATATTCGAATACGCTAAGGTATGCCAAACGTTTTGTGTTATTTTAGTTTTCTGTTTTTTTTTTTTAAGTGAGCTTAAGTTATTTTAAACTAAATTTTTTAACTAATAAATAAAATTTATTTAACCTAGTTTGTTGTTGTATGCATTTAATTATACTATTTTTAGTGCTTCCAATGCTGAAACTTTTACTTTATTACAATTATGACCACAGGTATTCAATGAATGTTCATAACCCTTCAATGTTTCTTTTGAGACAGAAAATTATTATTTGCATTTGGTAATAATTTTTGTTGATAACGATCTAAAACAAACATTAATGTCAAGTCATTATTATTTTGAATTTCAATTAAGTTTTGTAAGTAAAAGGGAAATGCTATTTTACAGGTACTTGCATTTAGCTTACGAAAACATATTTGTAATGACAGTTTTATTTTTTTGCAAGTTTTTTTTTTTTTTAATAATACCTCTTTATGGAATATACTGTGTTTTATGTAAAATTTTACAAACAGTGTTTATTGTCAAACACAGAGCTTTTAGTTATTCCAAATTTGTTATAAACAAAATTGTCTTTTTGTTATTTAACTGTCTGTTATTCAACAAAGATTTATATCAATTCTAAGAAATTGTTTTTATGAAAACTAACATTTCATAACAATTTTTATAAGTATTGCAAAAATTTATTAAAAATTGTCATTTTTTTTGTATTGTATTTTTTTTAAATAGACGCTTTCGATTTTTTGCTATAGAAAAAAATGTGTCAAAATCTGAGAATTTTTCTATAGAAAAAATGTCTTAGAATTTTTCTATAGAAAAAAATGTCTCAGAATCTGAGAATTTTTCTATAGAAACTATGTCTCAGAATCTGAGAATTTTTCTTTAGAAAAAATGTCTCAGAATCTGACAATTTTTCTGTAGAACAAATGTCTCAGAATCTGAGAATTTTTCTATAGCAAAAATGTCTCAGAATCTGAGAATTTTTCTAAAGAAAAAATGTCTCAGAATCTAAGAATGTATTTATAGAACAAATCGCTCATTTACTTGTATAGTGTCATAACTCAAAAGGTTTCATTTTGCAGAAAACGCGTTTAAAGTTTACAATTGATCATTGAAAATGGCCGGTATATAAAAAATGTAATAATTACGTATTTTCTTCTCAAATGATGAGTTTCAAAGATAAAAATACGAATTTTTGACACAATATAAAGCATGATATAACGAAAAATGCTGCATTATTAACTAAAAAATCTAATTTTTTGAGTTATGACACTATACAAGTAAATGAGCGAAATGTTTCTATAGAAAAAATGTCTTAGAATCTGAAAATTTTTCTATACAAAAAATGTTTTAGAATCTGAGAATTTTTCAATAGAAAAACTTTCTCAGAATCTGAAAATTTTTCTATAAAAAAAATGTTTCAGAATCTGAGAGTTTTTCTTCACAAAAAATTTCTCTGAATCTAAGATTATTTCTATTTAAAAAAATGTTTCAGAATTTTTCTATTTAAAAAATGTCTCAGAATCTGAGAATTTTTCTATAAAAAAATGTCTCTGAATCTAAGAGTTTTTCTATAGAAAAAATATCTTAGAATATGAGAATTTTTATATAGAAAAACTGTCACAGAATCTAAGAACTTTTTTTAGAAAAAAAGGTTCATAATCCAAGAATTTTTCTGTTGAAAAAAGGTCTCAGAATCTAAGAATTTTTCTATAGAAAAAATGTCTCAGAAGCTGAGAATTTTTCTATAGAAAAAAATTCTTAGAATCTAATAATTTTTCTTTAGAAAATATGTCTTAAGAATTTGGGAAATTTTTATAGAAAAATTTCTCAGAATCGGGAAATTTTTCTAAGAAATTGTTTTTATAAAAACTAACATTTTATTACAATTTTTGTATAGCAAAAATTTATTAAAAATTTTCAGAAAATTCCCAAAATCTGACAAATTTTTCTGTAGAAAACATTTCTTAGAATCTTAGGATTTTTTCTATAAAAAAAAAAAGGTCTCAGAATCTAAGAAAATTTTATAGAAAAATTTTTTCTATAGAAAAAATGTCTTAGAATCTAAGAATATTTCTATACAAAAAATGTCTTAGAATCTGATTTTTCTATCGGAAAACTGTTTCAGAATCTGAGAACTTACCTTTAGAAAAAATGTCTCAAATTCTGAGAATTTTTCTAAAAAAAATATCTTAGAATCTGG
Source organism: Pegoplata infirma (assembly GCA_963921195.1). NCBI lineage: Eukaryota > Metazoa > Arthropoda > Insecta > Diptera > Anthomyiidae > Pegoplata > Pegoplata infirma. Next base: position 229,697,253 of record OY992536.1, on the reverse strand, counting down.
GAATTTTACTATAAAAAAATTTTCTCGGAACCTGAGAGTTTTTCTGAGAATTTTTCTATAGAAAAAATGTCTCAGAATCTAAGAATTTTTTTATAGAAAAAATGTCTTACACTCAAAAAAATACGTTAGTAGATTTACTAATTTTTTTTTGCTAACGCTAGTTAGCTAACTTTTAGCAAATTTTTAGTTTTAGTATGTTAGCAAAAAATTCTTGTAAACTTCATTTAGCACATTAGCAATTTTAAACAAACTTTGAACTAATTTCTTTTGCTAAATTTGAAATTGAGTTGACTACATTTTTACAAGATATTTTGCTAATATTAGCAAAATAAATGTAAATTTTTTTTTATTTTCAGAAAACTTAAAATGGCGCTATCTCGGAAACTAAGCCAGATAGAGCAAAATGGAGGCCATTTTTGGTTCTTAGCTCTCATTTTTGTAGCTCTCAACACGTAGAACAAGACCGCAAAATAGACAAAGCTCTCCGAGTAATATTTTTGAAGTTATCGAGTTTTTTAATTCTCAAAACCCCAGTGGTCCCCTATAATCACGTATCTCAAAAACTAAGCAAGGTAGAGCGAAACGGACACAAATTTTGGATCAAAAACTATGACGATTTTTAAGGAACCCAAGTAGGTCTAGGCCCATCGGGGTCTGGACCTATTGGGTCCGAACCCAATGGGGTCCTCAAATGTGTATGAACTAAGTTCAAAAAAAAAAAAAATTCAGTTAACTAATTATTGGCAAAACATTTTTGCTAACTTTAGCAAAAAAATTGTGGGTTCAAAATCAGCAAATTTTCTTGTAGGTTTACAAGCTTTTTTTGCTAACATTACAGTTTTTTTTTAGTGTATAAGCAGGTTTGTAAGGGAGTGATTTTTGTTGTCTGCTTACAAACCTGCTTACGTATGGTATGATATTTGTTCGCAATGTCCCACTTTAGAGCATTTCTTTCGAGCGCTTATATTGGCGCAATGAATATGAATTGAAATCATGCCTTTTCTTAAATATTTTTAGTATTTTTTTAAGTCACTGCCATACTTTACTGCAACCGGTATGCAGATTAGTATGCCAACAAAATCTCTCCCTTACACTACTGCATACGGTATGCAGCTGTGTAAGCGAATATCATAAAAAAACAACAACATCAAAAATCATTCGCTTACACAAGTGCATTCTTGTATGCACTGCTTCTAAAATCTCGATTATTTTTTGCTGGGAAACTTCACATATTTATTGCAAGTTCTCCCGAGAAGTTCGATATTGCATTTGAGCGATATCGGTTCAGCGGTTCAAAATTTATGAACGAAAATGTAAGGACACTTCAAAAATTTTAGTACATTCAACATAACCTAAAAATACAAAATGATTGAATTCAGCTGCTGGTTGACATATGTGAACATAATTGAACACCAAATGGTATTTATATTGTTTTTACGAACATATTTTCCGACAAAAAAATAAAAAAATCGCGGATTTTTTTACCAAAATTTTTTTTCGCGGAAATTTTTTTCAAAAATTTTATTTTTTTTTTTCAAAAGTAATTTCCTTTTACATAAAGTTTTTTGCAATAATCTCTGTGAAATTGTGAAAGGTATCACTACATTCGGCAAAGCTGAGTTTAACTTTTTTACTTGTTTTATATCCACTCCCACAAAAGAAAGTGGACCGAAAAACGGTATTGTCTCATACCCTGCACAGTAGGGTGGAGCAATTTTTGGAGCAAAAAAAAACAGAAACAAATATTTTTTTTTTTCAGACCAAAAAAAATTATTCTAAAGGCATTTTTCCAGTAATGCTCAAGTATAAACTACTATTTAAAAAAAAAAAAAAAATCAAACAAAATTTTGTTTTTCACTTTGTTCGGAACTTTCCGATTTTCAAGTCAAAAAAGGAACCCAAACGCATTGCCCTACAAGTCCAATATTTTTTGGTGTTATAATTGACCCTAAAGGACAACTTTTTCGACCCAGACTATTTCATTTCTAATTAATTTTATTAAATTTATATTTTTAAAATTTTGGTGATTTTGGTAATTTTCCCCGCGATAATATTTTTTTTCTGAATATTCCATTATCATTTTGCAGCATAATAACATTTGTCTCGGAGCAAGAAAATTTGTCTGCAAGTGTTTGTGAAGATAAGACTGTGCCACAGGTTTAGAAAAATGAAATCCCAATCTCTGGTTTTAATCCTAGACATTCAATCCCGATGTGCTCAACCCTTCGTACACAGAAAAAATTTGATTAATCACTTGTTTAAATTTAAAAACAAAAATTGAGTAATTTTTTTATTGACGCAATTAAAAATTTACTTAAAAAATTAAAAAAAAAATAAAGTAAATAATTTAATAAAAATTTAATAGTTTTTTTAACTCTGATAGTTTTTTGAATTCTCTCTGGTTTAGTTTATAGTTTTTTGTGTATGTATATGAAAGTTTGAAATCGTCTTTATAAAATTTTCCTATGTTTTTGAGACATAAATATGTTTGGTAAAGTTTGAAAAAACAAGCTTTTTTTTTGTTAAAAAAATTTAAAACTTTTTTAAACTTTAAAATAAATAAATAAATTCTGAGTAAATTTTTAATTGTGTCAATTAAAAATTTACTCAATTTTTTTTTCAAACATTTAATAATTTTTTATTAAAAATTTACTCAATACTATTAAATCGTTTACTGATGCAAAATTGAGAAATTTTTTACTCAATATTATTAAAAATTTACTCAAATATTTTTTTTCTGTGTATGCATATAAATCTTTATTTATTTCCATTTAGGCCTAGTTTTTGGATGTCACTTAAACTTTGTTTGGTTAATCTGAAAAAAGATTTTATCTGAAACTTTCTAGTTTGAAAACAAAATTTTGTCGATTTTTTTATACCCTACACTTACAATTAGTGATAGAGGGTATCTATAAGTTTGTTATTCGTTTGTAACACATCGAAATATCGGTCCGAGACTCCATAAAGTGTATATATTGTTGATCAGTGATCGATTCTAAGACATTCTAGCGATGTCTGCCTGTCTGTCCGTCTGTTTAAATGGTGATCACGGCCAAAGTTTTTAACATATATGACTGAGACTTAGAACATTTATTTGTTGTTGTCCTAAGCAGTTTGGTATTGTATTTGAGCGAAATCGGTTCAGCTGTTCAAAAGTTATGAACGAAAATCTAAGAACACTTCGAGAATGTTGGTATATTCCACATAACCTAAAAAATACAAAATGCTTTAAATTTGCTGCTGGTTGGCATATGTGAACAGAATTAGACAAAGTAAGGTATTTTAACAAGTACAAACCTATTTAAAAAAAAATCGCGGAATCTTTTTTCACCAAAAAATTTTTTTTGCATATTTTTTTTTCATTGTGAAGGATATCAATACATTCGGGAAGGCCGAATTTAACTTTTTTCTTGTTTTTATATATTTTTTTCTTATTTTTTTTAATAAAACCAAATAAACTGCAACATTAAAGTTTAAAACTATGTAAAACTAAACTTAAACTTATTACATATCCCTAAAATTTGACCCAAGTCAGTCACAAAAACTATTTTAAAAAAAATTTAATTACAATAACACTTAATTTGTCTATTAAACTATGCCTGATGATATATTACTCCTCCACAGGTTGTTAAATGTTTAAACGTAGTAGATAGATGGATATGCACATAAATATTTAATCAACAAAACAAATCCATTTAATTGGATTTAACATTAACAACAAAAACAACATGGTCAATATAAAACAGAAAACTCATCAATTCTAAATATAGACTGTAAATTGTTACAAACTGAAAAAAAAACTTATCATGCAACTGGTCAATTCACACTGTGTAAAATGTATGGACACGCAATTGTTTTAAACTTAGAACCCCGACCGACCGGCAGTGTATAAATAATAAAATATGCAAATTTATCGATTTCATTTTTCCGACAATTGTGCAGAGGGCAATAACATTTTGGTAGTCCAAAAGGATATTGCACCTAAAGCAACAAAAAAAAAAAACAAAATCAAAATAAATTCAGTTACAAACACCTTTAAAAAGTTTTTGTGGAAAAAAATAAAAACACTAAAATTATTTGAAAATATGTACTTTTTTTAAAAAAACACTTTTAACACACAATTTGAATATTATCAACTGTTTAGGTGAAGAGTTAAAACTCAACTAAACTTTTTTTCCCGTACGGTTTTTATTTTTTTGTTGTCTAAGAAATTCTTAGAATTAAATTCTGTGTTTTTTTATTTTAGTTTGATTTGTTTTGGTAGATTTTTTTATATATATTCACGTTTTTTTTTTTGCAAAAAGAAAATTAACTAAACTTAATAGGGGTTTTTGGTATCCCGTACAATGTTTATATAATAATACCTGCCATACCTAAGTTTTCCATGTCTACCAAAAACCAACGTGGAAAAAATATATTTAAAAGAAATAAAAAAAAACTACAATAAAAACTTAAACTAAAAGAAATTGTGTCCTTGCGCAGTTCAATGTAAATAAAACATAAATATATACGAGGCATTCCACGCCAAATTTCCTGCGAAAGAAAACATGTGCTAAAGTAAAACATGTGCCCCATGAATTTCTGAATAAGTTGTAGTGATAGCCCTATTTGGAACTAAGAAAATTGCGTTTAAAAATTTTTCAAAACCTGGGCTTAGGAGGCGTGGTTAAATATTTGAAAATATTCAAATATGTTTCGAGTTGTCTTGATTTATAATTTATCAAATTAAAAAGGAACGCACGATAATCTCAAAAATTTGCTTTATTTCACATATTTACATGGGCTATCGATTAATTTTTTTTATTTTTAAAGCTTTTCTGAACCCGTTCTGAAATTTTCCATTTTTAAAAAAGTGAATTTATCTAAAATCCGGGCACTTTTTTTATTTTTATTTTTATACCCTCCACTCTAGTTATCAGTGGCGGGTACAGCTTTTGGGTTTGGGGGAGATTTTTTTTTTACTTCGAATAAAAAAAATCATAATACTTTGTCGGACGATCAAAAACAGGTATACGTTTCTTTTTCAAAAAAAGTAATGGAAAAGCTATAAAATCATCAAATTTATTAGTTTTTGGCGAAAGAGGTTTGTTTTTCATGATCATATTTATTTCGTTTAGATAATTTTTTTTTTAATTTTTCTAAGTCTGAGAATTTTCCAATAGAAGAAATTCTTCCTACATAGAAAATATCAGATGATGAAATAAATGATTATTTATAGGGCAAATGTATGAGAATCTAAGACATCTTCTTTACAAAAAATGTCTCAGAATCTAAGACCTTTTACGTATAGAAAAATTTTTAGATTCTAAGAACTTTTTTCCAGAGAAAAAGTTTCAGATTCTAAGACCTTTTACTATAGATAAAGTCTCATAGTTTAAAGCATTTTTGAGATATTTTTTCTATAGAAGAGGTCTCACAATCAGATTATTAAATTTGTTCATAATGAAAAAATTTTAGATTCTGAGACCTTTTTTATAGAAAAAGTCCCAGATCATTTTTCTATAGAAAAAATCTTAGATTCTGAAACCTTTTTCTTAAAGAAAAAGTCTCAGATTCTCAGACCTTTTTCCTACAGAAAACTTATTTCTAAGGAAAAGTCTCAGACTCTCAGACCTTTTTCCCATAAAAAAAAGGATCAGAATCTCATAGAGAAAGGATCAGAATCTCCCCTAAAGAAAAAGTGACAGATTCTGAGAAATTTTTCCATTATAAAAAAGAAAAAGTGCTATATTCTGAGACGTTTTTCTCATAGAAAAAGTCTTAGATTCTGAAATTTTTTTTATATAAAAAAGACTAAGAATCTTAGTCTTTTTTTCTAAAGAAAACTTCTCAGATTTTGAGACCTTTTTCCTATAAAAAAAAGCCACAGATTCTGAGACCTGTTTCCCAAAAAAGTCTCAGATTCTGAGACATTTTTCCTATGGAAAAAGTCTTAAATGTTGAAGACCTTTTTCTTTTTAAAACGATTAAGATTTCAATACCATTTTCCTTAAAATAAGTCTCAAATTGAGAGATTCTGAGACCTTTTTTCTATAGAAAAAGTCTCAGATTCTAGACCTGTTTCCTATCTAAAAAGTCTCAGATTCTGTGACCATTTTTGCTATAAATTTGAGAGTTCGTTTGTACCTTTTTCTATAGAAAAAGTCACAGATTCTGTGAAAAAAAAAAACTTAGGGCCTAATTTTGTAAAACGCAACGCGCCTTTTCACCTCGCGTTGGACAATTTTCTATTTTGTAAAACGCGAGGACTGAACAGCTGTTATTTTCGCGTTGACTTACGTGTTTTGAGAACAAATTGTATGGAAAACGGAATTTTGTAAAACGCGAGAGAGTGTTTTTCCATCACTTGAAGTGTCAAAATGATCATTTCAAATTTTTGGGCGTTGATGTAACAAATATGCTTTTAAATAGCAAAAAATAAATAAATAATGTTGGAATATGTAAACATACAATAAAAAAGTAACAAATGTGTAAAAAGAACTCCTCCGGCAGAGATTTACAAAATTGCATTTTTTGAGTCTCGCGTTCACGTTAGCGTTGGTGATACGTTCAACGCGAGTGATTTACAAAATTAGGCCCTTATTTTAGGTAATTTTTTTATACAAAAATTCTCAGATTAAGTCACATTTTTCCTTTAAAAATTTTCTCTATAAAAATTTTCAGACATTTTTTTATGAAAAATTTTGGGATTTCGAGATTTTTTTACCTTCAGCTAATTTTTTAGAAAATTTATTTTTTCCTTTTTTCTTTCTTTTCTTTTATTTTTTCTTTTTTCTTTTTTTTTTTCTTTTTTTCCTCATTTTTTTTTTTCTTTTTGAAATTGTTCTGGTGAGGGGGGGGGGGGAATTCCCCTCCCAGACTACCTTGCTTTTTGAGGTACGTGAATTTAGGAGACTGCGGTTTTGAGAATTTTAAAAACTAGATAGCTTTAAAACTATTACTCGGGGAGCTTTTGGGTATTTGGCGGTCTTGTTCTCCGTGTTAAGAACTACAAAAACGCTTCAGAACTTTTTGTTGTGTTGGCAAATATTTACCGAGATATAAGCATTTAAAAATTTTCGAGAATGACAACTTTTTTAAATCCAAAGTTAGTACCCATTGTGTTGAGATCCGGCGATACTATGGCAATCCAAATGGCCTCCATTTTGCTTTATCTGGCTTAGTTTTCGAGATATCGCCATTTAAGTTTTTGAAGAAAAAAAAATTCACATGAGTTAAAAAATTTTTACTAAAATAGTGGAAAAAACTTCCTCAAATCTAAGAAGGTGAACTAATTGGTAGAAAATTCCGTCCTAAAACTAAAGAAGAGGAATATGTCTTAAAAATAAAGATTTTTTCATATACAGGGTGATTCAGTCACGACCCGCCGAATTTTACCAGCGTATTCCTTGGCTCTTTTCATGAAAATATGTCCATTACATACCATCCCCGAAAATGCAAGTGTGCGAAATGGCAGTGGTTTAAAAATTTTCGAATTGGCGGTCGGAGGGTAGTAGGGTAAAATTGATAACTTCTAAACCAAGGGCCCGATTTTTTGGCCTTGTTGGAAAGTTTTTTGGGAGTCCTTTCAGAATCAATAACAAAAAAATTTAAAAAAAGTGAAATCGCCGAGATACAGAGCTTTTAAAAATAAAATTTGAAAAAAAACAGAAGAATTTGCACATAACCTCAATTTGGTCAGCCAGATGGGAGGTAACTTGAATGTGTGCTGTTATTTCGCCTCCAAACCCCAAAAAAAATGTTTGCATTTCAGTCAATTGGTCATAACTTTACAACAGAATGATCTCTGGGCTTCATTTAGGGCATTTTGAAAAGGTAAGAGGTAGGGCTATCTTTCAAGAAGAAAAAAACATAAGTTACCTGCCATCTGGCTGAGCAAATTGAGGTTATGTGCAAATTCTTATGTTTTTTTTTTTTCTTCAATTTTAAAAGCTCTGTATCTTGACGATTTCACTTCTTTTTTAATTTTTGTTATTGATTCTGAAAGGCCTCTCAAAAAACTTTCCAACAAGCCCAAAAACAAAAAAAAATCGTGCCGTTGGTTCAGAAGTTATCAATTTTACCCTACTACCCTCCGACCGCCAATCCGAAAATTTTCAAACCGCTGCCATTTCGCACACTTGCATTTTCGGGGATGGTATGTAATGTACATATTTTCATGAAATGAGCCAAGGAAAACGCTGGTAAAATTCGGCGGGTCGTGACTGAATCACCCTGTATTTCGGGAAAATTTCTTTGTTTGTAAGAATTTCTACCATGTATTAGGGAATTCAATTTAAGAAAAATAACGGACTATTTAACAGTACATGAATTAAAATTGTTTCGTAACAGTTAAGAAAATTTTCCAAATTTTATTTAAATTTAACTAAGTTGTGGGAAAATTTATAAACTATTTTGAAGAAAATTTTTCCAAAGTTTAAGTTAAGTCTGTTTTTTAGTGTATCTTATCAAAGCAACTTGACACAAATTTTACCATTATTTTAATATTTAAAAATTAAATACATAAAAAGCCAGTTTTCTTAGTTCCATATAGGGCTATCAATACAACCTATTCAGAAATTCATGAGACACATGTTTTTTTTCGCTGGACATTTGGTGCAGAATGCCTCATATGTAATATTTTTTTTATCGATATAAAAACAAAACTCGCAAATATTTAGTTTATCACGTTTTTGTTTTATATGTAAAATATATAATATGTAAAACTGGATAAATTCATATTCATTACTATGGCAGTAGTAAATGTATGAATATTTTTGTTTTTGTGATTTATAACACATTATATGTTTAACAAAATATAGGTTAAAATATCCTGCAGACCTGCTTTAATTTGTTTTGATAGGGAAGAATTCTATGTTGAATTGTTCAAAACTAATTTAAAAGATTTTGTAGTTTTTTGAGGGTTCTGGTTATAATACTCGAAATTGAAATGGGCGTCTAACAATAAGTGGATTTTGACCCACACTCGCAACGTGATATAACTAAATCACTCTCTAATCACTCACGCACATTTTTTTAACAAGATAATGTTTTAAGGCTGGTGTATAATTTTAAAAGTGACGCTAATGTCCCACTGCAGAAAAACATGTTCCCCATGAATTTCTAAATAGGTTATATGAGGCATTCCACACCAAATGTTCCGCTACAGAAAAACATGTGTCCCCTGAATTTCTGAATAGGTTGTATGGATAACCCTATATGGAACTAAGAAAATTGCGTTTTTGGTTTTTAAATTTTTCAAAAACTGGGCTTAGGAGGTGTGTTCAAATATTGGAAAAATTGTCAAATTTGTGTCGAGTTGCCTTGGTTAAATATTTATCAAATTAAAACGGAAGGCACCACAATCTCATTTACATTCTTGTATAGTTTTGTATGGACTATCGATTATTTTTTTTTTTTAATTTTTATAACCCGTTCTGAAATTTTCCATTTTTTTAAAAATATCTATCCACACAAAAAAATTCGCACATGTGTTTTTCGTTTTTTTTTCGAGAAAATCGCATTCGAATTTTAAATTTCATAAAAAATTTGTAATTTGCTTGTTATTTCTTGTTTCAAAATTGCGAATGAGTATTAAATATTTGCATAAATGTTACTCATACGCTATGTTGAAACAAGAAAATACAAGCAAGTTACTAAATTGTTATGAAATTCAGAATTGAAATGCGATTTTCTCGAAAAAAAAAACGAAAATCACATGTCTAATTTTTTTTGTGGATAGACAAACATTTTAACTTTTAATAATTTTTTTTGTTTTAAAAAGTGGCCGGATTTTTGATAAATTGACTTTTTAAAAAAATGGAAAGTTTCAGAACGTGTTTTGAAAATTTAACAAAAAAAATTGAATCTATGAAAAGCACAATACAGTTGAAAGTAAAAGAGCTAGACTCCTGAAGTTTGGTACGAATATGTCTTAAGAGGTTGGACTGGTTAAGTTCGGAATTGGGCAAAACCGGATTTGGAGAAAAAAAGTACCCCTTTAAGAACTAAACCAACTTCTAAAAAACCCAATTTTTTACAGGCTTTTTGTTCTTGCTAAAAAAAATAAAATATTTTAATGTCGACTGGAGTTCAAAGTTTAGCAGTTTGATCAAGGGGACCATAAAATGTCATTTGTTTTAATCCACCCCCTTTTGTTGACGTGGATAAAAAGTAATGATGAAATAATATAACTAAAGTGCAAAAAGTGTAATAAATGAGTTAGTTAGCATTTATCGCGAAGGAAATGGTGTGCCCCCATCTTCAAAGAACCTCCCCCCACCTTCTACAAAAAAACAAAAGACGCCCCTGTTTCAGGGTATAAAAAATGCGGCATAGCCGAATTTAACATTCTTACTTGTTTTAATTAAAATTCCAATTTTTTCGGTTAAATGAGCCCTGGGAAGTAAATAAAATCATTCGTAGTTTGTTATCTGATCATGAATATCGGATTGCATTCCCAAAGAACTTCTTTGTTAGTTTAAATAATATTCTTTTAAATATTTTTTATAAATCAGATCATTTCTATTCTAAGATATCGTGTATTTCTTTTTGGTTTTGAAACAATTTTATTGTTGTTATTTTTTATTTGACTTAACTATCGTGAAAGTCATTGCCTTAGTCTGTTTTATATGAACCACATCATCCTTTTATGGTCTCTTACAATTTGTTTTTAGGATATTAAGTTAGTTTCCCGTTTTGTAACAATTTCAAAATAATATTAGGAAATTTTATACACTTAAAACCAAATGTCTGTTACCTTAGCAGAAAAATCTTCTGAAAATATACTGAGTTTGTGATAACTGAGAAATTACCGATTTCTTATCGGACTCGAAAATAATTAGTTAATCTATTATTTTACTCTTTTTTTTGGTTTAAAAATTCAGATTCATGTCTGAAATTCAAAAACAAAAAAAATATAATTATTTTTTATACGGAAGGACTATGTTAGGTTAAGGTATACGCAATTCGACTTAGCTGAACAGAGAAAAATTCTGCGTATTTATGTTCCGATTTCTATTATATATTTACTGACTAATTGCCAACATTTAATGCTAGACAACATGCAAACATCTGTATCAATATATTTGTATCACGCATTTTAACAACTGTTTTAGCAAATATTTATTGAAATTATTTATTGCGTATCTAAGGTTAAGGATTTTTGTTTTTTGTTAGATGTTCTTGTAAGCAATAAAATTTTGTATGTGTAAGGACATGGTAAAAATACAAATAAAAAAAAAATAACAACTAAAAATATTCAAAATGTAAACACATTTTCCAAAAGTTGGAGTTCGATAGCATTTCATGCCAATTCAGACACTTTGAATTTTTTTTTATTTTTTTTTTTTTTTTAAGTTTTTAGTACACTTTGAAAATTCCTTTGTAATAAATTTTTTTTGTGACCCATTTAAAAGATATCAAATTTTCAAAAATTCCTAGCTTGTTTCTTTACTCAAACTTCATTCCATTTTTTTATGTTTCTTTATGTACTTTTAAATAAAAATTCCTAAAAAATTCTTAGAAGTGTTCACGTAGGATTTTTACGCTTTAAAATTTTAATTTAATTTTTGAAAATGTTCGCACTCTTTGATTTTTTGCAAAATTTTTTGTGAAAAACTTCTATGATACAATGGTGCGTGCTAGAGGGGTCAATGTCAAGTCCGAACCCATTATTTTTTACTCCTAAAAATTTTTCCGCACCTAACAGTATATCTTCGATTCCTAAGGGGGCTTCCATACAAAATGATGTTTTTATAAATTTGCTCCAAACGTTCTGACTGCTGTAATAGTGCTCCTAGAGCAGTCTAGAGGCAGTATCAATGCATGTATTTTTTAATATAAACATTTGCTCAGAACATACCTTTCCTCATACAACCTAATAGTCTATCTCCAATTCCTAAGAGGGCTTTCATACAAAATTTTTTTTTTTTTTTAATTTGCTACAACCGCTCTTACGGTCATAAGAGTGCCCCTAGAGCAGTCAAATGCACAGAAAAAAATAAAAAACAAAATTTTGAGTAAATTTTTAATACTATTGAGTAAAAAATTACTTTATTTTTCACCAGTAAACGATTTAATAGTATTAGAAATTAAATTATTTAAATTAAATGTATATCAAGAATTTGAGTAAATTTTTAATTAACACAATAAAAACTTTACTTACAGGCCTATTCACAGTTATGACTGGTTATGACTAATTTAATAATTTTCAAACTTCATAATCCCTGTGTTTGTTGTAAACACAATCATAAAAAGTCTCAAAATTTAAAATTATTTGTCAATTTTGAGACGATGCACATTGGTTTCAAATCAGAATCTAGCTGGACAAAAGTCCAAAAATTAGTGTCCTTAAAATTGGAAATTAATAGTGCAAGGGGCAAGCTAAGGGTGTGTTCTGATCAAACTAATAACCATTTTTTGGAATTAGGTCTTTAACTTTGTTAAATATGCGAATGAAATAACATTTTTGGTATCCAATATTAAAAAAAAAAAATATATATATTAAAGTGTTCAACTAATAACATCATATTATCCATGTTACATCAATGGTTTCAAAACGGTTTATGTACAAGAAAGCTACAGATTTATACTTATTCTGGACATTAATAAGAAATTTATTATCGATCTTCTTCTTATATTTTTTGTACTTTGAAGTATGGTCAATAATAACAATATTTTTGAGGACTTATGAAACTTTCGCAGCTTGCCAAAACCGAATCCAGGCATATCATGTCGAATTACTACATACAACTTATAGGTAATTTATTACTGAACGTTGTCATGCAGACATTTCTTGCAGGTTTTTGCAGGTTTAAAATTAATCACAGTTTTTATGAAAATAGATTTTCGCCTAAAATTTTTTTTTCTAAATAAAGTTTCGAATTTTTGTAAGTTTTTAATAACTTTTAAGTATTATAATTATGCTTACAATTAGCTTAAATAAAGCATTAAATGTGATGATTCCTATTAAACCGCGGCCAACTACACACTTCGACTAAATTCAAAAATGTCCGTCCGTCTGTCCTTCTGTCCGTCTGTAGAGGAAACGATACAGTCCAAAATAAAAGAGCTAGACTTCCGAAATTTGGCACGAATATGTCTTCTATTCCTAGGCAGGTTAAGTTTGGAAATGGATAAAATCGGACCAAGGGGAAAAAGTTCCCCCTTGGAGAACTAAACCAACCTAAGAAAAATCGCATTTTTTGCAGAGTTTTTTGTACTTTTGCTAAGCAAATGCAACATTCTTCTCTCCGATGAAGTTCGAAATCGCAAGGGGAAGGTGCTCCCTAACGTCTCCCACCAACCCCCCCCCCCCAAAAAAAAAAAGACGCCCCTGGATTTTTTTATACATATATGTTTTTTTTACATTTTGGAGGGTATAAAAGATTCGGCACAGCCGAATGTAACACTCTCAATGGTTTTTTTTTTTTTTTTACATTTTTGAGGGTATAAAAGATTCGGCATAGCCGAATTTAACACACTCACTTGTTTTTTTCAATTACACTTCTCGACAAAATTTTTTTTATTTTTTAGAGATTACAAAACTTTAAAAAAATAAGTTTTTGCATTTCATATTTCTGTTCTGCATATAAACCATTTTTGTCATTAATGAATTACTGAAATTAGAAAAAAATAAAAATTTGTCGATTAGTGTAATTGTCTTTAAACACGTTTTTTGAACTCAGCGACCCCAAAAACATATAAAACGGTGATAAAATAATTTTGTCCAGCTAGATTTGGACTTGGAACCACTGTGCGATGTGGGTAGCAGGTCTTTATTTTTTTGAAATTTTCAAACAAAATTTGAATTTTTTATGATTGTTTACAACAACCACATGGAAAAAATTGAGTTATGATTGAATTATGACTATTTTCTGTGAATAGGCCCCTTAAAATTTTTCGGTTTTTAAATTAAGGGGCCTATTCACAAAAAAAGTCATAACTCAATCATAACTCAATTTTTTCCATGTGGTTGTTGTAAACAATCATAAAAAAATTCAAATTTTGTTTGAAAATTTCAAAAAAATAAAGACCTGCTACCCACATCGTCTCAAAATTGACAAATAATTTTAAATTTTGAGACTTTTTATGATTGTGTTTACAACAAACACAGGGAATATGAAGTTTGAAAATAATAAAATTAGTCATAACCAGTCATAACTGAGAATAGGCCTGTAAGTTTTTAGTTGTGTAAGTGATTACTCAAAATTTTTTCCAACATGTTTTTTTCGGTGTATGACCGACTCACAATATTTTTTTTAATTCAAACATACCTACCTCTGCAAGAAATTTTTATTAGCGGATATTTTTTTTCGCTATTTTTATTTAAATTTTGCGACTAGCACAGTTTGCTATTTTTTATTAATATAATAAAAATATCTAATAAAAATTAATTTTAATATTCCAGAGCCAGTTCAAAAATTTGACTTTACTCTTTGCCCATTTCAAACAATATTATTCAATAGGCTCTATGAAATAAGGCCCCAATGAAATAAGACCCCAAACCAGAAATGAAATAACGCCCCATTTTTTGGGGCTTTATTTCATTATGAAACAACACCCCAAAAAATAAATGAAATAAGCCCCCAATGAAATGAAACAAAACCCCAAAGATAAAATGAAATAACGCCCCATTTTTGGGGCCTTATTTCATAATGAAATTAAGCCCCATTTTGAAAATGAAATAAGGCCCCACTTTAAAAACAAAAAAAAAATATTAAGTCCGTTCGATAAGCTTATCTACTATTTCATTAAAAAATTACTCCAAAATTTTTTGTAAATTAAAAATTTTACTCATACATACAAAGGACTCAATTTAAATCCAAAATATATTAAATCTACTACAAACCGAAATGCACGCCGCGAGTGAACAAAAAATTCCGAATACGTCTAAATAACTGTTTTATTGAACAGGGCGTGGCACATTGGATTGTTTAAGGTGTTAGCACAATGAACTTGGCGAAATTTTCTTCGATTTTGGACAACCTACCGTCGTCGTTAATATATCTTTCATAACATTATAATATGATGGTTGTTTTAAAAATATTTAAATGCATGTGGTGATGAAGGAAGCGCCGCAGGCGAAAAATTTTTACAACAGATTTTAACAAAAAATTAAAAAAAAATCGCGCGATTTTTTTTGAATTTTTTGTTAAAATCTGTTGTAAAAATTTTTCGCCTGCGGCGCTTCCTTCATCACCACATGCATTTAAATATTTTTAAAACATGCATCATATTATTTCATCAGTAATTAAATAGAATCCTAGAAATGCCCAAGGATATAACCAGTTTTAATTCCTTTTCGAGGTTTGTAAATATATTAAATACAAAATTTATTATTGATTAAGTTCTGAGAGAAAAATTTTAAATTAATATAGAGATTTAAATTCACATTCGTAAGATGTTTCTCATCCGATATTACAGCGAAATTTATAAAATACTTATCGCAGATTCAGTAGGCGCGTTAGCAATTGCACTAATCTTTTTAAGTGCATTTTTTGTAGCTTCTGTAGTAATTTCATTTCATTTTGGACTTATTTCTGTGAAAATTATTTCATTAGCAGTCTTTTTCATTGCGTCGTTGGCTTCCGCAGATTTCAGAGAAAATGAAATAACACCCCAAAATATTATTTGGGGCCTTATTTCATTCCTAAAATTTGGGGACTTATTTCATAATGAAATAATGCCCCAAAACAAACAATGAAATAAAGCCCCAAATAATGAAATAACACCCCAATTTTTTTTAGTAAAAATTTGTGGGGCCTTATTTCATTTTTTATTTAGGGCCTTATTTCATTGGGGCCTTATTTCATAGAGCCTATTCAATACTTATTAAAAACATTTTGAAGCCATTTCTTACCAATCACTAGAGATAAATATCCAATATTCGCCGAACATACCTGAAAAATTAGAAAGTAAAAGAACATTAGCCAAATGATCATAACTTAGAATATGTTTTGTAAATTAAAAACAAAATCACTGAATATGAAACATAAATGTAAATTATACAGCCCGACAAAATGCAACACTTCCCAAATTAATTGACATTTGGTGACTGTTTCATAAATGAGGCATTCCACACCAAATGTCCAGCGAAAAAAAACACGTGTCGCACGAATTTCTGAATAGGTTGTATGGATAGCTCTATATGGAACTAAGAAAATTTCGTTTTTGGTGTTTCAATTTTTCAAAAACTGCGCTTAGGAGGCATGGTCAAATATTGGAAAAATGGACAAATTTGTGGCTAGTTGTCTTGATTAAGTATTTATCACATTAAAACGGAATGCAACACAATCTCAAAAATTTACATTCTAATATAGTTTTGTATGGGCTATCGATTAAAATTTTTTTTTTTTTTGGAAAATTTTCATGGTCTGAAATTTTCCATTTTCAATTTATCAAAAATCCGGCCACTTTTTTTTAATTTTTTTTTTTTTAAGTTTAGATGTTTGTCCATCCACACAAAAAATTCGGAAACGTGTTTTTCGTTTTTTTCGAGAAAATCGCATTTGAATTTTAAATTTCATAACAATTTAGTAATTTGCTTGTATTTTCTTATTTCAACAGAGCGTATGAGTAATATTTATCCAATTAATAATACTCATTCGCAACGTTAAAAGAAGAAAATACAAGCAAATTACAAAATTGCTATGAAATTTAAAATTCAAATGCGATTTAAAAAAAAAAAAAAACAAAAACGCGTGTCTGAATTTTTTTGTGTGGATGGACAAACACCTAAACTTTAAAAAAAATTTAAAAAAAGAAGTGGCCGGATTTTTCAAAAATTGACTTTTTTAAAAAATGGAAAATTTCAGAACCGGTTCTGAAAATTTTCCAAAAAAAAACATTTTTAATGGATAGCCCATACAAAACTATATAAGGATGTACATTTTTGGGATTGTGGTGCATTCCGTTTTAATGTGATGAATATTTAATCAAGGCAACTTGCCAAAAATTTAATAATTTTTCCAATATTCTACCACGCCTTCTAAGCCCAGCTTTTGAAAATTTTTAAAACCAAAAACGCAATTTACTTAGTTCCATATAGAGCTATCCAAACAACCTATTCAGAAATTTACGGGACGCATGTTTTTCTGTGGCGGGACATTTGGTGTGGAATGCCTCATATATAGAGTTAAATCTGAGGATAACAAGCCCGGTTATTTTGAGAAAATCTACACCTCTTCCAATTAAAATTCAGAAAATATCAATTATAATTCAGAAATCTTAATTAAATTCTGAAAAGCCTAATCAAAATTTAGAAAAGCACAATTGAAATAAAGGAATCCAATTGAAGTTCAGAAAAGCCCAATTGAAATTAAGAAAATCACAATTGAAATTCAGAAATCACAATTCAAATTCAGAAAAGCCGAACTGAAATTCAGAAATTAGAATTGAAATTCAGAAAAGCCTAATTAAAATTCGAAAAGCCCAATTGTTATTAAAAAAAAAACAGTTGTCTTTAAGAAAATCAAAATTGAAATTCAGAAAAGTCCAATTGAAATTCAACAAGTCTCAATTAAAATTGAGAAAAATCCAATTAAAATTCAGAAAATCCGAATTGAGATCCAGAAATCGTAATTAAAATTCTGAAAAGCCCAATTGAAATTCAGAAATCGTAATTGAAATTCTAAAATGCCTAATTGAAATTCAGAAAATCCCAATTAAAATTTATAAATGCACAATTGAAATTCAGAAAACCCAATTAAAATCGTAATTTTATTTCAGAAAAGCCCAACTGTAATTCAAAAATGCCCAATTAAAATTCAGGAAATCACAATTGAAATTTAGAAAAGCACAACTGAAATTCAGAAAAGCTCAATTAAGATTCAGAAAAGCACAATTAAAATATAGATAAGTCCAATTAAATGTAAACAAGTAGAAAAGTTAAATTCGACTTTGCCGAATCTATGAATATCCTCCACAATGCCTTTTTTAAAGGAAAAAAATTAACAATTTTGATTAGAAATATTTTATTTTGAGTAAAAAACTCTTTTTTTGTCATTTAAAAGAAAAATTACTAATTTTCTTTTTTGAGTGTAAATCTTTTTTTCGAGTGTAATGTTTTTTTTTTACTGTAAAAATATTTCTACACAAAATATTGACATTTTTGTAAAAAAACAAGTGAGAGTGTTAAATTCGGCTGTGCCGAATCTATTATACCCTCCAAAATGTAAAAAAAAAAATAAAAAAAAAAATTTGTCAGGGGCGTTTCTTTTTTTTTTGGGGGGGGGGTCAGTGGGGGACGTTGAGAGCACCTTCCCATCGCGATAAATATACCAAATTTTTCATTTAATTAACAAAAATACAAAAAAACATGTAAAAAAG
The DNA here is from genome assembly GCA_963921195.1 of Pegoplata infirma. Classification (NCBI taxonomy): domain Eukaryota; kingdom Metazoa; phylum Arthropoda; class Insecta; order Diptera; family Anthomyiidae; genus Pegoplata; species Pegoplata infirma. Next base: position 229,678,944 of record OY992536.1, on the reverse strand, counting down.
TGTATTTTTTTAGAGGTTGGTTTAGTTCTTCAAGGGGGAACTTTTTCCCCCTGGTTCGATTTGGCCAATTTCCGAACTTAACCTGCCTAGGAACATAAGACATATTTGTGCCAAACTTGAAGGGTCTAGCTATTTTATTTTGGACTGCATCGTGTTAACTACAGACGGACGGACGGACGGACGGACGTACAGACGGACGGACGGACGGACGGACATAGCTAAAATGTCTTGGAATCGATCACTGATCAATAATATATATACTTTATGGGGTCCCCGACCGATATTTCGATGCGTTACACACGGAATGACAAAGTGAGTATACCCCCATACTGTAGTTGGAGGGTATAAAAACAAAATTTTTTTTCGAGTGTAAAATTTTTTTCGAGTGTAATTTTTAATTTTTACCAATGCTTTTAAAACTAAACAAGTTTGATAAGCATTGCTTTAAAACTAAACAAGTTTGAAAAGCATTTCTTAGTTACCACCAATGCTTTTAAAACTTGTTTACCACGTGGCATTTAAGATGAACAAAATCTGAAATTCGGGGTTTTGCTTATAACTTTTGAACCACTTGACCGATTGAGCTGAAATTCAATACCAAACAGACCTGAGAAACGGCAAAGATATATGCCACTTTTCAGCAGTCGCATTATTGTTTTTCGAAAGTTATCGTGTTTTTTATCTCGTAAATTTGCGAAAACCCCTTGCCGAAATTTACTCTTTTCCTCATAACTTTTGAACCACTGAACCGATTTGGCTGGATTACAATACCAACCTGACCAGGTAAATGACCAACATATACGCCAAACTTCAGTAGCCTCTGTGAAGTCTTTCAAAAGTTAGCGTGTTTTCTACGGACAGACAGACGGACGGACATCGCTAGATCGACTTAAAATCAATCGAGGATCGTGAATATATATATACTTTATGGGGTCCTAGACCAATATTTCGATGTGTTACAAATGGAATGACAAACTTATATATACCCTCTATCACTAGAGTGGAGGGTATAAAAAGGACTATTCAGAAATCGTTATTTTATTTCAAAAAAGCCTATTTGAAATTCAGAAAATTTAAATTTAAGGGCCAATTCACAGAAAATATTCATAACTCAATCACAACTCAATTTTTTCCATGTGGTTGTTGTAAACAATCATAAAAAATTCTAATTTTGTTTGAAAATTAAAAAAAAAAAAAAATAAGTAGAAAAGTTAAATTCGACTTGGCCGAGTATATGAATCTACAATAAAAATAACAGTTTTGATTAGTTTTTCTTTTTTTTAAGTAATGTCTGAAAAAAAAAATAATTTACTAAATTTTTTCGGTTTCTATAGTGTGGGCTATAAAACTTTTTTTTAAATAACGACATCTTCAAAAGCTTTTGACATTAACTTGATTCTGAATAAGAAATACTTAGCTAAAGCATCAACCATTTAACAATTTCGTTTAGATTAAACTTGTTTGTTTTGTAAATTAAACTTCCACAAAAGTTTCTTGTGTACTAAAAGCTTTGCAAATACTCTCAAAAAGTTTATTTTTATAATTTCCCCTGCAATGAGAGAAAGACAAAAACCAAATAATTTAAACTTTCATTCATTTAAAAAAAACACTGAAAGCTTTATTCTTTGTGATGAGGGTGGCTAACAGTTTATATGGATGACACTTGTCACCCTTGTATTCATAAATGTTACCGCTATTACATATATTTTTTTTTTTAATATTTTGTTATTGTTGTCATTCGGTACCCGTAAAGAATTTATGTATGGAAATTTGTGTGAGTTTGTGTTTAAGTACACATATGTAAAGTAGCGTTACCAGACAGACATGATTCTCTTCTACAACATTATCAAATTTCTTAAAAAGCTGTGGTGACCCAATAACACCCCTTACTTGTTAGTTTACCGAAAGAATTTACAGATGTTCAAGAAAATTGAAATTTTTTTGATAAAGGTGCAAAATAAATCAACAAACTTTACCGATTTAAATGATCTAAAGGAATTTGAGGTCGTTTTTAAGCTTTTACGAAATAATTTTGCAAAACGAATTTTTCGACAGTCGACTGATTCAGGTGCATCCACCGAATTTTTCAGTAGTACCAACAGAAATATTGTTTAGACAACCGATATTCGGCTGTTTTAACCGAATTCCTTTATATTGTGTTTAAAAACATTTTGTAATGGAAAATTTCGTTTGGTCGTACTGAACTACTTGATTGACAACAAATTCAGAAGTCACAGTGAATCTGTTATGTCTGTGTGGTACCTTTTTTTTTTCAGCTAGGAATTTCACTTTTGAAACTCCGGCAACTCTAATACCGACCCTTATAGAGGGTGCGTTAACTTGGACATGAATGAATGTGGATAGAAAAATATACATAAAAGAACTCATAAAATGCTTTTGTTGGCTTCTTCTTGGGTATTTTTTCCTGTATTTTTTTTTTTTTTTGTCGACAAACCCCAGTTTGTGTAAGTGTGTGTTCGTAAGTACTTAATTCTTCCCTTTTGTAGCACAGTTCATTGATTATTTTGTGGTATACAAAATAATTGTACAGTAATTTTTATGCTAGAGCATTGTTGTCATCGTCTACATAAGTAAATTGTTTTGGAGCAAAATCAGCACTAGCTGCAGCGGCAGCATAAAACATAAAAAACAGCCAACATAATGAGACACCACCACTTGAGGAATTTTAAAAAAAAAAACCTAAAGTGGGGTTAATTTATTATTTTTTAGAACAAGGGTAGGTGGTTAAAATAAATGGATGTCTGAAAATGTTGCATATTTTTAAGTATAAACGATTTAAAAATTAATAAATTTACATACAATTCCAAAATATTACACTCGAAAAAAATTCTACACTAAAAAAAAAAATTACAAACATTTTTTTGAGTGTAAAATTTTTTTCGAGTTAAATTTTTTTTTTTAATGTAAAAATATTTTTGTGGCTTACCAATATATTTAAAGCTTGTTTAACGGGGTTTTCAACATTTGAATTTAAGGTCTAAAAATCACGGTTTTCCTAACAACTTTTAAAACCCTAGATCGATTTTGCTGAAATTTAATACCAACCAGACCAGGGGAACCACAAATACATAATATATAATACATATCAGTATCATATCAGTAGCGTCAGAGTTGCCTTTCGAAAGTTTGCGTGTTTTAAAACTCGTTAATTCACGAAAAAAAATGTTGCCGAAATTCTCTCTTTTACTAATAACTTTTGACCGATTTTGCTGACAACACGCCTAGATAAATGACAAATATTCATTCAAAACTTCAGCAACCTTAGTGATGTGTTTCAAAAGTAAACATGTGTTTCAAAAGTAAACATGTTTTTAAACAGACAAACGGACATCGTTAGATCGACTTAAAATCGATCAAGGATCATGAGGCATTCCACACCAAATGTCCAGCGAAAAAAAACATGTATACCGTAAATTTCTGAATAGGTTGTATGGATAGTACACAGAAAAAAGTATCGTAAAATCAAAAGTAACCAAACAAATTGTTAACAACTAAATATTAGTTCAACAATGTTTTTAATTGTATCAACAATGTATATTGTTAATGTGACAAAAATTTATTTTTATTTTATTAATAACACAGACACTTTATAAACTCATTTAATCAAGCAAACATATATGTGGCGATAGCACGGTGGTAGTGTGCCAGACTCGAATCATGCGGGTTCGCTGCCAGTTGGCGGAAAACTTTTTTTTTAATTTGTGATAATTTTTTTGTTATTCTATTTTAAATTTTTTAAACGTATGTGAAGCCACATTATTATTTATTTTTAAATATAATGCCACATCATCGATGGATGATTTTTTTTTTTAGTTTATTTATTTCTATTTTTAGATTGTTCTATTTTTAGATTTATTTTTTTGTAAAAAAGTAACAAAAGTCATTGTTGTATTGAACATATCCAATGTAGGCTCGGTTTCAATTAAATGTTTAATTGTATTAACAATGAAATTAATTGAATTGACAATTTTTTTTTTTCTGTGTAGGGTGGGTCGGTGCGCATTTTCGAGCTGATAACGGGAAAAATTATAAAAAAAACTTAGGAGAGTACTTTTAGTCCTCTACACGCGGTTTTTGGAAAAAAATATTTATTTTTTTTTTTAAATAAAGCATGTTAAGAAAAAAAAATTAAAAAAAATTTTTACCTGATCAATTTTGGTCCATGGAAGCATTTCAAAAACCAGAAAAGTTAGATTTTTTTATATAAAAAAATATCTTTTATTTCAAAATGGCACTCAAATGGTACATAAGGCCGATTTAAGTACAGAAAAATTGGCGGGTATTTATCGCTATACAAAATTGGCGGGTATTTATCGCTATCCGCGAAGTGCAAAAAATTAGCAATTTGCAAAAAAAATCAAACTGGGTATCAAAAATTTGGTAAAATAAAGTGTATTACGAAAATAATATTTACTAAATTTACTAAAATTTCCATAAAAGCAATTTAAACTTTACAGATTTTTAAAAATGCATCCATGGACCTACCGATTCGCTTAAATATTTTTTTATAATATTTTCGTAATACGCTTTACCAAATTTTTTACACCCATTTTGTTTTTTTTTGCACTTCGCGGATAGCGATAAATACCCGCAATTTTTTTATTTTTCCTGTCCTTAAATCGGCCTTATGGATCATTTTAGTGCCATTTTGAAATTACGTATATTTTTTTATATAAAAAATCTAACTCTTCGGGTTTTTTAAATGTTTCCATGGACCAAAATTGATCAGCTAAAAATTTGTTCTAATTTTTTTCTTAATACGCTTTATTTTAAAATTTTTTAAAAATACTTATTTTTTTTTTAAATATTTTTTTTCCAAAAAACCGCAACTAAAACTGCATGTAGAGGACTAAAATTACCCTCCTAAAATTTTTTTATAATTTTTTCCGTTATCAGCTCGAAAATGCGCACCGACTTTTTGCTATTAGTTAATTCGCAAATATGCATTTCATCGCAAATATGCATTTCATCGACCCACCCTAATGGATAGCTCTATATGGAACTAAGAAAACTGCTTTTTTGGTTTTTAAATTTTTCAAAAACTGTGCTTAGGAGACATGGTCAAATATTGGAAAAATGAGTGTAGAGTTGCCATGATTAAATATTTATCAAATTAAAACGGAATGCACCACAATCTCAAAAATTTACATTCTTGTATAGTTTTGTATGGGCTGTCGATTAAAAATTTTTATTTTGGAACATTTTCAGTACCCGTTCTGAAATTTTCCATTTTATAAAAAAGTCGATTTATCAAAAATCCCGCCACTTTTTTTTTTAATTTTTATTTTTAAAAGTTTAGATGTTTTTCTATCCACACAAAAAAGTTCAGACATGTGAATAGTTCATGCGAATAAAGACGAATAGACCATTTGTAGAATTTTACAGGGGACAATAAAAACGCAGGAAACGGTTAAAAAATAATATTTTTGTCAACTTTTTGGTATTAGCTTAAAGATTTAGGTCACATCTACCTATATACAAAATTTTAGTAAGGTATTCGAAAGAGAACTTGCCAAAAAATTGGACTTAAATATTTGCTTAAATGGAAAAAGGGCAAATATCCAAAAAAAATGTATTGAAATTTGAATAAAAATGTGTTATTTTGCAGCAGATTTTGACTACATTTTCATGAGACTTGCAAAACTTGACGAACTATGATTGGTATTTGTTTGTAACACTTTAAGGACTTCAAGGATACACTTTTTAAGGATTGTCAGGACATGGAAAAAAAATTTTTTTTGTTATTTTGTTTTTAATATTCCTGCTATTTGATGCTGTAGTAATTCTTTATGACACTAAATCAGTGGTCGGCAGAAAGAGGCATATGAAAGTATTAGTGTTTTAATAAAAATATGCATGTGTTGGTGTATTTCTTCAACAAAGCGACATCAACCTGCTTTGAAGAAAGTAAGCTTGCTACTGAATAAAATATTTGTTTTTTTTATGCTCTTTGTTGATTTTTTGTTGACATTCGTGTTGTATATATGTGAATTACCGATTGTGTTCGGCTCCAGCGTGCAATGGGTGCCGACCACTGCACTAAATACATTTTTAGGAATTATAATATTAACCATTGACTGCATACTACGACGTATAATAAAAGGACATGAAATTTTTTTTTTTATTCCTGACATTGGATGCAGTATTAACACTAAATGTTTGTATGTGCTAAGATTGTTTTTTTTTGTGTACAATTTCAAATTTTAGCTAATATCAATTTTAAACTCGCAGCTAAATAATTTTTATATAATATTTTGTTAAGGATGGATATTCGCCCTTTTATCTTTCCACATTTTAAAGTCTTATAACTCAAGAATGGTAAAATTGTTTGGCAATATAATAAGTGTGGTTTGTTCTTCGTAACGTTCTTTTAACACATTGTTACTGAAAGTAAAATTTTTGTATGATTTTGTGTTGTATTTAATCAAAATTGTGCGTTAGTTCACTCCCAATTTAAACAAAAATATAAAAATATACGAATTATTGCGCATTCAAAGTAATTTTTTTAGCTTTAAAAGTCAAAATTTCCCCAAAATTTCTGCATAGGATTGTTGGGCTCTGCTAATAATATGCATTTATGCAAAAAAACGTGTTTGCGAAAAAGTGGTCTATTCGTCCTTATTCGCATGAACTATTCATGTGTTTTTATTTTTTTTTCAGTAAATCGCATTTGAATTTTGAATTTCATAACAATTTAGTAATTTGCTTGTATTCTCTTGTTTCAATATGGCGTATGAGTAACATTTATGGAAATATGTATGTAATACTCATCGGCAATGTTGAATCAAAAAAAGAAATCACGTTTTTACCCCTCCCATTTGACCTGCTAAATTTGAGACGTGCAGCTATGAAAAAAAGCGAACTTTGATATTTCTCCCCCTCTTTCCCATATATAAGTTTCAGAACAGTCGGTGGCTGCCCTCTGAAAGGCCTTCCTTGTAAGCAGTGAGTAAAAAAAATGGGTAGCCGACCCCCTTATTTGTTTTTTACACTAATTGAAAATGCAAAGTTGCACCAGTATCAGAATTTTTTTAACATTTGCATAAGAATCTTTATAAATTACATACGTGCTCTTCAATCTATTTCTATTATTATTCTATGTTTTGCATTATTTAGCATTTTCGTTTAATATGTATTTTTGTAATTTTTCATTTCGCTCTTAATATGAATACTTAATAGAAGAATAATAATACTTTCATTTATTTTTGTGCTCATTGCACTAATTTCGGACATACACATTGTCACTGTCACCCGCCATGGTTAGACATATGTTTATATTAGGATGGCAAATATTTTTTTTTAAGTATTAAAACATTTAGAGAATTATTCGATTAGAGTGTCAGTTGACAGAAAAAAATCACCGCTGACATAGTGCTGACTCTCCCTTCATAAAATTGGTGACATCGTCATACAATTTTTCCAAATGTCCCAATAACATGTCAGCAGTTGGTCAGCAGTGCCCACCAGTATCAGGTGCCACCAACAATTCGCTTAAACAACAACTGACCAACTGCTGTCATGTCATTTAGCACAATTTGAAAAATTATATGAAGATGTCAGCAATTTTATAATAGAGAGTCAGCAGTATGTCGGGGGTGATTTTTTTTGCCGACTGGGGTAGTGTTCAAATTTTCTATTTATGATATTCTCAAAGTGGATTATTTCTTAAATCTGCTGAAGATTCCTTAGTAAGGATGCAACAGATATGTACAGATATACAATACGATGAATAAATCAATTATGAAAATATCATTAATAGAATTTTTAGGCCTCGAACTAAAATAATACTCTAATCGAAATTTGTATTTCTTTGGATCTTGTGTCACAACAAATAAAAAACAACATTTAGATAATAAAATATCTGATTTTAAATGAATAGCAATTAGAACGGGAAGCATTTTACGACAGAGTGGCTGACATTAAAAAATGCTCGTATTTTTTAATGGATCAAAAAAGTATTAAAAATGGTTTTCAAAACGAAAATTAAAAATGTTATCTCAAATTTTATTAAATTAACGTTAATAAGTGCCTCGCTATTGTACATAATGTATATATTATTTACATAGTTTCGAAATATTATGTCATTTAACACACAATTATGTGTGTACTTTAGAGTGGTCTGAAAATCTAGTCTAGTTTTATCGTGTAATAGACTTCAAGGACCTAAAAACAAACAAAACAAGAAAAAAAGTTAAATTCGGCCCTGCCGAATGTATTGATCCTCTTCATAATGAGATTAAGATTATTTGCAAAAAAAAATGAAAAAATTGAAAAAAATGTGAAAACTAATTTTTTTGGTGAAAAATTTTTTTTTTGTAAATTTTTTTTTTTTAATTTTTTTTTTTGTAAATAGGATTGTGCTTGTTTAAATAGCATTCGGTATCCAATTTTGTTCACTTTTATCATCCATCAGCCAAATTAAAGCATTTTTTATACCCTCCACTTAGTGATAGAGGGTATATATAAGTTTGTCATTCCGTTTGTAACTCATCGAAATATCGATCTGGGACCCCATAAAGTATATATATTCATGATGCCCGATCGATTTTAAGACATTCTAGCGATGTCCGTCTGTCCGTCTGTCTGGCTGGCTGTCTGTCTGTGGAAAATGCTGTCGCGGACAAAATATTGCACAGAGATGACTCAAACTTAACATATTTATTGGAAGTTCTCCCGAGAAGTTTGGTATTGCATTTGAGCGATATCGGTTCAACGGTTCAAAAGTTATGAACGAAAATGTAAGCACACCTCAAAAATTTCAGTACATTCAACATAACCTAAAAATACAAAATGCTTTAATTCGGTTTCTGGTTGACATATGTGAACATAATTGAACACCAAATGGTATTTGAACAAGTACGAACATATTTTTTGACCAAAAAAAAAATCGCGGATTTTTTTACCAAAATTTTTTTTCGCGGAAATTTTTTTTTCAAAAAATTTTTTTTTCAAAAGTAATTTGCTTTTAAATAAAGTTTTTTGCAATAATCTTTTTGAAATTGTGGAGGGTTTGGCAAGGCCGAATTTAACTTTTTTACTTGTTTTTTTTTAGGTTATGTGGAATGTACCAAAATTTTCGAGGTGTTCTTATATTTTCGTTCATAACTTTTGAACCGATATCGCTCAAATGCAACACTAAACTGCTTCGGACAACTACAAGTAAATATATTAAGTTAACTGTTTAATAACACTACTCTACACGGTTTTTGCACAGATATGTTGAATACATTTTCTAAAGTATGTTGGCCTCCTAAACACGAATCTGTCATCAGAAAAGTTATATCAAATCGCCTTCTCGAGATATAGGCCCTTTTATTTTTTGTGGAACAATCCCTCAAAACAGACAAATTTTAATACCATCCACTCTAGTGATAGAGGGTATATATAAGTTTGTCATTCCGTTTGTAACAACTCGAAAAATTGGTCTAGGACCCCATAAAGTATATATGGGGCATTCCATGTGAAATCGGATACTTTGAAAAACTTTTTTTTTAGATTTTCCCAATTTGTTTACAGTTTTTAGTACCCTTCGAAAACTCCTTCGTAGTAAATTTTCAGATTTTTTTGATGACCCGTTCAAAAGATATCGAATTTTTAAAAATTGGTAGTTTGTTCCTTTACTCAAACTTCTTTTAATCATAACTTCTTCAATAATGGTCCAAATTTCAAATTTTTTTTTCAAAATTTTTGTTTTTTTAAGTACTTTCTAAAAAAAAATCCCAAAAAATTCTTTAAAGCGCTCTAGTATGCGATTTTTAAGTTTTAAAATTTAAATCTCATTTTTGAAAATGTTTGTACTCTTTGATTTTTTTGAAATTTTTTTGTGTAAAACTTCTATCAATTCTACAAATTTTTTGCCCAGGAAGATCGTGGGATAACGATTATTACTATTTTTTAAAATTTTTTGAAAAAATTTTACTGTAATTTTCCAATCTTAAAATCATTTCTACTGCTCCAATGGTGCGTCATAGAGGGGTCCTTTATAAGACCGACCCCCATTAATTTTTACGTCTTAACATTTCTTTGGAACAAACTAAGACCCTATCTCCAATTTCTAAGGGGGCTCCCACACAAAACGACATTTTTTAAAATTTGTTCCAACCGCTCTAACTGCCCTAATAGTGCCCTTAGAGCAACAAAATGTATGACCGACCCACAATATTTTTTTAGTCCAAACATTTTCTCTGAACACACCTACCCTCTATCTTTAACTGTTAAGGCGGTCCCCATACAATTTTTTTTATTTTTTGTAAATTTGTTTTATTTAATCAGCTTCTACCGGTCCAATGGTGCGTCCGAGAGGGGTCATTAGTGAGACCGACCCCCATTTATTTTTACCCTACAACATTTTTTCAAAACATACCTACGCCCTATCTCCACTCCCTAAGTAGGGTCCCATACAAAATTACTTTTTTATAATATTTGCACCAACTGCTATTTGTTCGGGAGCCTACTTAAGGAGTGGAGATAGGGCGTAGGTATGTTTTGAAAAAATGTTGTAGGGTAAAAATAAATGGGGGTCGGTCTCACTAATGACCCCTCTCGGACGCACCATTGGACCGGTAGAAGCTGATTAAATAAAACAAATTTACAAAAAATAAAAAAAAAATTGTATGGGGACCGCCTTAACAGTTAAAGATAGAGGGTAGGTGTGTTCAGAGAAAATGTTTGGACTAAAAAAATATTGTGGGTCGGTCATACATTTTGTTGCTCTAAGGGCACTATTAGGGCAGTTAGAGCGGTTGGAACAAATTTTAAAAAATGTCGTTTTGTGTGGGAGCCCCCTTAGAAATTGGAGATAGGGTCTTAGTTTGTTCCAAAGAAATGTTAAGACGTAAAAATTAATGGGGGTCGGTCTTATAAAGGACCCCTCTATGACGCACCATTGGAGCAGTAGAAATGATTTTAAGATTGGAAAATTACAGTAAAATTTTTTCAAAAAATTTTAAAAAATAGTAATAATCGTTATCCCACAATCTTCCTGGGCAAAAAATTTGTAGAATTGATAGAAGTTTTACACAAAAAAATTTCAAAAAAATCAAAGAGTACAAACATTTTCAAAAATGAGATTTAAAATTTAAAACTTAAAAATCGCATACTAGAGCGCTTTAAAGAATTTTTTGGGATTTTTTTTAGAAAGTATTTAAAAAAACAAAAATTTTGAAAAAAAAAATTTGAAATTTGGACCATTATTGAAGAAGTTATGATTAAAAGGAGTTTGAGTAAAGGAACAAACTACCAATTTTTAAAAATTCGATATCTTTTGAACGGATCATCAAAAAAATCTGAAAATTTACCACGAAGGAGTTTTCGAAGGGTACTAAAAACTGTAAACAAATTGGGAAAATCTAAAAAAAAAGTTTTTCAAAGTGTCCGATTTCACATGGAATGCCCCATATATTCATTGATCTAGCGATGTCCGTCCGTCCGTCTGTCTGTTAAAAACACTTTAACTTTTGAAAGACTTTACGGAGGCACCTGAAGTTTGGCACATATGTTGGGCATTTACCTGGTCAAATTGGTTTTGCAATCCAGCGAAATCGGTCCAGCGGTTCAAAAGTTATGAGCAAAAGATTTTCGGCAAGAGATTTTTGCGATTTTACGAGATAAAAACTACGCTAACTTTCGAAATACAATTCTGAGAATGCTGAAGCTTACCGGTGGTTCAAAAGTTATTAGCAAAACCGTGAATTTCAGATTAGTTTCACCTTAAATTTTACGTGTTGAAATCCCGTTAAACATGTTTTAAAAATATATGTTAAAGTTACTCATATTTTTTTATTCGAGTTTCCAATAAAATTACGTAACTTCTGCATGAAATCCGGACTCGATACGATCAATGATACCATCAGGACATTATAAGGAAGTTCAACATGTCCTTTTTTGGTTATGTCCTTATAAGTATCCGAATTTCGCAAGAAACTTCCTGTTCAAAGCAGATATGTATAGTACACAGAGAAAAATAAATTTCCAACTGAATTTTTCAGTTGTAGCAACTCAAAGTTCGGTTGCTGCTACTAAATTTCGCTGAGGCATACAAATTTTTGAGTTGTTTTAATTAAAAGACAGTTGTAATAACAACATTTAGTTGTAACTACCGATATTTTGTTGTTTTAACCTTAATACAAATGCATCAACCGAATTTTTGTTGCAACAACTGAATTTCAGTTGAAAATTAGCAAATTTGTTTTCTGTGTGTAGGCACTCCAATAAAGATAACATGGGGTTAAAATCCAAAATCCATTGAGTATATCCAGAAATTTTTGATTTTGTGTTAAAATTAAAAATATTGACATTTTCAATTTTTGTGGACCAAGCCCTCAAAACCGAAATTTTTTTAATATAGGAAAAGTGTATGTTAAAGTTATTCATATTTTTTTTTATTCGAACTCGCAATAAAATTACCTTACTTTTGCAAGAAATCAGGACTCGATACGATCAGGGATATCATCAGGACGTGTATATTATAACTAGGGATGAGATTCCCATGCAAATGCATGTTTTTTGTCAATAGTCTAAAAACGGTATCGACCAATTATCTTTCCGAATCAAGAAATTTGCGTTAAAATAGCATCGTTTTGTTTTTGCATATTTTGCATATTTTGGTGAAAATGCATATTTTTGCATATTTTGATTTTAAATGCATTTTTTTTGCATATTTCTAGCTTTTAAGTGCATATTTTTGCATATTTTGGCATAAATTAGCAAAAACACAAACTGAATTTTTTTTTTTAAACACTATTTTAAATTTTAAAAATTTATTTTGAAAATATGAAAAATTATATTTTTTTCTTAAATTTTTTTTATAGATTTTCTTAATTTTTCTAAAAAGATTTTTTACTTTTTAAGAAGTTTTCCAATGAAAACAAGATTTTTATTCTACACATTTCATTTTTTAGTGAATATTTTAAGGATTTTTAGTGCATATTTTGAATTTTTTAGCGCATATTTTAAGCGCATATTTTCGATTTTTTAGTGCATGAAAATCTCATCCCTAAATATAACTTTCCAAATTTCGCAAACAAATTTCCCGTTTAATGCATATATGTAAAGAAGACACTCCATAAAGATAATGTGAGGCTAAAATCTAAAATCCGTTAAGTATATCCAGAAATATCTGCAAAAGAAGCCAATTTTGTTGGTTTTGAGGGCTTAATCCGCAAAAAATTAAAATATCTCGAGAAGGAAGATGATTCGATAAAATTTTTCTGATGACAGATTCGTGTTTAGGAAGCCAAAATACTTGAAGTAATGTTTTTAAAATTTTATTTTAAATATTAACAAAAAACTATAAAAATTGGAACGAAAAAATTTATGCAGATTTGGATTAAGATTTTGACTTCTTCTGCAAATATTTAGAAGGCCAAAATACTTCAGAAAATGTACTCTAGAAGTCTGTGCAAAAAAATGTGATTTTTGTAGAGTAGTGTAATTTAGCCGTGATCTCCATTTCAGTAGATAAACGGGCAGCGCCAGAATGTCTTAGAATCGATCACTGATCAATAAAAAAATATATATCGTCACCAAAAATGCAAAACAACGTAACAACACTTTTAGCTTTTTACAGTAGAAGCGAAAAATATTGTTACGCAATTTTTGAATTTTGTTCATAAGTCCGTCATATTATATTGGATAGGTCTGAAATTATGGAAATATTCTTAGCTAATGAAGTGCATCATACACCCAAAAAAAAAACGTGGGTATTCAATAATAAAAATTTTGCTAATGAACTAATTTTTTAGTCCAAAATGATCTAGTGCAGGCGTTGCACAGTGCTTTGTTCCCATGTTAAAATCGGCAAAAATAGAAGGAGTGGTCAGGCGTTTTTGAAATTTGGTACACTAACAGCAAATACCTTAATTAAGAAAAATATGAATTTTTGGGAAAATCGGTGCAAGGACACGCCTCCCTCCCATGTGTCCTGAAACTTAAAAATGTTATTTCAGCTACAATAATGTCCGCAAAAGAACAAAAAGTGGTCATTCGGATACATATACAACTAGCAACATGTATGTAAATTTTAAGCTTAATCGAAGTAAGGACTCTAGGTCCTGCCATATATCGTCGCTGCGCCTAAAAATGGAGTCATGTGTTTTGGGGCAAGTGTTGAGGAGAGCAAAAAAACTGTTTATTTTCGTCCCTTCGCGATATTTTTTAAAAGTTTGTTCTACAAAAAATTCTTGTACAGATATGCTATCCACATACTACAAAAAAATTATGAAACATTCAACGGTTTTTCAGTGGTGCAGAAATTTTCAAAAAACATACACATAACTCCTTTTTTAAGTACTTTTTGGAACAAAATTTAAATAAATGGAAATATTTTTTACACATAACTCCTTTTTCTTATGAAACCATTCTTATTGGTAATTTCCTTTCGAGAGGGACAAAGACTAAATATAGTTTGTTGGTGGTTTAAAGCGACATTAGTTAGACAAGGTCCTTAAAATTTTGATATTTAAATGCTCTTCACTAAACAGCGAACAACAGATTTTTCGCAAAACTGGTGCTGATTTTTTGTTTTTTCTTGTAAATATTCAAGAGCTTCGACATAAATTGACATCTGCGAAAGATGCTGTACTTTAGATACTAAAATTTTCCGCCGTCAATGATTTAATTGCTTTCACAACGCTTTATTACTCGCCATTTAGGATTTAGATAACAGGATGAAAATTTGCAAATATTTTCCAAAAAATCTTGACAAATTTATTCAAAATACTTGGATGCTATGTGTGAACCTCATGTTACTTAAAAAGTGGTCCATTTTGTCACATTCTGTTACTTTTTTTATCAAAAAAAGTTATGTGTAGCTTAACACATAACTCCTTTTCAGACCATTTTTAGTATGACGAACACATAGCTACTTTTACTAACTTTTGAACCAATCAAGATATCAAAAAACGGTTTAGGGAGAAAACGTATGACCAATAGGGGATCATAAAGATGTAATAAAAAAAAATTAAAAAAACTACACATGACTCCATTATTATTGCCAAATTTGGGTAAAACCGGATTATTAATGTGGAAAATACAAAAATATCCTTTATTGAAAAATGGTGGATTTTTTTCCAAAAGTGTTTGGAAAAAGTATTTAAGCAAGTTCTGAGCTAAGTAAAGTTAATTGATGTATGCAGTGAAATTTTATGACGGTTATTTTCTTAGAACATATTAACCCTCTATCTCGTATTTTTAGGGGTTATTTTAGTCCATTTTCCAAAAACCCTCATAGAAAGCCACTAACACGTGGGTTTAAAGGGTTAAAGTATTCTACAAAAGTTTTAAGCATCGAATTTTACTAGGGGTTTTCAAAGGTCAAAAGGTCGTGCAATATAAGGAAAATGCATAAAAAGTAAATTGTAAAGTATAATATATTGTTAAATTGTGTTTTACTGAAGTAGATTGAAATAAGAAAAATTTTATATTTACTAAAAAATTTATTAAATTTACTGCTGGGCTAAATTATGTTTTTACATATGATGGCAGTTTTTCTTGAGACATATTAACCCTTATCTCCCATTTTAAAGGGTCACATTATTTGCTTTTACAAAAATTCTAACATAAAACCTATAAAACGGGTATTTAAAGGTTAAAGAGCAATACTAAATTACTTCTTTTCACAGTTTCTTTAATCTAACTTATAATTTGACATATTAAATTAAACATAATTTCTAGCTACAGTTAAAAATTAAATAATCCATAATGCGTAAAAAATCCAAAACTTCAAACCAGTTTTTAAAAAAAATAAATTTTCGAGAATTAATGTCTTGAAACAATTAACCCAATTATTCTGGTCATTTTTGCATAAAATTCTCTGAGTTTAGCGCCCTCTCGTGGCATCAAAAGCAATTACACTAAATGTTTTTTCACATTTATTTGAAAAACTTAATTATCTTTCAAAAAATCTGTCTTTACCCAATAAACACCAAAAAAATTAAAATTCAAGTGCTTGAAATTTCACTTAAATTCAACTTTAATTTTAGTATATTTTTCAAGCCTTATTCCAGTTGAAACAAAATGAGTTCGATTTGAAATAAACATTTTCATTTTTTGTCAAAACTACAAAATAACAAAAAAATAAAAAAAAAACAATTAAACAAAAAAAATTCTTTAAATCAAATGCTAACCGAATTCAATGATTTATCGCGTAAATTAAAAGGAAAATTAAACAAACTCAAAGGATTTTTGCTGATCAATTTTAGAAAAATCATTTAAAGGTAACAAAACTAAAATTTTTTACAAAAAAAAAAAAATTATAATTTCTTATTTATTTTAGTTATCCAAGGGCAAAATATGTGTATCGGCAGCGGACAATTAATCAAACGTGCTTCAATGGAAAGTTCTGGCCGCGATTCCTGCAAAATAAATGTTCTTAAAATTCAAAAGATTTAGCCAATTTCCATTTTTTGTCATCATAACTTATGTACTACATATTTTATTTACATTTTTCTGCTTTTCAGCTAATAAATAATAATTATGCAAAAGGTTGGTCTATTTTTTTTTTTAATATGCACCTATAGCAACGATGCTGCTCGATTTAATTTTAACTGGAATTGTGCTTGAATTGCACTTGATTTAGGCTTGAATTTAACTTGAAAAGGGCTTGATTTTAACTATTATTCAAGCCATATTCAAGTGATTTTTTAAAATTTTCTTTGGTTCGACTGGAATTACGCTTTTTTTTGAGACTTGAATTCAAGTGTTTTTACACTGTTTTGTTTGACTTGAATTCAAGTATCCGTTTCGCTGGTATATGCTATTGAATTACAGTGTAATTCAAGTGCAATTCAAGGCTTGAAAATTGAAAATATGACTGGAATTATGCTTGAATTACACTTTAATTCCAGCAATTTGGCTTATTGGGTAATAACAATTTCAGACAATTTTATTTTTTTGATTTTTATCCATGGGAAGACGCATACTGCCCTACTCAAATTCATTTGTATTCAAATTTTGTTGTACATTGTGGACAGTTTTCATGGATTTGGTGAAGCCAAATTTAACATTTCTACTTTTTTTTTTTTATTTTCCTGCTGATTGGGTTGAAAAAAGGTTTAACATAATTTCTATAATATTTTTTCAAACATTGTTAATTCTTAGCGGTTAACAAAAAATAACGAAAAAATGGACACTTCGAAAAAAAATTTTTTTTGCCGGTCTAAAAAAAAGTTGCAACTGTTTACTTTTTTATTTAATAGATAAAGATTTAACCTTCTCAAAAAAGAAAAAAATCCAAAATCGGTTAACATATATTTTTTTAATATTTTTTCAAACTTTGCAAATTTTGGGTCTTCAAACTAAAAATTTAGGTAACTCTAAATGCGTGTAGAAAAAAATCTTATTGCTTAATACTAAGGTAATTTTTTCTGGTAAAAAAATATATATTTTAAATTTTTTAAAAAAAAAATCAAGCCATTTCATTAAAAAACAAAAAAGTTACAGCTATTTTCGTCAGCCACTAAAATGGATTTTTCAAAAATGTGATTTTAGGCACTTAGAAAAAAATATATATTTAAAGTTCTACTCAAAAGTTGCAAGCGTTGATTTTTTTCTTTGAAAGATAAAGGTCAAGGCTTTAAAAAAAATTATGAAATCAAAAATCCGTTGACATATATTTTTTTAATACTCCATCAAACTTTTGTTATTTTAAAGATCCTCACAAAAAAAAAGAAGTAATTCGAAGTCTTACAAAAGGCATATACTTTAACTTTTTATCTCCAATAAAAAATTTTCCGTATTGCAAATATATTTTTTAATTTTATGCAGAAAAAATCAAGTCATTATCTTAAAAACTAAATTTTTGGGAACTATTTTTGTAAAACTCAAAATAATATTATTATTTTTTTAAAAACCGTTTGCTTGGAAATTCTCTAACTTTAGCGACCCCTTGTGGCGACAAAAAGAGTTATATCAAAAGGGATTATTATTAAAATATTAAGTTACCTTATTACCTTTACAAAAAAAAAATATTTTAATAAAAACGATGGGAACTTTTTTTTTTTTGATTTTTGTCAATGGGACAAAGCACTGTGCGTTGGTAATCAATACTAAAATTTTTTACTAATATTATTCAAAACCAGTAAAAATTACTAATTTTAGTACTTTGAAGATACTAAAAAACTACCGTACTACTGGTAATTAGTAACTTATTAGTAGATTTTGGTACCAAATCCCTTACTAATATTTTTACTGCAGAATTATTTTGAGTGTAAATAGCAAATCTCTTTTTGGTAATTTTATAGGAGAACCAAAAAATTTTTGAAAGTGCAAAATATAATATTTTCGAATTTTGTATTTTTTAATTTAGAGAGCTAAAACTTGGTGGGGACATGTATTTTGATATAATACATCACAATCAATCAATAACTCGATTTTAAAAAAAGTGTTGTTACGTTGTTTTGCATTTTAGGTGACGATATACTTTATGGGGTCCCATACCGATATTTCAATGAGTTAGAGGTTATAAAAAGAGGTGCGTTGTAAGTGGCTTCAGAAGCTTCCATTTGCACGCAAAGACTCTGAGGTCTGTTGTGATTAAAAGGTAAAATAATTCAAATATTAAAAAAAGTTTTTGCCTTAATTGCCATTCTATATACAATATTTCCGAGCTAAGCCTTTCAAATTAGATTATTTAGAAATTATTTTTTCAGCCTACTCTTAGGTACATAAATATTCTTTCTATTTCACATGAAATTAGTTCAAAGCAATGACAATGAGAGATTTACATACACAAATAATAAACAAAAATGTTTGGTGCAGGAATTTTAAGATATGTATATAAACTGTACAAACATTGTGTTGTAAAACATGGATTTAAATAAAATGTTAAATTTTTAATGTGTTTTTTTTTTCATAACTTTTTTACCTTACATACTTTACTAGCGTGCCCGGAACTTCGTTACCGGCTTGATTAAACACCTAATAATAAAACGATTTAGATTTTGAGTCCCCGTTTCTGAAATTCTCCGCTATATATTTCACTATTCATCTAATTTTAAAAAATTTGACATTTTTTCGAATTTTAAGTTTTTACAATTTTTTTCTTGTTAAAATTAAAGACCTCTTTCAACAAAAAAAAATATTTTTCGTCAACATTTTTTCTTGCAGTCAAATATAAAAAAAAAATCTTTTATTAAAAATATTTTTTTTTTTTTTATAAAACACCCTAAAAGTCTAGAGTTGCCAGCATATCGCTTCCCATCTCTAAACAATGCTATTTTACCAATTGAAATTTTATGTTGCTACTTTAGCACACAAATTAAGTTGTAGTGTTTTTTTATTATTTTTTCATGTTGTCTTATTTTAAGTACATTTAACCTGTGGATTTTGCATGTTAAATATAATTTTGTTGTTTTTTTTTTTTTAAGTCAAAGTTTTTGTAAAACAGTTGTCCATCATAATAAGACACGCAATATATTAATTATTAAAAATTATTGATCAAACTTTAAAAAGAAAAACTATTTTGGAGGATCTAAATGGAGAAATTATATAAAAACAGGTTGTAATTAAAATTTTTAAAAACATGTTTTTTTGTTTTCATTTTAAATCAGAATTATAGTTTGTGTTTATTTAAAATCAAAACAGCTTCATAAATGATTAAAGGTTTTATTTAAAAATTTACTATTTAAAAAACTGAAAAAAAATATATAATGCCCATAAAACTTAAAGTTACTGAACTGACGACTAACATTACAATTAATTAATTAACATATGTAGGGTGGTGCGTATTTCAACAAAATACTGAGATCAATTATTAACAGTGCATTAAAGTTAGTACAAGATAATACAAGCATTTTAAAACCAAAATTATCAAGATCGGTCTATATTTTAAGGTGTTTTTAATCGGTAACGGTATTGAAAGGGTTTCGGAAGCCAACGCTGAAAAATACAACAAAAAAATTATGAAAAAAATCGATTAAAAAAAAAATTGTGAAAAAAATTATATAAAAAAAAAATGATTAAAAAAAATTGATGAAATAAAAATATATGAAAAAAATTATAAAAACATTTTTTTTTAAAAAATAATTATTTTACGTCTTTAAGTGTTTTTATCGGCGCATGCCATATTCTGTTTGTTATTAAGGGTTTGTGATTGAAGAAGAAAACATTGTATTATTAAGATTATTTTTAATGTGGATTTATTCAAGACCATGGTTTCTGTAGCCACCTCTACGTCATCAGTGGAGAAAATTACATTAGATTTAAAGTGTTTGATTTTTTGTAAGACTGTTTTTTCTATATGTTTTTTCATCAACAGATAAAAAGCTTCAGGCCCTATAAATCCCCGGGACCTGATGGTATAATCCCGGCTGAGTTGCAGCAAGTGTTGGACTATATAGCCCCGTTGCTGTATAATCTATACACAGCATGCATCAACTGGTCGCATATTCCTTTAAAATGGAGGGATACCAGAGTCGTATTTATCCCGAAGGCTGGGAAAAGTTCCCACACAGCTCCGAAGGATTTCAGACCAATTAGTCTGTCTTCTTTTTTGTCAAAGACAATGGAACTAATGATAGACTCATATTGCGTAGAGTGATTGACCCGAGGTTGCTTTCGACAAAGCAACATGCATACAGCAAGGGACGATCAACGGAAACAGCTCTTCATGAGCTCGTTGGTACCATCGAGAGATCGCTTTCGGTAAAGGAGTACACTATGGTGGCCTTTCTTGATATTGAGGGGGCTTTTAATAATGTCATCCCAGAATCGATAATAATGGCATTGTCTGGTCTGGGAGTAAAGCGTGAAATCGTTTTAATGGTGGAAAACCTACTTGCCAATAGACGTATAACGTCTGAATTGGGAGCGTCCGTCATATCTCGATTTGTCAATAGGGGCACACCACAAGGAGGTGTTCTTTCGCCGCTTCTTTGGAATCTGGCACTGAATTCAATGCTACTATCTCTAGAAGCACGTGGTTGTCATGTTGTCGCATATGCTGACGATGTCGCGATAGCGGTAAAGGGGAAGCATCTGCCAACATTGCGGGACATTCTTCAGGGTTCTCTGAAAGATCTGTCTAAATGGGCAAGAGACTGTGGTCTAGGAGTTAATCCTAGTAAAACAGAGCTTGTTTTGTTTACAAGGAAAATAAGATTCCTGCTTTTGATCCTATTTCTCTGGACGGTACTGAAATCACCTTCTCAGATGGAGCCAAGTATCTTGGAGTATTTCTAGATAGGAAGCTGAATTTCAGGCGTAATATTGAGGAACGGGTGAGAAAAGCAACGATTGCTTTGTACTCCTGTAAAAGGGCCATTGGAAAACGATGGGGTTTTAGCCCTCAAGTCGTTCATTGGATCTATACAGCAGTGGTGCGTCCGATTTTGCTGTATGGAATCATTGTCTGGTGGCCTGCTTTAGAAACGAAAGCGAACTGTGTCTTTATCACGAAGGTACAGAGAATGGCGTCGATGTGCATCACTGGTGCTCTTCGTACTACACCTACGGCTGCATTAGAAATCCTCCTTCACCTGATACCGTTGGACATATTGGGTAGGCAGTATGCGGCTGCGTCGGCAATTCGACTTAATAGCACGCTGCAATGGAGAAGCAGCGATTGTGGCCATAGCACGATCTTGAAAAAGATAACAATACCACAAAATGTGGACTGTGCTCCCTCTTTGAGCCTCTTTTAGCGCCACTTTACCACTTTGATACCATCCAGGGAGTCTTGGATGGGGGATACTCCGGGTAGTGAAGCTACCATAAATTTTTACACAGATGGATCGAGGCTGCACGAACAAGTGGGCCTTGGAGTCTATTCTGATGAACTTGGGTTGAGCCTGGCTCGTAGATTGCCAGATCATTGCAGTGTTTACCAGGCAGAGATGCTGGCAATAAAAGAAGTGGCTGACTGGTTGAGCTGCAATGTCTTGTCTACAACCGCAGTCAACATCTATACTGACAGTCAAGCCGCGGTCAAGTCCCTGGATTCAATGTTTCTGAAAACAAGATCTGCCCTTAACTGCCGCACGTCTTTAAATGAGATGGCCAAGCAGTTTAACATACGACTCATATGGGTCCCAGGGCACAGAGACATTCCAGGGAATTGCAAAGCCGATGAGCTTGCAAGACTAGGAACTACCTTACAGGTTCCAACAGAATTGGAATGTGTTGGTATGCCTCTAGAAACTTGCAAGCAAAACCTACGGCTTTGTTCTGCGACGGAGACTAATCAAAGATGGGCAAATGGATGGACGTGTGAGACAACACGACTGATTTGGCCTTCTCTTAATCAGGGGCGCACAAGTGAGCTGATATCGCTTCCAAGAGGAGAGATTTCGACAGTGGTTTCTATACTTACCGGACACTGTCTTATAGGGAAGCACGCAGAGCGGTTAAATGTGCCGTCGAATGACTTTTGCCGAAGTTGCATGGATGAAGAGGAATTGGAAACTATCGAACACTTTATTTGCCATTGCCCGGCACTTTCTGGTCAGAGACTTGCTTCACTGGGATCTAGGGAGCTGTACGATCTGTCTGATTTACTGGATGTCAAAATTCAACATCTAAGGAGTTTTATAAGAAGCTCAAAATGGTTTAACGACAGGGACTAGTAGGGAAACCTATTACGGTCCCGTGGTATCACAATGGACCTCAGAGTCTACGTGTGTTGACGTAAAACGTCTGCAGCCACTTACAACCTAACCTAACCTTCATCAACAGACTTAACTCTGATTGGAATAGAACTCACGTTCTTCAAATTTTCCATCAGTTTGCAAAGCAAGTACTCTACCATCTGAGCTATCGCCCTGCTTGACAAACTAACAGAAAACAATTTTTCACCTACTGGTGAAAAATTGTTTTCGTCTTCGATTCGGATTATTTTAGTTTTATCCGATTCATGTTAAAATCCGATTTGGATAATTTTAATTTTAAAATGCTTGTATTGTCTTGCACCAACTTTTCCGCTATATTAATAGTTAAATTAAACACTTTATTGAAATACGCCCCATCCTAATACGTATGTATGCATTTATTGTTACGCTAATTAAATTTAGTGTCTTGCGAGATAGATGCCCCTAAAATGACCATCAAACGTTCAAAATACCACCATCATGTTTGTTTATGCAGAATACATTCTGCCATGCTCCACTTCCATAACGCGAAGTTGTTGTTGCAGTTGATGTGTTGTTGATGACTGACTCTCCACATCAATTTTGTTGATTTTCTCTGTTTAACATTTTTCACTGGTTATTCATTCTGTGTTTTCATTATGCAAATTTTTCATGTTTTTTTTTATTATTTTGTTTATTTTTTTACTATTGTTTTCATCAGCCCTACTAACTAAATAATAAATATTAGGTTGGGAACTTTTTTAAAGGGATTTTGATTTTTTCAAAATATTTCGAAAGGTTTCACTGAAAATGTAACTTTATTAACTCAAATCGCTTAACTCGATCAAGTTTCGAATTATTTATTTAAAAATTTTAAGTGTAGCTTTTGTCATGTATTGCAACTTTTTTTTGAAACTTGACGTAGATCGAAATTGGAGGCATGGCACCTCCCATATAACCCAAAATTTCAAAACTTGGATCCTAGTAAATATATTTTAAGGAATTAGGACACATGTTGTTACTTAGGTTGAGTTTTTGGGATGTTGATTAAGTTTAAACTTAATTAACGAAGCCTGAATCTTCGATGCTACCGGCGAAATTTGGTTTATTCCGTATTTTATCAATAAATACAAACATTTAAAGAAACATAAAGCTGTTCCCCCAAGAATTTAGTTAAAGAACTTAAAATTACGAGAACAAATAATTTTTCAGTTTACTACCATGCTTAACTAAGATCCCAAAAATTCGGCCTTAATCATTCATAAGACCATTTAAATTGTGTTCCTTAAATGTTTAAAAATTTTTAATTAACACAATTTTTGCAAAACATCTGCCACCCTAGTGGTCATAGTCTGAACAACAATAACAAAACATGTATCTTGTATTTAACATTACAAAGTAATAAAATCATGTATTTTACTTCTTTAACAAATTAAATGAAAACAACAAGAATTAAAATTTTTCACCATCAACAGTTGAATTTAACATATTATTAATTGGATTAACAACAGTGAGCAATAAAACCATTAAACGCAAACAACTAGTAATATTAGCGTCGATATTTTTTTATTTATTCGGTTATTCGAATGAAAATGAGTTTTGGACTTATTGGGCGTTTGTATTGGTCAAATCTAAACTTTCCAATTTTGTGGCGTTATACCTGCCGAACGATCATCACGAAAGTGCTGATTCTGAGAAAATTTATAAAAAAAAATTTTCCAAGTACATCTTCAGTCGGCAAACAGCGGTCAAAGTTTCAAAAAAATACGTTTTTCGACCAAAATTCATATCCAAATTTTTTGACTAAATCTGGCAAAAAAATTAAAAAAAATTTCAAAATATCGATTTTGGTCCACAGATGCTGATATCACTACTCAACACGGTTTTTGCACAGACATTTTTTATAAATTTTCTATTTTGGACTCCTAAACACTAATTTGACATCATAAAAGTTGTATTAAATCACCTTCTCGAGATATAGGCATTTTAATTTTTTGTGGACCAAGCCCTCAAAACAGACACATTTTTATGCCCTACACCACTCTATGGTACAGGGTATAATGAGTTTGTGCTGATGTTTGTAACTACTCGAAATATTGGTCCTAGACCACCCTTTAATACCGATCAACTCAGAATAACTTTTTGAGTCGATTTAGCGATGTCCGTCCGTCTGTCTGTCCGTCCGTCCATGTAAAGACGATACAGGTCGCAATTATCAACCGATTTGGCTGAAATTTGAAACTTAAGCTTCTTTTGCTCCAAGGACGAAGCCTATTGAAATTGGGAAAAAATCGGTCCATGTTTAGACCTAGCCCCCATACAAACGTCCCCTTTAATTTGACTCAAGTGACTCTTATTAGCGTATTATAACAGGTATCCTTTCGAAATTTGATAGGCAATCGTTTTTTGTATTCACAAATTACACTGTGCTACAAAAAACACAAAATCTAATATACTTTTGAAATGAGGTAGTTAAAGTTGTAGGTCTCGTCGAAAGGATCACAAAAATTCCCATTAAACTTACCAGACACCCTCAAATTTTAAAGTTATTGTCAAAAAACATTTTTTTGGGACTTTTCTCAATAAACCACGTGTAACATAAAAAGTTTTCCACCGATTTTCAATTTTTTAACTGTTTTGGATAGAAGAAGGATAGGGCTTTTTATGTGTATGAATTGGTCCATATACATTAGGGTGCGCCAAAAATGTCAACTTTCGATTTAATACCGTCACTCACCCTAGAAATATTCGTTTTGGTATCAAAATACACTATGCAAAAAATTATGGCGATCGCTTGAGGGGAAAGGGTGCCTCAAACGCCTTGAAAATGGAGAAATATGTCAAATTTGACCATTAAATAAAAAAAAAAATTTTTTTTTTTTTTGTTATTCAATTTTGCCAAAAATTTTTTTTTTGTATTAGGTTTAATAAGAACTACTTACAAAAAAAATATAAGCTCTCCACTACATCGCTTACCCATTTTAACTTGCGATACAAAAAAGGGCAGTTATTTTTAGGGGTACCTAAAAGTAACATTTTTACATTTTTGAAAATTTCATTAAAAAAAATTTTAAAAATTAAAATCGCTCTCCACCAGTTTTTTATATATATTATAAAGATAAAAAATGTGAAATATTATAAATATCCATTCGGCAGTTTTTCTTTTATAGCGACTTGAAGTTAGCGGATTTCAAGGAAAATTGATTTTTTGCTGTATTTTCTTTAATTTTGAACTTATTATTACATTTTAAACAAAATTGACGAAATTGGCTTTGCAACTGATTTAATTGAATCATAAATTTTAGTAAGTAAATAATTTTTGCAGGCCAGCATTAACCCTTGTAAACCCGGGTCGAAGATGACCCACAGGGCAAATATTTCCCATTGTATGCCGGCTTTTATATTTTTATTAAATATAATAAAATTAATCTGTAAAAATAAATGTTTTAGTCCAAGTTTATTTAAATCTACATGTGAAAAAACAATGTTTTTAAATTATACCGCATTTTTTATATACGGTGGGTGACAATACAATGAAACTTTTCTAAAGTAGATCCAATTTGTTAAAAAAAATTAAACTTTATTATTTTAAAGTTAGTATTATTTTTAAAAATGTTATTCATGTAATTTATAAAGCTTCAATTTAAGTTAAATAGCGTGCAGATTGAGCAAATATTAAATGAAATACGCGTGTCGCGCTGGAAAATGAAATTATTTATACACATTTTTTTTAGAAAATTATTTAAGAATATTTCGAAGTCGATTTTTTCTAAATTCAAAGAAAAAAAAAAATTGTCCATTAGCTTTTCTTTAGTCATCAACTAATTTTTTCAACAACCCAAACAAAAAATTATTTTTTTTAAATAAAGTAGAAGAAATCATGAATTCTTAATGTGTTTGATACAATCAAAAAATATATCATCATATTTATGAAAAGCTTCATTAAATATACAAAAGCTTCATAAAAAGGGTTAAATTCTTTAAGTGCATACACGATGAATAGCTAAAACTATTTCTAATTTCATGATAAAAAAAAATAGCTTAAAGAATAATATTTCCAAAGTGGGACATAATTGACCCGGGTTTACATGGGTTAAAGCTAAACTGTGAAAATTACTAACTAACTAAAACTTATGATCCAATTTAATTACTTGCAAAGCCAATATCGTCAATTTCGTTTAAAACGTAGTAAAAAGTTCAAAATTAAAGAAAATACAGCAAAAAATCAATTTTTTCTTGAAATCCGCTAACTTCAAGTCGCTATAAAAGAAAAACTGCAGAACGGATATTTATAATATTTCACATTTTTATCTTTATAATATATATAAAAAACTGGTGGAGAGCGATTTTAATTCTTAAAATTTTTTTTTAATAAAATCTTCAAAAATGTAAAAATGTTACTTTTGGGTACCCCTAAAAATAACTGCCCTTTTTTGTATCGCAAGTTAAAATGGGTAAGCGATGTAGTGGAGAGCTTATATTTTTTTTGTAAGTAGTTCTTATTAAACCTAATACAAAAAATTTTTTTTTGGCGAAATTGAATAACAAAAAAAAAAAAATTTTTTTTTATCTAATGGTCAAATTTGATATATTTCTACATTTTCAAGGCGTTTGAGGCACCCTTTCCCCTCAAGCGATCGCCATAATTTTTTGCATAGTGTATTTTGATATAAAAACGAATATTTTTGGGGTGAGTGCTGATCTCTAGCATAATTTTTTTTTTACCCATACAACTTTGGCGCACCCTAATATACATATATAAGAAAGATATATATTGATTTTTTCAACAATATCTAATATTTTTGATATTTTTTAAAAAATTTTTGAGTTTTTCGATTTTTTTCGCTATAGTTCATTCAACAATATTTATACTTATATATTATATTCTTAAAGAAAATTTAATTGTGAATACGATGAGCTCTGTGCTGAAAAAATCGAAAATCAATTGACAGAGTTGTGATAATTTTTCTAAAAAAGAAAATTAAGAATTTGCATGAAATTGCCGTTCAGACACCCCAGACAAAAAAATAAAAAAATAAACGAACTTACTGAGTCGCGTATCAATATTTTAAAGGTTTTTGGCCCCTGAATTCGAATTTGACCTTGAAATTGCGCTATCTTTTTAAGTTCTTATATATAAATTTATATTGAATATCTCAAAAACCTGACGCGATAGAGCAATTTAAAGGCCAGATTCGGATTCAGCGCGCCAAAAACCTTTAAAAATATTGTACATGACCTCTTATGATATATTTTTTTTCTTGGGTTATCTGAACGGCGATTTCCTGCAAAATCTTAATTTTCTTTTTTCGAAAAATTATCACAACTCTGTCAAAACTTATCTGATTTTTTCAGGATGGTCCTTATCGTATTCAGAATTAAATTTTCCTTAAAAATACTCGAAAATTTTTCAAAAACTAACAAAAAAATTAGATATTATAGAAAAAATCAATAGATATCTTTCTTATATGTGTAGACCAATTCACACACATGGAAAGCCCTATCCTTCTTCTATCCAAAACAGTAAAAAAATTTAAAATCTGTTGAAGATTTTCTAAAGTACACAAAGTTTAGTGAGCAAAGTCCAAAAAAAACGTTTTTTGACAATAACTCAAAAATTGATTGTGTCTGGAAAGTTTAATGGGCATTTTTGTGATCTACTCGACAAAACCAACAAACTATACCATGTCACATCAGACGTATTTTTTCAGTGTAGCACAGTGTTATCATTCCAAATTTTAAAGGAATCGCACCAGTTCCTCTTGTAGTCCGCATACAAACCACCTTCCCGATATTCACATAAATCTCTCAAAATTCATGAAAGTTGGAAATATTGGATTAACATTTTGTTTTAGGTGCTAAAGTTGTACTTTGGTAACTTACTTTTATCTGAATATATTCAGATCATTTTTGGACTTGGTCCCCTTTATAAAATTTCGACCGATATTAAGTTAAATCGGTCTATTGGCAAAAAATATACCGATTCCACTAAAATTTGATCTGTGTGTGTTTTCTACAATAAATAAAGATCTAACAAAAGATAGATCCAATCGGTCCATGTTTGGACTTGGGACCCATTTTTCGAAAAACACTGGTGTAGGTTATTATTTGGTCGGTCTTGTTCCTAAAGTATTTTTGCCTCCTTTACACAAATCTGACATCAGAAAAATCGTTTCAAATCGCCTTCTCGATATAAAGGCATTTTTAATTTTCGTGGACCAAGCCCTCAAAACCGATAAATATTGGAAAAGTGCATGTTAAAGTTATTCATATATTTTTTAATTCAAACTCCCAATAAAATTACATAACTTTTACAAGAAATCCGGACTCGATACGATCAGGGATACCATCAGGACATGTAAGAAAGTTGAAAATGTCCTTTTTTTGTTTTATCCTTATAACTTTCTAAATTTCACAAGAAATTTCCCGTTTAATGCTGATATGTAAAGAAGACACTCCAATAAAGAGAACGTGGGGTTAAAATCTAATATCAGTTGAGTATATCTAGCAATATTTGCCAAAAAAAAAATCAACTTTGTTGGTTTTGAGGGCTTAATCCGGAAAAAAATTTAAATGCCTATATCTCGAGATGATGATAGGGCGTATGGTTAGCCACTTATTTTACTTTCTTGATCAAAACCTGGATTGGTGGACATCAAGATATGATTTTTTTTTTAATATTCTCTTTTTCAAACATCTGTTATGTATGCAAAGTATTATTATTTGTTTTGGATTATTTGTTTAAATATTCGTAATTAACAGTTGTTTCATTTGTTATTTCTCATTAATGATTCTTTTTTTAGAAGAGTATCACTAATTATCTACATAATAAAGTAAATGCTTAAAAGATTTTTGCAGTAATTTGAATACCGGAAAAACCTTTTAAGGTAAATTAAATTCAGTTAATTAGACTTTAAATACCGTTGCTCTACCGAGATCTGTACAAAGTTCAATACAATTTCCATTTTGAGATATAATCTAACAAATTGCAAACTAATGTTTTGTTTGCTTTATAGATCATTGAACTGTGGATTACATGACTTAATGTTTATTTTAGCCCATAAAATCAAAAAAAAAAATAAAAAATACATTCACACCATTATTAAATCACCGCCCAATTTTCTACCAAATAGGTAAAATTTAAACTATGCACATAGTAAAATATTTATGTTTAAAGTACATAAGGTAAACATGTTGGTATATTGTTGATGTTGTCATATCCAAATAATCAACCAAAAGAAGTTATAAACAATAAAATCAAATTAAAACTATGGAAAATTCAGCTCGAATTCCCAACACACATTTCGCACATAAATCATGTTTTTTTGTCTTAACCGTTGCAGTTGAAAAATCCTACATAATAAAAAATATTTTCCCGCATGATTAAAGGGTGACCAGGTTGTGGTGATTTGAAATTTATTTAGATTATGTTTTTCGATCTAGCAATGTCCGCACTTAAAAACAAACAGCCTTACCACAGAACGTTTTTGTTTTTTAAAGTCGACTTTTACCTAAAATAAAACTTCATTTTATCCGTACCATAAAAAAAATATTTAAAATAAAGTTTTTGGAAGGCGTTTTTTTTTCAAATAGCCAATCAGAACAAAATAAATAAAAATAAAGAAAAACAAAAATAATAAAACAACCAATCAGAATTTGAAAATAAAAAAATAAACACCCAGAAACAAAGACTACTGCGACTCAAAATTTTAAATTTAAAGTCGATTATTAAAATTCTATTTTAAAAGTCAATTTTATTTATTTTTTGGGGACTTGTGGTACGGGCCAAAGTAAAATAAAAAATGGGAAATTCGACTAAATTAAAAAAATAGTGATAATGACTTGGGGTTAGGGTCATTCTAAGTGAAATAAATAAAAAAAAATAAAAATGTTCTTGACCCCTCCGATTTTAATGATATTTAGTTTAGTTGTAACACTAAAAATAAGCGATAAACTGACACATACAAAATTTCCGCCCTCTAAATCAACAGGGGCCGAAAATACAGAGTGTGACAATTTCCCCTAAAAGTATCGACCCTCTTGCACCTTAAAAATGTAATATTAGCTGTGTTCCAGAACGATACAGCGGGTGCCCGCGGGTACCCAAACCAGCCCGAAAAGTGTTCCCGTACGCAAAAATTGAGTAAATGAGAGAGTTCTTGAGAGAATAAATTACTTTCTCATTTTACCGAACTTACCCGCACTTTTTTTCGGGTAAATTGGTAACAGTCAGATGTTAAAAAAAACAGCTGATTTTTTTTGTGAAGCTAAATTGGAAATTTAAATAAAATAAGGAACTAAACCAAGGAAATATGTTTTTTCAATACAAAAAAGATAATTTGTTATTAAAATAAACTTTTACAATTTGTTTTCTTGTTTAAAGTAATTTTTCTTACGAAAATATTTTAGCGTTATTGGTTTGTTTACATTTTCTATTATTTTGGGCTTTAAATGTGGTTCTTAGCGTTCCCGTACTTTTGTGCATTTTTGTGGTATCGTGAGAGGTTTTTTGATTTTCTCTCATTTTACCGAACTTTACCCGGAAAGTTCTGGAACACACCTATTGTGAGTTCAATTAAAGCTACAGAGCCCATTTTAGCTTGTTTTAAAGCTCTTAATATTTTTGTTAAAGCTCTTAAAATTTTAGAAAGCAGAAACTCTATGATTATTTCTTGGGAGAATACTAGGGCGAATCTATAATTCCGTGACTTTTCGAACTTTCCTCGTAGTTATCTGAAATGTAACACTGCTCCCGTCAAATACCACCTGTTAATAGACTGCAGTCAAATTTAGAGCAAGTTCCGTCAACAGCTGTTCAAAACATACAACCTCGTGGATTTTTTTAAAAATGGAAAACGTTAATTTCGAGTGCTCTTAAACATTATTTTTTCCCAAAAAAAAAGGTCAATCAAATCAAAGAAAAACTTGATAAATACTATGGGGACTCTGCCCAATCGATTTCAATGATTAAAAAGGTGTTTACTGGCTTTCGTTGTGGTCGCACAAGTAAAAATGACGCTGAACGTTCTGGGCGGCCAATTGAGGTCAATACACCCGAAAATTTCGAAAAAATCCACGATATGGATAAGTAAGATAAGTAAGAAATGCGTAAGATTGTTGATGGCATAGGTATTTGATACACTCTAATTAAAATGATTTCAGTTTCCTACTATAAATTGGGTAAATTTACACGAAATGTGTAGTTGTACCAAAAAATTATTGGAAATTTACACATTTATAGTAGTATATTATTTGAATTTGTTGAAATTTACCCAATTTATAGTAGGAAACTGGACTCATTTGTTTAGAGTATATGACAGTGTGGTTTCGATTTTAAATGAGCAGTTGGGTTTAAAAAAAAACTTTCTGCAAGATGGCTGCCGCCGCGTTTGTTCTCAATTGACCATAAACGTAATCGTGTGACAACTTCAAAGGATTGCTTGGAGTTGTTTAATCGTAATTCGAATCAGCTTTTGCGGCGTTTTGTAACTGTGGATGAAAAATGGATCCATTACAACACTCTGGAGACCAAGCAACAGTCTAAACAATGGGTTTTCTCAGGGTAAACCGGCTCCGAAGAAGGGCAAGGAAAATTTGCCGGCCAATAAGGTGATGGCAACAGTTTTTTGGGATGCACGCGATATAATCCACATCGATTACCTTCAAAAGGGAAAAACAATAAACGGCGAATATGAGCCCAACTTTTTGGACCGATTTAACGCGGGTTAAAAAAAACGACCCCATGTGGCCAAGAAAAAAGTTATTTTTCAGCAAGATAATGCACGGGTGCACACGTGTGCAGTATCAATGACCTCATCCAAACCATTTCCAAACCTAAAGAAATGGCTCAGTGGAAAGGTATTTAGCTCCAACGATGAAATTATTGATCAAACAAATGCCTATTTTATGGATCTCGAAAAATCCATTTTTTTTTGGAGGGATACAAAAATTGAGAAACGTTGGACTAACAAGGAAGGTATCCCATAGCGTAGTTTAACCTGCTTTTTTTTATCGGCTATCCCGGTGGTTTAAAAAAGGGTTGCCACCTTATGAAAAATTATGGCCTTTCGGGAAAATCTGAATACTTAAAAGCCGAACTAACAGGAATTTTGTGGAAAGCAAAAACACGTGTGGGCTTAAACTTAATAGAGATCATAAAAAAACCATATATAATGTTTATATAGTCCCTTTGGAAGAAATACGAAAAAAATCTAAAAAAACGCAAAAAATCCCGTTTTCACCCTCCCATTTCCCCCTTTAACCTTCACGACAGCCGATTAAAAAAACGGTAAATCTTAAATTTTGTTCCTTTATAACATATTAAAAGTGCAGGACAATTGTAGTGTAAGCTTTGGGATACCTTCCTTGTAAGTGTATGGAGCTAAAAGGAGATTATGTTGAAAAATATTTTTTTTTTTTGCAAAATAAACTGTGTTTCTTTCGAAAAGTCTCGGAATTATTGATCTGTCCTCGTATACAAATAGAGAAAGTGAAATTAACATAAGTACTTGTTATGTTAATTCATAATGGAGACCATAAAATGACCTCGTACTTAAATGAACTCTTTTTAATTGAAATTCTAAGAAGTTTTAACTAAATTCTAAGAAGTTTAAACTAAACTCTATGAAAATTTAACTAAATTCTAAGAATTTAAAAATGAGTTTTTAACTAAATTATAAGAAATTTTTAACTAAAATCTAAAAAGTTTAAACTAAACTCGAAGAAATTTAATCTAAATTATTTATATAGTCACCTAAAATGCAAAAGGTCCTAACTAACAAAAAATTCAAAATCTGTTTTTTTATTGGTTCTGTATTATTTTATTAACATACACGTCTCCACAAAAAATTAGGGCTGCATAATAAAAATTAGCGATTCTATAGCCAAAATTTGAAAACATGTGATTTAGGGCAAACGCCAATGGACGTAACTAAAAAAACTTTTTTAATATTTTTTGATTGATTCATGTTAATTAAAAGAACGTCCTTACACAATTTTAGCCAAATTCATTAAAAAACAACAAAGTTATTAACAAATTTAAAATATCATTCAATACTGTTTTTTGCTTCTCTTGTAAAATTAATAAAATGTTAGTTAGGGCCTTTTGCATTTAAGGTGACGATATATTGGTCGTTTACTATTAAGTGACACAACTTTTAGAACCGATGTCTTTCAATTTTTCTGCTGACTGAACAGATAATTTATTTTGAGTGCAGGTGCAATTTTCAGGATAATCGGTGGGTGCCCTCTGAAAGACCTCACTTGTAAGAGGCCTACTGGGGTCATTCCAAACGAATATTCAGTGGTAGGCTTTTACTAAAACTAAACACTTGTCACCTCATGACTAATATAAACAAAACACCTATCAAATTATACTTCTTAATTTGGCTTTAGACAACTAAAATACAAATTAAACTGCAAAAACTAAATAAAAAGTTAGTTTGTTGTGTAAACAGCTAACAAATCGCAACAATGCACTTTCGCTACCATTACCTAAATCAAAAGGTGGTAAATATGTAGCTTGCTTACATCTATCTATCAACAACATACACATGTATTTATTGCACATGTTAACAAAATATAATATTACAACAAAACGAATGTGCGTAAAATCGGTTACATTTTAAACTAACAAGACAAGTTTATGAAGATAAATAGTTCAACTTGTGTACCCGTCATCTTGACAATTAAAGCCATAAA
The DNA here is from genome assembly GCA_963921195.1 of Pegoplata infirma. NCBI lineage: Eukaryota > Metazoa > Arthropoda > Insecta > Diptera > Anthomyiidae > Pegoplata > Pegoplata infirma. The sequence continues at coordinate 229,644,664 of OY992536.1, read as the reverse complement.
TTTAAAATATTTTTAATTTTTATTAACATATTTGTCTATTTTGGCATTTAGCGTTAACCATAAAGAAATGATGACCAATTACAACATTATGTAGTATCCCAGGCAGAAAAAAACGAATGGAACACATTTGTAATCTGGGCATATGCTCGAACTTATCTTTTGAGTAATTTTCTAGTGTTTTTTTATATAGAGACACTCCCAGATTCTAAGATGAACTTTTGCTAATAGAACGAATTGTGATCACATTTCGAATTATGGCTTAAAAGTTGCGTAATTTAGAGTAGAATTTTTAGACTTTAAAAAAAGGTTTCGAACTTTTTCAAAAAGTCGGTTTTAATTTTTAAACGTTAAAAATTAAGTGATAATTACTTCGAATAATTTTTTTCTAAAACTACATTTAAATACCAACAAAACGTTGTCCATTTTTTTTAAGATATCTATATTTTTTAAGATATCTATATTTAATATCTTAAAATTTAATTGAAAATTTAAATTTTTTAATTTTTTTGAAAAAATCGCCATTTTGAAAAATTGATTACTCAACACCAACATGGTATAAAAATCTGAAATTTTGAGAGCAAGTTGCATTTAATACGAACTAAATACATATCAAACAAGAAAAAAGTTAAGTTCGGCCTTGCCGAATGAAGTGATACCCTACACAATTTCAAAAAGATTACTGCAAAAAACTTTATTTAAAAGGAAATTACTTTAAAACAAGTAGAAAAGTTAAATTCGACTTGGCCGAATCTATAAATACCCTCCACAATGCCCTTTTTTAGTGGTAGTAAATTTTCTAACGTGAAAAAAATAACATTTTTGTTTAGAGATATTTTATATTGTGTAAAAAAACTTTTTTTTATTAATTTTTGAAAAAAAAAAAAAAAATAATTTTTTTTGAGTGTAAAATTTTTTTTTGTTTTAGTGTAAAAATATTTTTGTGTGACAAAAATACCTTGCAAAATATTTTTGTAACTTACCAATGTTTTTAAAACATGTTTAACGGGTTTTCAACACGTGAATTTAAGGTGAAACTAATCTGAAATTTACGGTTTTGCTAATAACTTTTGAACCACTGGACCGATTTGGCTGAAATTTGAAATGAACTGGACCAGAGGAACGACAAACATATATGCCACACTTCAGTACCCTCAGAATTGCCGTTCGAAAGTTACCGTGTGTTTTATCTCGTAAATTCCAGAAAAACCTTTGCCGAAATTCACTCATTTGCTTATAACTTTTGAACCACTGGACCGATTTCGCTGGATTGCAATACCAACCTGACCAGGTAAATGCCCAACATATATGCCAAACTTCAGGAGCCTCCGTTAAGTCTTTCAAAAGTTAACGTGTTTTCAACAGACAGACAGACGGACAGACGGACAGACGGACGGACGGACATCGCTAGATCGTCTTAAAATCGATCGAGGATCATGAATATATATACTTTATGGGGTCCTAGACCAATATTTCGAGGTGTTACAAACGGAATGACAAACTTATATATTCCCTCTATCACTAGAGTGGAGGGTATAAAAAAAATTGGAAAAAAAATTTCCGCGAAAAAAAATTTTGTTAAAAAAAAAAAAACGCGATTTTTTCCTTTTGTCAAAAAATATGTTCGTACTTGTTTAAATACCATTTGGTGTTCAATTATGTTCACATATGTCAACCAGAAGCCGAATTAAAGCATTTTGTATTTTTAAGTTATGTTGAATGTACTGAAATTTTTTAGGTGTGCTTACATTTTCGTTCATAACTTTTGAACCGCTCAACCGATATCGCTCAAATGCAATACCAAACTTCTCGGGAGAACTTCCAATAAATATGTTAAGTTTCAGTCATCTCTGTGCAATATTTTGTCCGTGACAGACCGATATTTAGATGAGTTACAAACGGAATGACAAACTTATATATACCCTCTATCACTAAGTGGAGGGTATAAAAAAATAGTTTTTGACTACATTAGTTGTTGTTTTGACTACAAATGTCAGTTGGTTTTTTTAGTTGGTTTTTGTCAGTTTTTCAGGTTTTTTAGGTTTTTAGTTGGTTTTTGTCAGTTAAAATAACTAACATTGTTAGTGGTTTTAACTGAAAAGGTAGTGGACCCCAAAACAACTTACAAAGTAGTAATTTTAACTGGCATTTTTAGTTGATTTTACTTTCATAGTTTTCTGAGTGTACCTGTATGAGATCACTTCTATTGTTTACCGCTTTTAACACATTCTTATCATTTACGATTATTTACTTTAAATACTTTTTGCAAATGCATTATGATAAGAAGGCCACACAGACAAAAATAAATTTCCAACTGAATTTTTCAGTTGTATTAACTCAAAATTCGGATGCTTCTACTACATTTCGATGTGGCAAACAAATTTTGTAGTTTTTTCAATTAAAAGTAAGTTGTATCAACAAAATTTTGTTCTAACTGCCGATATTCTGTTGTTACAACCTTAAAACAAATGCATCAAATGAATTTTTGTTGCAACAACTGATTTTCAGTTGGAAATTTGCAAATATGTTTTCTGTGTGCAAGCTTTTTTTGTTGTTTTTGTTAGATTAACCCTATTTTGTAAAAATTGTTTAACTTTTGCAGTTTTTATACCCTACGACTACAGTTTCACTTTGTCATTCCGTGTATAACGCATCGAAATATAGGTCGATTATTACTAATCAGTGTTCGGTTTTAAGACGCTCTATGAATATCCGTCCGTCTGTCTATATATAAAACGATAAATTTCAACTTAAAAGTTTGGTACAAATGTGCCTTTTTGTTCTAAGCAGGTTAAGTTCGTAAATGGGCAAAATCGGAGTACACTCAGAAAAAAATTAACTAAAAAATGGAAAAACTAACTAAATTCGAGGAATATTGATAATGATTTAGCTCCATTGCCATGTTTTCCTTCTTTTAAGTTCATGTTTTTCTTAAAAATAAGGAACTAAAAAATGGGAAAAATTTTATTTTTATTTAGTTCATACACATTTGAGGACCCGATTGGGTGAAGGCCCCATTGAGTTCGGACCGATAGGTTCAGACCCCGATGGGCCCAGACCCAGTTGTGTTCCTTAAGAATCTTCATATTTTTTTATCCAAAATTTTTGTCCGTTTCACTCTACCTTGCTTAGTTTTTGAGATACGTGAATTTAGGGGACCACTGGGGTCTTGAGAATTTTAAAAACTCGATTACTTTAAAACTATTACTCGAAGATCTTTTCGGTGTTTGGCGGCGTTGTTCTACGTGTTAAGTGCTACAAAAATGCTTTTGAACTTTTTGTTGTGTTTCGAGTTTTCGAGATATCGCCATTTTAAATTTTTGAAAAAAAAAAAATTGCACGAGTTATTAAAATTTTAATAAAATAGTGTAAAAAACTTCTTAAAATCTAAGAAAATGAACTAATTGTTAGAAAATTACGTCCTGAAACTAAAGAAGAGGAATATGTCTTAAAAATAAAGACTTTTGTCATATATTTAGGGAAAATTTCTTTGGCCGTAAGAATTTCTTCCATGTATTTGGGAATTCCATTTAAGGAAAATAATGGACTATTTAACAGTACATGAACTTAAATTTTTTCCTAACACTTAAGAAAATTTCCCAACTTTTAGTTAAATTTAACTAAATTGTGGAAAAATTTATAAACTATTTTGAAGAAAATTTTTCCAAAGTTTAAGTAAAGTCTTTTTTTTTGAGTGTAGGGGGAAAAAAGTTTCTCCTTGGAGGACTAAACAAACCTCTAAAAAACGCTATTTTAGAGTTTTTTTTTTTGTATTTTTCTTAATGAATGAAGCAATTTTATATAGGAAGTTGAAAGTGCTGCACTTAGACCCATAATGTAAGAAAATTTCATTCGGACCTTCCCCTTTTGTGGCCATGGATTAGAGATGGGTACATGACCAGATTAGAGCGTGATTCACGTGATTCACGGTGGTAACGCGTGAGTGTGACTGAATTCAACTTTACTCACGTGATTGTGAGTGAGTGTGAGTAGAGAAAAAAATTGAGTGAGTGAGTGTGCGTGAGTATATTTTTTTTCGTGAGTTTGCGTGATTTATTATCTCTTTATAATTCCTTTCATACCAAAAAAAGCAACAAAAATATTGTAAAGTTTGGCTTAACTTAAGATTTCGTACCGAAAAAAGCAAAAAAAAAAATAAAATTTCGCTGAACTTAAAATTTTGTTGAAAATTTTGAAAGATTTTTGAAATTTTAGTTTTTGAAATTTTTTTTTGTGTAAATAAGAGTTTCGTGAGTCAACGTGAGCGTGAGCGCAGCTTGCGTGAGTTCACGTGAGTTGTATTAAATTTACTCACGTGATTGTGAGTGAGTGTGAGTAGGAAAAATATTCTCGTGAGTGAGTGTGCGTGATTCAAAAATTATTTTCGTCAGCGTGAGTGAGTGTGAGTCAAAAATCACTCACGCGCCCATCTCTAGCTATCTGGATATAAAAAAAATAGTTAAAATAATGATAAAACTGTACTTCTTTATTGAAAAAAGCAAACCAAAGAAATTTGCAAACATTTATCGCAGAGGGAAGGAAGTTGTTGAAAAATTGCATGGATTCGGCCGAATTTAACTTTTTTCTGATTGATTTTTATTCGCGCGTGCTGCAAAATACATCAAATGTTGTACTTTTTTAAGATTGTTTGCATTTTTTCACGATTTTGCTTAATTTTCCTTTTATTGTACACATTAAAACTATTATGACAATAATATTTCTGTACCCAATATTAACAAAAAATACACATTTTTCTAGCACCTGTTATCAATTAAAGCAATGTCAATAAATAGCACACGGTGAGCCTCAGCGATGTTTACGTTCGACTTAAGTGTCGACGAAAAGTGTAAACGCAGTTCGATTTCTACTTGATTAAATGTCCCATAACTGTTTACATCGATATCGTAGCTGCTCGAATTCGTGAGATATCGCGAAATTAGTGTTTTTGTATTTTCTAAAATTTTGACAATGAAGTTTTTTAAATGTCTTCAAAAACTGAGTATGCAGTTTTAATTGTATTTATTTACAGGTCACAAAACAGTTAACATCGAAATCATATCTTCTCAATTTCGCGAGAAATCGCAAAATTAAAAAAAAAAATTGGAAAAAATTTTATTTTTCGCGAAAATTAGCAGTCAAGATATTGATTTAAGCAGTTTTACCACTTTTAAACACATAAAATTTAAACTGCATACAATATATTTGTCGATTCTTGATGTTTTCCTTTATTTTATACACTAAAGAAAAAATAAATTAATTAATATAAAAGCTTGAACAGTAATTTTGCAATTTCTCGGGAAATTGATCATCTATAATTTTTATGCTTGCAGTTTTGTCAACTTTAATAACCTCAAATTCAAACTGCATACCACATTTTTGTCGTTAATTGAAGTAAATATTTTTACAGACCAAAAATAACACAAAGTAAGGAATAAATAGTAGTTTAGCGAGTTTTTTTAGCGATATCTCTGTGACTTTAGCAGCTAGAATTAAAATGTTAACAGCCTTATCACCTTTAATCAATAGCAAATCAAACTGCATTTCGTGTTTTTCAACAATGTTAAAGAAACTTATTTTATTAATCAAAACAAAGAATACCCCCAAAAAGCTGTTTTTCGCTATTTTTCTCGAAAGTAAGCAGCTATAATTTTTTTGTGGGCAGTTTTAATTTCTTCCAACATGCTCAAATAAAACTGCATACCACTTTTTTTTATTATTTCTAAAGAACCGGTTTTAAAAAATAAATAAATAATAAAAAAAAATTATATAATTACGCGATATCTCGCGAAATTAAACACGTACAATTTCGATGTCAACAGCTGTGTGATCTTTGATCAAGCACAAGTAAAACTGCGTACCATGTTTTTACGAAATTTTTAAGCAACATATCTTAAGATACAAAACGAAAACAAAAACAGCAAAAAATTAATTTCGCGATTTCTCGCGAACTAAAGAAGATAGGATTTTAGTGCTTACTGTTTTGTGACCTTTAAATAAGTACAATTAAAACTGTATACTCAGTTTTTGAAAATATTTAAAAAACTTCAATGTCAATATTTTAAAAAATACAAAAACACTAATTTCGCGTTATCTCGCGAATGCGAACAGGTTCGATTTCGCTGTTAACAGTTTTGTGACATTTTATCTTGTAGAAATCGAACTGCGCTTACACTTTTCGTCGACACTAAAGTTCAACCTGAACATCGCTGAGGCTCACCGTGAGCAAAAGTAAAAAAATAAACAAATTTCCCCATTTAATAGAGAAATAGAAAAAAATGTATTTAGTATATCAAATTTACTACGTATTTGTTAATCTATATGATGACTTCATATGAAATATAATCATTTTGATCATTTATGCAAATTTGTATATAAAAGTAATTTATTAATTTAGATGTACTTTAATAAAACAAAATATATCAGATGTTTGTACAAAAAAAATCTTAAATAAAACTTAAACAAATTTTTAAAATATTATGAGCTCATACATAAAGCAATAACAAAGTCAGTAAGAAATAGGTCACAATCAAGCTATCGAAACCCCTAAAAATTACAAAAATATTAATTAAAGATGAGCCCGGTAGATTTTTGTCATTTTAATCTCTATGCTATTTGTTTTTATATTTGCTAAATAGTATTGACAATGGAATCTGACAAATTCCAAAACACATGTCGGCAAAGTCTTGCAAAGCAAAATCTTTTTTTAATTGTGACCTGTATCGTTGCCATAGGCCGACCGACTGACGGAAATGGTTGAATCGAGTCAAAAAAATTATTCAGAATCGATCGGTATGCTTAAAGTTGGGTTTAGTTACGCTGTATTATGAACTTTCAATGCATTAAATTTGTTTACTATTTTATTCTATTTGCTGCAAATTAAATTAATTATGTGCTATTAATATTTAAGTATTTGCTAAACGTTTTTTACTCTAAATTACATTTTTTATAAAAATGTTTGCATATTAATAGCTGTTTTATTATTTTTTTTACAACATTTTTATTGTTATCAACTTGCATTCAACTAAACAATAAAATATATTTGCAAGAAATATGCAATTGTCACACTTTCAGTTTGTTGATCTCTTGTCTCTCTAGAGGAATTGCATCATAGTTTGTAGGTTTTTTTTAATGGTGTTAGAATGTTGTCTATCTGATACATCATGAATGTCAATTTGTACAAAATCTAAAAAAGTGTTTAAACAGACAAACATAATATGAATGACGTCAAAAGAAGAAGAAGGTAGTTTTTAATGCTACAATTTAATACAATTTATCTAATGATGTCAAAATAAAAATAAAACAAAAAAAAGAACAAAAATCAATACTGTGTGATAATATTTACATACATTTGAGGCATGTCATATCAACTGTACCGCCACCGAAAGTGTTTGTTTAGATTGTGTTTTGAATTTCACACAAGAAATATTTAATTTAAAATTTTTTGAATTTTTGAAATCTTATTTGCGCTGAAGAAATATTTTTTCTAAGTTCAAGTTTATATTTAACAACATTTTCCAATTTTAATTAAAAGCCCTTTTTACTAGGGTTTCTATTCGGGAAAAAATTCACGGGAATTCCCGGGAAATATTTTTCTTAAAATCCCGGGATTTTTTCTTCGGGAAATTTCGGGAATTCGTCGCTAAGTTTTTGAAGAAAAATAGATTTTATTTACTTATTTTTAACACAATTTTAAATGATTTATTAAAAATAAAATTAAAACCTTGAAAAGATTAAAATTTTTAAAGAAAAAAACAGCAACGATATGCTTCAGCTTGCGTATTGTTTAGGCCTTATAATTATTTTAAATTCTTACAAACAAATTTGTTGTAAAATTTAAAAATCGGATAAGTTATACACATTTTCCAAATTGTGAAACATTTTTTATGGAGTGGAAATACGTCTATGCAAAAACTACAACTGGGATAAGGTCAAATATTTCTACAAAAAAAAAGATTTTATGAACTTTCTACGTATATTTTTTAGGTTAATTAAATTTTTTTACAAAAGAAGACATCTAAACTGGTTTTAAATTGGAAAATACGATTATAATTTGTAATATAATATTTTTTATATGATAATGTTAAAAATTTGTTTTAATTAAAAAATTCCCGGGAATTCCCGGGAATACAATTTTTTTAAAATGATTTCCCGGGAATTGAAAAAGTCCGGGAATTTAGAAACCCTACTTTGTACGTATACTTGATCCACGATTCAATTAAATTTATTACACATTCGTATGGTATCACTCTTATCAACTCCTTTTAGAATTTAAACGTATTGCAAAATTCAGCCAAAACAATGATTAAAATCTAAAAAATTAAATAAAAGTCGATTTTATTGTTCTTTTTTAAAAATTACTATCTTTGCACTTTTTTTTATAAAAAAATACTTTTCTGGTACTTTTTTTTATAAAAAGTACTATTTTGGTACTTTTTTATTAAAAGTACTATTTTTGTACTTTTTTTATAAAAAAGTACTATGTTGGTATTTTTAGTACTATTTTGTACTTCTTTTAATCAAAAAGTACTATTTTGGTACATTTTATCAAAAAGTACTATTTTTGTACTTTTTATAAAAAATTACTAATTTGTTTTTTTATCAAAAAGTACTATTATTGTACTTTTTTAAAAAATCTTACCAAAAAAAAATCGTAATTTTTAATAAAATGAACCAAAATAGTACTACATATTAAAATAAGTTTAAAATTAATTTTTTTTAAATGTATTTTTTTGTACTTTTAACAACATTTTTCAATTTTAATTAAAAGCCCCTTATACGTATACTTTATCCACAATTCAATCAAATTTATTACTCATTCGTATGGTATCTCTCTTATCAACTCCTTTTAGAATTTGAACGTATTGCAAAATTCAGCCAAAACAATAATAAAAATTTAAAAAATAAAATAAAAGTCCTTTTTATTGCTCTTTATCAAATATTTTGGTACTTTTTATCAAAAAGTAATATTTTTGTACTTTTTATAAAAAGTACTAATTTGTTTTTTTTATCAAAAAGTAATATTTTTGTACTTTTTATAAAAAGAACTAATTTGTTTTTTTTTTATCAAAAAGTACTATTATCTATTATTTTAATAAAATGAACCAATAGTACTATAAAAAAGTTTAAAATTATTTTTATAAAAAAGTTCAAAATTATTAAAAAAAACACAAAAATTGCATTTTAAAAAAAAAAAAAATATTTTTTTTGTATTTAAAAAAAAAATAATTTTTAAAATATAAGTAATTTTAATTAAAAAATGTTATAAATTGATTCATTTTATAAAAAATAAACCTTTTTGGTACTTTTCTATAACAAAGTACTTCTTTATTAAAAGTACCAAAAAATATTTTTTTTCATAGGCGCCCCAGTAGGCTAGTTGGTAGCGTGCTAGCCTATGAATCTGGGGGTCGTGGGTTCGATTTCCACCAGAGGCCTTGGTCTGTTTCGCTACAACGCACATTGGGTTCAAATGGTGCCAAAGTGGCGATTAATTGAAATTTATAAATTAAGTTTTTGTTATAAAATTTGGTATGGGGTAAAAGTAGATAAAATTCTGCAACACTAGTTATCAAAATCAATCAACTAAGTTGTTTACTTTTTTTTCAGTGAGCTGTCAAAGTTAACAAATTATTGCAGTTTTCGAAAAAAGTAAAAAAATTGGAATTTTTTACAATTCAAGCGATTATTAGTGGTATTAAGTCTTTTAAAAGAAAATCTTTTATAATGGAACCTTAAACAGCAGGGATTAAGCAAAATTTTGAAATTTTTTTTGTTTATAAAAATTGTGTCTCAACGTTTTTAATATTTTTTTAAAAAGGGTCCAAAATTGGGATATTTTTCATATTTAATGGGCCACACATATTAAGTTAGTAATAGTTGGATTTAGTTTTGTGGATTTTAAAAAAGTATAGGATATCAGCTTTTATTTAAAAGAAAAAAAAGTACGGACAATGCCTGGCCCTTTTTTTTTATTCCCATTTTTGTGTAAAAAGTCTGGGTATCATTTATTAAACAAGTCCATTATATGTGTGTTTATACCCTTCAACTACAGTATGGGCTTACACTCACTTTGTCATTCCGTATGTAACGCATCGAAATATGGGTCTAGGACCCAATAAAGTGTATATTATTGATCACTGATCGATTCTAAGACATTCTGTGACTAACCGTGTGTCCGTTTGTCCGTCTGTTGTTGAGCACACCATAAAGTACATAAAACCAGAGCTAGAATCCTGAAGTTTGGCACAAATATGTATAATGATCATAGGCTGGTTAAGTTCTTGAACGAGCAAAATCGGACGAGGGGGGAAAAAGTTCCCCCTTGAAGAACTAAAACTACCCCAGAAAAATATTTTTTTTACAAGTTTTATTTGTATATTTGTTCAAAAATTTAAACATTTTAATGCCATGTGAAGTTCATCGACCTGAATTTGAACCAAGGGGGATCAGGAATGCCAATTTTTTCGGTCCGCCCCTTTTTGGGGGCGTGTATAGAAAAAATAATTTAAATAATGATAAATTTGTATTAATTAGGTGCAAAAACTGACATCTATTTTTTTGGCAACGTTTATCGCGAGGGGAAGGTGTCCCCCCATAGTCTCCCGGTAAACCCTTCCCCCTACGCGAAAAAAACGTCCCCTCCATTTGTTTTTTGTAGCTTTATTACATGTTCAAGGGTTTCGTGCTATTTTCCAAAAACACATAAAAAACGACTAAAAGATTAAAAAAAAATTTTTTTCTTAAATTTTTTTTCTAAAATGCTGTGTTTTTATGTATTTATGATAATTCCTTAATAAAAAACTATAATATTTCTATAAATCACTTTTTTCAGATAAATTTGTACATTTATGAGATTTTGTGAAAAACAAAAATTGGATTTAAAAAAAAAATTATAATAATATAAATACATATTATGCGTTCTTTCTTTAATTACTTTGGCAGCACATTATGTGCACTTTAATTTACATCTTTTTTTATTAATTTATCGCTTTTCATTCCAAAGTTACAGCAAAAATTGTGAACTATAACCCTTTTTTCCGAAAAACAAAAAAACGCCTAACAGGTTAAAAAAAAATTTTTTTTCCAATTTTATTTTTCCACAATGTGTATTTTTACGTGTTTATATTATGTCATCAATAAAAAATATAATATTCTAAAACTACTGCTTATCTGAATTAATCGCCATTTTGGGTACCATCGAACCCACTGTGCAACGAGACGAAGGTCACTGTTACCAGTTCTCGGTCACTCAAAAAAAAAAACTTGTAAAATGACGAGAAAAGTTTGTAACTTTTTTTTACTACCTCCTATTTGACAAGAATTCCTTGTTACTTTACAAGTTTTTTACCAATAAAATTGTAAATTTACAAAATTTTTTCCTATCTCGTATTTTACGAGAATTCCTAGTAAAAATTACGAGATTTTTTGTAATTTTACAAGATTTTAAAAATTTAAATTGTAGCTTTACAAAGTTTTTGGCGAAATAAAACTTACAAGGAATTCTCATGAATTTACTAGATTTTTTTGTAAAAAAAACTTGGAAATTTGTAAAATTACAAGAAAAACTGTAAAATTACCAAAACAAAATTTAAATTTCGATTGAAATTCTCTTGTTAAAAAGCAAGGAAACTGTCAAATATTGGCAAAATGGGATTACAAGACTTTTTCTAGTAATTACATTTGCTTTAAAAAGTACTTTTTTACAAAAAGTACAAAAAATACTTTTTTACAAAAAGTACAAAAAATTCTTTTTGATAAAAAGTTTATTAAAATTAATTTTATTATAGCACGAATATTATACCAATGTTTTAAAAAACAGTACTTTTTTATTAATGTACTTTTTTAAAAAAAGTACATTAATAAAAAGTACCAAAATAGTACTTTCTGACAAAAGTACGTTTTTATTAAAAGCATTTTTTTACTAAAAAAAATACTTGTTTAAGAAGGACCAAAAAGTATATAAAAAGTATTATTTTGGTATTGGCACTTGTACTTTTTATTGAAATATCCTTGTATATTGTCGCTGCGCCTAAAAATGGAGTCATGCGTTTTTCAAATTTTTTCGAAGAGGCCCAAGAAACAGCCTTATTTGGTCCTTCCGCAGTACTTTTTAGAAGTCAGCTTTTATTCAACATGAAATTTGTAATATTGGTTAAATATTTATGTGAAATTTTTTTCATAAAAGTACCGCGAAAGAACCAAATTAAGCTGTTTATTGGGACTCTTCAAAAACAAAATTTTAACACATGACTCCATTTTTAGGCGCAGCGACGATATACTTTTTTTATCAAAAAGTATTTTTGTACTCTTTATAGAATCTACTTTTTCAAATTAATTCGAAAAAAAAATGTTAGTGCTGGATAAAATAATAACATGTGTAATTATAGGATTTATGTACCTACACAGAAAAAAATATGGAGAAAACAAATTTGAGTAATCACTTGTTTAAATTTAAAAACAAAAATTGAGTAATTTTTTAATTGACACAATTAAAAATTTACTTAAAAATTTTAAAAACAATTTAAGTAAATAATTTAATAAAAATTTAATAGTTTTTTTAATTTTTTTAAGCTCTAATATTTTTTTGAATTCTCGTTTTGTTTATAGTTTTTTGTGTATGTATATGAAAGTTTGTAATCGTCTTTATAAAATTTTCCTATGTTTTTGAGACATAAATATGTTTGGTTAAGTTTAAAAAAACTTGTTTTTCGTTTTTTTTTGGAAAAAGATTTAAAACTTTTTTAAACTTAAAAAAAAAATAAATAGATAAATTTTTAATTGTGTCAATTAAAAATTTACTAAAATTTTTTTTTCAAAATCGTTTAATGGTGCAAAATTGAGTAATTTTTTACTCAATAGTATTAAAAATTTACTCAAATATTTTTTTATTTTTTTTTTTTGTGTATAATTTTTACTCTATACATGTGTAATTTAGTGACAACGAGGAAGACTTTTGAGGGACAACCTTTGCCTCGCGAGAAATGGTTGCTAAATGAGTTATTATGATTTTTACATTTAATTAATACAACTTTTTCATTATTTAAATTAATAACTTATAATCACGCCCACAAAAGGGGCGGACCGAAAAAATAGACTTTTTTTGGTTTCAATAGCAGGACTTTGAATTTCTTCTGATGAAAATAATGGCGTTTTTCAGAAGTTAGTTTAATTCTTTTCTTAAAGACGATCTTTTTCTGACACATTCGCGTCAAACTTCGGGACTTTAGCTCTTTTACTTTATGTTTTTTTTTTTGTTATTTTATAGAACGTTAAGGGACAGTATTTCGCACTGAATTTCACATTTCTACGTGTTGACTTTTAGTTAGAATAGTTGCAAATGAATGCCTGATATGGACACTGTACTTTGTTCGCATAACTAAAATGTTTGGGAATAAGAAAATTATAATCACTTAAATCGCAAAAAACACATAAAAACATTTTTTCTGGCGACTAGACCTTTTCTGTTCATTTAGTCATTTAGAACACGAATCTGATTTCAATACTAATCTATCAAGTCCCGTTTATCTGGAAATCGAAGTTAGAGTAGTGTCGAGTGCCCAAATCCTAAACTATCCCAGGACACAAAAGTAGCTCAAATTTACTGCACTTCCGAATAAATATTTAATTTTACTGGTTCGCGTACACTCAAAAAAAAAAGTTTGTAAAATGACATAAAATCGCCGTGATTTTACGGGGCAGGTTTTGTAAAATATGTACTAGCAAGAATCCCCGTAAAGTTACGGGGATAATTTGTAAATTGATTTAACAAAAGAAAATGTAAATTTACAACTTTTTTTGTAAAATATCATCTTCGAGGTGAACATTTTTTTTGTAAATTTGCAAAAAATTTGGTAAATTTACAAAACAAAATTGTAAACTTACAGAAAAAGGTTGTTATTTTACAAGGAAAAATAGAAAATGAAAAAAAATAAATTGTAGATTAACAAATTATTTGGTTAAACTCTGTTTTTTATGCAAAAAACTTGTATATTTACAATAAAAAGTGGTAAATTTACAATTTTTATTGTATATGTACCATTTTTCCTTATTTTTTGCCGTAAAAACAGTAGTTTAACCATAAAATTTGTAAATTTACAATATTGTTTTTGTATTTTCTATTTCATTTTTGTAAAATTACAACTTTTTTCGTAAGTATACAATTTTGTTTTTTAAATTTTCATATTTGTTTTGTAAATTTACAAAAAAAATTGGTTTATTTACATATTGGTTTTGTAAATTTAAAGGTTTTTTTCATTGGTGCATCTTATTTTTCCTTCTTCGGCAGCTGGAGTAGCACTTCAACAACAAAAGGTTTTTTTTTTTTCACTTGAGCACTTTTAACAAACTTTTTAATGTATAACACTGCACTTTTTTATTTTTTTCGACATTTCGTTTTTCTTAAGTAGAACATATGAGAATTGCGAAGGAGGCTACACAAGAAATTTCTTATATTTTCAGGAAAAATTAGTCAAAAAATAACAATTTTTTTTTTGAATTTTTAATTATTTTCACAAGTATTTTTAAAAAATCGGAAAAAAATTGGATATTGTAGATTGGATGTTTAAGTACCAGTTAAAATAAGAAAAATTTGATTTTTCATAATTGGCAGCTTTCTATTGACATTTTAGGTACCAAATTTAAAAAAAAATTACCAAAAAAATATGGTAAAATCACCAAAAAAAAAATGGTAAAAATACAAAAAAAAAAAACTAGAACAATTATATAGTAGAAACACATAAAAATTGTGGTATTTTACTTAAGGCAAATTACCAAAAAAATGGTGTAAAAATTATTTATAAAAAATTATTTTTAACTAAATTTTTTACTCCAAAACGCAAAAAAAAATCTGAACTTAGAAAATTTTTGCGTGTCCTATTCTTGAATAATTAATTTTTTTTTGTAAAACAACATTAATTCTAGTAATAAAATAAGTTTTGTAAAATTATATTGGAATTTTGTACTTTTCAATACATACATTTCAAACTGAAAACCTTGTAAACGATCTTAAAAAAAAAAAATGTTTGTAATAAAACTTTTTTTTGGTAAAAAGACTAAAAAACATCAAGTAAAATTATGTTGTACAATTACAGTTTTCTTGTGTAAAAAAACTAAACACCTTGTAATATTTTTTTAATTTGTAAAATAATTCACTTTTTTGTAAATTTACCTAAAAAATTTGTAAAATAAATTTACCAACATATAATAGTAAAATTACAAAGCAAACTGTAGTTTTCGTTTTATTAAATATACAACAATTTTTGTAAAAAGACAAAAATATTAGTAAAATAGAATTACAAGACCTTTAACTTGTAAATTTACAAACTTTTTTTTTTGAGTGTAGTGCTTAAATTTCACTGATAATGTTGTTTATTTATGCCAAGAACACTTTTTATATTACATCTTTATAAAAAAAACAAGAATGTCAATCATCAGGTGTATGACAATAAAAACAAATAAAAAATTATAGTCTATTAAGAACGACAATATAATACCCTACACCAGGGGGTTGCCGCGTTACTTATTTCGAAAGAAAGCGTTCAAATTCGGAAATACTAAACATGTCGTAACATTAAATTAGTTTAACAAGAGAAATATCTCAAGTTGAGATGGGCGCTGGTCACGTGATTTGCGTGATTCACGTGAATCACGCGTGAGTGTGAGTGATTTTCATTTCAATCACGTGATTGTGAGTGAGTGTGAGTTGAAAAAAAATCTGAGTGAGTGAGTCATTTATTTTTTTCGTGAGTTTGCGTGATTAGATTTTTTGATTTGCCCAATTTTTTTTTTAAATTTTTTGTAAATTTTTTTTCTTTTTGGTAAGAAAATTTTATTGCGTGAGTAGATTTTGCGTGACTAACGCGTGAGCGTGATTGAATCTGGCGTGAGTCTTGCGTGAGCGTGAGTAAGTTTTTTATTACTCACGTGAATGTGAGTGAGTGTGAGTAAAAAAAAAAATTGCGTGAGTGATTAGTGAGTGATTCGATTATTTTTTGCGTGAGCGTGAGTGAGTGTGAGTCAAAATCCACTCACGCGCCCATCTCTAATCTCAACCCTTATGAACCAAAGTGCGTGAATCTTAAAATATATATAAAAGAAACGATTTTAAGGTTGAGGTGTCTCAGCTTATCGGCGAAATCAGTGTTTTAAAATTTCGTTGTCCCCTTATGAAACAATGTGGACCTTCGGGAAATTTCGATAACTCCCGAACTAGACTCAAAAAACCGTGTAAAATGACAAGAAAAACTTATAACTTTTATTTTTGCTACCTCCTATTTGACAAGAATTTCTTGTAATTTTACAAGCTTTTTACCAATAATTTTGTAATTTTACAAGCTTTTTACCAATAAAATTGTAAATTTACAATTTTTTTGGCGCGATAAAACTTACAAGGAGGTTTCGTGATTTTACTAGATTTTTTGCTACCTACTATTTTACGAGAATTTCTAGTAAAAATTACAAGGTTTTTTGTAATTTTACAAGCTTTTTACCAATAAAATTGTAAATGTAAAACTTTTTGGCAATATAAAATTTGCAAGGAATTTTCGTGAATTTATTAGATCTTTTTGGAAATTTGTAAAATTACAAAAAAATTGTAAGATTACAAAAAAAAAAATGTAAATAAAAATCTTGTTAAATTACAAAATTATTGGTAAAAAGCTTGTAAAATTACTAGGAATTCTCGTAAAATAGGAGGTAGCAAAAAATTTAGTAAAGTTACGAAACCTCCTTGTAAATTTTATCGTGTCAAAAAAGTTGTAAATTTACAATTTTATTGGTAAAAACCTTGTAAAATTACAAAATTATTGGTAAAAAGCTTGTAAAATTACTAGGATTTTTTGTCAAATAAGAGTTAGCAAAAAAACATTTTACTAAATTGTGGGAAAAATTATGAGCCATATTTTAAAAGAAATTGTCTTCCAAAATTTAGTTAGGTAATTTTTAAGTATGGGTAAAAATGGCCCAATCCCGTTAAAAAAATGAAGCGATGATTTTTGAGAACATTTACATGTCAAATTTCGAATTAATACCGATTATATTACGGTTATTAGGGGCATTTAAGCTAAATTTTACGTCATTTTAAGTCTTCCCAGTTGCTTTTAACGTAGATAAATTCAAGTCAAATGTCCATAAACACTCCTCCTCTTGTTCCTCCTACTCATAACCTATTTTTTCTCATATTAATAATAATAACACTGTGCTACAGTGAAAAATACTTTTGATGTGACAAAGTATAGGTTTTTGGTCTTGTCGAGTAGATCACAAAAATGCCCTTTAAACTTGCCAGACACCTCAAATTTTAGAGTTATTGTCAAAAAACTTTTTTTGTGACTTTTCTCACTAAACCTTGAGTAATTCAGAAAATTTTCAACCGATTTTAAATTTTTAAACTGTTTTGGATAGAAAAAGGATAGGGCTTTCCATGTGTGTGAATTGGTCAATACGTAAAAGAATGAATCTCTTGATTTTTTCTATAAAATCATTTTTTTTTTTTGGTATTTTTTGAAAATTTTTCGAGTTTATCGAGTTTTTTCTGCTATAGTTCGTTTACCAACCTTTATATTTATTAGCGTTTTTTTAAAGATAATTTAATTCTAAATACGATAAGCTTTATCCTGAAAAAAATGGATAATAATTGACAGAGTTGTGATAATTTTTCTAAATTGCTCTATCTCGTAGGATTATTGAGATATTTAACATAAATTGATACTTAATAAGATAGCGCAAATTCTTTTTTAGAAAAATTATCACAACTCTGTCAATTGTTATCCGATTTTTTTGGCATAAAGCTCATCGTATTCACAATTAAATTTTCTTTAAGAATACGTTTTTAAATATAAATGTTGTTGAACAAACTATAGCAGAAAAAAATCGATAAACTCAAAAAATTTTCAAAAAATAACAAAAAATTAGATACTGTTGAAAAAATCAACACATATCTTTCTTATATGTATAGACCATTCACACACATGAAAAGTCCTTCTATCCAAAACAGTTGAAAAATTTAAAAACGGTTGAAAAATGTTTAAGTTCAAAAAAACGTTTTGTGACAATAACTTTAAAATTTGAGGATGTCTGGTGAGTTTGATGGGCATTTTTGTGATCTTTTCGACGAGACCTACAACCTTAACTACCTAATTTTAAAAGTTTATTCGATTTTGTGTTTTTTGTAGCACAGTGTAATTATAATATTAATAATATTCATAAATGCGTAGGAATCCGTGTGAACTCCCTGAGAATTGATTGAAAATTTCGACCTGCATTCATACTGACTGACAGACAGACATCGATAAATCGACTCAAAAAGTGATTCTAAGTCGATCTCTAAAAAAGAAAAACAAATTCATTAAATTTTATGTCAATTTTAAATAGAAATTGGATCTAGACCTTATTGGGTTCGGTGCCCTGGGTCCAGACCCTGTTGATGCGAGACCCCGTTGGGTTCTTTAAGGATGGCCATAGATTTTTATCCAAAACGTTAATGAACTTAACTTTTTGCTCAAAGCTAAGAAAATTTCTAATTTTTTAGTTAAATTATAAGAAAATTCATGAATTATTTTCAAAGAAATTTTTTCCTAAATTTTAGTTATGTCTTTTTTTAGTGTAGGGTACAACAACATCAAAAACACTTGTTGAAATTAACCACTGTTAATAGTTATTCCGTCTAGCAATTTTACTTAAGAAAATTTTCATTCGACCAGTTTATATTATTCTATTTCAGCTTTTGTTTTGAATTGAAAAAATATTTTTTAATCTTTTGACCATTTACTGAATTAAAATCGATAGTTAGCATCTTAACAAAAATTTATTAATAAAGTTGATTTATAATTTTTTTATGTACACGGTGCGTATGATTAATTTATGATATACATGATATTATCCCAAAAAAACCGATGTTCTTTAATGGGTTAATTATCTATAAATGTTCGTTTTTCGTGTGATACAAATTTGTGAGTCACAAATTTCAAATGCCAGGCGTCTTGCACTGTCATACATGCAATTATAATAAAAAAAGTAGTTTAATAGTCCAAATAAAAATAAAGACAAAAAATCTAAAAACAAAATCTCAATTATACGAAATGAAATTTTTATGAATTAATTAACCAAAGTGTGCATGACCTTCAGTAATAACAAGACAAAAAAATTAATTAAAGGAAAATAAAAATAAAAAACTTGGTAAATAATTAGAGTTGTCAAAACCGATTTCCGAAGTATTCGAAAAATCGATTTTTTTCTATTTTTCCGGTTTTTTAAAACCGGTTTTTAGAAAAGGCCGGTTTTCGAAGTATTCGAGAAACCGATTTTTTGGTCTCGAATAATCGACTTTTTTATATATATTTTTTTTTTTTTTTATTTTGCATTCAATGTCGTTTTTTAGTATCCATCTCAAAACTTTGAAGAACATTTTAATTATACCTTAAAAGAAATTCAAAATCCTGTATTGAAAGAGGGTTTTGACTAGATACTACATAGATAAATTATCTAAAAGATCTTCCAAATTAGATCTGAAAGTAAAGGGCGTAATGATTGTTGTTGTTTTTTTTTTTCAAAAAAAAAACTTGTAAAACGGCAAGAAAAGTTTGTAACTTTTTTTTGCAACCTCCTATTTGTTAACAATTCCTTGTAATTTTACAAGCTTTTACTAATACTTTTGTAATTTTACAAGCTTTTTACCAATAAAATCGTAAATTTACAAATTTTTTGACGTGATAAAACTTACAAGGAGGTTTCGTGATCTTACTAGATTTTTAGTTACCTCTGTTCCTATACAAAATTACGAGCTCTTCGTAATTTTACAAGATTTTTACCAATAAAATTGTAAATTTACAACTTTTTTGGAAAAACTTACTTAAAAAAAAATCTCGTGAATTTACATTTTTTTTTTGTAAAAAACTTTAGAAATTTGTAAAATTACAAATAAAAATTTTAAAACTACAAAAATGTTTCTGTTGTTTTACAAAAATAAAAAAAAAAACATGTTAAAAAGTGTCGTTTATCAGATGTTGGTTAAGTTTTTCAAGGGGTAACTTTTTCCCCCCTAGTCCGATTTTGTCCATTTGCGAACGTAGCCGGCCTATAACCATGAGACATATTTGTGCCAAATTTCAGGGGTCTAGCTTTTTTATTTTGGACTGAATTGTGTTTTATGCAGACGGACATGCTATAGTTACTATAGTTTTGTTTAACTTTTTTATTAAATAAATAATTTAAAAAAAAACCGAAAAACCGATTATTCGAAACCGGTCTTTAGTTACAAAACCGAAAAACCGATTTTTTTAAAAGGCGGTTTTTCGAAGTATTCGAAAACCGGTTTTTAAAATAGACGAATATTTGACAACTCTAGTAAATAATAAACAGCACCTAAAACATTAGTTATACTACTTAAAGCACACCCTTACGGACATGTAAAAGAATTTATTCTTTAATAGGGTTTTATGACTTTAAAATTATAATAATATTTGGAGAGTAATTACCTACCATAATGTTTGGAAACTGTTTGCCTACCATAAATTTTCTAAAAAATCAAAATTATCAGATAAGAGGAATGCTCCCAAAAAATTAACGAACACCATAACGCATGGGTGAAATATAATACACGTCTTTATTGATTAATCATACGTTTAAGTTTTTTTTGAGGTGTTCAAACTTTCCGAATGGGAATAAGATAAACATTTTAAGGCAACACTCGTTTAAATATACCTTTTAGTTTAAACAAATATACAATGTATGTAATTTTAAACATAAATTGTGTAAATTTCAATATTACATAGAATTCGTTGTTTACATTAAAAGAAAACACCTCCAGTAATTACGATTGAATACAATTTATTCCTTGAAATCTCTGCTAAATAAATCCTTTAATTTAAGTTAAGTATAGAAAAAGTTATAAAAAGACACACCTTCACTGAAAAAAGCACTGACAAGTTGAAAAGTTAAATTCGAATTGGACGAATCTATGAATACCCTCCACAATGCCCTTTTTAAGTGATAGTAAATTTTCTAACGTGAAAAAATAAAATTTTTGATTAGAAATATTTTATTTTGTGTAAAAACACTTTTTTAAACTAATTTTTGAAAAAAAAAAAAATAATTTACTAAATTTTTTTTTGAGTGTAAAATTTTTTTTGAGTGTAAAATTTTTTTTGAGTGTAAAATTTTTTTTGAGTGTATAATTTTTTTCGAGTGTATTTTTTTTTTAGTGTAAAAATATTTTTGAGTTACAAAAATACGTTGTAAAATATTTTTGTGACTACAATGTTTTTAAAACATGTTTAACGGGTTTTCAACACGTGAATTTAAGGTGAAGCTAATCTGAAATTCATGGTTTTGCTAATAATTTTTGAACCACTGGACCGATTTGGCTGAAATTCGAAATGAACCAGGCCAGGGGAACGACAAAAATATATGCCGGGCTTCAGCATCCTCAGAACTGCCTTTTGAAAGTTAGCTTGATTTTTATCTAGTAAATTCACGAAAAACCCTTGCCGAAATTCAGTCATTTGCTCATAACTTTTGAACCACTGGACCGATTTCGCTGGATTGCAATACCAACCTGACCAGGTGAATGTCCAACATATATGCCAAACTTCAGGAGCCTCCGCAAAGTCTTTCAAAAGTTAGCGTGTTTTCAACAGACAGACAGACGGACAGACGGACGGACGGACGGAAGGACGGACGGACATCGCTAGATCGTCTTAAAATCGATCGAGGATCATGAATATATATACTTTATGGGGTCCTAGACCAATATTTCGAGGTGTTACAAACGGAATGACAAACTTATATATACCCTCTATCACTAGAGTGGAGGGTATAAAAATGTTTAAAGACCGAAATTTAATATGACATTTGCTAACACGCAATATCAAGCCCATGTTACAAAAAAAAAAAGTATAAAGGAATGAATCCTCATACTTGTTGTATTTGGTATAACAATAGATAAATACACGATTACAAGCAATTCAACAATGTTAACAGAAAAGCTACATAAACATGTCTGAGACAGTCGAGACTTAACAAAATAACCGGAAAGGACATGGAAGACTATTGTAATATTTTTTTACATTTGTTGTTTGGTAATATCAATGTTTTATTGAAAGCACAAAAACACCCAAAGAGGAGTTAAGTTGAAAATTGTTGACATTTGTGGAAAATGAACACTTGAACATATGTTGTATTATGACAAATCCCGTTGAAATTAGTAGGGAGTTGTTGGGTTAGAGAAGAAATAATTTCGTTTATCATAATTTTTGTCTTATACTACTGTGCACAGTGTGCAACAAATATATACTTCGAAAAACAAAAGGACTGGACTATAGAGGTTTAATATTACAACCAAAAGGTAGTAAAACCAAATATTTACTCGGATTGTCCAGCGAAAAAAAAAACATGTGTACCGTAAATTTCGGAATAGGTTGTATGGATAGCCCTATATGGAACTAAGAAAATTGCGTTTTTGGATCTTAAATTTTTCAAAAACTGGGCTTAGGAGGAGTAGTCAAATATTGGAAAAATTGTTAAATTTGTGTCGAATTGTCTTGTTTAAATAATTACACAGTGATACAAAATCGAACTTTCGGAATCGGAATGGGATGAAACCAAAAGCAAATGAAAGCTGACGTTTTCCATAACAAAACCCTCAAGGCCTTTTTTAGGTCAGAGCTAGATTTTATTTTACACGCATTTAAAGTTGGTGATTTTAAAGCATTTAAAGTTTTTGTGTACTAAACATGTCCTACTTTAAAGGCCCCTGGTGGTGCCCTTATTGGACATGTAGGGGCCAGTTTCCAAACTAAAGCTCAAAATTACTTCAGCTATGACAGGTATGAATTTTGCTGCAATCGGTCCAGTACCTATTTACTGAATAGCCAAATTATTAAAATAAACCACTGTACACCGTTGCGTATGATTGTTATTTAAAGGTAATTATTAATATAAACCACTGGACACCGTTGCGTATGATTGTTATTTAAAGGCAATTACAATATTAATCATTCGCCACTAATACAGATTTCAAGCACATATTATTGTAATTATAATAAAAGTGCACTAACTTCAAATGCGTGTAAAACAAAATCTAGAACTAGAAAAAAAGCCTTGAGGGGTTTGTTATGGAATATGTCAACTTTCATTTGCTTTTGGTTTCATCCCATTCCGATTTTGGGTGTTGCACTGTGTTATCAAATTAAAACGCAATGCACCACAATTTTAAAAATTTACATTCTTGTATAGTTTTGTATGGGCTATCGACAAAATTTTTTATTTGTTTTTGGAAAATTTTCAGAACCGTTCTGAAATTTTCCATTTTTATAAAAAAGGCAATTTATCAAAAATCCGGCCACTTTTGTTTTTTTTTTTAATTTTTTCTTAAAGTTTACATGTTTGTCTATCCACAATAAAAAATTCAGACATGTGTTTTTTTTTTTTGTTGAGAAAATCGAATTTAAATATTAAATTTCATAACAATTTTGTAATTTGCTTGTATTTTTGTTTTAACGTAGCGAATGAGCATTAAATATTTGCATAAATGTTACTCATACGCTATGTTGAAACAAAAAAAAAAAATAAACAAGCAAATTACTAAATTGTTAGAAATTCAAAATTCAAATGCGATTTTCTCGAAAAAACGAAAAACATATGTCTGAATTTTTTGGTGTGGATAGACAAACATTAAAAAAACAAGTAAGAAAATTATAGTCGGTCAAGACCGACCATATAATATAGGGTTTCCCGGAAAATGGGTCCCATGGACCGATTAGATCTATATTTTGTTAAATATTTAATAAGTGTAAAAAACACTCACAAATCAAATTTTAGTGAAATGGGCTTCTATTTGTTGACAGTAAACCGCTTTAACTGAATATTGAGCAAAATTTTCCCAAGGGGCCTAAGTCCAAAACTGGTCCGATGATTATCAGATTTGATAAGGTTATTTAAGTACGCGTTTAACATACACAAACAAAATTTTAATTAAATATTTTCTATTTTCATGAAATTTGAGAGATTTATGTGAAAATCGGGAAGGTGGTTTGTATGGACCAGAAGAACTGGTCCGATTCCTTTAAAATTCAGAATGGTTATTTGTGAAGACAAAACACGTTTATCTGCCAAACCGTATTATAATACGGTTATTAGAGTCATTTGAGCCAAAACTGAAGAGGACCTTTGTATGGGGGCTAGGTCTAAATATGGACCGATTTTTCCAATTTCAATAGGCTTAGGCCAAGAGAGGCTTAAGTTTTAATTTTCAAGTCAATTGATTAAAAATTGCGACCTGTATCGTGTTTACACCGTTTACATGGACAGACAGACAGACAAACGGGCGGACGGACGGACATCGTTAAATCGACTCAAAAAGTGATTCTGAGTCGATCGGTATACTTAAAGGTAGGTCTAGGATTAATATTTCGGGTAGTTACAAACATCAGCACAAACTCATTATACCTTGTACCACAGTGTGGTGTTCAGTATAAAAATCAAAAATTGACGGATTTTTGATAAAATGACTTTTTTAAAAAATGGAAAATTTCAGAACAGGTTCTGAAAATTTTCCAAAAAAAAATTAATTTTATCGATAGCCTATACAAAACTGTACAAGAAAGTAAATTTTTGAGATTATGATGTATGTATTCCGTTTTAATTTGATAAATATTTAAACAAGGCAAGTTGACACAAATTTTACCATTTTTCCAATATTTGACCACGCCGCCAAAGCCCAGTTTTTGAAAAACCAAAAACGCAATTTTCTTGAAAGACTTTACGGAGGCCTTTGAAGTTCGGCATATATGTTGGGCATTTACCTGGTCAGGTTAGTATTGCAAACCAGCGAAATCGGTTTAGTGGTTCAAAAGATATGAGCAAAAGACTGAAATTCGGAAAAGGTTTTTCGTGAGTTTACGAGATAAAAAACACTCTAACTTTCGAAAGGCTGTTGAAGCTTGGCATCTATATTTGTCGTTCCCCTGGCCTGGTTCGTATCGAATTTCAGCCAAATCGGTCCAGTGGTTCAAAAGTTATTAGCGAAACCGTGAATTTCAGATTAGTTTCACATTTAATTCACGTGTTGAATACCCGTTAAACATGTTTTAAAAACATTAATAAGTCACAAAAATATTTTACAACGTATTTTCACTCAAAAATATTTTTATACTAAAAAAAATACATTCGAAAAAAAGTTGTACACTCAAAAAAAATTTACACTCAAAAAAAAATTTTGTAAATTATTTTTTTTTACAAAATTTACTTAAAAAAAAAAGTTTTTTTACACAAAATAAAATATTTCTAATCAAAAATGTTATTTTGCACGTTAGAAAATTTACTATCGCTTAAAAATGTCATAGTGGAGGGTATTCATAGATTCGGCCATGTTGAATTTAACTTTTCTACTTGTTTTGATTTTTTTTTAAATATGGGAAATAAAAACACTTAAAAATACAGAATTGACAAAAATATATGCAAATATATGTCGCCCTACGGGCAAGTAGTCTCAAATATATGCACTCATCTTTAACGTGTATGAACAAATAATTCAGCGCTAAAATTGTTATGTGCAAAAACGAGACAAAGAGAGATTAAGGAATGTTGTTGTTTCTAAGGATCGTAATTGTTGGTGTAAAATAAAAATCTTCTGTTGACGTCACACACTTAACATCTGTAATGAAATACGAACAAACCAACTTCTGCTGTTAGTTTGTCAAGCAGGGCGATAGCTCAGATGGTAGAGTACTTGCTTTGCAAACTGATGGAAAATTTGAAGAACGTGGGTTCTATTCCACTCAGAGTTAAGTTTGTTGATGAAAAAACATATAGAAAAAACAGTCTTACAAATAATCAAACAATTTATCTAATGTAATTTTCTCCACTGATGACGTAGAGGTGGCTACAGAAACCATGGTCTGGAATAAATCCACATTAAAAATTATCTTTAGAAATACAATGTTTTCTTCTTCAATCACAAACCCTTAATAACAAAACAGAATATGGCATGCGCCGATAAAAACACTTAAAAATACAGGAAAAAATATTGTTTTTTCCTGTTAGTTTGGGTTTTGTTCTGATTTTCCTGAAAAAACATATTTTTTCAAAAAGTCGCAATTCAAAATATTTGATTTTGCAGAAATCGAGTTTTAAGTTTACTATCGAAATTGGTTTTCCATTAAAAAATAATAACGACGTGTTCTTTTTTCAAACGGCGAGTTTAAAAGATATTAATGCGAATTTTTGACACAATATAAAGCATGATATAACAAATAATTCTGAATCATTAACTCAAAATTTTACGTTTTTTTGAGTTATGACACTATACAAGTAAATGAGCGATATGTATATAAATTTCAGAACAATTGGAGTGTTATTCATGGGCTACCTTCCTTGTTATTAATCGAGGGTAAAATTAAGTTTGTCACTCCGTTTTAAAAACCTCGAAATCGGTCTAGGCGCCATAAAGTACGATCCTTTTATCGATTATAAGACTTTCTAGTTATTTCCGTCTTCCGTGTATGTATAAAACACCCTAACTTTCGAAATTTAATTCAGTGACCACTTCGTTATACAGGGTGTAATGAGTTTGTAAGTACTCGAAATATTGTCCAAGACCAACCTTCAAGTACACCGATTGATTAAGCGAAACCTCTAACATTTTAAACCTTAGATTTCAAGGCAGGTAATCGTATTTTGTATTCACAAATCATCGTTCCAAATTTTAAAGGAATCGGGAAAACAAGAGGAACTTCTTGTATTCCCCGTGAAAACCACCCTCCCGATATTCAGTAAATCTCTAAAAATTCGTGAAAATAGAAATTATTTGATTAAAATTTTGCTTGTATGTATTCAACGTATACTTTGATAGCCTAATCAAATCTAAATATATTTGGAGCATTTTCTAACTTATTCCATAAATGAATTTCGCCAGATATTAAGTAAAATCGGTCTATTGGGAACTAAATTAAGCCAATTCAACTTAAATTTGGTCTGCGTGCGTTTTCTACACTAACTAAAGATCTAACGAAGAGTAGATCCAATATGACCATGTTTGGACTTAGGACCCATTTCCGGAAAACACTTGTGTAGGGTATCATATGGTCGGTCTTTAACGACTGTAATTTTCTTTTTTGAATATATGGATTATCCTTAAATATTTCTTGGCCCTAGACCAAGTTAATTTTCATAAGAAGGTAATTAAGGTAAAATGGTACTACATACCTTTTAGTTCCAGTTGTTGTGGTGGATTTGGTTGTTGTTGTTGTTTTGTATCCATAATTTGTTGTGTTGATTGTTGTTGCTGTTGTGGATTTTCTTGCTGTTGCTGCAACAAATCCTGTATTTGCGGTGGTTGTTGTTGTTGTACTTTTTGTTGTTCCTTGGCAAGATGTGAATCATCATTTAATAGCACAGCAGGAACAGGAGCTGTAGCGCTAGCTACAACACCAGCATCCAAAACAAAGCTTTTATCCATAACATCCGCCATTATAAAGTTATTTTAGCAAAAAAAAAAAATAACAGCCGTTATAAAATGTCTCTCTCAAAATGAGAATGAGAACAAAAATGTGTGACAAAAACGTATACTTAACGGTATATACAGAATCCTTTTAAATTTTTTTATTGTAAATATTTTTTTTTTCTTTCGTGTGTGTATATGATGACTTGAAAATTTTCGCTTTTTTTAGTAAATTTTTTATTCTTTTTTTATTTTTTTTATTATTTAAAATTATATAATTTTTATTTTTTAAAGAAATGGAATGGATTGTTCACACTTTAAATTAAGAACAATAAAAACAAGACAAAACAGGAAATTAAATTTAATAAAATATTTGTTTTTAATCACTATATATTGATGCTTTCTTTAAATTCTATTGTAAAAAATTAAAAGACGCAAAATCTAAAAAATTTGGCAATTAACTAAAAAAAATCGTATATTTTATTTAATTCTATTCCACTTTTAACCGGTTTCCGTTTTGTTTTATTTTTTATATCTTTTTGTTTTTTATTTTATATTTTTTGCTTTTAATTTGCAACTTAAATTTTGTTTTTTTTTTTATGTATTTAGAAATAGAAATAAAACGCAATTATTTTAAATACCGCACAATATCTTTAAGGTTTGTTATCTCGTATTCAACTGATTTTAATATGCAGCACAGTATTGTTAATTAACGTCCAAAATACCAACGATAACTTTCCCCTTTTTGTTTAGTGTTATACCAAGCTTTTTAAAGCACTCTCTTACTACGATAATAAAAAGCTTTTTAGTACAATGCAAATTAAGCTATCTGTTTCCGACGCCCTCTGTTGTGTATTTTTTTAAAATACAAGTTATAACGGTAAACAAAACTTTTCTATTTTTGAAAATGCTTACAGTCAGCACTTAGGTATTCACCTTAACTAAAATGTATGATTTATTAAGAAATTATTTCATTTGGGACACCTTTTGCTTACAAAGATTTAAGTGCTTGACAATTTGTTGTTTATTATCCGATTTTTATGAAATTGGGAATTTTTTACCTAAAAAAACGTGCTTGAAGTAGTCGTTATCTCTTTTAAGGCCCAGGCACTTGAGCGCTACTGTAGCGGTTTATTTATTTATCGTATGGCGTTAATACAAATTATCATTTTTTTTTGTTTCATAAGTACTACTACATATTTACATGCCTATGTTAAAGTACAAAAAAATTGGTTTACATAACAAAAAAATTATAAAAAATAAGCGAAGTATAAAGTTAAATATTGATGTCTATGTTTGATAGCCATTGAACTGCTTCGGGACTGGCGTTGTTTAGTTCGGACAAGTCTTCGGTGAATCTTCGGAGTGGACATTCTAAAGTTATGTGATATATGGATTGTTCAATATTACTGCAGTCACAAAAGGGAGTATCAGATGACCCCCATTTATAAAGAGTTGATGCACACCTGCCATGGTTTGTGCGAATTCGATTTAATCTCACCCATAGGAGTCTGGGTAATTCTGAACCAGGTGGCATACTTGTCAAGTCTTGAAACTGGAATGGATCTTCACTGGATGAGAGGGTCCATTCGTCTTTCCATGTAGTACGTGCATCAAAATTGTTTTGCTTCAGTGTCTTGGCTAGTTTCAAAGGAGAATTGCGTGATCTAAGGCGATTCCCTATACATGTATCTACGAACTCGTGAATTGGAAGAGATGGATTAGATGTTATCTTGTTGTATTCACGTAGGAGTGCATTCTGGCGTCTTATTTTAGGTGGAAGAATGTTACTAAGAACGGGAAGGAACCTTGTGGGAGTGGAAGACATAGTGCCTGTTATTATACGCATTGATGAATTAAGCTGTACGTCTATCTTTCCCACATGTGCACTGTTAAGCCAGACAGGGGCACAATATTCTGCAGTGGTGTAAACTAGGCTTAAGGTTGCAGAGCGTAGAGTACTTCCGGAGGCTCCCCAGGTTGTTGATGCTAGTTTTTGGATTATATTGTTTCGAGTTTTAATTTTGCCAGCTGTGTTTTCTAGATGCCTTTTGAACGACAATGTTCTATCCAGAGTTACGCCTAGGTATTTTGGAGTAGGATTGTGGTTTAATGTTACATCACCAAATTTTACAGTGAGCTTCGAATCCGCCTGGTTGTTATTTAGATGGAAGCATGATACCTCAGTCTTATTTAAGCTGGGACAAAGACGCCATTTTTTAAAATACTGGCCTAGTGCTGATAGATCATGTGTGAGAACCATTTCTGTTTGCATCATATCTATGTGCTGTGTAGCGATCGCTATATCGTCGGCATATGCAAACTTCTTGGAGTAGGTTGGTGGTAGATCATGTGTGTATAAGTTAAATAGCAGAGGGGCTAGAACTGAACCCTGGGGGAGACCATTGTTAAGTTTACATTGTCTACTGTGTTTGTTATCTAGATAGACTTTGAAATGTCTATCACTTAACATGTTGTTGAGTAGGGTTGCCGTTCTTTTGCAGGGAATGACTTTAAGGAACTTGTATATCATGCCGTCTTTCCATACAGTGTCATATGCTGCTTTCAGATCTACAAAGGCCACTGAAGTTTTAAGTTTGTCTTGAAAACCGGATTCAATGAAGGTGGTGAGAGCGAGTACTTGGTCGGAGCAGCTTCTCCCAGATCGAAAACCTGCTTGTTCCAGCGGTATAATGTTGTTTATCGAAGGCTCTATTCTATTGTATATAAGCCTTTCAAGGACTTTGTAGATTACGCTGAGCAAAGCAATTGGACGGTAGCTATCAGCCTGATCTTTTGGCTTGCCATTTTTTAACAGTGCTAAGATTTTTGATCTTTTTAGTGCAGAGGGTATGTGTCCAGTAAGCATAATATTAGAATAGAACTGAGACAGCCATTTTTTGAAATTCCTTCCACTATGTATAAAGAATTCCGGAAATACCATCAGCTCCAGCAGACTTTCCTGCTTTTAGCTGTTGTAAAGCGCAATCAACTTCCTCCAGACTAAATGGGCCCGAAAATTGTTGAATATTTTGGGCATTACTTTTTAACGTTTTGAGCTTCTTCTTGGTGGCGATAGTTTCACTTTTATCTGATATCGTCTGGGATGTCTTCTTGATGTTTAATGCTATGTCGTCTGGATCGATTGCCGATTTAGTTGTTGTTATCGGTGTGCTACTGCCTAATTTCCGAAGCAGGCTCCATGCTTTACGGCTCGAATGTGTAAAGTTTTGTGTTTTCGACAGTTTGTTGCCATTTTGCTATGCGTGAGTTGTCAAGTGAGTTCAGCAGTTCATCGGCAATAGAGGGGTCTTCAGTGTTTATGTATTCTGTGTGGAGTGCATTACTTTCATCAGACCAGCCTGGTATGTATTGTTTACGGAAACCTCTAGGAATGTGTTTCTTAGCAGTGGATATTATTATGTTGACCAGGCGCTGATAGTTTTTAGGAGTTGGACTGAGCCATCTAATATTTGCATCAAGAGCCAGTGCATAGGAAGGCCAAGAAGCTTTAAGGAAGTTCCATCTAGGTTTGGGTACTGACTGGACGAGTGGGATTTGAATACCAGTTTCCATAAACACGGGGCGATGTTGGCTGTTCGGGATGGAGTGGAGTACCTTGCGATGGATCGGAAGCGGAGTGTGATCTTCATTCAGGCTAACAAAAGTGAGGTCTGGATTGTACCCCCTACGCCAGCGTCCGGAGTGGAAGGAGCTTACATCTTTTGCATCAAATACTAGGCGGATGTTATTTACTTCAGCCCATTCGGTTAGCATTGTGCCGCTAACATCATCAGTTGTGTATCGCCAAGAGGTGTGCTGGCTATTAAAATCACCGACATACAGTGATGGATGGGGAAAAATTGGTAGAACTGATAGTGGACATGGTATGGTGGGAGGTTTGTATATATTACTTATGTGGGTTCCAGCCATTTCAATTGTAATGGTAAAAATATTATCATTTGAGTCACAACCAATGAGTTTTACATCTTCTATACCACGTCTAACGTATGTTGCAGAACCATACGATCTATGATACAGTACACCTATTGCATCGTAACCTTCAATCATGCCACGAGTCTTAAATTCTTCCTCCGATGCTATGTGAGTTTCTTGGATTACCGCAACATCAATATTTTCTTCTTTCAGAGTTCGTGTGAGATAATCACATTTCGCTCTACTCATACCTTCAATGTTGAGCTGTAGTATTCGGACTGAAGGCCCGATCTTCTTTGTCAGGAAGCTCTTAGAAGTGCTGTTTAAATTCATTTTAGGCTGCATATTTCTTAATTTTTCTTGATTATTTGTATACGTTTACCAGGAATCAGATAAATTCTGATAGTTTGGAAGCCAGAGGCGATAGATCATTTAGCGGAGACCAGGGTGCACCTGCAAACAGTTTTGTTCACGGAGGCGATCTATCATTACATGCCTTTACTTCCCGATTTATAGCCATTTGAATGGGGAAATTTTTAATTTTTTTCCGATCCTGGTCCAGTTTCTAGGTTGGTCATCTAACGTAAGATTTTTTCAAGCCTGGACTGTGATCATGTAAAACGATAGTTAACTATCGTCGATTTTTGGAGCCTTGTTGCTCCTAAACTAATCAAAATGTTTCCAAATTTCTTAATGATTCTGGATAAGAAAACACTCTTTAATAATTTAATAAAGAAAAACTTTCAAAACGATATGTATTTTGATGTCGTTTATTCATCGTCTATCGTTTTCGTTTTACGTGATTAGCCTCCTGAATTTTAAGTTAGCTACACCATTTACAGATGTAATTCGAAAAAGATCAATTGTAATTCGAAGATTCTATTTGTAATTCGAAGATTCTATTTGTAATTCGAAGATTCCATTTGTAATTCGAAGATTCCATTTGTAATTCGAATACTCCAATTGTAATTCGAAGATTCCAATTGTAATTCGAAT
This sequence comes from Pegoplata infirma, assembly GCA_963921195.1. Classification (NCBI taxonomy): domain Eukaryota; kingdom Metazoa; phylum Arthropoda; class Insecta; order Diptera; family Anthomyiidae; genus Pegoplata; species Pegoplata infirma. The sequence continues at coordinate 229,612,302 of OY992536.1, read as the reverse complement.
ACTCCAGTTGTAATTCGTAAAAGATCAATTGTAATTCGTAAAAGATCAATTGTAATTCGTAAAAGATCAATTGTAATTCGAAAAAGATCAATTGTAATTCGAAAAAGATCAATTGTAATTCGTAAAAGATCAATTGTAATTCGAAAAAGATCAATTGTAATTCGTAAAAGATCAATTGTAATTCGTAAAAGATCAATTGTAATTCGAAGATTCCATTTGTAATTCGTAAAAGATCAATTGTAATTCGTAAAAGATCAATTGTAATTCGAAAAAGATCAATTGTAATTCGAAAAAGATCAATTGTAATTCGTAAAAGATCAATTGTAATTCGTAAAAGATCAATTGTAATTCGTAAAAGATCAATTGTAATTCGAAAAAGATCAATTGTAATTCGTAAAAGATCAATTGTAATTCGAAAAAGATCAATTGTAATTCGTAAAAGATCAATTGTAATTCGAAAAAGATCAATTGTAATTCGTAAAAGATCAATTGTAATTCGTAAAAGATCAATTGTAATTCGAAGATTCCAATTGTAATTCGAAAAACATCAACTGAATTTACATTGATAATTTACGAATTTCAATTGGAATCTTCGAATTACAATTGATCTTTTACGAATTACAATTGATCTTTTACGAATTACAATTGATCTTTTTCGAATTACAATTGATCTTTTACGAATTACAATTGATCTTTTTCGAATTACAATTGATCTTTTACGAATTACAATTGATCTTTTTCGAATTACAATTGATCTTTTACGAATTACAATTGATCTTTTACGAATTACAATTGATCTTTTACGAATTACAATTGATCTTTTTCGAATTACAATTGATCTTTTTCGAATTACAATTGATCTTTTACGAATTACAATTGATCTTTTACGAATTACAAATGGAATCTTCGAATTATAATTGATCTTTTACGAATTACAATTAATCTTTTACGAATTACAATTGATCTTTTTCGAATTACAATTGATCTTTTACGAATTACAATTGATCTTTTTCGAATTACAATTGATCTTTTACGAATAACAATTGATCTTTTACGAATTTCAATTGATCTTTTACGAATTACAATTGATCTTTTACGAATTACAATTGGAATCTTCGAATTACAATTGGAGTATTCGAATTACAAATGGAATCTTCGAATTACAAATGGAATCTTCGAATTACAAATGGAATCTTCGAATTACAAATAGAATCTTCGAATTACAATTGATCTTTTTCGAATTACATCTGTAAATGGTGTAGATAAGTTTTTGATATTTTAAAACAATAACAAATAAATAATATATTTTGAGGATGTTTATTCAGGCTCGAGGTCATTATTTTCTTTACTAATTAAAACCATGATATTCTCATAGCATAATTTTCAAGAATTTTTTTTTTTTTGTTTTAAATTTATTTGTGTTTGTCATTTTTGCAAGACTTAATCGACACGTGTTTCGGAATTTGTCAGATTCCATTGTCAAGATTATTTAGCAAAAAATGAATAGAATAGAAGCAAACGAGTCTAATGACAAATCGTTTGTGCACAAACTAAAATATTAATACATATTCGACTCTATCCACAATGGGAATTAGAAAGACGAAGAAATTGTACTATCCCAATTAGAAATTTTGTCTTTAAGACAATGTCAGTAATGATTCATCCGGTAGAAGTCAGCAAGTGAATACATTTTACTAAAGACATCTTAATGAAATGTCATTGGGTTCTGATCCGATAGGTCCAGACCCCGATGGGCCTAGTTTTAGTCATAGTTTTTGATCCAAAATTTGTGTCCGTTTCGCTCTACCTTGCTTATTTTTTGAGATACGTGATTTTAGGGGACCACTGGGGTTTTGAGAATTAAAAAACTCGATAACTTTAAAAATATTACTCGGAGAGGTTTTGGTTATTTTGCGGTTCTACGTGTTGAGAGCTACAAAAATGATTTTGGACTTTTTGTTGTGTCGGCAATATTTACCGAGATATGAGCATTTTAAAATCTTCGGGAATGCTAACTTTTTTGGATCCAAAGTTAGGACCCATTAGGGGCCACACATGTGAAGAGGACCGGCGATACTATGGAAAGCCCGAGAACCAAAAATGGCCTCCATTTTGCTCTATCTGGCTTAGTTTCCGAGATAGCGCCATTTTAAGTTTTCTGAAAATAAAAAAAAAAAATACCACTTATTTTTGCTAATATTAGCAAAACAGCGTGTAAAAATTTGGTCAACTCAATTTTAAATTTAGCAAAAAAGAAAAATAGTTAAAATTTTGTTTAAAATTGCTAATGCGCTAAATGAAGTTTACAAGATATTTTTGCTAACATGCTAATCTCAACTAAAAATTTGCTAAAAGTTAGCTAACCAGCATTAGCAAAAAAAAATAGTAAATCTACTAATGTATTATTTTGAGTGTAGAGTGGTAAAAAGTATGGCCGACCATTATTTGTTCCCCCTTAAGATTTTTTAGAACATACTTACCCCGTTACTCCACTTCCTAAGGGGGCTTCCATACAAAATTAATTTTTTTTCAAAATACATATTAGGCGAAATTTTAAGAAGTAATGAAATTTTAAATTTATATAGGTCCTTACTATAGCAAATGTAAACACAAAACTAAATGTAAACATTTGATGAAAGGAATCCCTAAAATTCCAATTGGTTTGTTAACAATTTCCAAAAAAATTGATTTTTTGCATTTTTTGCAGTCACGCCTGTTTTAAAGGCGGGAATTATTATGTTTGGCATATTTGTTTTGTTAGCCAAAAAGAGACGTGCATTTTTTCCCCCCAGGGGGGTAAAGTTGAAATTTGTTTTTAAATTGGTCAACTTTCGATGAGGCTGGGGAGCTCAAGTTAAGAAATTTTGACACGCGATATTTTTTAAATAATCTACGTGATATTTCCTTTCAGATCAATCGAAAAATTGAAATCTTCTGAGCAAAACTTTTAAGGTGGAAGCAAAAGAGTGTTAGTACTTTTTAGGCAAAAAAACCTAAACAAAAAAAGATATTTTATTCGTTATGATTTTAAATATCACAAATTTATCTAGTTAACTTAAAATTCAGGCGTTAGGTGACCAACCTATTCCCGAAAAACTGGACAAGGAACAGAAAAATCTTAAATGTTCACCATTCAAATGTGTATAAATCGGCAAGTAAAAGAGATAACGACTACTCCAAGCACGTTTTTTTAGGTATTTATTAGCGCTTTAAAAAAATCTAAATTTCATAGAAATCGGATAATAAACAACAAACTGGCTAGCACTTAAATCCTTTGTATTGCTTGAAAAGGCGTATGATTAATTTTGTAATTGCTACTAAATAACAATCATACGCAACGGTGAACAGTGCACTATTTTTAATACTTTGGCTATTCAGTAAGAAGGTACGGGACCGATTTCAGCCAAATTCATACCGGTTATAGCTAACGTAATTTCAAGCTTAAGTTTGGACGCTTTTAAATCACCAACTTTAAATACGTGTAAACAATAATCTAAAAAAACACCTTTAGTTCGATTTTGTATCATTGTGTAACAACCAAAATCGGAATGGGATGAAACCAATAGCAAATGAAAGCTGACATATTCCATAAAAAACCCCTAAAGCTTTTTTTTGGTCCAGCAACAACCAAAATCGGAATGGATGCACAACAAAACCCTCAAGTCTTTTTTTAGTTTAGCGCTAGATTTTTTTAAACGCATTTAAAGTTGAAGAACTTTTATTTTAATTATAATAACAATTACTTGATAACTGTATAAGTTGCGTATGATTAATATTGTAATTACCACTAAATAATGATCATACGCAACGTTCAACAGTGCATTATTTTTAAGAATTTGGCTATTCAGTAAGTAGGTACGGGACCGATTGCAGCGAAATTCATACCGGTTATACCAAACGTAATTTCGAGCTTAAGTTTGAAAGCTGGACATTAGCGTGTCCCGAAACTGAAAAATTTTAGGGCATACCCCTAGAATGATGCTTAGTAAAGAGCTGATTACGGGAAAAAATATTAAACAAATTTTGGAGGTCATCTTCAGGGCGCAACCAGCGCTTGAAGTTTGCATCCCTAGTGCATTTGGTCAAAAAAAAATTTTTTTTTTTATTTTCAAAATTGGTGCCAAAAGTTTCGTTAGGTAGAGTATATTCTTGAAAAAATATTTGTAAAAATTTCATGGAGCAATTTTGGTCCAGCACAACGTTTTGAAATTTTGAAAAGGTGTAATTTACTATATATTTTTTTAAGTTTTTGTAAAAACCGGAGTTTGTAAGAATTCTTTTAAGATTTTGTATAAAACGGAGTTTATGTTTAAGCCTTTGCATAAAAAGCTGTTTTTTACAAAAACTTAAAAAAATATGTAATAAATTATGCATATTCGAAGTTTCAAAGCGTTGCGCTGGACCAAAATTGCTCCATAAAAACTTTATAAATATTTTTCCCTGAATGTACTCTACCTAACGAAACTTTAGGCACCAATTCTAAATATTATTTTTTGACCAAATGCACCACGGATGCAAATTTTAAGCGCTGGTTGCGCCCTGAAGATGATCTCCAAAAATTTTTTGATTATTTTTCCCGTAATCAGCTCTTCAATAAGCATCGTTCTAGGGGTATGCCCTAAAGATATTCCAAAATTTCCTGATTTCGGGACATGCTACTGGACATGTTTAGTACACAAAAACGTTAAATGCTTTAAAATCACCAACTTTAAATGCGTGTAAAAAAAATTAGCGCTGAACTAAAAAAAGGATTCTAGTTAATTTACAAAAAAAAAACAGTTATTTTATAAAAATGACTTTATTACGAGGATTTATGTTGTTTAACAAAAACATTTTTTTTTTTGTAAATTTACTATTTTGGTTTGTAAATTTACCATTTTTTTAAACATATTTACCATTTATTCTTGTAAGTTTACCATTTTTATACCCTACACCACTCTGTGGTACAGGGTATAATGAGTTTGTGCTGATGTTTGTAACTACCCGCAATATTGGTCCTAGACCTACCTTGAAGTATGCCGATCGACTCAGAATCACTTTTTGAGTCGATTTAGCGATGTCCGTCCGTCTGTCCATCTATCGGTTTAAGCACGATACAGGTCGCAATTTTCAATGAATTGGCTTGAAATTTAAAACTTAAGCATTTTTTGGACCAAGGATGAAGCCCATTGAAATTGGAGAAAATCGGTCCATGTTAAGACCTAGCCCCCACACAAACGCCCCCTTTGGATTAGGCTTAAATGACTCTAATAACCGTATTATTATAGATATCGCTTTGAAGGTAAACACGTAATCAAATTTTGTATGCACCAATCATCATTCCAAATTTCAAGGGAATCGGGTCCGTCCTTCTGGTAGTCCCCATACAAACCACCCTCCCGATATTCACATAATTCCCTCAAAATTCATAAAAATGGAAATATTTAATAAAATTTTTATTTTTAGGTGTTAAACGTGTACTTTAGTAACCAAATAAAATCGGAACATAATTGGACCATTTTTGGACTTAGTCCCCCATACAAAAATTTCGACCGATATTCAGTTAAATCGGTCTATTGGCAAAAATATGATCCAATTCCACTAAAATTTGATCTGTGTGTGTTTTCTACACTATAGTGTATATAAATAAAGATCTAACAAAAGACAAATCCAAACAATATTAAAACAATATTTTTACCAATAAAATTAGTTATTTTACCAATTTTTGGCGCAATCAAAATTACGAGGAAATTCTCGTAATTTTACGAGAATTTTACCTACCTCCTATTTTACGAGAATAGCCTCGTAAAATCACGAGATTTTTTGGTAACTTTACAAGGTTTTTTTTTTGAGTGCACACAAGGCTTAAACCTCCTAAAAATTTTAAAATGTTAAAAAACTTACACAAAAATTAGGAATCTGATTAAGTTACATGTTGTTCAAAGAAAAGATTGTGAAAAATTCTAAAACATGTGCTGTTGTGGTTATATCGTACACTCAAACAAAAAAATTTGACAAAAAATCCTAGTAATTCTACAAGCTTGTTACCAATAATTTTGTAATTTTACAATGTTTTTACCAATAAAATTGTAAATTTACAAATTTTTTGACACGGTAAAATTTACATGGGGTTTCGTAACATTACTAGATTTTTTGCTAGCTCCTATTTTACGAGAATTCCTAGTAATTTTAAAAGCATTTTACCAAAAATTTTGTAATTTTACAAACTTTTTATCAATAAAATTGTAAATTTACAGTTTTTTGGCTTAATTAAAATTACAAGGAATTTTCGTGAATTTGCTAGATTTTTTTTTGTAAAATTATTTTGGAAATTTGTAAAATTACAAAAAAAAATTGTAAAATCACAAAATAATGTAAATTTCGATCCATATTGCTATGTTAAAAAACAAGAAAGTCTGTCATATATTGGTAAAATGGGATTACAAGACTTTTCCTAGTACTTTGACAAAGTTTTTTTTATGTGTAACTCTTAATTTTACAAACAATTTTTAAAATCGGCTTACAAGGGTTTGAATACTTCCTTTGTCAGTAACTCAGAAAATATTATTTAAAATTTGATTCTTAGTATCTGAGATTTTTTATATGTATGAACATTAGGGCGTTTCATCAAAAACTTTTTTTTGGATTTTTGCAACTCTTGAAGCGGAATATGAATTCTTATGGCCTAAAAGATTTTTGAGATTTTTTTCAGATTTTTGGAATGTCGGGATCAACTCGCTCAAATCGATTTTATCAAAAAATTGAGGTTATGAAACATAATTTTTTTTATTTTTTGTTCTCTGGTGCCTTTTTTTAACAAAACCGGATATAATACTTCTTAATGTTGCTTGCTAGCCTCCTAAAAAAAATATTCGCGGTCAAAATTATAAGTTCAAGGGTCACTAAGATGACCTTAAAAGTAAAAATTCAGAATTTCCCGTGTTTTAACCTCAATAATTCGAGAAATAAGCTATGTATGAACGTCATGTTGAATCCGTTAGATAGGTCTTTAAAACACCTTTCATTTAAAACCAATCTGACTATTGTCACTTTTGTAAAAATGTTAAAAAAAAATAAAAAACTGGGAAAAACTCATTTTCTCCCCCATTTTATCGAAAATTAAACTGGTGCATTAGGTAGTTTTTTTTTGTAAAGTTAAAATAATAACTTTTAAAGGCTTTTTATAGATTGTAGTTAGTGTTTCCAAGCCGGTTAACCAAAAAACCGGTTTTTTGCCAAAAAAACCGGTTTGACAAAAACCCGGGTTTCCGGTTTGGAAACACTAATTGCAATCAAAAAAACTTCTTTTAAGTTTATTATTTCAATTTTACAAAAAAACTACTAATGGATTCCCTTCGATTTTCTGTAAAATGGGGGAAAAAATGAGTTTATCTTAGTTTTTTAATATTTCTACTAAAGTGACAAATGTCATTTTGATTTTAAATTAAAGGTATTAAAAAGACCTATCTAACGGATTCATCATTACGTTCATATATTGCATATTTCTCAAATTATTAAGGTTGGAACACGGGAAATTCTGAATTTTTACTTTAAAGGTCATCTTAGTGACCCTTGAAGTTATTATTTTGACCGCGAATATTTTTTTTTAGGAGGCTAGCAACATTAAGAAGTATTATATCCGGTTTTGTTAAAAAAAGGCACCAGAGAACAAAAAATAAAAAAAAATATGTTTCATAACCTCATTTTTTTGATAAAATCGATTTGAGCGAGTTGATCCCGACATTCCAAAAATCTGAAAAAAATCTCAAAAATCTTTTAGGCCATAAGAATTCATATTCCGCTTCAAGAGTTGCAAAAATCCAAAAAAAAGTTTTTGATGAAACGCCCTAATGAACATTTTTGTGGGTTTAAATAAAAAAACATTCGGCTTCGTTCTGGTCGATTATTAAATTTTTTACGAATACTCAGCTTGGCTTTGTGCCGGATTTTATTTTTCAGTGTATTTTAAGTTTTGGAGTCATTTTAACTTACTGCTATGCAAAAACAAATATACTTACCATTTGAAATTGCCATGGTATCATTTTATTATAGGGGGTTTTTTAAAAAATCGGCTGCCACAATACAGTAAAAACGAGAGGATGTAGTGGGCATACTCACTTTGTCATTTTATATGGAACGCATCGAAAAGTTCAAAGTACTCGGACCCAGGGGATTTGAAAATGTAATTTTTTCGGCCCGCCCCTTTTGTGGGTGTGATTATGAAAAATAAATTAAATAATGATATAATGTTACTTAAGTTCTTAATAAATCAGTTTGACAACATTAATTGCGAGGTAGGGAATTTAAAATCTTGGATTTTTGTAAAAACAAAATACGAGAGTAAACTCAAAACAAAAAAAATTCTAAAAAAAAAAATTTTGGTCATTAAAAAATTTAAAAAATCTGTGCGTCAGAAACAATTACACCATCCGACAAAAATGAAAAAAGTACTTAAACACGAACTGGATAATTACACTTGAAACTGGAGACTATATGTAGTAAAACTGAGCTTACAGTTTTTTCTTTTCGTGATCCTGTTTCCTTTTTAAAGGACTTTAAAGTTTTAGTGGATTAAATTTTATAAAATATTTTTTTAATATTTGTACTTGTCCTAGGATGCCACTAGTGATAGCAAATGAAGGAGGAGAATCTCCCCTAATTTTCCTATTTTATTATTTGTACATATCAGGAAAAAGGAGGTAGTTACGTCCTTTTAAAAATGTATTCTTCAATATCATTCAAAATTTTCAACAAAATATTTTTATAAAGTTTTTAAATGACTTTATTCACATCCTTTTATCCTGATATTAAAAATAAAAAAATGGAAAACTTAGGGGAGATTCTCCTCTCTCAAAAAAAAATTATTTCAAAATATTTTACAAAATGTATCCTTTAAAATTTTGAAGTCCTTTTAAAAGGAAACAGGATCACGAAATGAAAAACTGTAAATGCAGATTTACTCCATTTGGTCTCTACTTTCAGACGTTTATCATTCGGGTAATGTTTAATATTAGCTGTCGGACGGTGTAATTTTTAATATTCTGCAATATTAAACAAAAGTGCGTGTTAAACTCGGCTACGCAGAATTTTTTATACCCTCCAACATTAGACTGGCATTTTTTTGTCAACATTGGATTTTCCCAAGTGTCCGGGCAAATTTTTATTGTCCTAGGTCTTAAACTTATGTGCTACAAATTTGAGGTCAATCGGATTAAATTAACCCGTGGCGCCCGGCGGTCAAAATTTTGGATTTTTGAAAAGTTTTTAAAAATAAAATTAAAAAAATATTTACCTTTCGACACATCATATTTGTTAATTTCGATGCGCTGAGCACGAATATCAAAAAAAAAATTAAAATCGCCCGATCGGTTTTCGAGATATCGCCATTTCAAATTTGTAAAAAATTACGGTTTTTTCCTACGTTCAAGAAATTTTTTAAAAAAGTCTCAAAATTTCATTCCGCCGACCCTTTTGTAGACCTTGAGACAATCTTTCATTTAAAACTAATTTGAGCCAAATACGATCATTTTAAGCCGTGGCGCCCATCGACCAAAGTTTTAGCTTTTAAGAAACTTTTTACCAAAAGCCCTAAACTTTGATCAATGGGTGCCACGGGTTAAAATGATCGGATTTAGGAAAAACCGCCCATTTTGCAATTTTTTGACAAATTTTATTCAGCATGATAAAATTAATAAAAATAATGTATCGCAAGATATTTTTTTTTTATTTTTTCATTTTCAAAAATCCTAAATTTTGGTGGAAATTTTCCAAAATTCCAAAACTTTGATCGAAGGGCGCCACGGCTTAAAATGATCGAATTAGCCTCAAATTAGTTTTAAATGAAAGATTGTCTCTAGCTCTAAAAAGGGTCGGCGGAATGAAATTTTGAGACTTTTTTTAAAAAATTTCTTGAACGTAGGAAAAAACCGCCATTTTTGCTAATTTCAAATAGCGATGACTCGAAAACTGTTCGACCGATTTTAATTTTTTTTTTGATATTCGTGCTCAGCACATCAGAATTAACAAATACGATGTGTCGAAAGATATATTTATTTTTTATTTATTTTTTTTTTATTTTTCAAAAATCCAAAACTTTGACCGTCGGGCGCCACGGGTTAATTTAATCCGATTGGCCTCAAATTGGTACCACATGAGGTTTGGGCCTAGTAGAATAAAAAAATGACCGGACTTTGAAAATCGGAGAAGAAAAAATTTTGCTATAAAGAAAAATGCCAGTCTACTCCGTTTTAATGTTTTATTCACTACAGTTATACAATTTTATAATAACACTACTAAACATTGAAAGTGAGACTGGGACGCGACCTTATATAGTTGATTACAATAGTTCTGCTGGTCAAAAATCCCGTCTCCAAATTTTTGAGAAAATTGAGGTCAAGGTTCCAAAAAATCGCCGCTTTGGGCATTTTTGACAAATCATAACGGATGCATCCTGTATGATGGCGACTTAAAAATAAGTCGAAGGTAATTTTACAATCTTTTTTTGTAATTTTACAAATTTTCAAGATAATTTTACAAAAAAACCTAGTAAATTCACGAGAATTCCTTGTAATTTTAATTGCGCCAAAAAACTGTAAATTTACAATTTTATTGGTAAAAAGCTTGTAAAATTATAAAATTATTGGTAAAAAGCTTGTAAAATTACTAGGAATTCTCGTAAATAGAAGGTAGCAAAAAATCTTGTAAAATTACGAAACCTCTTTGTAAATTTTATAGTGTCAAAAAATTTGTAAATTTACAATTTTATTGGTAAAAACCTTGTAAAATTACAAAATTATTGGTATAAATCTTGTAAAATTACCAGAAATTTTTGTCAAATAGGAGGTAGCAAACAAAAAAAAGTTACAAGTTTTTCTTGTAATTTTACAAGGTTTTTTTTTTTTGAGTGTAAAGCTTTAACATTACGCTTTAAAATGCAGAACTCATTTGGTCAGTTGCATTAACCCTTTGGGGTTCTTTAAATGATGTCTTATTCCCCAGTATCGAAAAAAAGTTTTTTGGGAAAAATTACTTATTAAAAGACAATTGGTGTTCCAACGATTAAAGCGACAACGATTTAAACGACTTATCATTGCTCTTAAAGAGCAATGTTTGGGATTTACCCTTGCCTTATTTTTAAGTCGTTAGCACATCGTGTCATCCGCTGTGAGTTGTGAAATATGTCCAAACCCCCATTTTTTTTGAATTTCAAATTTCTAAAATATCTGGTGTAATAGAAAAGTTTAGAGTCAGGATTTGTTACCAGGATTTTAAGGCGACTAATCAGATTAGTTTTGCATGATTAAGAGCAATGTTTAAGCATTATCCTCGAATAATTTTAAGACGCTATCACATCGGGTTCATCTGCTATGAGTTGTCAATAATGCCCAAAACGGCGAATTTGTAATGGAAAAATTTGTGATGGAACAACTGTAGTTAACTGTGTACACTCAAAATAATACATTAGTAGATTTACTATTTTTTTTTTTTGCTAATGCTAGTTAGCTAACTTTTAGCAAATTTTTAGTTGAGATTAGCATGTTAGCAAAAATATCTTGTAAACTTCATTTAGCGCATTAGCAATTTTAAACAAAATGAGTTGACCAATTTTTACAAGCTTTTTTGCTAATATTAGCAAAAATAAATGGTAAATTTTTTTTATTTTCAGAAAACTTAAAATGGCGCTATCTCGGAAACTAAGCCAGGTAGAGCAAAATGGAGGCCATTTTTGGTTCACAGGCTCTCCATAGTATCGCCGGTCCTCTTCACATGTGTGGACCCTCATGGGTCCTAACTTTGGATCCAAAAAAATTAGGATTCCCGGAAATTTTACAATGCTCATATTGCGGTAAATATTGCCGACACAACAAAAAGTCCAAAAGCATTTTTGTAGCTCTCAACACGTAGAACAAGACCACAAAATAATCAAAAGTTCTCCGAGTAATATTTTTTAAGTTATCGAGTTTTGTAATTCTCAAAACCACGGTGGTCCCCTAAAATCACGTATCTCAAAAACTAAGCATGGTAGAGCGAAACGGACACAAATTTTGGATCAAAAACTATGACGAATTTTAAGGAACCCAACTAGGTCTAGGCCCATCGGGATCTGGACCTATCGGGTCCGAACCCAATGGGGTCTTCAAATGTGTAAACTAAGTTGAAATAAAAAAATTTCAGTTAACTAATTTTTGGCAAAACATTTTTGCTAACTTTACCAAAAAAATTGTGGGTTCAAAATCAGCAAATTTTCTTGTAGGTTTACAAGCTTTTTTTGCTAACATTACAGTTTTTTTTTTTTTTTAGTGTAAGGTCGCGTCCCAGTCGCATCAAGTTAAATGTTCAGTAGTTTTATTAAAAAAACGGTAAATAGAATCAGTTTACTCTTTATTTTATTATTTATAATAAAGTACTTTTTTAATTTCAGAAGAATAAACCAATAGATTGCCTGTTAACTGCCTGCCAGCATTATCAAGCTTAAATAAAATCTAAATTTTATTAAATAAAAAAATATTGAATTTTTTAACAAAAAATAGTACTACTTTACACATTTTTTGATAAATAATAATTGTAATTTATTCTAGCAAAAAAATTGTAAATTTTAGTAGGTCGGTTTTCAAATCCATTCTACTAAAATTTTACTAAATTTGGTGGTAAAAATATTATTTGCTTAATTTACCAAAAAAAAATTATGGGTCCAAAATCAGCAAATTTTTTTAGTAAATTTACAAGTATTTTTTTGCTATAATTACAGTTTTCTGTAGTAAATAAGTTTAGTTTAGGCGAAAATATCACTCTTTAGGGGTAATATTCAAGAAACAATAAAAAAGTTAAATAATTCCATTTTTTGTCCAGAAGTTTATTATATTAGAAAAAAAATTAACTTAAGTCCAAAATAAAAGCTTGTTCATCTCAAAAGCAGCCTTGATTTTTCTCATAAAAATGCCAAAATTTTGATTTACATCATCTAATAGAATTCAAAAGCACCTTCTGAGGCCTTGAAGTTCTAAGTAATAAACAAAATTTTGCAGGTATTGAAATGCTACTACAAAATGATCATTTGTGCTAATTTTGGCTGCCTATATTTGAAATGATAAACTTTATTTAGAGTATATTATTAATATTAAAATATACTTAAGGTGGCGGTGAGAGAGCTAGAGAGAGTGTTTGTCAAGTGTGTGTGTGTGTGTGGGGGGGAGAGTGCATTTGGGTAGTTAAAAGAGAGCGTGCTCAGAGTGTTTTCTAGGGAGGGTGGTTGGTTCTTGTTTAAAACCCATTGTAAATATTTTTTAAGCGTTTTTTTTTTGTTTTAAAAATAAATTTCTTAACTTATTTTCATATTTTCATTCATATAGTTTTTATCTAGTCCTGCACTGTTATTTTAGTTTTTACTATATCAGTTTTTATTTATGGTATTTTAATTTAATTTTAAAAAAAATGAACAACAAAATAATTTTTTAAATTTTTTCTTCTTTTTTTGGTGATTTTTTTTTTTTCATATAAGTTTTGTTAAAATTATAATAAAATATTTGTTTTATTTTTTAAAAAATAAGTTTTTTTTAATATTCTTTTTTTCAGTTTGCAGATGTTGATGCAAGCGATTTCTATCTTTAGTTTTGTTTTTAATTAATTTAATTAATTATTACGAGAGAGAGTGATGAAATAATTAAATAACATCTATGGATAATGGTTTTTGTAGCTACACAATTTTAAAGATGGTAAACAAAATTGATTTATTAAAGCATATCGGGTCTGTCGCACATTTTGGCAAGAAATGCTGTAAAAAGAGAAAAAAATGAGATATGTTAAAAACAGGTGGGTAAAATTTTTAATTATAATATTTTTTTGAAATTATTTTATTTATTTAATGAAAATTTAAAACTTAAAACATTTTTGTTAAAATTTTTGTTACACTAAAAACCATATTTAAATACTGTATTAATTGATTCAATTAAACAAATAATTAAACAAAAACATTCAAATAACTAAGTTTTTATACCCTCCACTTAGTGATTGAGGGTATATATAAGTTTGTCATTCCGTTTGTAACTCATCGAAATATCGGTCTGGGACCCCATAAAGTATATATATGGGGCATTCCATGTCAAATCGGACACTTTAGAAAAAAATTTTTTTAGATTTTCACAATTTGTTTACAGTTTTTAGTACCCTTCGAAAACTCATTCGTGGTAAATTTTCAGATTTTTTTGATGACCCGTTCAAAAAATATCGAATTTTTAAAAATTGGTAGTTTGTTCCTTTACTCAAACTTCTTTTCCTCATAACTTCTTCAATAATAGTCCAAATTTCAATTATTTTTTTCAAAATTTTTGTTTTTTTACGTACTTTAAAAAAAAATCCCAAAAAAATTCTCAAAAGCGCTCTAGTATGCGATTTTTAAGTTTTAAAATTTAAATCTCATTTTTGAAAATGTTTGTACTCTTAGATTTTTTTTAAATTTTTTTGTGTAAAACTTCTATCGATTCTACAAATTTTTTGCCCAGGAGGATCGTGGATAACGATTATTACTATTTTTTTAAATTTTTTGAAAAAATTTTATTGTAATTTTCCAATCTTAAAATCATTTCTACTGCTTCAATGGTGCGTCATAGAGGGGTCCTTTATAAGACCGACCCCAATTAATTTTTTTGTCCTAACATTTCTTTGGAACAAACTAATACCCTATCTCCAATTTCTAAGGGAGCTCCCACACAAAACGACATTTTTTAAAATTTGCTCCAACCGCTCTAACTGCCCTAATAGTGCCCTTAGACCAACCAAATGTATGACCGACCCACAATATTTTTTTAGTCCAAACATTTTTTCTGAACACACCTACCCTCTATCTCTAATTCTTAAGGCGGTCCCCATACAATTTTTTTTATTTTTTGTAAATTTGTTTTATTTAATCAGCTTCTACCGGTCCAATGGTGCGTCCGAGAGGGGTCATTAGTGAGACCGACCCCCATTTATTTTTTTCCTACAACATTTTTTTAAAACATACCTACGCCCTATCTCCACTCCCTAAGTAGGCTTCCATTCAAAATTACATTTTTATAAAATTTGCTCCAACTGTTATTTGTATGGGAGTCTACTTAGAGAGTGGAGATAGGGAGTAGGTATGTTTTAAAAAAAATGTTGTAGGGTAAAAATTAATGGGGGTCGGTCTCACTAATGACCCCTCTCGGACGCACCATTGGACCGGTAGAAGCTGATTACATAAAAATAATTTACAAAAAATAAAAAAAATTTTATGGGGGCCGCCTTAAAAATTAGAGATAGAGGGTAGGTGTGTTCAGAGAAAATGTTTGGACAAAAAAAATATTGTGAGTCTGTCATACATTTTGTTGCTCTAAGGGCACTATTAGGGCAGTTAGAGCGGTTGAAGCAAATTTTAACAAAATGTCGTTTTGTGTAGGAGCCCCCTTAGAAATTTGAGATAGGGTAATAGTTTGTTCCAAAGAAATGTTAAGACGTAAAAATTAATGGGGGTCGGTCTTATAAATGACCCCTCTATGACGCACCATTGGAGCAGTAAAAATGATTTTAAGATCGGAATATTACAATAAATTTTTTTCAAAAAATTTAAAAAAATAGTAATAATCGTTATCCCACGATCCGCCTGGGCAAAAAATTTGTAGAATCGATAGAAGTTTTACACAAAAAAATTTCAAAAAAAATCGAAGAGTACAAACATTTTCAAAAATGAGATTTAAATTTTAAAACTTTAAAATCGCATACTAGAGCGCTTTTAAGAATTTTTTTGGGATTTTTTTTTTTAAAGTACGTAAAAAACAAAAATTTTGAAAAAAAAAAGATTTGAAATTTGGGCTATTATTGAAGAAGTTATGAGGAAAATAAGTTTTAGTAAAGGAACAAACTACCAATTTTTAAAAATTCGATATCTTTTGAACAGGTCATCAAAAAAAATCTGAAAATTTACCACGAAGGAGTTTTCGAAAGGTACTAAAAACTGTAAACAAATTGGGAAAATCTAAAAACAAAAATTTTCAAAGTGTCCGATTTGGCATGGAATGCTCCATATTCATGATGCCCGATCGATTTTAAGACATTCTAGCGATGACCGTCTGTCTGTGGAAAATGCTGTCACGGACAAAATATTGCACAGAGATGACTGAAACTTAACATATTTATTGGAAGTTCTCCCGAGAAGTTTGGTATTGCATTTGAGCGATATCGGTTCAGCGGTTCAAAAGTAATGGACGAAAATGTAAGCACACCTCAAAAATTTCAGTACCTTCAACATAACCTATAAATACAAAATGATTTAATTCGGCTTCTGGTTGACATATGTGAACATAATTGAACACCAAATGGTATTTTAACAAGTACGAACATATGTTTTGACAAAAAAAGAAAAAAATCGCGGATTTTTTTTTTAGCAAAATTTTTTTTTGCGGAAATTTTTTAAAAAATTTTTTCTTTTTTTCAAAAGTAATTTCCTTTTAAATAAAGTTTTTTGTAATAATCTGTTTGAAAATGTGGTGGGTATCACTACATTCGGCAAGGCCGAATTTAACTTTTTTACTTGTTATGATAAATTTTTGAATTTTTCTACATATTAATATATTTTTAATTGAATCAATTAAAAAAATTGTTGAAAATATTTTTTTACGCAACAAAAAGTTTATTTATAACTTTAGAAAGTTTTCTTTGATATTTATATTTTTAATAATTGTGAAATTTGAAACATTTAACATTAGGATGGATAAACATAAATTCTAAAAATTTTAAAGTCAACAAAATGTATTACAAAATTTACGTTTACACTCAAAAATTAATCTCACCTTCAAAGATTTCGTTAAAATCATATCGAAAATTTAATACACTACATTATTTGAACATTAAAAAAAACTTACCGTTTAATCGAAAACGACGGGATCGCTCATCAATCTTTGGATGAATTCTGCATTGGTGTAATAACATATGGTTCACATTGTGGTTTATTGGTGTTAAAGGAGTGCGGGGTTTGGTGGTTTAAGTGTTGGGAATAAAGTGTTTGTGCAGTAGTGATTTTTTTTTTTTGGGAATGTGTGCAAAAATGCATTTCGTGATTGTTGGTGCAAAAATG
Organism: Pegoplata infirma; assembly: GCA_963921195.1. Classification (NCBI taxonomy): domain Eukaryota; kingdom Metazoa; phylum Arthropoda; class Insecta; order Diptera; family Anthomyiidae; genus Pegoplata; species Pegoplata infirma. The sequence goes on along the minus strand of OY992536.1, from coordinate 229,595,237 downwards.
TGCATTTTATTTAAAATAGTGTGTAGTTTTCAACAAGAGGTGCACATTAAAATGTTGTAGATTTTACATAAAACAGGAAGGTGCCAGGTACACAGACATAAATAATTGACATGTAAATAATATAAATAATTATGGAAAAAAATACAAATATTAACAAAAGTTCTCTCATAATACACAAATTACAAAATTTGATAATGATATCTTTTTTGTCTTGGAAACTTACGGGAGTAGGGGATCATGCCTTCATCATCCTCAGGGTCCAAACAGTCAGCGAAAAGCTCTTCAACTTGTTCATCAGCCAAACATTCACCCAAGGAAAGGAGGGCATGTTGTAATTCAGCCAAGAGCATTTGACCATTTTCAGCCTTATCGTACAATTTCAAACATTCAATGAAATCTTCGTAGCAACCTTGTTCCTTTTCTTTCTTAACATCAGAGTAGATGGGAAGGAATTCGGGAAGGGTAATTTTCTTCTCACCGCGCTTCTTGGTGCCACCCATCTTTTCGATCAAAGCCAAAGTGGGGTTCAAGTTGAGAGAGCGGAGGGCATCACCTAGATCGACGGCATCGATACCTTCACCGGGAGAACCCATAACTTCGAATACGAATTCGATATCTATGTAAAAAGAAATTAAAATATGTTCATTAGATTTTTTTCGAATGAATTCAACAAGATTTTTATTGGATTTTTGTCAGTCAATGTCTTAAAACAGTTTTACAGTGGAGAACAAAATTGTGAGATTCTAACCTTAAAATATGTTTTCATATTTTTTGTTTTATATGGGCTTGTCGCCCTATTAGCACTAACCAAAATTTGGAGTATATTTAGATTTCTTTTAATTTTTTTTTTTAAGTTTTGAAGCACTTTTTTCACTGGTTTTACATATTTTTTTGTAATTTTGGTTAACAAATAAACAATTTTATGCTTGAAGCTCAAGATACTGAACTTTAAGCAAGTTTATCAGAAAATGTCGTTTCTTTAGCTCTTCCTCTTTTGTGGACGTTGATAAAAAAAACACTGTGCTCGAATTTTACACTTTTTTTTTAACAAGCTAGGCACCCTACTGGTGAAGTTAACTAGAGTACGCTGAATTTAATGGTGCGTATTCGCGATATTCGCGATTTAAAATTTTGATGCTCAAGTACAATAAAAACGATATTTTTAAACTTTTGCAATAATTTTTAAATTTAAAACCATTTAAAACCAACTGTTAAACTAGCATAACAAACCATAATACCGTGAATTTTTTTTCGCGAAAAACATTTTTTGGTCGCGAAAAATCGTTATTTTCTTGAAATAATTGGTTCAATACAAATATTTTTAGTTTGATTTGAAATTACGACATTCATCTGGTAAAGCTATTTCATCCCATTGTAATATCAGTTTCTTCAAAGTTAGCGAATGTATTAGCGATATTCGCGATAAATGTTTTTATTATTTTTAAGTAAAAAAATATTTTTTTTATATTATTTAGACAATTTCTGAAGTTTTATCATATAAACTCTTTTTTATATACAAAAAAAAAAAATTATTCGCCGATTTTTTTTTGCGATATTTTTTTCGCAAATTTTTTTTCAAATTTCAAATTTTTTTAAAATTTTTTTTTTTTATTAATTTATGAAAATGTGTAGAATACTACGATACATTGCAAAGACAATATTTTTCGAAAAAAAAATTTTCGTGATTTTTTTTTATCTTTTTCGCGGAAAAAAATTTTTTTGCGAAAAAAAAACAATCCATTTTATTAAATTTATATTTAAAAACTATCCCAAAAGTATAAAAATTAAATTTTTGTTGTACTTTAGCTTTACAATTTTAAATCGCGAATATCGTATGAGCGCTAACTTTAAAAAACGGCTAGCACCATTGAATTCAGCGTACCCGAATTAGCTTTACCAGCAGGGTGCCCAGTTTGTTAATTTTTGCGACTAGCACAGTGAAGTTAATATTGATAAAATTGTATTACTATAGTGCAAAAATCTTAATAATAAAATTAGTTAACATTTGTGGTGTCACCGCTCCCCCCAACCCCGCCGAATCCCTCCACCTTAAAAAATAACTTCCCAGATTTGTACAACACGTTGAAGGGTAAAAAATACCAAAAATCTTATTCTTCGATTTATTTAACACTTATTTTGTAAAAAATAACAGAAAAGGTGAAATATTTTAATTTTAGGCAATAAATATTTGTAAAACATTATTACTTGGGAAGTGATTTCTATGCAAATGCATGTTTTTTGTCGATGTTCTAAAAACGATATCGACCAATTATCTTTTCAAATCAAGAAATTTGCGTTAAAATGGCATCGATTTGTTTTTGCATATTTTTGTGAAAATGCATATTTTGGTTTTTAATGCATATTTTGTGCATTTTCCAACTTTTAAGTGCATATTTTTGCATAAATTAACAAAAACACAAAATAAAAATTTATTTGTTTCAAAAACAATTCTAAATTTTAAACATTTATTTTATTTTTTTATAGAATGTTTTAATTTCTAAAAAAATCTTGGTTTATAAAAAATTGAGTTAAATTTTTAAAACATTTTTTGGTCTCATTCAAGATACACTATGGTGACCTCAAATTTTTGACCTCAGTATGTTTAAACCTATTATAGACTTAAGCTCTTTCGCAGAGATTTTACATTAATAAAAATTTCTCCCGTTCGTATCTCAAATCAGTTTAATTTATCTTTTGATGTTTGCGTTTAACTCAAGAAAATGCAATTTCTTTTCATATTTTTGACAGTTCGCTATAAACAAATGATCCGAGCAGCCATTTTTATTTAACAGCTGATCAGTTTATCTTAACCCAGCAGAAATTTTGCTGAACTGGCAGCAGCTTTTGAAAAGGAAACTCGAGTCAAGGAGCGCATCCAAACCTGCTGAATTCATGCATGATTCTCTGAAGCGATGTCACACTTTAGAGCGCTAATTGGATATACCGAAAAAGCGCTCTTAAGATGCTCTGAATTCACATCTCTTTAGAGCGCTGAAAAAATCGCTATAAAGATGCAGAGAATTCATGTATCTTTTTGGAGATAATTTAAGCAGAATAAAGATGAAGCACATTTGACTATTTCTGAAATACAAATTACAAAATCTGAAATACAATTGACTATTTCTGAATACAATTGGAAAATCTTAAATAAAATTGACTAATTCTGAAAATCATTTGACTCCCTGCAAGCATTTAAAAATTTCTAATTATATTTCGAAAATTTCAAATTATATTTCAGAAACTTCCATTAATATTTCAGAAATTACCATTTATAACCAAAAAATTTTTAATAACATTCAATTATATTGAAAATTTTTGAAATATAATTGGAAATTTTTGAAATATAATTGGACATTTTTAAATATAATTGGAGATTCTTAAATATGATTGGACATTTTTTGTAATATAATTTGTATTTTCTAAACTAAAGTGGGAATGGTGCGCTCAATTTTTTTTTTTCATTCAAAATGTGTTAAAGGTGTTATGATTGAAGCACTCTTTGCAGCGCTGATTAATGCGCAATAATGATGCATTGAAATCATGTGTCTTTGTCCGAAACTCATGTTTTCTTATTCAAAAAGTGTTAAATATATTTAAAAAAAAGCACGTGTGAAATTTTATCAAAATATAATTTTATATTTCGAGTGTTATATAAAACAAATCTTAACAAAAAATTTAAATTTGTTCCCCTTACTTTTACTGTAAAAATATAACAGCTGATCTAAGATAGGTATAATCTATTTACTTCAGAAATTGGTTCTATGCAAAAATTAAAAAAAAAATATCTTTGGACTTTGGAACTAACTTCAAACATGTGTTAAGTTGACAGGGAAAAAATTTCCGCAGGCAAAACTTTTGACATGAATACCCTTATTGTAAATAATAAGATTCCCCAATACCGATAAAACTATTTAAGTCTGACCGAATATTCTGTTTTAACTATTATTTGGTATTCAGCTAAATTTTTAACCAATCTTCAACATAAAAAAAACGTAAAACGTGATTTTAACGATATTTTTTCAGATGAATATGCCTTTTGGGCAAATTAGTACCAAATTCGTTACAACCTACAAATCGGTTTCGTTCGAACTTTACTATTTATTAGAGTTGTCAATTATTCGACTTTTATCTTTGTTCGAATAATTCAAATAATTGTTTTTGTTCGTTCGATCAAACGATTAAATTTTAAGAATTATTCGATTAATTGATGGGAATAACGAATAAAAAAGTGGCTATAAAAAATATTTTTAATAAGTTTAAAGTTTTTTAAGTTGGTGGGGACGTTGCAGGACATTTTTTGCCTCTTCACATAAATGTTTACAAATTCATTTATTACGATATTTACGCCTATAAACACACTTTTTTCATTATTTTGTATTATTTTCTATAACCACGCCCTTAAAAGTGGGCATGGTCATCTTGGTCAAAATGTAGTGTTGGTGTTTTAGTTCTTTAAGGGGGAACATTTTTTCCCTCTTCCGATTTTGTCTCGGAACTTCACCAGCCTATGACTAGAAGACATAAACCAGCCTATGACTAAAAGACATAAACGCTCCTTTATTTTGGACTATATCGTGTCCACAGACGGACGGACAAACGGACATTGCTAGAATGTCTTATAATCGATCACTGATCAAAAATATATTTCAATAATGTAGTTGGAGTGTATAAAAAAAAAATATTTTTCGATTAATTCACATAAATTAATCGATTTATTCGTTATTCGAAAATCGTAATTTTAAAATTAATCGAACAAGTTTTTGGTGTTGTTTGATCGATTAATCGAATTATTCTTAATCGGCTAATATTTATACATACAAGGTCTACTCCCCCATGGCGACCTCATTTCGATTTAAAAAAAATCACAAAAGCAAAATTGCTGTTTAAAATTACTGCTAACAGCATTGCCAGATTATACATTTTTATTCAAGAATACTTTATGAAAGTACTGCCAGATTGAAAATATTAAAAATTTTTTGTTACAAAATTTAAAAAAAAAAAAAATTTAAATAGAAAAGCGATATTATTTAAAATATTACTTAAAAAAATTTACATAAATTTTGTTTATAAATTTTGAATTTGTTTTAGTACTCAAACAAGAATTCCAAAAAAAAATTCTAAAAATGTCAAAATAATTCGAAATTTTTGACCTATTTATCAAAAAACTTCTATATATTTTAATGACCTATTTACCATAACATACAAATTTACTAAAAAAAGAAGGTCACGTAATTTTAAATGCCAAATTTATATTAGGAAATTCTTAATACTAAGTATTGAAAAAGTTTTTGAAATTCTTTTAAATGTCAAAATTTTTTAAGTTTATAGCCTATTTATCAAAATTTCCCTTAAATTTCATTGACGAGTAAAGAAATTATTACGTCAAAATCATTAGCATTGATATATTGAGCAAGGTGAAATACTAATCAAAATTCTTAAAATGTCAAAAAAAAGTTTATGAATTTTTTTTTAACAATTTTTAAATTTCTGAAAATATTTAAAATATAATTTCAATATTTTTTTTCATAATATCATGGCCAACATTTAATTTATGATTTTTTGTTTATATAGAATATATATAATATATCACCCTTTCAAGAAAAACTGGGCGTCTTTATATTATGTCATAATAACAAATACAAATACGAAATCTGACACCTAAAAATAAATACCCATCCACAGTCTTTTTTTGAAAATTCACATAAACTTTTCATTCTAAATATATAAAAATCTCGTATAAAATCTCTACAACAAAAAAAAAACCGAAACTATTTGGTGAACAAACAAAAAAAACTTTTTTTATATACTTTTGCCAAAATTAGACATGCGTTTTTTCGTATTTTAGGTATAGATATATATTTTTTCACGAAGTGTTTTTTTTTTTTTTTTGAAGAGACGATATTGTTATAGATCGTTTACGATTTATCCGATATTGTGTGCTATATTTGCATTCATTACTTCTCTTTGGCATTGGTTTGTTGTTGTTATTTTTGTTATTATACACATTTCTCTTTTATTTTTTTTTTTTTCAAAAGTTTTTTTTTCAATATTTTTTTCTCTTTTTTTAGTGAATGAATTTTCAATGAGTATTTTCAGAGTTGTATTTGAGAGATTTTGAGTAATATATATAATTTTTTTATATGTGATATTTTTAAAAATAGATCACTTTATAGCAAACAACTATAATAATATTTCAAAGTAATTTTTTTTTTATAAATGAATTAAATTTTTTTTAGTTTTTTTTAGGTTATACACACATTTTGAGAATAGTTTTTTTTTTTTATTTTAGGTTAATTTGAAAAAAATTTCATATTATCATTTAAGTTATTATTTTTTCCAGAATTTTTTTAAATTGTTTTTCAGTTCTTTTGTTTTTAAGTTATATAATCCATATTCATTTGAAATATTTTGTTTGATTTCATATTTTTTTTTTATATTAAAGTTATGTTTTTAGTTTTTGTATTTATTTTTTTCAAAACTTTCACTATTTTTCGTTTATTTTTTTATTAAAAACTTTAACTATTATTAGTTTTTCTTTGAAAACTTTAAGGTTAGAATGATTTTTTTGTTGTTTTTTTTTTAAGATGTTTGATTATGTAGTCATTTTTTCGAGTCTCAAAATTTTTTGTAATCCATAATTCGTTTTTAAGTGTTGACTGCAATTTTTGTTAACTTACTTTCAACTTCACGTTTTGGTACATCGGCCTAGTGTTGAGAGTCATAGAACAAAAAAATAATAAAAAAAATTAAAAAAATTTCCAAAAAAAAATTAGCAATACGTTAAAATTTTTATATTAATGTCCAAATTTTTTTTTTTTTTTAACATAAAAATATTAATTCACTTTTTTTTATTATTATTTTTTTTATCGGAACGTTTATTCGACTCACCATTTTGACTGTTGGATGAGAAAAATGAACTAACTCGCGGATATGCTCGGTCTCGACTGAACACTTTTCGTCGTTAACAATTTGTAAAGGTAATTCCTAAGGTGGATATCTAAACACACTAGATCGTATGTGTACATACTCACTTATTCACACATTCATAATGATTTTCAATATATTGTCATAGATTTTGTATGTATTTTAGCATACATTCTCAATTTAGTTAAGTATATAGTAAATAAAATGACGAAATCATTGGTATTAGTATTAGTTACGACCTCACAAATACTTTAAAATTCGAAAAAAAACTGTTGTTGCTTAGACAATCTCTGCAATTTACTTTCAAAATTGAAAATTTCCACCAACGAAAAATCAAGTCGGAAAATGCCCAGCAGTTTGTTTGCTCGTTATCAGAACTTTAAGTAATGAACTCTTTTATTTGTATTAAAATACTCTTTAGGGGAGTGTTATAGAGTCATTTCCGTTCGGAAGTGGAATTAAAACTTTCATCTAAAACTAGAGTTTTTCTTTTCCCGGAATTTTTCATTTCCCGGGAAAGCGGGATTCATTTTTAAATTTCCCGGGATCCCGGGAATTCCCGCAATAACTAAAAACCCAAATTTTCTATTAAAAAAATATATAAAAACCTTATGAATGCGATTACCCTATTTATAATGTTTATGAACACCATAAAAATCTTGTTTAGTACCTTTAAAACAAACAAAAAATAAAATAAGTTTCGAGAAAAAAAGAATAATTTTCGTTACCCAGTTTTTATAAAAAAACGGTCCAAATATATCGAAGTCATTTAAAAGTATTTTTAAGGGAATATGTTATTTCACATCGCTTTATCTGTTTTAATAATAAAAATTCATCATTTATTATAATTTATCTCAGTTCATTTTTACAATTGGTTCTCAACGCTTTGCCTCTAAAACACAATGAAACTGATTCACAGGAGTGTCTCTATTATGTTTCTGAAACTGAATGTAACTGTTTCAGGGAAATGAAATTATAAGAAAATTTACCCCAAAAATTATTTAAAAAAATTAAAAATCCTTATTTCTAAAAAAAACTGTCATCCTTTACACTGATTTTATATCAATTTATCGATTTAAAAAGAATCATGTCCAGAGATATAAATATTTTCTAAAGAAACAAATTATTATAATAATAATTGCTTAAAAATTGTGTAAGGCGTATGATTAATTTTGTAATTGTCTTTAAATAACAATCATACGCAACGGTGAACAGTGGATTATTTTTATTAATTTGACTATTCAGTAAATAGGTACGGGACCGATTGCAGCGAAATTCATACCGGTTGTAGCTAACGTAATTTCGAGCTTATGTTTAGACCAGGGGCCCCTAATGTAGGACATTTTTAGTACACAAAAGCTTTAATTGCTTTAAAATGTGTGCAAAAAATAATCTAGCGCTGAATTAAAAAAGTCTTGGTGGCTTTGTTATGTTAAATGTAAACTTTAATTTGCTTTTGGTTTCATTCTATTCCGATTCGGAAATTTCGATTTTTTATCACTGTGTAATTATATCCTATCGAAATTAAGATATTGTGAGACTTTTTTCATTTCGTAAGTCTCAGATTTCATGACATTTTTTAGTTAGAACGTCTCTCTTTTTGGGCCCTCTTGGTCCCTGTGTACGTTTCTGTCATCAATTATCAAGAATTTTAATAAAATCTCTAAAAAATCACATACTAAATAATCAATAGAAGTCGAAAAATCAACAATCAACAAAGAAACTAAAATTCCCGGGAATTCCCGCTCTATTTCCCGGGATTTCGGGATCGAAAATTTACGGGAAAAACTCTATCTAAAACCCTAAAAACCAAATATTTTTTTTTTTGGTTTTACTCTACATCACAAATAAAACACAAAATGTTTGTACTCTAAAAAAAAAATATTATATTTTGAGTAGGTTTATTCGCTGGAGATCATTATTTTCTTTAATAATTAAAACTATGACATTCTCATAGAATAATTTTCAAGAAAATTATTTTTTTGTTTTAAATTTATATTGATCATTTTTGCAAGACTTAATCGACACGTGTAAAGATTATTTAGCTGGATTAGATTAGGGTTTTTATTTTTGCTAAATAATCTTGACAATGGGATCTGACAAATTTCGAAACACGTGTCGATTTTGTCTTGCAAAAAAATGACCAACATAAATTAATTTAAAACAGAAAAATAATTTTCTTGAAAATTATTCTACACCGAAAAAAATCCATGCGAAAAATACACGAATCCTTTCGTACAATGTACGAAACATTCGTAATTTCGCACAACGAAAGACATTCGTAAAATACACGAAATGTTTCGTACATTGTACGAAAAATATTTTTAATTTTACGAAAATATTTTATGCATAATACAAAAATATTTCGTAAATTTAATGCAAAATTTCGTAAAATACACGAAATTTATTTGTTTTTAAAATCAATAATTTCGTAAAAAGCAAAAATTAATATGGATACTTCGAAAATATTTCGTGACCTTAATATTTTTTTTTTTTTGTATTTTTACTTAAAAATGTCGTAGAATGCACGAAAATAGGAAAGTTTCGTACAAAATGATACAAGTTATAAAGTGAAAATTTTTTTTAATAAAAAAGAAATACTTTTTTAATAATTCAACGTTTCCCAGTGAACAAACACACTCTAAAATATTTAAATTACTACTCAAAATACTTCATCTAAACGAGCCCTCTTTTTAGACTCTAAAATAAGATTAATAAAACCAAAAATCAAGTCTTTAATGGCAAATTTTCAAACAAAATACTGTGTGGAGTAGATCACCCATATGTGCATAATTGTTTTTTTTATCGCTCCCCGCTCATTTTCGGTTGAGTTGGGAGTAAAAAATAATATCTATCCAGAAATTGGACTTCTATGTTGCAAACAGACCAAGCAGTTTGAACTTTTGACCTCAAAAATGGGCTAAAAAACCTTTATAGATTAATTTGGCTGTAACTCTTAAAATACAAGTTTTTCGCAATTAACTTCCATAACAATTTTTTTGTAGAATCAAAATGCAAAAATTTTTCTCTCATACCGTTTTGACCTAAATATGTCCGATCGCGGTGTTTTGAGCGATTAAAATCGAAATTTGGGTGAAAACTTTTTTTAAAAAATTGTAGTAAATTTTTAAATTGGGGAAAATTTGAGCTCTTTGCATAATTTAATAGGGTATTGAATGTAGTTTTTCAAAATTTTTTTTTTTTTCAAAAATATATCGACCCTTCCATGAAAAATTGCTAAAATCCTACTCTGAACCACAATTGTTTGTCCTCCAACCACGTTATGGGAGTATAGTCACTTTGTCATTGCGTGTTTTACCTATCGAAAGATGAGTCTAGGATTCCACATAGCATATATGGGATATTCCATGCCAAATCGGCCGCTTGGAAAATTTTTAATTTTATATTTTTTCAATTTTTAGTACCCTTCAAAAACCCATTCCAAATAAATTTTGAGCTCTTTTTTGATAATCCGTTCAAAAAATATCGAATTAAAAACAAAAAAACACGTTTTTTTCTGTTTTTTTACTTATCACTTCTTTAAAAATGGTCAAAATCCGAAATAATTTGTTGAAATTCTAGTTTTTTCTTCAAAGTGTTTTAATAAAGATTGGAAGACAACAAAAAAAAAATGCAAAAACCGCTGAATATATTAATTACCATAATCCCACGATCTACTTAAGCTTCAAATTTTAAGAAAATATTAAGTTTACCACGAAAAATTAAAAACAAAATCAAATAAAAAATTTTAAGAAAATACTAAAAAAAACAAAGAGTGCAATCATATAAAAATCGCATATTAGAACACTTTAAGAAATTTTTAATAAAAAAACAAAAATTAAAAAAAAATGTTGACAATTTTTGAATTTGTTGTGATAAAAATATGGAAAACGATAGTTTTTTTTTTGAAAATTCGATATATTTGGAACGGGTAATTTAAAAAATTTGAAAACTAACTTGGAAGGGGGTTTTAATGGGTTTTAAAAAAATTTAACAATAATTAAAAAATCTAAAATAAAAATTTCCAAAGTGTTCAATTTGGCAATAAATACCCCATATGTATTTAGGGAAATCCTTGACAGATGTTTCGGTGCGAAACTCACGGAATTACAAAGTGAGTATTCGCCTATATTGAGGTTGAATAGTAAAAAAATTAGATTCAGAGTAGAACTTTGGAATTTTTTCATGGAAGGGTCGATATATTTTTGCAAAAAAATTTTTTTTGGAAAACTACATTTAATACCCTAGTGAATTGTGTAATGAGCTCAAATTTTCCCCAATTTAAAAATTTACGAGAATTTTTAAAAAAAAAGTTCTAACCCAAATTTCGACTTTAACCGCTTAAAACACCGCGATCGGACATATTTAGGTCAAAACAGTATGAGAGAAAAATCTTTGCATTTTGATTCTACAAAAAAATTGTTATGCAAGTTAATTGCGAAAAACTTGTATTTTAAGAGTTACAGCCAAATTAATCTATAAAGGCTTTTTAGCCCATTTTTGAGGTCAAAAGTTCAAACTGCTTGGTCTGTTTGCAACATAGAAGTCCAATTTCTGGATAGATATTATTTTTTACTCCCAACTCAACCGAAAATGAGCGGGGAGCGAAAAAAAAATAAACTTTTGCACATCCCATACATTTTGTGGGTGCTCTAGTGTGGAGTGTTTAGCTTTGTGGAGTGTTTTTGGGAGGCCCTTTTTTAGCTTCAAAAAATGTAATTTTTGACAAACATTTTTTGATAATAAAAATATTGTTTTATATTTGAATCATTTTGGACTCTGAAAAATGTGCACCAAAAAAACATTTTTTTCTATGAGTTTTAAGGAAGTCTTATTTTGGAACGCTCTGAAATTTGTTTTAATTTCCAGTATCCCATTTAACAAACGTTGGAACGATCCAAGATGATTCAAATATAAAAAAAAAACAAGTAGAAAAATTAAGTTCGACTTGGTCGAATCTATGCATACCCTCCACAATGTCATCTGATAGTAATTTTCTAAAAAAATTTCAAAAAATTGCATCACAAATTTTTTATTAGAAATATATTATTTTGAGTAAAACTTTTTTGAAATCAATCAAATTTTTTTGAGTGTAAAATTTTTTGACTGTCAGCATTTTTTTGAGTGTGCCATTTCATTAAAAAAACATTATGTATACATTTTTTTTTAAGTGTAACATTTTTTTTTAAGTGTAACATTTTTTTTAGTGTAAATATTTTTTATAGTGTACAATTTCTTTGAGTAACAAAATTACTTTGTAAAATATTTTTGTTGTTTTATACCTATATGCAATGCAAAAAAAATATTTCACATATTTCCCACTTTTTATTTTACTTCATTTGATTTTTTTCCAAAAATTCTTACTATACACCGTTACATACAGTTACAATAACAAAACAATAACAAATATTTACTTGTCTAACAACTAAACTGCACCCCACGACAAGAAAACAAACAACAACAATTTTTACAAAACTGGTATTTCACCATGCTTTTAAAACTTGTTTAGCGAGTTTTCAACAGTTTAAGGTGAAACAAATCTGAAATTCAGTGCTTTGCTTATAACTTTTTAACCACTGAACCGATTTTGCTGAAATTCAAAACCAAACAGCCTTGGGGAACGACAAATATATATGCTAAGCTTCAGCCCCCTCAGAATTGTCTGTCGAAAGTTATAGTGGTTTAAATCTTGTAAATTCGAAAAATACCCTTCCCGAAATTTACTCTTTTGCTCATAACTTTTGAACCAATGGACCGATTTCGCTGGATTGCAATACCAACCTGACCCGGTAAATGGAGAACATATATGTCAAACTTCAGGAGCCTCCGCAAAGTCTTTCAAAAGTTAGCGTGTTTTCAACGGACAGACAGACAGACAGACAGACGGACGGACATCGCTAGATCGACTTAAAATCGGTCAAGGATCATGAATATATATACTTTATGGGGTCCTAGACCAATATTTCGATGTGTTACAAACGAAATGACAAACTTATATATACCCTCTATCACTAGAGTGGAGGGTATAAAAATTTGGTATCAAAAATTGTCAAAAACACACATTTTTCGGAGATAAAAAAGAGTCTTCCAAAAACACTCCAAAAATATGTCTCAGAAGAGCTTAAAATTACTGTAGCAAGTATTTTGTTTGAAAATTTGTCGATAAAAACTCGTATTGTACTCGGATTTAAGTTTAAAAATACAAATTTTTGACTCTAAAAAGAGGGGTTTTTTGGATGAGCCGCCTTTATACAAAAATTTAAATATTTGTTATATTGTTGAAGCCCATTTTGGAGTCTAAAGAGAGTGTGTTTATTTACTGGGAAATATATTTTATATTTACATTAAAAAATTATACTAAAGGTCAATTGTCGCGGTTAAGGCAGAGTGAAAAACATCACTAAAGGGTGTCGGTGGATCCGAAATTACCTATCCCGCGACTGCTTAAAATGGATCATATCACTAAAATGTCGTAAAATGTTTGTCATATGACAGGTTGTCATAGTTCATACATTTTTAAAATTTCAAAACTTTAAAATACCAAAAAAAAAAATCACAATTTTCTACGTCACAGACTCGGAATCAGCAAAATTTTTTAATAACAGAAAAATGTTTAAAAGTTTTTCTAAAAAATTTGATTTAAATGATTAAAATATTTTTATACCCTCCACTCTAGTGATAAAGGGTATATCGTCCATTCCATGAGTCATTTTAAAAAATCTGACCGAGGGTCTTCCGATTTTTGTTATATTTTTCATACAGATACTCTATGGAGCCAATTTCAAATTTCATCCATCAGATCGAAAATATTTAAAAAATTCTCTATTTTATTCACGATTTTCGTTTTTAAAAAAAGTCAAAAAAAATTCAAAATCTGTGTTACTTTGAGCAGCTGTATTTTCTAAACTACTTATCGCATTTTAACAATCCATACCGCATACGAATGGTATGTAAGTCTATTTAGATATCTAATAGACTGAAAAAATATCGGTGGTTTAAAAGTGCATTTAATATGCAAATGCAGTTTTGAAGTGCATTTTTTTTAATCAGCATATTTGGAAAATTTTGGTTTTTTGCTACAAAAAAATGTTTTCATATCAATGGACCGAGAATGTGTGATATTTTTAATATTTTTTTTTTAAAAAATACTTCCTTAAGTTTCCCTTATAAAAATTTTTATTTTTTAAATTATACCAAAATCATGTAAAAAGAAATGTTTTTCAACCGTTATATTTTCAAAAGTATTAATCGTATCTCATTGTTTTTATGCACATTAGAAAGGTATTTTTGTCTATTTTTTGCATTTAATGACCGCAAATATGTTTGTGTTTCAGAAATGCATTTTAAATGCAGTTTTGAAGTGCATTTTTCAAAACTTTTACCCCTTTAATTTTTTTTTAGTTATCATATTCGAAAAGTTTACAATTTTTACTACAAAATAATGTCCTGCTAATAATGGACCCACCGTGTGTGCTATTTTTAATTTTTTTTTTTTTAAATTTCCTTAAAAAAATTTCAATATTTTAAATAAAAACAAAAAAATCTGAAATAACATGATTTTTTAAAAAAGTCTAAAAAAATATCACACACAGTGGGTCCATTATTAGGAGGCCATTAGTTTGTAGTAAAAATTGTAAACTTTTCGAATATGATAACTAAAAAAAAAATTCAAAGGGGTAAAAGTTTTGAAAAATTCACTTCAAAACTGCATTTGCACTTAAAATGCATCTCTATAACACCAACATTTTTGCGGTGATTAAATGCAAAAACTAGACAAAAATACCCTTCTTATGTGCATAGAAACAATAAGATACGATTAGTACTTTTGAAAATATAACGGTTTAAAAACATGTCTTTTTACATGATTTTGGTAAAATTTAAAAAATAAAAATTTTTATAAGGGAAAATTAAGGAAGTATATTTTCAAAAAAAAAAATATCACACATGCTCGGTCCATTGTAATGAAAACATTTTTCTGTAGCAAAAATTCTAAATTTTCCAAATATGCTAATTAAAAAAAAAATAAATAGGGTAAAAATTTTGCAAAATGCACTTCAAAACTGCATTTGCATATAAAATGCACTTTTAAACCACCGATATTTTTTCAGATTATAAGATATAAAAATAGACTTACAAAACATTCGTATGCGCTATGGATTGTTAAAATGCGATAAGTAGTTTAGAAAATACAGCTGCTCAAAGTTACACAGATTTTGCATTTTTTTTGACTTTTTTAAAAACGAAAATCGTGTATAAAATAGCGAATTTTTTAAATATTTTCGATCTTATGGATGAAATTGGCTCCATAGAGTAACTGTATGAAAAATATAACAAAAATCGGAAGACCCTCGGTCAAAAAATCCCTAAAATTACCAAATGTCTGGTGGAATGGACGATATATAAGTTTGTCATTCCGTTTGTAACACCTCGAAATATTGGTCTAGGACCCCATAAAGTACATATATTCATGATCCTCGATCGATTTTAAGTCGATTAGCGATGTCCGTCCGTCTGTCTGTCCGTAGAAAACACGCTAACTTTTGAAAGACTTTACAGAGGCTACTGAAGTTTGGCATATATGTTGGTCATGTACCTGGTCAGGTTGGTATTGCAATCCAGCCAAATCGGTCTAGTGGTTAAAAAGTTATGAGCAAAAGAGTAAATTTCGGCAAGGGTGTTTCGCGAATTTACAAGATTAAATCCACTCTAACTTTTGAAAGAAAATTCTGAGGGTGCTGAAGCTTAGCATATATCGTTCCCCAAGTCTGTTTGGTTTTGAATTTCAGCAAAATCGGTCTAGTGGTTCAAAAGTTATAAGCAAAGCCCTGAATTTCAGATTTGTTTCACTTTAAACTGTTGAAAACTCGTTAAACAAGTTTTAACAGCATAGGGAAATACCAGATTTTTTAAAACTTGTTGTTGTTTGTATTCCTGCCGTGGCGTGCAGTTTAGTTGTTAGACAAGTAAGTATTAGTTATTGTTTTGTTATTGTTTTTGTAACTGTATGTAAGGTGTATAGTAAGTATTTTTGGAAAAAAAAATCAAAAAAAGTGGGATTTATATGATTGAATGTTGGTTTGTTTTTTGGTTTTTAAAGAAGAGGATGGTAAAATAAAAAGAGGGAAAATGTGAAATAGTTTTTTTTGTATTACATATAGGTATAAAACAACAAAAATATTTTACAATGTAATCTTGTTACTCAAAGAAATTGTACACTAAAAAAAACGTTTACACTCAAAAAAAAAATGATACACTCAAAAAAACATGTACACGTAAATGTTTTTTTAATAAAATGTCACACTCAAAAAAATGTTACACTCAAAAAAATTTGATTGTTTGAAAAAAAGTTTTACTCAAATTAATATATTTCTAATAAAAAATTTGTAATGCAATTTTTTGATTTTTTTTTTTTTTTTTAAATTACTATCAGATAACATTGTAGAGGGTATTCATAGATTCGACCAAGTCAAATTTAATTTTTCTACTTGTTTTTTTTTTTTGCATTTGGGGTGTAAGAAAAAACTAAAATTTTTTTATTAGTTTCAGTCTCAATCAAATTCACTAAAATTCTCAAATTTAAAAAAATACTATTTTTTTTTTAAATACTAAAATTTCAAATGTCAAGAAAAATCAAGCTTTTATTTCTAGATGTCAAGAAAAATCAAGCTTTTGTTTCTAAATGTCAAGCTTTTTACCAATTTCGATCTGGCAAGCCAAGTTTTAGGTCTAATAGCATACAAATTTGGCTCGACTTTAAAAATCCTAAGAAAATATTTTTTCTTCAAAATGTCGATCTATGTATGAAATTTTAATTATAGAATTTAAAATCGTGCAACAGAATGGATTCTTTTTAAGATCTGTCATTATGTTTGCTCGGCATTTAGAGAAAATTCTAAAAGTTTTTTCTTCTTTCATTCTATTCTAAGACGTCAAGCTAATGGCTTCTGTACCAAAAAAAAAAATAAAATAAAACTATACAACCGCCTGTTGTTTATAGAGCATCTTATTGACTTGTTCTTTTCATACATTCAAATATATAAATTATATTATAGATAAAATTCGGGCAAAATCATTCCACCTCCACCTTGTATGAGTAGTATTTTAATTTTTTTTTGTTGCCCCGACTTGCCTTGTATTGTTCTATTTTTATATATTTTTTTTTTTTTTTTTTTGATTTTTCTTCTAAATAATTATAATTTTTTGTGTGTTTTTCTTGTTCAAATCTTTTAGTGTTGAATATCATTTCAACATTAATATGCTTCTTTTTATTTCAAAAACAAAAAAGAATTTAAAATTTTTTTGTTTCATGGATTTTATGCTACATTTGGTTCCGCCATATTTGTTTATTAGTGAAATTTTTAGCTTTCAATACAATTTTCAATTGAATTTTTTTTTTTGTAGATGACCCTGCCAATTTTTTTATTGTAAATGAAATTCGTTTATGCGTTTGCCAAATAAAAAAAATGTTTATATTTTCTATTTAAATAAAGTGTACGTACTCATTTTATAAATCGTTAAATTTGTTTGTGCAGATTTTTAATCTGGCAACGCTTTTTGTTTGCATTTGTTTTCGTGGGGTAAATTAAAATTTATTCATCTCTTTGGTATTTCAGCTAAAAATATACATTCATATTGATTTTTATCTGTGTGTATATGTTGGTACACATAAACAGCATTGTAATAATTTTTAAATATTTATTTTGTTAATAAATTTATTTCCTAATTGTACTTGACCATACTAGTTCAAATTAAAAGTAATTATTTTTGGCATCAACAAAATTGTTAAAAAATTTTAATAGAAATTAAAAATAATTAGTAGAATTAACCGTTTCGTTGTTGTGTGGCTGGCTGACTTTGACCACAAAATAACGGAAAGCTTAATGCGTATTATGAGGTCAGCATAATTTTTGAAGATTTTCTTGTTAGTGATTTTCATTGTAAGGGCTTTTTGTTTTAATAAAGAAAATTTTTGTTGAAATTTTTTTGTTATAAAATCAGAGAAACAATGCTCAACAAGAATATCAAAACAAATCTAGAATCGATTGAACGGTTTTCAAGATATCGCCATTTGAAATTTACCAAAAATATTTCCAAAACCAGTGGTGTTTTCCCATGTGCAAGAAATTTAAAAAAAAAAACTAAAAATTTTTTTCATTGACCCTTTTATACAGCTCGAGACATTTCATTTAAGCTTAATTTGAGCCAAATCGGATTATATTCACCCGTGCAGCTTTTCGATCAAAGTTTTTAATTTTTCAAAAGCTAAAATTCAACATTTTGATCGAATCCGATCAAATGATCAAATTTGACTCAAATAGAGTTTAAATGAAAGTTCCCCTCAAGCTCTATTAAAGTGCCAAGAGGAAAAAACGTTGAGATATTGTATTTTTTAAATTTAAAATAGTGATATCTCGAAAAGCGTGCGACCCATTTTAACATTTCTTTGACACTCGTGTTCAGCGCATCAATTAATTAATTTAAAAAAAGTTAACGCATAAAGCTCTTCGAAGCTTGGTATATACACATTTCTTACTCTCAAAATAATAACTCTGTTAAATTACAGAATAACTCTGCTAATTTAACAGAGTACACCATACTCTAAAAATTTTTAATTTCACTAAAAAAAAATCTCTGTAAAATGATTTGAACAAAAAAACTGTTAAATTACATAGTTTCTAGTAAAATATTGGTTAAAATCATATCTATTACATATATGAGGAATTCCACACCAAATGTCCCGCTACAGAAAAACATGTGTCCCATAAATTTTTTGAATAGGTTGTTTGGATATGAAACTAAGAAAATTGCGTTTTTGGTTTTTCAAATTTTCAAAAACTGGGCTTAGGAGGCGTGGTAAAATTTTGGAAAAATGGTAAAATTTGTGGCAAGTTGCCTTGATTAAATATTTATCACATTAAAACGGAATGCACCACAATGTCAAAAATTTAAATTCTTATATAGTTTTGTATGGGCTATCGATTAAATTTTTTTTTTTTTGGAAAATTTTCAGAACCCGTTCTGAAATTTTCCATTTTTTAAAAAAAGTCAATTTATCATAAATCCGGCCACTTTTATTTTTCGTTTTTAATTTTTTTTTTTTTAAGTTTAGATTTTTGTCCATCCACACAAAAAAATTCAGAAACACTTTCTTCTTTTTTTTTCGAGAAAATCGCATTTGAATTTTAAATTTCATAACAATTTTGTAATTTGCTTGTATTTGCTTGTTTTAACGTTGCGAATGAGTAATATTTATGCAATTATTACTCATTCGCAACATTAAAACAAACAAATACAAGCAAATTACAAAATTGTTATGAAATTTAAAATTCAAATGCGATTTTCCCGAAAAAAAGAAGAACGTGTTTCTGATTTTTTTTTTTGTGTGGATGGACAAACATCTAAACTTTAAAAAAAAAAATTAAAAAAAAAATAGGCCAGATTTTTGATAAATTGACATATTTTAAAATAGGAAAATTTCAGAACGGGTTCTGAAAATTTTCAAAAAAATAAAATTTTAAATGATAGCCCATACAAAACTATATAAGAATGTAAATTTTTGAGATTGTGGTGCATTCCGTTTTAATGTGATAAATATTTAATCAAGGCAACTCGCCAAAAATTTGACCATTTTTCCAATATTTGACCACGCCTCCTAAACCCAGTTTTTGAAAATTTAAAAAACCAAAAACGCAATTTTCTTAGTTTGATATAGGGCTATCTAAACAACCTATTCAGAAATTTATGGGACATTTGGTGTGGAATGCCTCATATATGTCGGGGTCTCAAGATCCTAATTGTAGATCTAAAATTTTAAATTCCCGATATTTTATATATGCTCACATCTCGGAAAATACTTCCAACACGAGAAAAGGTCCAACGGCATTTTTGTAGCTCTTGACTCGTAGAACACTTCCGCAATACCCGAAAGCCCTCCGATTAATAGTTTTTGAGTTATCGAGATTTTAAGATTCTCAAGACCCTATCAGAACCCTTATTACCGTATCTCAAAAACTAAGCAAGGTAGAGCGAAACGGACACAAGTTATGGGTCAAAATCTATGGGGACCCTTAAAGGACCCAACGGGGTCTCGAGTTAACAGGGGCTGGAGCCCATGGACCCCTGTTAACTCGTTGAAATTGTTGTACAATGCGAATTGTAAATAAAAATTCAATTTGTAAAAACTTCTAAAAATTTAGTAAAAACTTCTCAGAATTTTTATATTTTTTAGTTAAAATTGTTTTTCCTATTTTTAAGAAAAATATGTCTTTCCCTAATATTTTTTCAACTCCAACATTTTATTAGAACATACCTACTGTCTTCCTAACATTTTTTCAGAACATACCAATACCCTATCTCCAATTCCTAAGGGGTCTCTTATACAAAATAACATTTTTGTGAAATTTGCTCCCACCACTCTAACTGTCGCAAGGGTGAATATTAGAGTTGTCAATTATTCGACTTTCAACTTTGTTCGAATAATTCAAATAATTGTTTCTCCTCGTTCGATCAAACGATTAAAAATCAAAATTTGTTCGATTAATCGAAGAGAATAACGAATAAAAAAATATTTTAAAAAAATATTTTTATTAACAAAAAAATAAACAATTCATATAAAAAAGCTTAAAATAAGAAAGTTAAAATTTTTATTAACGAAAAAATGCATACAAAACTTAAAAATAAAATAGTTAAAAGTTAAAAAAAACTTAAAAATTGAATAACTGAGATCACTTTTAATTAATGGATGTCGATTTTAATACTTGTTGAGAAATAATTCAAATACAAATTACACTGTAAGTAGGTGAAAATGACACACCAAAACGCCGAGACACGTCAACCTAATTTTGGGTCGTAGAATCCAGTGGTGTACCCCGTTTTGAAAAGTTAGCTCAAAATCCCGAGATATTTCGATTTTAAATTTTTAGTAGATTTAAGGCGATTTTTCATTTTATTTGAATGAAAAAACTTAAAAAAATTGTTAAAAACTTGTTATTTATCAAAATTTATATCTAGGAAAAAATGGACGTCCATTTTCAATCGGTCATGCAGCAATACTTGCTCCTATTTTGATGAATTTTATAATTTTTTTTGGATTTATTAAATTTTTACTCTTAAATTTGCAAATTTAAAATCGAAATATCTCGTTATTTTGAGCTAACTTTTTAAAACGGAGTATACCACTGGATTCTATGACCCAAAAATAAGTTGGGGTGTCTCGGCGTTTTTGTGTGTCATTTCAAAAGTTTAAATTTTACTTACAGTGTTATTATTTGAAATATTCAGACAAAATATATCATAAATGATTTTAATTTTTGTCAAATAAGACAATTTAAGTTGTTCTTAAGAAATAATCTTTTAAAAATAAAAGTTGTATTAATTTTTTTGCTTTCAAACAATTTTTGTTTTTAGTTTTTATTAAATTAGATTTTGAAAACACTCATTCGCTAATTGTTGAAGTAGGTGATATAGTAAGAAGAGAATAAAAAATTATATCTATTTTTTCTGTTCTTTTTTCAGATTTTTCCAAATATACCATATCGTCTGATATATTGCTAAAGTCCTTTTTATTTTCTGAATTTTTATTACTTTAAATTGAATTATTTAACTCGCATAAAAGATTATTATTTTCATTACTAATAACTTCCTCTATTTCAATACTTTTATCTGAATTATTGTGATTACTTTCAACATAAAATAATCTGGAGTATAATTTATTTTTTGCATATTCTTTTGTTTCGCTTTTTGAAGAATATTTTAAGAAACTTTCATTGCTCGGAAAATTTTCTGAATTTAGAAAAATTATTAACGTATTTAACACTTTTATACGTCTCTCATTAATTCTTATTTTAATACGTTTTAGTAAGTCTGATGCAAAAGAATTATTAATTTTTTTTAAATTATTTATTAAAAACTTGATAACTCCCCCTAATTCTATAATGGATGTGCTATCCAGGGCTATGGCTACAATATATTTTAACTTTCCTACATTTTGTATAAAATCTTTCAAAGTTAATGAGAATAAATCAAATTCTAAGCATTTATTTAATTTTTTAATTAAAAAAAATTGTTCGATTAATCGACATTAATTAATCGATTTATTCGTTATTCGAAAATCGTCATTTTTGAATTATTCGAACAAGAGTTGGGTTTTGTTTGATCGATTAATCGAATTATTCTTAATCGACTGACAACTCTAGTGAATATATAGAAGTCAAATGTGAGACTGCCCCATTATTCTTTCAAGCCCAACATATGATCCAAACAAAACTACCCTCTATTTTTTACCCTGAAGGAGGCCCCACACATATTTTATGATCAGCTCTTACCGCTCCCATGATGCCTCTTAGGTATGGATAATGCTGACTGGCTTGATCTGACATTAGACCAGTGCTGCCAGAAGTGACGATTTTTCGTTATTTTGACGAATTTTTCATGAAATTTTGCAAAATGAAGATTGACGATTTTTTGTTTTGATACATTTTGACGATATTTTGTCAACTTCACTTTTCTTTAACAAAAACGAAAACCTAATAACTGAATTTGATTTTTATAATTATAACACTGTAAGTAGGTGAAAATGACACACCAAAACGCCGAGACACGTCAACCTAATTTTGGGTCGTAGAATCCAGTGGTGTACCCCGTTTTGAAAAGTTAGCTCAAAATCCCGAGATATTTCGATTTTAAATTTGTAGTAAATTTAAGTCGATTTTTCATTTTATTTGAATGAAAAAACTTAAAAAATTTGTTAAAAACTTGTTATTTATCAAAATTCATATCTAGGAAATAATGGACGTCCATTTTCAATCGGACATGCAGCAATACTTGCTCCTATTTTGATGAATTTTATAATTTTTTTTGTATTTATTAAATTTTTACTCTTAAATTTGCAAATTTAAAATCGAAATATCTCGTTATTTTGAGCTAACTTTTTGAAGCGGAGTATACCACTGGAATCTATGACCCAAAAATAAGTTGGGGTGTCTCGGCGTTTTTGTGTGTCATTTCAAAAGTTTAAATTTTACTTACAGTGTAATTAATTGTACTCTACAAATTTAGAGAAATTCGCACTTCTATTAACCAGAATGCATGAATAATGTGCCGCATTTCCGAATTTAAAATAATTATTCTCCTAACACATTTTTATGTTAAATTTTTAGGCTTTTATTCATAATACTTATAACAGACTTATTGTAGGTTTATTTGACAATTGTTCCTGCAATATCTGTCAAATAAACCTACTTTAAATATATTTTAGGTTTTATGAATAACCACATTAAAATGCACATCAAAATTCATATGAAAGAGTAATTCATATGCTATCAATTTGATCAGTCATTATAGATTGCAAAATTTTGGCAACAAAATTTTTATATAAATTTTAAAATTCATAATTTAGCAAATCATTAATTTCATGAGCAATTTCGCAATCATATTTTACTAAAAACTCAATCGTAATATTGCATTTGAAAAAACCCTATGGTTTTGTTGCATGGACTAGACATTACGGTAGATAAATTATAATAAAATTATTATTTATAACCTTAACTAAATAAATTTATATGAATGTTAAATTTAATTGAATGTAAATATCTACGTATTTAATAAAATAGCATGCATATGTATGTGTGAGAATCATTAAACATATAATAATATGCGTGAATAAGTATTTATACATACAATAGATTAAAACATTAATTTAACCATTAAAAGGGTTTCGATTTTTTTTGTAATAAAAACATATGGATAATGTTTTTGTTTGATGAATGGTGCAACTACACACAATTTTTTCCCTACACTCAAAGAAAAATGCTCCTTTATATTGATAAAACAGTTTCATCACTTGTCATCAATTTTGATGACAATTTTCAGTATATTGAAAAGCTTTTCTTCAGTATGAAGAAACATATCATCAATATAAGTTTCGATGAGAATTTTCATCATATTGAAGAAGTTTTTCTTTAATATAATGAAACATGTCATTAAAATTTAAGAAACAAGTGATGACACATTTCATCATGTCATCAAAAAATGTCATTAATATTTTTTTTAATAACACAGCGATACAAAATCGAACTATCCGAATCGGAATGGGATGAAACCAAAAGCAAATTAAAGTTAACATTTTCCATAACAAAACACTTAAGCGTTGAACCTGAATCAAATTACGTCGCGTTGGGCGTAACGCCCAATAATTTTTCGTTTATAATATTTAAATGTGAGCTATCTAAATCAAACGGACGTAAAAATTTCAAATTTTATGTTTTTTTTTTTGTTTACGTCTTGCGCGACGCAATTTGATTCTGGTTCGACCCTAAAGCTTTTTTTAATCCAGTGCTAGATTTTTTTATACCCATTTAAATAAATTAAATAAATAAATAAAATGTGGAGTCCAGCGTTATTAAAACCATGGTGCACCGTTGCGTATGATTGTTATTTAAAGGTAATTACAAAATTAAGTATACGCCTATTATAAAGTTTTCAACTATTTATTATTCATCCTTATTTCTAAATACGCGCATCACTTCGACGTCGAATGAGTTTCACTTTCGACGACCGAGTTTCACCACATTCTACAATACTTCAGTGGTATCGGTGAAGGAATATCGATTAATTTTTGTCATCACTAGCAAAACACAAAAAAACAACAAAACATATAAAATAACATGAATTGTAAATTAATTAAAATTATATTGCGGGTCATATTTTATATTTATTTTCCATCTTACTATAATATATATAATTTAAAAACTAAAAAGAAGTATTTTAAACTTCAGAAATTAAACAAAAAATCGCCATAAACAAAAATCCGTCCCTGTGTGGCACAGTCCGGGAACATATTCAGTTTGCGTTTTCATGGTTTTTATTCTGCCGGAGACATTTTTATTGCATAATTTATACAAAAATAAA
The DNA here is from genome assembly GCA_963921195.1 of Pegoplata infirma. Classification (NCBI taxonomy): domain Eukaryota; kingdom Metazoa; phylum Arthropoda; class Insecta; order Diptera; family Anthomyiidae; genus Pegoplata; species Pegoplata infirma. The sequence goes on along the minus strand of OY992536.1, from coordinate 229,570,406 downwards.
ACACTTAATTGATATTTAAAAGAAAATTCTATGAGTTTTAATGATTTAGTTAAAAAAAACACAATTTTCTATAAAAACGCGCCAAAAAAGATGTCGAACAAAATTGTATGAATCTGGCGTCGAAGACGAATTGAGGAATACGTCGAATGTCGACGATGACGAAAAAACATATGTTTTTCGTCTGTAACATCTCCAACGTATTCAGGAATACCAAAAATTACCTTCGTCGCGTTTTAAACGCGTTTATGACAACAGGAATAGCCCCGATTATAATTGAATTAACACTGTGCTACAGTGAAAAATTCTTTTGATGTGACATAGTATAGGTTGTTGGTTTTGTCGAGTAAATCACAAAACTGCCCATTAAACTTGTCAGACACCCTCAAATTTTAGAGGTATTGTCAAATAAAAACTTTTTTGTTTGGGACCTTCTTACTAAATCTCGTGTAATTCAGCAAATTTTTAACCGATTTTTAATTTTGAACAGTTTTGGGTAAAAGAAAGGTAGGCCTTTCAACGTATGTAAATAAATCTAATTTTTATACCTTCCAACCACAGTATGGGGATATACTCAATTTGTCATTCCGTGTGTAACGCATCGAAATATCGGTCTAGAACCCCGTAAAGGTTATATATTATTGATCAGTAGGGATGAGATTTTCATGCACTAAAAAATCGAAAATAAGTATGCGCTAAAAAATTCATAATATGCACTAAAAAACCTTAAAATTCGCACTAAAAAATAAAATGTGCACAAAAAAAATATTGTTTTCATAAGGAAAACTTCTAAAAAAAATTACGCCGGCTTTAAATAGTAACATTGGAAACCGCAAGATTTTTTTAGAAACTAAAGAAAATCTATAAAAAAATAAATTTTTTTTATTTTCAAAATAAATTTTTAAAATTTAAAATAGTTTTTGAAAATAACAAATTTCAATTTGTGTTTTTGCTAATTTACAGACACCGGATTTTAAAAACCGAAAACACAAAATTTAAAGTTTTCATCAAAAATAAAAAAAATTATTGTGTTCCAAATAAAATATTTTTCTGTAATATTGTTTTGTATATTCATCGCAAGTTCAAAATATATTTTTCTTTTAAAAACAAAAAAATATAAAGTACCGAAAAAACGTTTTCCATAAAATTTGAAAAAGATATTTATCGTACAAAAAAAAAAACAAAACCCAAAAAAAACGTTTTTTTTTGTTTGTATCAACAAATAATTGGAAATATGTTTGTTAAATAAACTTGTGATATGTATTGAGTCCTTTACATCTTTGTCAATTTTGGTTCAATAAATTGGAGTAGCGCACCATTGGAAACGTATTTAGAACGTCCATTTAATAAATTTAAGAGTTTGTGATCTTGTAGAACCTTTTTGTCCAGTTAAACAATATGGTCAATGTGATAAAAGATAAATTGTAGAATGTTAGGGTACAAACCCCTAGTATTTAGTAAGTCTCTATTTGGAACCACTTAGCTACTGTAAGTTCTCCAATTTCCTAAACATGTAACGATGCTTTTGTCCCTTAAATGTTGATATTTAGGGACAGAAGCCTCTTAACATATCAAGCTAAATTTGGGCCAAGAAGGTGGTTCCGAGATCCAAAAAAAAGAATCACTGTTATAAAGTAGTCACTGCGGAATCTAAAAAGCTAACTAATCGTCAAAGGGCAAATTTGTTCACAAATAAAATGCATGGAGGGGCATAAGGGTTAAAGTTTGTATGGCGTAACTTTTATAAGGTCGCTGAGAAGCAATATTAAGGAATAATCGATTCGAAAGAAAATGAACGGTCGTCAATGGGCTAACCATTTAACGACCACTAGCAGTACTTGTCCAAGAGTTTTTCGCAATTATTTTTATTCACATTGAAGAAAGGGAAAATGTGCTAAAAATGAATTGTTAAGTGTGAGGGTAACGAAAGTCTTGTTATCAGTAAGTCCTTAAAGTTTGTGAAAAAATAATCTCTATTACAGGGACAAATAAATTTATACTTGTCAAGCGAAATTAGGAACCAGAAAGGGATTTAAGGATCCAAAGTCTTGTTAAATTACTATTATTTAGCTGCAGATTGTTATAATAATAACGAAATCCAAATAGGTTTGGACTGCGTAATCGTAAGATTCCATATTTTAACTCTGTAAAAATATGTTGCATACATAACAAAATGCAAACCAATGTTGTTTAAAGCATCCCTAATTTTTACTACGCCGAAACATCAATTTCCATCGGAATTTGCTTGGCAGATTCCAATTTCTTGCTTCTAGAGAAATTATTTTGAATTTTGAAAATAACAAAAATTCAAATAATAATAAAAAGATATGTACAAAAATATTGAACAATCAAAAAAAAAAAACGTTTTATTTTTTGAACTTTTGATAAATATCTTTTTGGAAAACGTTTTTTTTTTGTTTGTTTTTAATTTCAATCATGATGAAAATTTTTAAATATAAAACTTTTTATAATTTTTTTTTCTGTTCGAATAATTTAAAGTTTTTTGAACTCCTACGATAAATATATTTGATAAAAACAAAAAATAAAAAGTTTTCCGGTGTCTGCTAATTTATGTCAAAATATGCAATTAAAAGATACAAATATGCACAAAATATGCATTTAAAATCAAAATATGCAAAAATATGCATTTTTACCAAAATATGCAAAAATATGCAAAAACAAATCGATACCATTTTAACGGAAATTTCTTGATTCGGAAAGATAATTGGTCGATACCGTTTTTAGGCCATCTACAAAAAACATGCATTTGCATGGAAATATCATCCCTATTGATCAGTGATCGATTCTAAGACATTCTAGCGATGACCGTCTGTCTGTCCGTCTGTGGAAGACACGATACAGTCCAAAATAAAAGAGCTAGACTCTTGAAGTTTGGCACGAATATGCCTCATGGTATTGGGCTGATTAAGTTCATTTTTAAGGCATTTTTTATAGGTTTTTCTTAGCAAACGATACATTTTTATGTCAGAAGAAGTTCAAAATCCTACAGTTGTATCCAGGAAGGTTGTTTCCCACCGCCGAAACCCCCCGCCAAAAACGTGTTGGAGGGTATAAAAGATTCGGAATTTAACACTCTCACTTGCGGAATTTAACACTCTCACTTGTTTTGATATTTTTTTTAACTTTTTTGAGTCTATTGATTTTTTATGCTATAGTTCGTTCAACAACCTTCATATGAGGCATTCCACACCATATGTCCAGCGAAAAAAACATGTGTACCGTAAACTTCTGAATACGTTGTATGGATAGCCCCATATGGAACTTAAGAAATTGCGTTTTTGGTTTTTCAATTTTTCAAAAACTGGTCTTAGGAGGCGTGGTCAAATATTGGAAAAATGGTCAAATTTGTGGCGAGTTGCGTTGATTACATATTTATCACATTAAAACGGAATGCACCACAATTTCAAAAATTTACATTCTTATATAGTTTTGTATGGGCTATCGATAAATTTTTTTTTTTTGGAAAATTTTCAGAAACCGTTCTGAAATTTTCCATTTTTTAAAAAAGTCAATTTATAAAAAAAAAAAAATTTTTTAAGTTTAGATGTTTGTCCAGCCACACAAAAAAATTCAGAAACACGTTCTTCGTTTTTTTCGAGAAAATCGCATTGGAATTTTAAATTTCATAACAATTTTGTATTTTGCTTGTATTGTCTTGTTTTAACTTTGCGAATGAGTATTATTAATTGCATAAATATTTCTCATACGCTCCTAAAATCGGATATGGGATCGCCAGTGAGTTTTTCTTAACAACCACGCACGCTAATGAAAAAAAAGTTTAATCACGCACGACATTTTATTTTGCTCATACACGCTCATGTGAGTAAAAACAAAAATTAAATCATGCACACGTGAGTATGGGTTTAATAAAATTTCGTGCGTGAATAAACTTTTTCTTCCATTAGCGTGCGTGATCGTTAATAAAAACTCAATCACGATCCCATCTCTATTAAAAAGTTTTTTTAAGTGTTTTTGTTACTCATACGCATACGTAGTGCAATCTTTTTTTTTCTCGAAAACAAAGCAAAACCTATCTCTGAAAATTTCAGAATAGATAGAAATGCCCTTTAATTTGTTTTTAAAAATTAAAAAAAAAAAATGCTGCATGTTTTTTTAATAAATAAAGATTAAGTTTAAATCAAAAAAAAATCAGAACTTTTTCGGAAAATTTTCAAATTTTTATTTTATTAATCGACAGCCCATACAAAAGTCTATAATTTTTTTTTTTTTTGCAAAATCAAAATATTTTTGTTTTTTTTTTTTTAATGGACCCATTTTTTTGGTGACAGGACATAATCCCCAAGGACATTACCCCCATAACGGAAATGGGGATTATGACCGAATTCATCACGGACATAACCCCCATTATAGTTGTGGGGACTATGACCGTTTCTAAAACGGTCATAATCCCAATGGGGATTATGTCCGTTCCCTGTTGGGATTACGACCGAAAATTATTCGGTCATAACCCCCATTCATATTATGGGGACTAAGTCCAAAGAAATTTCGGTCATAATCCCCGTTTTTTGCGGAGGGGGTTGGTTTAATGCATGGAGTTTGTAATCCCTAAGCCCGGCCAAAGGCCGGCTACGCAGAAAAACTTTAAGCCAAAAAAAAATAAAATTTTAGGGATTATGACCAACTAGTATAGTTGACATAATCCCTGTAATGGGTATTATGGCCATTTGTTATGTGGTTATTATCCCCATAAATCTGGGAACTATGTCCGTTTTTTATTGGGATTATGTCCAAAATATTTTCGGTCATAGTCCCCACTGCCATTATGGGGATTATGAGCGAAATGAATTTGGTCATAATCCCCATAACGGAAATGGGGATTATGTCCGTGGGGATTATGTCACCATTTTTTTGCTCAAAAGAAAGCTTAGGTCTTTTCCTTTAAGAGCTCTGTGTTCGCTTAGTGGGATCCGAATGGGGTATCTATCAAAATAAAGATTTAACCTTTAAATGTTTTGTAAATTTGTAAATCAAAAAACCAAAAAATTTTTAGATTTTGCAAAAAAAGATGTACATTTTTAAAAATAGAAAATAGCAAGAAATTGTTAGTAAATAAAAAAAAAAAAAACAAAATAAAATTGAATATTTTTTTTACTTAGTTTTCAAATAAAAATTAATTATTTTTATTGATGACGCGCTTTATCATATTGATGACACCTCTTCATCTTATAAATGACACGTTATATTGGACGAAAATTGATGCAACATTTTATCATATTGATGTAGCTTTTTTTCAACGTTAAGAAGCTTTGTCGTTAAGTGTAGTAAGGCAATTTAATAGTATTAATAAAAGTTTAAATAATATTAAGTAAAAACTTAATTGATTCAATTAAAATTTTGCTAAATACCATTAAGGTTTTAAACTGGTGGAAAACTGACGAAAATACTTAAAACGCAATAAAACTTGAAACGAAAAAATTAAAATTTAATAGCAATAATTTTCTAAGCATTGCTCTTCGCACAACAGATTTTTTTGCATATTCGACAGACCATTTTTAGTGAACTTTTGTATCTTGGCTGCTGTTTTAACCATTTTATGGTTAAATTATGTGTTTGTATATAAAAACTATTCACAATACCCGAGTAAAAAAGATTATATATGTTTATATTTAATTATATAAAGACATCATATATATTCATATAGAATTTGATGCGAAAAATGAGTCGATAAAACCATATAAAGTTGCATTAAATTTTATATAATTTGATGTGATTTTAATATAATTTTATATGATTTGATGCGAAAATTGGCCCCTTTTTTAGAAAAATTTATGCAATTATATATAATTAAATAAAAAAAATCCAAAAAAAATCCCAAAAAAAAAATTATATTAAATTATATATAAAGAACTTAGATTTTTTTCATAAATTTTGCATTATATATAATAACATATAAAATTTTTAAAACAAATGTTTAAGGTTTAGATTTGGAACTTAAAAAAAAATTTTTTTCTGGACTTAGAAAAATTTTCAAAAGTTATATCAAATTATATATAAAGGACTTAGATTTTTTTTTTAATTTTACTCATATAAGATTACATATGATTCAGAAAAAAGTTGCATAAAGTTTTATATAAAATTTCTTCAAATATTTTGTTATATTAAATTATATAAAAAAACAGACAGAATTTTATATTTCATATGTAATTATATAAACTAACTTTAATCATATGTTATTATGTATAACTTAACATTTTCTTTTATACAATTTTATATAAGAAAAAAATACGAAGTGTAAATATATATAATCTTATATGATAGCAAAACAATTTACGTATAAATTTATCAAAAAATATATGTTTATATAAAAATAAGTAAAATTATATATAATCTTTTTTACTCGGGTACCGACAATACATATATTTTTGTAGTTGCTTTTCAAAATAATCACCCACGAAAATATTTTAAATGTGGGAGAGAAAAACATATGCAATAATTAAAAGCGAAAAATATTTTCAGATCTTTTGTATTTTTATATAATTAGAATTTACACAGGAATCTTTTCCAAAATATTTCAAATGCACAAAGGTGTTTCATTCGATTTTATTTTTTATTTAAGACACAATAATGATTGTTGTTTCTACGATTCTCTCTACAAAGTATTGGATCTATTTTTAAAATCTATGACACAGATTTTTTAAATCAAATACATAAATAAATAAAAATGTAAACAAAAAATAAAATAATTTAAATACAAGGGGTAGGAGAGAACATACACACATATATTCTTATGTAGATAGGCAGTATTAAATGAAGAACAACAATTTAAGATGATTTTTAAAAATTTAAAAAAAAAAATTTAGCAGGTTGTAATGTTTAACGGGGTTGCTTTTACGAAAAAGTATTAAAAACCCAATTAGAATAATTTGATGGCGCAAAGTGTTGGAAAAGCGCTTTGAAAGGCCTTAAAACGTAACACGGCTAGTCAGAACCAGCTGTAACATAAAATTGCGACCACCAAAATTATTTTTTGTTGAATTTGTATCTGGATGTCTAAGAAAAACTTAGCAACAAAAATAAAAATCTTTGATCAAACACTTCTTGCATAAATCGCGTTTAAATTGCAAACAAAAATTTTCAAAATTCAAAATTCAAAATTCAAAAAACTGAATAATATTTAATCCCTTCTAAAATAGCAAATAAAGCACACCTCTGTGCCAATTGAGAAGAATATAAACATACTTGAATGTGACACATAAAATAGAGGGTGGCTTTTTTTACTGCATATAAATAATCTATATAAACTAGTAGAAAACACTTATATATAAACAAAAGAATTAAATATAAGTATAAATTATCGGTGTTATCAGATATGGTATGAATTTAACAATACATAATTATAATTGATACCGTAGTAAAAACATAACATTTGATTTAATTGAATACTAAAAATAATTAACAAAATAAGAAAAAACAAGTAAAAAAAAAGTTAAATTCGGCCTTGCCGAATGTATTGATATCCTCCACAATGTAAACAAGTAGAAAAGTTAAATTCGACTTGGCCGAATCTATGAATACTAGGGTGCTCCAAAAAAATGAAGTTGTTAAATATTGGCCGTAACTCCGCCTAGAAATATGCATTTGGGTGTAAAAATATGTTTTACAAAATTATAGGGTAATCGGATGCGGCACGCATCAGCCCTGAAATTCGAAAAACGGATTACAAGGGGAAATATGACTTTTTTGTGATTTTCTCAATTTTTTTGGTATTTTGAGTTAAATTTGAATTCAAATGATTACTGAATTGTGATTTAGAGCTAATTGCCTATCTAATAAGGTATTGAAAATTAAAATCGGTTGAAAATCAGCCAAGTTATTACAACTTCACCAGGCAACTAACGTGTGTCAGACCACTTTATCAAGTAATTCAAGCCCCATTTTTGAAATTTATTGAAATTATCTACTGTAAAAACATTTTTTTATTCTTCAAGTCCCAATGTACTAAGAAGATACATATTTTTCATATTGCGTTTTGCTAATTTGTTTTAAATAAATGCTAAAGTGGTCCGAATTTTTCAACACTATTTTCAAATATCCAATTTTAAATTTTTATTTTTTTTGTTAAAGAAATTTTAAAAAATCGGCTATTGAAGTCTAAGGATTTGTTAAGCACATATAAAGGAATTAAAACCCCAAAAATTGTAGGCTTTGCAGTTTTCATTTGGCTATTACAGTGATGTAATTTCGGCTGATTTCGGGAAAGTAGTGATTTTTGGCACTTTTTTAGCTTTTATTTTTTTTTGGTTTTTTTACAAACTTAATATGTTTTGGACCGAATTATATCAACACGAGATAGAATACTTCAATTCGCAAAATTAGGGCGAAATTGAGATATAAAAAATTATATCTCGCTGTTAAGGGTCAAAGGTAAAATTTTAGAAAATTTTGAATTTTTAAACATTAACAGATTTGCTGGGCGGTTTTGCTGAATCTACTTGATGTTATTTTAATTGGTCTAAACTAAATGTCAAATAATTAAATTTTAGAAATTTAACCCTTAAGTGCTGTTAGGGCCTATAATTTCTTTAATTTAATGGAGATAATATAAGTGTATTTTGTTCAAAGGGTCGAATAGGCTCCACCATCACTAAAGGGTTAATATTCTGAATTTAAATAAAAAGACATATGTTAAGACCTTTTAAAATGACATCAAGTAGTTTCATATTTTTCCACTCAAGAAAATCGGTTAATGTTTAAAAATTCAAAATCTTCTAAAATTTGACCTTTGACCTTTATTATTTATTATTCAAGGGGTGATCTAGCCCTAACGGCCGGCACTGCGACCCTTATGGGTCTTTTGTGTTAAGATCCATTAATCTAATTCAAACTCTGTTCAATGTTCCTAATGAACATTATAACAGAGGATGGAGAAGCTAGCCTTATATCCTCAGAATTAAGCAATTCCTTGTCTAAGAACCGTCTTCTGATCCTACATATTGCGATGCATTCACATAATATGTGTTGCGTTGTCTCCACTTCCTCAAGACAAAGTCGACACAAAGACGATGCACAAAGGTTTAAATTATGCAAGTGATAATTTACCTTATAATGCCCGGTGAGAAAACCTGTCAGTAACCTAATGTCACTTTTGGTGTGATTAAGTATACTTCCATATGATAATGGAGCGATTAGTGCCTTGGATTGTCGTAGACCTCCTGAATTTTCCCACAAGTTTAAGAAGTCGGTTCTTTCCAAACCCCTAATCATGTTCGAGAAGGTGGACCAGTTTACCCCACAATAGGGTTCGGGTCCGGTCATAGGAGTAGCGGAGGCATTTCTAGCAAGCTCATCCGCTATCTCATTTCCCTCAAAACCTCTATGACCAGGGATCCAAAATAGAGTAATTTTGTTTCTCCCGGCCAGCTGCTGAAGGGTATCAAAACATTCCAGTGTCATTTTGGATTTGAATTCCCAAGAAGACAGCGCTTGAAGTGCTGCCTGGCTATCAGAGAAGATTGAAATATGAGTACCCTTCATACCCTTTGCAATATTAACTCTAGCGCATATTGTAATAGCCTGAATTTCAGCCTGAAAAACTGTAGGCCACCTACCCATTGGTTCGGAGATCCGCGTGTTTGGACCGTAGACACCAGCGCCCACTCCAGAGGACATTTTGGATCCGTCAGTATACCAGTTTAGGCTTCTAGTATCCACATATGGACCACCTTCATCCCACTCTGGTCTACTCTCCTTTGACCTTTAGTTGGGGCAATTTTTAATTTCCCATTTTTGCCCTAAATTTGCGAATTGAAGTATTTTATCTCGTGTTGATATAATTCGGTCCAAAACATATGAAGTTTGTAAAAAAACCAAAAAAAATAAATAAATAAATAAAAGCTAAAAAAGTGCCAAAAATCACTACTTTCCCGAAATCCGCCGAAATTACATCACTGTAATAGCCAAATGAAAACAGCAAAGCCTACAAATTTTTGGGATTTTTATTCCTTTATATGTGCTTAACAAATCCTTAAACTCCAATAGTCGATTTTTTAAAATTTCTTTAACAAAAAAAAAAATAAAAATTTAAAATTGGAGATTTGAAAACCGTGCTTAAAAATTTAGACCTTTTTAGCATAAAATTAAAACAAGTTAAGAAAGAACAATATGATAAATAGTCATCATCTTAGGACATTGAAGCTTGAAGAATAAAAAAATTGTATTTTCAATAGATAATTTCAATAAATTTCAAAAATGGGGCTCGAATTCCTTGATCAAGTGGTCTGCCACACGTTAGTTGCCGGGGGAAGTTGTAATAACTCGGCTAATTTTCAACCGATTTTAATTTTTAATACCTTATTTTATAGAAAATTAACTCTTAATCAAAATTCAGTGACTATTTGAATTCAGATTTTACTTAAAATATCAAAAAAATTGAGAAAATGAAAAAAGTCATTTACAGGTCATTTACAGGTCGCAATTCTTAACCGATTTTGGTTTTTCTTTTTTTGTATTTTAGCTAATAAAATTCCGCATCGATTTGTCATTGTGGATTTTTGAAAAAATTTCGGATTTTTTTTATATTTTCCTAAAGTTCAGAAAATTTTAATTGTTTCAGTATTTTTGCAATAAAAAATGTATTAGGCATGAGACGAATATGCTTTATAGACTAAATTAAAGGTATTGGAACCCCTTATCAATGACGTGATTAGTACTTGAAACTATATTATTATTTTGGTTTTTATAACCAGACAAAAATTCAAGAATTTTCACTTTTAAAAGCCTATATCTTTAAAAATAATGTACCAATTTCAATGAAATCTTTTTTAGATTAAAGCTTATGTTTTGCTTACACTCAAAAAAAAAAGTTTGTAAAATTACAAGTAAAAGGTCTTGTAATTCTATTTTACTAATATTTTTGTCTTTTTACAAAAATTTTTGTATATTTAATAAAACGAAAACTACAGTTTGCTTTGTAATTTTACTATTATATGTTGGTAAATTTATTTTACAAATTTTTTCGGTAAATTTACAAAAAAGTGAATAGTTTTACAAATTAAAAAAATATTACAAGGTGTTTAATTTTTTTACACTAGAAAACTGTAATTGTACAACAACATTTTATTTGATGTTATTTAGTGCCAGTTTACAGAAGGCGAATGACACACACGAACGAAAATTCTGCATGCGTTTTGTTATTGTAACAACAACAAAATACATGTAAAATTTTCGTTCGTGTGTATCATTCGCCTACTGTAAACTGCCACTTAGTCTTTCTACCAAAAAAATGTTTAGTCTTTCTACCAAAAATGGTTTCTGTTTGAAATGTATGTATTGAAAAGTACAAAATTCCAATGTAATTTTACAAAACTTATTTTATTACTAGAATTAATGTTGTTTTACAAAAAAAATTATTATTCAACAATTGGACACGCAAAAATTTTCTAAGTTTAGATTTTTTTTGCGATTTGAAGTAAAAAATTTAGTAAAAAATAATTTTTTATAAATAAAAAATTTCATGAAAAATATTTTTGGAAATTTTTTAAGTTCCGGACACAAAAATTTTTCAACTAATTGTTAGCTTTGGCAAAAAAATGAATTTTTACACCATTTTTTGGTAATTTGCGTTGAATAAAATACCACAATTTTTATGTGTTTCTACTATATAATTGCTCTAGTTTTTTTTTTGTATTTTTACCATTTTTTGGTAATTTTACCATATATATTTGGTAATTTTTTTTTTTTAAATTTGGCACCTAAAATGTAAATAAAAAGCTGCCAAATATGAAAAATTAAGTTTTTCTTATTTTAACAGGTAATTAAACATCCAATCTACAATACCCAAAAAAAAATTTTCCGATTTTTTAAAAATACTTGTGAAAATAATTAAAAATTCAAAAAAAAAAATGTTATTTTTTGACTAATTTTTCCTGAAAATATAAGAAATTTCTTGTGTAGCCTCCTTCGCAATTCTCATATGTTCTACTTAAGAAAATCGAAATGTCGAAAAAAATAAAAAAAGTGTAGTGTTATACATTAAAAAGTTTGTTAAAAGTGTTCAAGTGAAAAAAAAATCATTTCAGGTTGTTGAAGTGCTACTCCAGCTGCCGAAGATGGAAAAATAAGATGCACCAATCGAAAAACCCTTAAAATTTACAAAACAAATATGTAAATAAACCAATTTTTTTGTAAATTTACAAAACAAATATGAAAATTTAAAAAAACAAAATTGTATACTTCCAGAAAAATGTTGTAATTTTACAAAAATGAAGTAGAAAATACAAAAGCAATATTGTAAATTTACAAATTAATTGGTTAAACTACTGTTTTTACGGCAAAAAAATAAGAAAAATGGTATATATACAATACAAATTGTAAATTTACCACTTTTTATTGTAAATATACAAGTTTTTTGCCATAAAAAACAGTAGTTAAACCAAACAATTTGTTAAGCTACAATTTATTTTTTTCATTTTCTATTTTTTCTTTGTAAAACAACAACCTTTTTCTGTAAGTTTACAATTTTGTTTTGCAAATTTACCAAATTTTTTATAAATTTACAAAAAAAATGTTGACCTCGAAGTTAATATTTTACAAAAAAAAATGTAAATTTACATTTTCTTTTGTTAAATCAATTTACAAATTATCCCCGTAACATTACGGGGATTCTTGCTAGTACATATTTTACAAAACCTGCCCCGTAAAATCACGGGGATTTTATGTCATTTTACAAACTTTTTTTTTTGAGTGTAGTCATAATTGGTACACAAAATTTTTAAAAAAAAAATATTTTTTGCTTAAATTTTACCTAATGATTTTTGGAATTTTAAAATTATTTTTTAGTCTGTTTTAAAAAAAAAAAAGTTTTTAAATTAAAAAAAAAAGAGTTAAACAATTATACAAAAATACTTTATTTACCAATAATGATTAAAAAAATGATATGCTTTAATCTAAAAAAAATTTCATTGAAATTGGTACATTATTTAAAATGATAAAGGTACTATAAATTGAACATTTTTAAGTTTTCATAAGTTTATAACAACCAAAATAATAATAAATTATCAAATGCTATGTCATTTATAAGGAGTTCAAATGCCTTTAATTTTGTCCATACAGCTTATTCGTCCCCAGCCTATTACATTTTTTAGAGCAAAAATTCTAAAAAAATTAATATTTTCTAAACTTTAAAAAAATATCCAAATAAAACAAAAACTATTTTTAGAAATCCATCATGACAGTTTGATGAGGAATTTTATTAGCTAAACTAAAATCGGTTAAGAATTGCGACCTGTAGGCAAAATCGGACAAAAAAAGTCAATTTTTCCCCACTGTGGAGCACCCTAATGAATACCCTCCACAATGCCCTTTTTAATGCCTTTATGATACCTGCTTTTTTCAAGTTACTTGTTGCTGCATTTATTAGGGTTTTTCTATGGGAATTTCGATAAATTCAAAATTTTTGGTTGAAGTTATCGAAATTTTTATAGAAAAACCCTAATAAATGCAGCAACAAGCAACTTGAAAAAAGCAGGTATCATACGCACTTAAGTGATAGTAAATTTTCAAACGTGAAAAAATAACATTATTGATTAGAAATATTTTATTTTTTGTAAAAAAACTTTTTTTAGCAATTTTTTAAAAAAAAAAATTTACTAATTTTTTTTTTGAGTGTAAAATTTTTTTTGAGTGCCAAATTTTTTTCACACGCTCACTTTTGAAAGACTTTAGCGATGTCCGTCCGTCCGGCTCCTAAAGTTTGGCATATATGTTGGGCATTTACCTGGTCAGGTTGGTATTGCAATCCAGCGAAATCGGTCGAGTGGTTCAAAAGGTATAAGCAAAAGACTGAATTTCGAAAAGGGTTTTTCATGAATTTACGAGATAAAACACACGGTAACTTTCGAACGACAATTCTGAGATTGCTGAAGTGTGGCATATCGGTCCAGTGGTTCAAAAGTTATAAGCAAAACTCTGAATTTCAGATTGGTTTCACCTAAAATTCACGTATTGAAAAATCAGAGTTTTAAAAAAACAAGCTTTAAAAGCAATGATAAGCCACAAAATTACTTCACATAGTATTTTTGTCACTCCAAAATATTTTTACACACACAAAATTTACACTCGAAAAAATTTTTACACTCAAAAAAAATTAGTAAATTATTATTTTTTTTACAAAAATGACAAAAAAAAACTTTTTTACTCAAAATAAAATATTTCTAATCAAAATTCTTAATTTTTTTACATTAAAAAATTTACCATCCTTTAAAAAGGGCATTGTGAAGGGTATTCATAGATTCGGCCAAGTCGAATTTAACTTTTATACTTGTTTTGTTTACTACCTCCTATTTGACAAAAACTCCTAGTTATTTTACAAGCTTTTTACCAATAATTTTGTAATTTTACAAGATTTTTAACAATAAAATTGTAAATTTACAAAATTTTTGACACGATAAAACTTACAAGGAGGTTTCGTAATTTTACTAGATTTTTTGCTACCTCCTATTTTACGAAAATTTCTAGTAATTTTACAAGCTTTTTACTAATAATTTTGTAATTTTACAAGCTTTTTACCAATAAAATTGTAAATTTACAGTTTTCGTTACGCAATTAAAATTACAAAGAATTTTCGTGAATTTACTAGATTTTTTTTGTAAAATTATCTTGGAAATTTGTAAAATTACAAAAAAAAAAATTGTTAAATTACAAAAAAAAATTGTAAAATTACAAAAAAAAATATTTGATTTTTTTCTGTAAGTACAGATCGAGCACGGGCTCTAATTATATTTGTTATAAGGGTTCAAGTTGAAAAAATGCAGAAGAAAAATTGAATTTCTAAAAATTATAGACATTTCTGGTATTTCCCATACCGGTTTCAAATACCCCAGTTAGTGTCATCATCAGTAGGATTTTAAATGTCGGTTTGTCTTGTTAATGAAAACTGTTTTTTATATATGTGAATATTTATAGTTTCTACAGAATAAAATTTGACAGTTTCCAACACTACAATTCTATTTCTAGCAATCTCAACCTCACTTCATACTTTCTTTCAACTTTTTTGTCTCTTATTTTGCAAGTGTTACCAACATGATCTGGAATTGCAGATACAAATGAAGGAATTTGCATTTTCTGTTTCGGAGACGTGCCTAATGGCGACATATTTTGTCAGTAATTTTATTTGATTTTTTTCTGTAAGTACAGATCGAGCACGGGCTCTAATTATATTTAAAAAAAATGTAAATTTCGATCAAAATTTTTTTGTTAAAAAACAAGGAAAATTGTAAAATATTGGTAAAATGGAATTACGAGACTTTTCGTAGTAATTTGACAAAGTAAAATTTTTTTGTTGTGTGTAGTAAATACGTAATTAAATAATTTCTCGAATGAGTACACCTGCCTTGTTACATGTCTTTTGCCGAACTGTTTACCTTGTTAGTTTATTGAAATGAAGGATATAAAATTTTTAACAGCTGAACACATTTTTTTAAAAAGAAAAGTACATACAATTTGAAATAAGGATCAAAACAAAAAAATGGAGGCTGCGTATATGCTTAAAATGAAATCAACAGGTATTTATTTTTTTAATCAACCGTTCAGGAAAAAATTTACTACATTTCATGAAGATGTTACGAGATTTGAATTTAGCATGGTTTAATTTTTCCCCCCTCCACTAAATAAATTTAGTGGAGGATGAAAAAATTTCAGTAGATTTTTCTGTTGATTGAAGGGGAGTTTTATTTCACATAATAAAATTTTATAATTTTACAAAAGCAAAGCAAACATAATCAGCCAAATTACAGAAAAATTTAATTTATTTTCTTTAACCGAATGACAGGGAATTTTGTTAAAATATTGCTTTTCAGCAGAATAATCTGCTAAAATTTGCTAATTTATATTCAAAGTCATTCTACAGATTTTTTTTTTCAAACCTATTAATAAAGAATTATAATGGTTTATGTGGTCAAAATATAATATTAAAAGTAAATGTTATGTTTCCCCCAACTTTAGTACACTCATAGAAATATCTTAGTAGAAAAATTAGTAAACCCATTGTAGATCAAGTTTTACAGAATTTAACAAAAATCAAAGTTGATATTACAAAATTCAATAGTTGAAAAATACATAGTTGGAAAAAAATTGTATAAAATATAAGTACATGAAATGTGCAACACTGTTTTTGCTGATCGCCATTTGTAAATTGTTGTTGTGTTGTACAGAAGGGATGTTTTTCAAAAAAATATTTTTTATTACAAAAATTAAAAGAAAATATTTGGTGAGTAATTAAATATATTTGTTATTTAATTCATTAATAAAGCAATTTTTTATTTTTTTTTTTAGCAATTTGTGATTTGGAATCTTTCTAAAAACTCCAGAAGCTAATCACATAAAATGATTGCCGACAGCAAAACAACAGCGAAATACATCACAGTCCAAGGAAACAAAAAAATATCATCTAAAAACAAAATAAGTTTATGTGAAAATAATGAGTTAATGAAAACCACGAAAAAATATTGTGAAAATATTCAATTAAATAAAATAACATTTACAACACAAATAAGAATTTCATTTTAATAAATAAAATTGCATGAATATACAAAACAAAACGAGTATGATTAACAAAAATACGAATAGAACCAACAAAAATACGAGTTAATCAGCTTTTACAAAAACTGACAACAATTAATGTTGAAATCAACATAAATATTTGTAGGGTCAAAATCAACAATGATTTCTGTTGAATTTACTACGATTTTCTTTGGGAATACAATGATTTTTGGTTGAGTGTAGTAAAACCTCCTTCTAAGCAAACAATGTCACTGGCTTCTCTATTTGTAAAGTGTCAGCTTATCAACTTTGCAACCCTCGCGCAAATAATTCGTTTGCCAAATACCAGCGCATTATAAAGGAATGTACGAGTTTGTATGTATACAACCATCGAGTTAAATACATACTTATACTTCATAGTATATCGAGCACAAATGTTTTAATTTGTTATCATTGATAAAAACATACACAATTCAGTAAGGACATAATGGGTGCTTAAAGATATTTAAACATTTTTTATTTAAAAAAAAGTCTTATAATTTAACAATTTTTAAAAATGTCGTTGAGGCTGAGGACAATTATCCCAGACCATGAACATTTTTCTATGAAAACAATTTATCAGAATGTTAAAAAATTTTTATAAAAAAATTAATGAAAGTATACTTTATGGAAGACAACCCCCCGGGTCCACGATAAAGTTGAGGAACTGGTAAAAAATACCGAAAATACTTTATTTTTCAAAGCCGCTTGGGCTGAACCAGCGCTCAAAATAATAGCTCTATTCAATCAACAGAAAAATCTGCTGAAAACACACTCATTTTGATTGAGCCATATCAAAATCTGCTGATTTAAGCTGACTCGGTTTGTTAAATTTCTTTATGGATAATCTAAGTTGAATCAGCAGAAAAATCTGTCATGTATTATAAAAAAATGTGCTGACTTTAGCAGAAAAATCTGCTGATTTTAGCAGCAAAACCTGCTGATTTTAGCAGAAAATCTGCTGATTTTAGCAGGAAAATCTGATTATTTCAGACGAAAAATTCAAAATGTATTTCATTTAAGTAGAAAATGCTTTTTTTCAAAGTACATATTATGTTTTTTTTTATGTGTTAATATTGTACTTAAATGGACTATTCCGACCCTGACGATTTTGAAATTAGAAAAAAAAATCAACTTAAAAATATCGTTATATCGGGAGATTCGTTACACAGAAAGAATTGAAAACGAAAGTCAATCAAAAAAAACGCGGATTCAATTAATTTTTTAAATGAAACTCCTCCGATATAGAAAATTGTTACATCAATCATCAAATTGTAGATGATTAATTGATTTTTATTTCAATTAATTTTCGATTTTGATTAAAAATTTGATCAATTTTTTATTTAAAGTCAATTCAAATAATGATTGATTTAACAAATGAATTTCAAGCTTATGGAAAAATTATGAAGAAATTCATATTTTTTGCTTTTCAATATGTTGCCGACAATAAAAAAAAGTAAAACCGTAGTATAAAGTATATTTTTGAATTCAAATAAATTGAAGCGAAAAAAAATCTGGTATGTTGAAAATTTGTAATTTGATAAAGAAAATAACAAAAATGTTGATCAAAACAATAATTGACTCGTTTAAATTTTGTTGATCAATAGATTTAATTGAAATTTTTTAGCCAATAATTTTTTGTTATATCCCGAAGGTTTTTTAGGTATATTTTATTAAAAAAAATCAAGTTAACAGTGAATTATTTACACTTTAAACATAAACAAGTAAGAGTGTTAAATTCGGCTGTGCCGAATCTTTTATACCCTCCAACATGCAAAAAAACAATCCATGGTCGTTTTCTTATTTTTGGAGGGGGGGGGAGGTCGGCAGTGGTCATTGGGGGGAAAATTTCCTCTCGAAATATATGTTTAAAAATTCATTCTTATGCTTTTCGCACTAAATAAATACAAGTTTACCATTATTTTACAACTTTTTTTTAATCCACGCCCACACAAGGGGGGCGGGCCGAAAAAAACGATATTTTCTAATCCCCCGAGTCCAAATGCAAAACTTTAAGCTTCTTGAAGCATAAAAATGTTGCATTTGTTAAACAAAAACACAAAAAATCATGTAAAAATATGGTGTTTTTTAGAGGCTGGTTTAGTTCCTCAAGGGGGAACTTTTTTCCCCCTGGTCAGATTTTGCCCATCTCCGAACTTAACCAGCCTATGAACATAAGACATATTTCTGCCAAACTTCAGGAGTCTAGCACTTTTATTTTGGACTGTACACTCAAAAAAAAAACCTTGTAAAGTTACCAAAAAATCTCGTGATTTTACGAGGCTATTCTCGTAAAATATGACGTAGGTAAAATTCTCGTAAAATTACGAGAATTTCCTCGTAATTTTGAATGCGCCATAAATTGGTAAAATAACCAATTTTATTGGTAAAAATATTGTTATAAAACCGGAAAAAAAAAAAAAAAATAAAATGTTAAACTTACAAGAAAAAATGGTAAATATATTTAAAAAAATGGTAACCAAAATGGTAAATTTACAATTTTTTTTATTGTTAAACAACATAAATCCTCGTAATAAAATCATTTTTGTAAAATAACTGTTTTTTGTAAATTAACTAGAATCCTCGTAATCAATTTTTCAAAATTTTTTCAACTTTTTTAAAAATATTTTTCAATAAAAAAAAAAATTACAAAAAAAAACAGTTTTTTTGTAATTCAACTAAAATCCTCGTAATAAAAACTTTGTTGTAAAATTACAGTTTTTTTTTGTAAAATAACCTTTCAAAATTGTAGAATACAATTACAAAAATAAACTTGTAAAATTACCAATAAAACTGTAGTTCTCGTTTGAGCAAAGTACAAGATTTTTTGTGAAAAAACAAGGAAAATTGTTAAATATTGGTAGAACGGGATTACAAGGCATTTTACCAGGCGTTTTACCAGTTTATTTTTTTGAGTGTATCGTGTCTTCCACAGACGGACGGACAGACGGACGGACGGACGGACGGACAGACGGACATCGCTAGAATGTCTTAGAATCGATCACTGATCAATAATATATATACTTTATGGGGTCATAGACCGATATTTCGATGCGTTACACACGGAATGACAAAGTGAGTATACCCCCATACTGTAGTTGGAGGGTATAAAAAAATGTTTTTATTCTAGAAGTAATCAAACTAAATGAACTGACACCAAAAGTTCGACATTTTTGGTTTCTGAAAATCACTGATTCCAAAAAATCTCTTGTAGCGAGTTTTGATCTAACAACATTTTTACTTTTGAAACTAATATTTGTGCTTTTTTATATCAAGCTTTTATTTTATTAAGCGGAACATGTTTTAAACGTTCACTATATAAGGTTTTAAATGTCTAAATGTTGGTCGTTCGTTATATCGAGCGCCAAATTTTTCAAACGTTCGTTAAATAAGTCAATGCTAAAATTTTTGTCGTTCGTTGTATCGAATATTCGTTAAAGCGAGATTCGTTAAACCGGGATTTCACTGTATATCAAAAATACACCTTTTTAGTATTATTCAAATGTTAATCAATATTTAACGCTAAAAAAAATTACTTTGTTCGGAAGTTTCCGATTTTCAAGTCAAAAAGGAACCCTGAGCCATTGGCCTACAGGTCCAATATTTGTTTGTGTAAATACACTCAAAAAAAAGACGTAGTCAAATTACTAGGAAAAGTCTCGTAATCCATTTTTCCAATATTTGACAGTTTTCCTTGTTTTTTTAACAAAACATTTTCGATCGAAATTTAATTTAATTTTTTTTGTAATTTTACATTTTTTTTTGTAATTTTAAAAATTTTTTTAATCTAGTAAATTCACGAGATTTCCTTGTAAATTTTATTGCGCCAAAAAAGTTGTAAATTTATAATTTTGTTGGTAAAAAACTTATTAAATTACGAAAAAGCTCTTAATTTTTACTAGGAATTCTCTTAAAACAGGAGGTTGCAAAAAATCTAGTAAAAACATGAAACCTCCTTGTAAGTTTTATCGCGTCAAAAAAATTTACAATTTTATTGGTAAAATGCTTGTAAAATTACAAAATTATTGGTAAAAAGAATTGTCAAATAGGAGGTAGCAAAAAAAAAACAAGTGAGAGTGTTAAATTCGGCTGTGCCGAATCTTTTATACCCTCCAAAATGTAAAAAAAAAATGGCAGGGGCGTTTTTTTTTTGGGGTGGGGGTTGATGAGGGTCAGTGGGGGACTTTGAGCGCACCTTCCCATCGCGGTAAATATACCAAATGTTTCATTTATCTAACAAAAATACAAAAAAACATGTAAAACAGTGTATTTTTTTTAGATGTTGGTTCAGTTCTTCAAGGTGGAACTTTTTCCCCCTGGCCCGATTTTGCCCATTCACGAACTTAACCTGCCTATTAATATGAGACATATTTGTGCAAGACTTCAGGAGTCTAGCTGTTTTATTTTGGACTGCATTGTGTTATCTACAGACAGACGGACGGACGGACATTCACAGAATGTCTTAGAATCGATCATAGATCAATAATACTTATATATACTTTATGGGGTCCCCGACCGATATTTCGATGCGTTACAAACGGAATGAAAAAGTGAGTATACCGCCATACTGCGGTTGGAGGGTATAAAAAGGTACAAACTTTTCTTGTCGTTTTACAAGTTCTTTTTTTTTTTTTGAGTGTATTGGCCATAAAATGCTACTATTCCTACCCCAACGATTTAGAAATTCGAAAAAAGGAAAAATTGTTCCACAAATTGTTTAAGTTTTTTTTATAAAAAATTTAAAGAAATCTTGATAACTAAATATTTCTAAAAAATTAGCAAAATAATTAAAATTTTTTACATTTTGAAAATTTTAAGTTTTAATCATTTAAATTTCACAAAAAATCGAAAAAATGCCAACAAACAATTTCTGTAAAATTACAAAATAATCTTATGTAATTTGCACAAAAATTTTTTTAAGTTCTGAAAACAGAATCAGTAAAATTACAGAAAAATTTCTGTTATTTTCTAAACTGAATGACAGAGAATTAAGTTAAAATATCAAGTTCAATAGTTTTTAAACTTCCAAACGCGAAAATTTCCAAAATTGTACGCCCTAGCACTGGAGATTCATGATAACAGAGAAGCAGTTAGCTGCAACTTTTAAGGAGGTATTCCTTTATGAAAATAATTAAGATCTAGCAAGCGAAGTACCCTAACCGTTATACACATATTTGCCTGAAACTTAAAATACATATAAAATAGACGAATTAGGTTGGGGTGTCTCGGCTTTTTTTATATTATTATTTAATGCTTTTACGCCAAATTGTGGGGCGCATAGTGTCGCGGCTTATCGGCCATAAATGTAAGTGTATGAAAACTTCGTTGTCACCTTATACAAAAATATGATTCTTCGGAAAAATTCCGATAGCTCCTGAACTAACACAAATATCATCCAGAGCCAGGCAGGTACGCAGGGGGGAGGGCCCAAATAATTTGCCATATCAAAATTTTATGACACTGCACTACAAAATATACGTTTGTTAACAAAAAAAAAACGGCCCAGTGTTATTTTTTTCTTTTTATCTCTAATCTAACAAGGGTTTTTTTTCTGCAAATATAAAGAGTTTCAAAATATTAAAAAAATACAAAAAAAAAAATTGATTGAAAAAAATGTGGATTTAATTTCGTAAACTTTTACGGTGGTGAATAAGACACCTCTAAAAGTTTATTGTGACTGACCAAGTAAGTTATGTATCATGAATATTATTCTGTTAGCTTTTCTCTTGACTGTATTTAAAACCAGTGTTCGAAAAAAAACAGAACGTTATTTAACGTTCCGTTCCAAGAACACATTCACTAAAAAGTTTTTTAGTGGTTGTGAAGGTGTTCGCAAACAGAATTCCGAACGTTATGCCTGTGAGTTGAAGAACAGAAACTTTACGATAACGTACCGAACTAGGTTAGAAACAAAATAAAGTTCTTTTAGTGTTCTGTTTGCGAACTTTTGAGAATTTTTTTTTTTTTTAAATTTAAAATGGCGATATCTCGAAAACTAAGCAAGATAGAGCAAAACGGAGCACATTTATGGTTCTTGGGATCACCATAGTATTGCTAGGCCTCTACACATGGGTGGACCCCATTGGGTCCTTATTTTGAATCTAAAAAAGTTAGCATTCCGGGAAATTTAAAAATGCACATATCTCGCTAAATACTGCCGACACGATGAAAAGTCTAAAAGCATTTTTGTGGATCTTGTCTCGTAGTACATGACCGCTTTTAGACTTTATGTCGTGTCGGCAGTATTTAGCGAGATATTTGCATTTTTAAAATTTCCGGAATGCTAACTTTTTTAGATTCAAAATAAGGACCCAATGGGGTCCATCCATGTGTAGAGGCCTAGCGATACTATGGAGATCCCAAGAACCAAAAATGTGCTCCGTTTTTCTCTATCTTACTTATTTTTCAAGATATCGCCATTTTAAATTTAAAAAATGTCTCAAAAGTTCGCAAACAGAACACTAAAAGAACTTTATTTTGTTTCTAACCTAGTTCGGTACGTTATCGTAAAGTTTCTGTTCTTCAACTCGCAAGCATAACGTTCGGAATTCTGTTTGCGAACACCTTCACAACCACTAAAAAACTTTTTAGTGAATGTGTTCTTGGAACGGTACGTTTCGATAACGTACGGTAGCTCCATAGTTCCGTACAGAACACTAACGTACCGTACGTTAGAGTTTTTTTCAAACCCCGTTTAAAACCGCAGCCACATTTGACTAGATTTGTGATCAGCGGAAAAATTTTGATATT
Source organism: Pegoplata infirma (assembly GCA_963921195.1). NCBI lineage: Eukaryota > Metazoa > Arthropoda > Insecta > Diptera > Anthomyiidae > Pegoplata > Pegoplata infirma. The sequence continues at coordinate 229,547,102 of OY992536.1, read as the reverse complement.
TAAAAATATATTTTATGTCGTCAGAAATACAAATGATAATTTCTAAAATATAATTTAAAATGGTATATGCTTTCGTGAAAACAGAGAGTTTTTTACGAAGTTTGTCAAAACGGGTTTAAGAACTTTTTTGACAAATAATAATGGTATTCACATGAGAAATTTTAGTCAAAATTGCATATTTGTTTGCTTGTTTTTTTTGTGAATAGAAGCAATTGTATTACTATTAAAATAAATTGCGAATCTCTTCTTGCAACGACGCATCATATAAAAGATTTTATTAATTTTTTTTTTAAGTTGCAATATTGCACTGTTGCAAGGGCCAAAAATTTCTGAAGTGAATACCCGAATGTCTCAGAAAAAATGCATTGCAAATTTAGTCGTCTTCACTTATTTTTAATCTATTTTTACAATTTAAAGTTTTTCAAAATTTTTCAATTTTTAAATCGAAAAATCTTCTCTGGATCTACACCATTTCCAATTATATTTTAAAGTAATCTACATGTATTTTAAAATTGTTCAAATATGTTTTAAAATTGTCCATATGAATTTTAAAACTGTCCAAATGTAATTTAAAATTGTCCAAATTTATTTTAAATTTGTCCAAATATATTTTAAAATTATCCAAGATAATTTTAAAATTGTCCAAATATATTTAAAATTGTCCAAATATATTTCAAAATTGTCCAAATGAATTTTAAAATAAATTTTGAAATTTTTAAAACATATATGGACAATGTTAACCCTCTAATGCATAAGCAATTTCTTGTGAATATTTTTTAATCGTATTTATGGCCTCAAAAATTATTAATTTTTTTAGCTGACCAATCTCATATTTAGCGGGTCAAAGGGGAGGGGAAAAATATATTTTTCGTTTTTTGAGGATTTTTCCCATTTCTTTAAAAGAAACTATACAGGGACATAACGGTTACAATTTATATTTAAAAAAATTACTAACTTTTAAATACTTTAAAATTTTTATATTTCAACAAAAATCAAACAGTTTGTTAATGATTTTTATTTTAAAATTTAAAATATTCAATCAATATTTTGATTTTTATTATTTGAAATATAATAACGGTTATTTTATAATCAAAAATAAAAATCAAAATAAATATATTTAGTTGACTTTCAAATAAATAAAATAAATTTTTAACAAAATTAAAAATATGTACATATGTTTGTATGTGAAGCGAAATTTGGTTAACAAAAGATATTTTAAAGCATCCGCAAATAGTCTTTAAGAAAATTGACGATGGCCATTAAGGAGCTGATTGTGAAATAAAATTTTGAATAGAAGTTGAAGATAAACAGCGCGCAAAGAAATTACGTTTTTGGTCAAAATTCGTCTGATTTGTTTTTTTAAATTTGCTTAAAGCTTCGCGTACTTTATGGACAAAATATTTTAATAATTCTAAAACCGCGATTTTGGTCCACAGTTGTTGCTTTCTGTAATAAATGCTTGTTCGATTAAAATTTTAAAAATCTTGTGTAGACAATGGCAAAATATTTTATGATCCTAAAACAGCGATTTTGATAATATTTTTCCCTAAATCAGCATTATGGACAAAATGGCCATGTTACTTTTCTCAATGATTATTTCCGGATGCTTCGTTTTTGAATGTCTACACTCAAAAAAAAACGTGGGTATTCAATACTAAAAATTTAGCTACGAGTACTAATGTTTTAGTCCAAAAGGACCTAGTGCAGGAATTGGTAATCAATACTAAAATTTGTTACTAATATGTAGTACATGAAAAATACTAAAAAAACAGTAAATATTACTGCAATTTACTACAGTTTTAGTAAATATAATTACTAAAAAAATCATAAATATTTTAAATTTGTGTCCTATTTAGTAAAAAAAGTTACTAATTTTAGTAAATAAAATTGCTAATTTTAGTGAATAAAATTACTACCTATATCAATTTTAGTAAATAAAAATCAGAAAAAAATTATATATATGTAAATGATTTTTATTTCACTTCGGGTTTAAGATATACTTAATTACATGTCTTCTTAAGCTGTTAAAAAAAAATTTTAGCATTGATTGTACCACATTTGAAAAAATAAATGATTGATGTCGCCATACCATTGAAATCTACTTTGCAAACGATCGCTAAAAATATAAAAAAGAAATAATATCAATACATGTTCAAATGTATGTACAAACATTTTACCACAGAGGGTGCTTTTTTTACATACATTTTTTTGTATTCGTGTGTGTATCCATAAATTCTCTTCATCTTGAGTTTTTTTCACACAGCCATTGAAATAAAAAACGATTAAACAAAAAAACTGACATAGAAATGTTATTTTATTTAATGAACATATTGAAATAAATAAAAAAACATACATTCAATTACTTTAACACAATTTAATTTAATAAATTTATAATATATATTTTTTTACAAACACTCCGTGACCGGGTATCGCGTTGTTTCGGTTTTAATTCTTTTTCGCACTAAACAAACAGAAAAATCTGTTGGTAGCACTGCAGTTAAATGCGAGAAAACGTGGTTATCGCACACACTGCAGCAGCAAGCAGCAGACGGCAAGAAATATAAAGAACTGTGTTTAATTATAAATTATACATTTAAAAAATAAGTACTTTTTGTATTTGCAGCTAGGGGTATGCACTTTTAATGTTAAGAAATAAAAAATGCGTCATTTTAGTGAAATTATAATTAAATAGAGTACACATCATTTTTTCTGTCTGCTGCTTGCTGCTGAACTGTGAAGAAGCATTTGGTGGCTATTACAGACAGTGTTGCCATTACCAATATAATAAAAAAACGCAAAAATCGTAAGAAAAGGGTAAAAATTTACAAAAAAAAAATCAGCTACAAGAAAAAAAAGAGAAAATTAAAAAAAAAATGGAAAATGTGCTTTTTAAGGTTAAAAGGATAAAAAGCGGAAAAAACGATAATAAAATTATTTGTTTTTATCATAAATTAAATAAATAAGCTGATACAATCACGAGTAAAAATAATATTACATTCATATTACTTAAAAAAACAATAAATTTAATACAAACTTTTGTATTACATTCAATCAACACGCCACAGATCTTTTTTAATGAAATGTTTGGATATTTTATCAGTTTAATTTTTATGCATTTTACTTCATTTTGACAGTAAACAAACTTGTTTCAAAAAACAACAGTCATTAAATATTTTAAAAAATACGTAGTTGTAAAAAAATGTAGAAAATATGTACCAAAAAGTTTATAATACATTTTCATTAAAAATATTATATAATATAATACATTTTCTTTAAAAAATATTGTTAGTATTTCCAATCCGTATGAAGTGATATTATACAGGTAGTTTAGTAAAATATTTTACTCATATCTTTCGTGGGGAATCCCAATATTTAAATGTTATAATCCAAAAACTAAATTGTCTTGATGAAGCAAAAAAAATATAATCCAAAAACTAAATTTGCTAAATGAAACAAAAAAAAAATAAATTGCGAAAAATTTTAACCGGTACAAACCTTACAAACCGGTACAAACCTTATTTAAGTTTTGAATCAAATAACAACCAAAAACAGCGATGCCAATTCAGCGCGTTTCGTGCTGGATTGAAAGCTATCCGACCACCCAAAAAGCGCATTTTTTTAAATCTAAGAAATGGAAAACTTTGTTGAAAATTTTTAAAAAAAGATATTTCACAATTTTTAGACTTATTCTGTCAATAGGCCTGATGATTTTCTATTTTTTTTTAATCTTGAATTAAAATTATTTTTTATCGCTTTTTACTTTATTCAAATTTAGCGCTTTTTGAGTCACTGTTTTGCGCGTTTTGCCTGTTACACAATTTTCGAAAATAAACCCAAATTTTCTTTATTTAAATCTGTCAAAAATACATTTTTTAATTGCATCATTAGAAAAATACAACGCCATAAGAAATCCGCCGTCGGCAAGCAAAATGGGCCAGTGGCCAGCGGCCCGCCACCGAAAAAAATTCCTAGTCGGCTTGGTAACCTGCTCACGCATACTAATAAAGTATAAATCAATTATTTTTTATTTTCATGAATTTTGAGAGAACATTTGGGATCTTGCACACAAAAATTTTTTTTCCATGAACGATTTTCATAGTATTTATGAATAAATCATAATATGTGAAATTTAAGAATTTTTAACATTTTTCATAAATAGTATGAAAAAGTTTATAAATATTATGAAAAAGTAATAAATTGTATGAATTTGTTCATAATACTATGAAAATCGGTCATGGAAAAAAAATTTTTTTGTGTGTGATTTGTGAACACAAAACACGTTTACCTGCAATTTTGAAAGGATACCTTGAGTCAAATTTAAAGGGGACTGTTTTTTTCCAATTACATTAGGTCTAAGGCGTAAGTATAATATAAAAATTGATAATATAAAAATCACAAATTAAAAAAAAAAATGTCGCGAAAAAATGGAAAAACACCATAAATACCTTATTTTTAAAAACGCGTATTTAAAAAACGGCAAGACCAAAAAAGCACCAGCAAATACCCGAAATGTAACATAGTGACAACACTGAATTCAAATTTAACGATTTTGCAAAAAAAAAAACAGTTGGTAGCTCTGCTTGTAAACAAGCGCCCCCTTACGGAATTATTACTAACAAAAATAAATTAAAAACCTAATAAATTACTATATATTAGTACTTTTATGAACTAAAAATAGTAAAAAAATTAGTAAAACCAACTACCAACAAAAATTACTCATAAACAGTAAGAAATACTAATTTTAGCACTTTGAAGATACTAAAAAAACTACTGTAATACTGGTAATTGGTAACTTATTAGTAGATTTGGGTTACCAACGCACTTACTAATTTTTTTACTGTAGAATTATTTTGAGTGTATTAATATGATATGTCTTGAAAATATACATAGAAATCTTGTATAGATTACAAAAAAAAAATATTTAAGAATCCTGAAGCATGCGATTTTGGTCCAAATATTTTAATCAGAATTTTGGACCAAAATTTGTATTTTTAATTTGCCACATTTTGCCTAAAATCAGCATTTAATGGCCAACGTCCGGAATATCTTTTGATATAATAGGGCTTTGCAAATCTTGTAGAGATTATGGAAAAGGTTAAAAAGTTTTCAATAAAATCCTCACATTTAATAATCACATATGCATAATGTGCATTGCACATTTTAGTTTGTAAAATATATGTATGTATGTATCTACAAAATTGATTGAATAAAATAAAAATCGAAATAAAAGTTATTTCTTGATTAAATAAACAAATCAAAAAATAACTTTTATTTTTAGGTTGAAAATAAAAATCCAAATATTAACCGAAAAGTTTGAATAAAAAAATACAAATTAATTTTAAGAAATCTTTGCAAATTTTTGTTAATTTTTAACTAAAATTTGTCTTCATATATTTGCTGTTACATAATTAACACACTTTTTTTAATTTTTTTGGTTGATTTTTATGAAATCATAACGGTTATTTTTGGTCCCTGAAACTATATGAACATTTAATACAGATCAAAAGGTTTTTTTGATGCCTATCCAATGAAGTATCGGTCGTGTCCAAATTCGGCCTCCTTAAGTTCGCTATTGTCAAAAATGTATAAACGTTGGGGTAGTTTATATGGAGATGTATATACGTACGATCCCCAAAATCATATATAATAACCTCTATTAAAATTAAGCTGACCCGTAATTTTGCGTTTGGCGAAATTCCTGCTAGTTCGGCTTTTATGCGGATATTCCCGAGAGCCCATATTTTTTCATTGGGGAGCTAAAACAACTGGTAACTCTTATTTTTCTCCCTTAATTCCAATATTTAAGTTTCAGGACAATCGGTGGGTGTCCTGTGAAAGACCTTCCTTGTTAGTGCCAGTTTACAGAAGGCGAACGATACACACGAACGAAAATTTTACATGTGTTTTGTTTGTTGGTATCTTTCGCTTTCTGTAAACTGGAACTTAAAACAAATTGTTAAAATACATTTGGAAATTTTCAAAAAAAAAAAGGACAATTTTAAAAATCATTTGGAAATGGTTAAAATACATTTGGAAAATTTTAAACAACATTTGGACCATTTTAAAGTACATTTGGACCATTTTAAAGTACATATGGACAATTTTAAAATACATTTTGAAAATTTTAAACTACATTTGGACAGTTTTAAAATACATCTGGACAATTTTAAAATACATTTGGACAATTTTAAAATATATTTGGACAATTTTTAAATACATTTGGACAATTTTAAAATTCATTTGGACAATTTTAAAATATATTTGAACTATTTTAAAATACATTTGGACAATTTTATAATACATTTGGAAAATTTTAAAATACAATTAAAAATGGTGTAGTGTAATAAATAAATTAATTTTTAAACTTTATTTAAATATAATTTTTATTTTAATTAATCAAAAATTAAATACCCTGTATAAAGTATTTTTCACACTAGGACATCCCTCATACGCACTGTGTTATATAGTAATATAGATTGTATGTATCCACTGAAACTAAGAATCGTCGTCATTTGTCGTTTAACTAACTCCTGACAGATACACTTTTGCTTGGTTTAGTTACATCCGAGCCCTCTAACTGTTTAAAAGTATTTTAAGTTCGCACAAAACATAACCGTTATAATCTTAATGTAAGTGTTTTTGAACAAAGGAAAAAAATAAATGAAAATCAAATGTCTATAAATTTCCATATAAAAAAGTGATCAAATCAAATGAAAATTACCACCAAAAGTTGTTAACGATAAAAGTGAACAAATGAAATTGCTTAAAATAAGTGAAAATTATATAAAAATCAAATAAAAATTGGAAAATAAAAGCCAAACCCTTTTTCTGTGTGTGCTAAAGAATCATAAAAATGGCTTGTTAAATGCTAAATGCTAAACAAAAAGGTGCAGTTGTATTAAATACATAAGGGAAATTGTGCTTAAAGTATTAAAAAGTTAATTATTGCAGTGTTTTCAATAGAATTTCTCGAAAATTTATTCCAAGAAATTATTTTACGCAATTATGTAAGTGGGTGAAAATTTTTTCACAAAACACTAGCGACCTCTAGAAAAATTGTGAAAATTTTTTAAGGTCTCTATACCTGGAGCCGAATTTATGGAGTCTGCGTTTATCATACGCAATGATGAAACAACAACAACAACAATTCAAAATACTTGTTATATTAAGATAAAACCATTCAAAATGGGGTTAAATACCGTAATGTTTACAAACATTACAACAGATGATGACAACAGCTGATGATGATGCTTTATTGAGAATATCGAAATAAAAACAAAAGATGTTAATAGAGCGGATAAATGAGTGAATGTACTAGGCATGTTGTAGGTGGTGTTTTTCATCTTAAAACATCTGGGTGACCTACTTCCATCAAATGCCGGTTGTTTTGGTTTATTTTTTTTCTCTTTATTTTCACTTTGATTTTCTTGATAGTAATTTATATTCCTCATTTTTCATTCATAACATTTTAAATGTTTTTCTCTATTGTAGGTATTAAATTACTTACTATTATATCCTTACTCACGCAAACACTTGTTGCATTTAATGGTTTATAGTATGGGTTGCCAGACGTGAGGGGAGTTAAAAGAAAGTTTTACGGATACATAGGAAATAAAATTTAGCGCCACTGTCAGTGACTCTTGATTGAGGTAAACAGAAGCTGCCTCCAAGGAGGTGTCCTCTCCCTCTGCTACAATGGTGTTTTGCGGTCGTCTCACTTCTGGTGGAAATACAGGCTCTAGGTGTTCACGAACAGGCTTAAGCGGGGACAATTGTGCATTAGTTTCCGGAAAGTGTCTTAAAATTGTCTGCAATAAAATGCAGACTGTTTTAGACTTGATGGACAACATACATGGGACTATTTAAATAAATGAAATAATTAATTGACGATTTCATTGGCATTATATTAAAACTAATGCCAATGAAATTTTTAGCATTGGCATTGTTTCAATTAATGCCAATGCCCGTTAAAGAATTAGTAGCATTAGTAATGCCAATTATGAAAAATTTCATTGGCATTAATAAATGCCTTAATGAAAACAAAGCATTAGCAATATTAAAAGTCGTATTTCCGTCAGCGAGTTGTGAAATTTTTTTTTTTGGTTAAAACTTAAAATGGCTATATCTCGAAAACTAAGCCAGATAGAGCAAAATGGAGGGGATTTTTGGTTCGTAAAATCTCCATAGTTTCGCCGGTCCTCTTCACATGTGTGGACCCTAATAGGTCCAAATTTTGAATCTAAAAAATTGGCACTCCCGAAAATTTAAAAATTCACATAACTTTACCATTATTTTGCTTATTTTTTCGGGTACTGCAATTTAGGGGCCCAATAGGGTCTTGAGAATTTTAGAAACTGAATAACTAAAAAACTATTGTTCTGAGGGTTTTCTAGTATTGGCAGACGAGTTCTAGAAACCATGAGCTACAAAAATGCTTTTGGACTTTTTTTTGTGTCACCAATATTTACCGAGATATAAGCATTTTTAAATTTTCCGGAATCCCAAATTTTTTGGATTCAAAGTTAGGATCCATTGGGGTCCACACATGTGAAGAGGACCCGCTAAAGTATGGAGATTCTAAGAACCAAAAATGCCGTCCATTTTGCTCTATCTGGCTTAGTTTTCGAGATATCGCCATTTTAAGTTTTTAAAAAAAATATATATTTATTGTAAAAAAATGCTTTTTATGAATTGTAAATAGTTTTTTTTAGGCATTTGTGCCGTTTCATTGGCATTAGTACAAACAATGCCAATGCCAAAAAATTTCATTGGCTATAAATGCTAATGCTTTTTTTTGGCATTGGCATTAGTTCCAACTAATGCCAATGAAAATTCAATGCCAATTAAAAGTTCCCATGTATGATGGACAACTGGTACAATAGGCATGGGTTGTCCGTGAATCCAGCTAAGACAACACTTGTGTTGTTTACGCGAAGTCAAACACAAGCTTCCTACGCTTAAGGGTAAAACTCTTCAACTGTCCGCAGATGTGAAGTATTTAGGCCAGTGGTCGGCAGAAAGAGAGAATATTAATGCATTAGTACATGAAAATAAACATGCATGTGTTGGTGTATTTCTCAAACAAAGCGATATCAACCTGCTTGTTGTTGTATTTTTATGCTCTTAGTTGTGAATTTTGTTGACATTTTTGTTGAATACATGTAAATAGCCGAATGTATTCGGGATCCATGTGCAATGGATGCCGACCACTGATTTAGGCGTCACTCTGGATAGTTAACAAATGTGGACAAAGCAAGATAAACTTAAAGTATCTCGAGCGCACCGTAATTTCCGGCAGTGTCGGAAAGCTTTTGAGAAGACTTGGGGTGTAAGACTTGCGGGGGTGCACTGAATGTACCTAGCAGTCATTAGACCTTTTGTGAAAAACTTTCCGAGAAGGGAAGACTGGTGCGATCCAGCTAAACTTCTCAGAAATAACTCTGATACCTGGTTGGTATTTAGATGACGAAATCAAAAACTCCCATGCAATGGGCCAAATGGCAACAGTCTTTCAGACTGAAGTGCTTGCTATTTTGGACGTAGCGACCTTTTGTGAAAAACTTTCCGAGAAGGGAAAACTGGTGCGAACCAGATAAACTTCTCATAAATTACTCCGATACCTGATTGGTATTTGATAACGAAACCAAATCCTCTCATGCAAAGGGCAAAATGGCAACAGTCTTTTAGACTGAAGTGCTTGCTATTTCGAACGTAGATAACACAGGTTGAGAAAAGCTGAACTTTTTCAATATGTATGACCTGACAACTATTTATATGGATTTTAGTGTGCTGATTCCGAATCTGTTATCCAATTTTTTCCATCAGCTCGCGTTCGCGAGCAAATCGCTGTTAAAGAGGCGAAAAAGTGTATTTTTACTAACTTTGCTTGGCTATAATTTCCAAAACTAATTTTGCAGCCTCAGTGTTAAGCACGAACTTAACTATATTGGATGCGAGGATTCCAAAACTGGTAGTAATTTTTTTCTGACAGCTTCAGTTTTCGAGTTATTAAAAAGGGCATAAATATTCAGACAAAATTAAAGAGGGCATAAATTTAAAAATTTTATTTTAGCGATATCTCCAAAACTAAAGATGACTCAACAAAAGTAAGAGCATTTTTGGAATCAGCATATCCAACATACTCAAAATCGTCATTCACTTTTTGGATGTAAGACAAGTGTTGGTAAATATGGACTCACAAAGATGCCAAAAATAGCCTATTTTCAAAGATTTCTTAGGCTATATCTCGAAAACTAGAGCTGACCAAAAAAAACGATAGCCAGATTTGAAATCAGCGTACTGTTAACTATAAAATGTAGTTAACTATAAAACGTAGTTAACTATAAAGTGTAGTTAACTATAAAACGTAATTAACTATAAAACGTAGTTAACTACAAAACGTAGTTAACTATAAAATGTAGTTAACTATAAAACGTAGTTAACTATAAAATGTAGTTAACTATAGAACGTAGTTAACTATAAAACGTAGTTAACTATAAAACGTAGTTAATTATAAAACGTAGTTAACTATAAAATGTAGTTAACTATAAAACGTAGGTAACTATAAAACGTAGTTAACTATAAAGCGTAGTTAATGTTAACTATAAAATGTAGTTAACTATAAAACGTAGTTAACTATAAAATGTAGTTAACTATAAAACGTAGTTAACTATAAAACGTAGTTAACTGTAAAACGTAGTTAACTATAAAACGTAGTTAACCATAAAACGAAGTTAACTATAAAGCGTAGTTAACGTTAACTATAAAACGTAGTTAACTATAAAGCGTAGTTAACGTTAACTATAAAACGTAGTTTTATAGTTAACTATGTTTATTGGTTAACTACGTTTTATAGTTAACTATGTTTAATGGTTAACTACGTTTTATAGTTAACTACGCTTAATAGTTAACTACGTTTTATAGTTAACTACGTTTTATAGTTAACTACACTTTATAGTTAACTACGTTTTATAGTTAACTACGTTTTATAGTTAACTACGTTTTGTAGTTAACTACGTTTTATAGTTAACTACACTTTATAGTTAACTACGTTTTATAGTTAACTACGCTTTATAGTTAACTACGTTTTATAGTTAACTACATTTTATAGTTAATTACGTTTTATAGTTAATACGTTTTGTAGTGTATACGTTTTGTAGTAACTACGTTTTGTAGTTAACTACGTTTTAGTTACCTACAAAACGTAGTTAACTATAAAACGTAGTTAACTAAAAAAGTAGTTACCTACAAAACGTAGTTAACTACAAAACGTAGTTAACTACAAAACGTAGTTAACTACAAAACGTAGTTAACTACAAAACGTAGTTAACTAAAAAACGTAGTTAACTACAAAACGTAGTTAACTACAAAACGTAGTTAACTACAAAACGTAGTTAACTACAAAACGTAGTTAACTACAAAACGTAGTTAACTACAAAACTAAGTTAACTATAAACTACGTTTTGTAGTAAACGTAGTTACTACAAAGCTACGTTTTGTAGTTAACTACGTTTTGAAGGTAACTACGTTTTGTAGGTAACTACGTTTTGTAGGTAACTACGTTTTGTAGGTAACTACGTTTTGTAGTTAACCGGGTCATGGCACATTCTTTGGCAAACATTGGCTCCGATGCAATTCCTCACAATCCGGAGCCTCAGATTGGTATATGCTTGACATGGATGATGCGTTGGATCAACTCTCACATGGAATCAATAGTTGACTGCAAAACGTAGTTAACTTCAAAACGTAGTTAACTGCAAAACGTAGTTAACTGCAAAACGTAGTTAACTGCAAAACGTAGTTAACTACAAAACGTAGATAACTACAAAACGTAGTTAGCTACAAAACGTAGTTAATTAAAAAACGTAGTTAACTACAAAATGTAGTTAACTACAAAACGTAGTTAACTACAAAACGTAGTTAACTACAAAACGTAGTTAACTAAAAAACGTAGTTAACTACAAAACGTAGTTAACTACAAAACGTAGTTAACTACAAAACGTAGTTAACTACAAAACGTAGTTACCTACAAAACGTAATTAACTATAAAATGTAGTTAACTATAAAACGTAGTTAACTACATAACGTAGTTAACTACAAAACGTAGTTAACTACAAAACGTTGTTGACTAGAAAACGTAGTTAACTAGAAAACGTAGTTAACTAGAAAACGTAGTTAACTAGAAAACGTAGTTAACTAGAAAACGTAGTTAACTAGAAAACGTAGTTAACTATAAAGCGTAGTTAATGTTAACTATAAAATGTAGTTAACTATAAAACGTAGTTAACTATAAAATGTAGTTAACTATAAAATGTAGTTAACTGTAAAACGTAGTTAACTACAAAACGTAGTTAACTATAAAACGTAGTTAACTATAAAACGTAGTTAACTATAAAACGTAGTTAACTATAAAGCGTAGTTAACGTTAACTATAAAACGTAGTTAACTATAAAGCGTAGTTAACGTTAACTATAAAACGTAGTTTTATAGTTAACTATGTTTATTGGTTAACTACGTTTTATAGTTAACTATATTACCCAAAATTAGCTATCAGAACCCGGGCAAAAAAAAAGTGTTGCCCTGTGTAATTGAAAGTATATGGAGGGATAGGAGAATCGGTATCTGTAGTGACAGTCAAGCTGCGCTGAAGGCATTGGATTTTCCGGTCACAATATCTGAAGTTATCCTAGAGTGTAGGCGCAGACTCATCGAAGTCTCATGTGTGAAGAGGGTCGGTTTCTTATGGGTTCCGGGTCATGGCACATTCTTTGGCAAACATTGGCTCCGATGCAATTCCTCACAATCCGGAGCCTCAGATTGGTATAGGCTTGACATGGATGATGCGTTGGATCAACTCTCACATGAAATCCATTCTCCTGAAAATATGGTCAAATGAGTTGACATACAAGAATACTAAATGTTTTGTGATAAAAACAGACTGGAAAGTGGCAAACAATTTATTTAGTGTATGAGCTCCATGGACTTGCCAATCTTTCTTTTAGGCTTGTACAACCCACCTTCAACTCAACAATATGTATATTATATTGATCCATGACTAATTCCAACATTTTGTTGATCTCGGTCCTTCCGTGCGTCTGCAGAAACCACGATGCAGTCCCAACTAAAAGAGCTAGACTTCTGAAATTTGGCACGAATATGTCTTATGTTGGTAGTTTGTTTAAGTTCGTAAATGAGCAAAATGGGACGATGGAGAAAAAAGTTTTATCTTGGCAAACTAAACCAACCTTTGAAAAACGCCAATTTTTTTGTATTTTGGTTAAACAAATATACCATTTTTATGTCAGAAAAAGTTCAAAGTCCTGATTTTGTACCCACGGTATTAGAAAATGATTTTTTCGGCCGGCCCTTTTTGCAAAAATAACAAATGAAGTTTAAACATTTATAGCGTGGCCACGCTATTTTACTTTTTCAGATATATTGACCAATATCCATAGTACTTACTTCAACGGCTAACTTTTGCGACCGTCTGCGACGCCGACTACAGTGGGTCGATATGTAAACATGGTTTTTACATGTTTTTAAACATATTTTAAAAAAGTGGGCGTGGCAGTTGGCCCCCTTTATTTGTGATATTATTTCTACAGTCATTGAGCGTATATATACCAAATTTAAAAAAATTATAACCAAAATTAAAAATTTTTTAAAAAGTGGGCGTGGCCCTTAACCGTCCTCCCATATTTTTAATAATGTTATTTTCGAAGTCAAAACGAACATTTATCCTGAATTTCAAGTCAATATAATTAAAATTGGATATTTGTCGTCCTAGATTGGCCAAATGTGGCACTGTGCGTGGGGGAGGCTACCATCAAATCCTTTCCCTATTAGCAAAAAATTTTCTGGCATCACTGTATTTATTGTTGTTGTTTTTTTGCATGTCAATTGTTATGGTAGGCTTTCCTTACGTGTAAAAAAATGTTTAAACCACTCAAGTGTTTGTGTGCTGAAACAAGTTACTTTGATTTAATGACCAATTAGCATGATAGACAAACTATAAATGTTTGAAGTTTCGAACTTCCGTTAGATACGTAAATTTAAATAAAAATGATTAGAAACAAATTTATGGCTGTAATTTGTCAAACAAATTGTAATAGAGAGGACGAAAAAGGACGAACAGTTACAAATTGTAATAAAATTTACAGTGGAACAATTGGCAGCAAAATCATAGTTATGGAACATGGCCTAGGCTGGCTTACCTTGTGCATTAGAGTGAACATTTAAAAAGAACCTCCAATATTTTCCGAGTTATTGACGAAAATTTAAATTGTGTTTTATGTGTGAATTTCCGAACAATAAAGAATTTCAAATTGTATCAAAATTAAACAAGTGAGAGTGTTAAATTCGGCTATGCACACAAAAAATTATTGGCTAAAAAATTTCAATTAAATCTATTGATCAACAAAATTTAAATGAGTCAATTATTGTTTTGATTATAATTTTTGTTATTTTCTTTAACTATCAAATTACAAATTTTCAACATACCAGATTTTTTTTCGCTTCAATTTATTTGAATACATTAATTAAAAAATATACTTTATACTCGGGTTTTACTTTTTTTACTGTCGGCAACATATTGGAAAGCAAAAATATGAATTTCTTCATAATTTTCTCATAAGCTTAAAATTCATTTGTTAAATCAATCATTATTTTAATTGAAAAAATTTTTGATCAAAATCGAAAAAGTGATTAATTGAAAAAAAAATCAATTAATCACCCTTAATTTGATGATTGATATAACAATTTTCTTCATCGGAGGAGTTTCAATTAAAAAATTAATTGAATCCGCGTTTTTGTTGATTGAAACTCGATTTCAATTCTTTCTGTGTGCCAAATCTTTGATACCCTCCAACATGTAAAAAAATATAAAAAAAATTGTAGGGGTGTTTTTTTGAGGGGGGTCTCTGTGGAGGGATACCATCTCCATCGCGATAAATGGTTACTTATTTATTTATTATGCTTTTTATTCCCTACACCACTCTGTGGTACAGGGTATAATGAGTTTGTGCTGATGTTTGTAACTACCCGAAATATTGGTCCTAGACCTACCTTCAAGTATACCTATCGACTCAGAATCACTTTTTGAGTCGATTTAGCGATGCCCGTCCGTCTGTCCATCTATCGGTTTAAGCACGATACAGGTCGCAATTTTTAACCAATTGACTTGAAATTTGAAAATTAAGCATCTTTTGGCCCAAGGACGAAGCCTATTGAATTTTTTTTTTTTTTTATTTTATAGATATTTTTTTTTATTTTATAGATGTACTAGTCGAATAGCCTGTCCCTGCCAGGCGGAACACCAAATCACTTTTTTCAATAATTCTAATTTTTTACCAAACTTTATAAAAAAAATTATGTTTGTGCTTCAAAAATTTAATATTGCTAGATTGAGTTATATCAATATATTTCCCAAACTGGAAAAAAATTTTATGCGTATAAAAGGTTTTATTGATAAAATTTTAGAACTAAATTTAGCACGCCCATTTCTTTTCCGTCCTTAAACCGGATATCAAAAATCCATCGTGTGGATCTGTCCCATGGTCACCCCTATATACATGGCAATTTTTATCTTTCTTATGCTCCGTTATAAAATAACTCTCCGTTAAATTTAACTTTTTCATACAAATTTTGACATAAGGCTCCGTTAAATCGGCAGTTATCAGCTAACTTTTCATTGAGTAATCCGCCCTTAGTCATGAAGGGTTTTAAAATTAGATAAAATGTTAAAAAAAACAATTTTTTCACTTAAATTTTTCCTTATAATTCTCCGTACACAGTTGACTTCATAAGGATATGATCCATTGTCAATACTTTATCACTCAAAAAATTATGTTAGTAAAATCAACTGAAAATGTCAGTTAAAATAACTACTTTGTAAGTTGTTTTGGGGTCAACTACTTTTTCAGTTAAATCAACTAACAATGTTAGTTATTTTAACTGACAAAAAAAACAACTGACTTATGTAGTAAAAATAAAATAATCATTTTTTTTTTTTTTCAAAAATTTCAGAAAAAAATTGAAGACCAAATTTTTTGGAAGACCAAAATTTTTCCAAGCTTTTTTTTTTAAAGATTTCACATCTTATCATAACAAAAAAGAAAATTTATTTTTATGTTTTGGAAAAAAACTTCGAAAATTTTTCAGAGATAAAAAAAATAAAATTAACTACTTTAAATAACTGTTACTACATTACAGTACTTTTTTGTTAGTTATTCAAAAAACCACTTAAAATAACTAACAGAAATAGTTGTTTGATATTTTTCATACAAAAACAACTGACTTTGTAGTTGACAACAATTAACTACTGTAAAATATATAAACAACTAACATGTGGTAACTTACATAATTTTCTGAGTGATGTTTTACAATTTTCAACTTCCTTAGTCAATATGAATTTCAGAAATAGTTTAAATGTTTAAAAACTAAATTTCGCCGTCTTCCACCACTCCCCTGTCTTAAAGGCCGAAAATCCGGCTACGCTAAAGATTATATGTATAAACTAAACAAAATTCACAACGGATTTTTTGTATCTCCGTCCTTTCACTGGATATCCAGGTCAGAGTTATCTTTGCCATAGTCCGTACCATATGCATCCCAATTTTCATCTTTCAAGGTCATACTTAAGGTGTCTTCAAAATTAGGTAAGATGTAAAAACATAATTCTTCTTCTCTTAATTCTCCGTCCATATTCCACATTTTTTAAATCTCACTACTTTAGGATAAGCTCCATCGTTAGTAATATACTCGTATTCACGCCCCTTTTCCCTCTTAATTCTCCGTCGACAGTCCAAAAATTTTAAGTCTGACTACTTTAGAATATGCTCCATTGTCAGGACAATATGCTTGCCAATTTTCGGCTGCGTAGGTCATTAGGGCTTTAAAGTTAGTTAAATTAAAAAAAAATAAAACACAATATTGCCTTGCCCCTTTCTCCTCTCAACTCTCCGTCTACATTCCAAAATTCGGACTACTTCAGAATATGCTTCATAGTTAGAACTGTTAGGGATTTTTAGCTTCCTAATTCATTGGGGCGGAGCTTAAAAATACTCTAAAATGTTAAAAAAACTAATTTTTCAAGTCCCCTTTTTCTCGTAACTCTCCGCCCACAGGCAAAAAAACCGGCTTCGTAAGAATCTGTCCCTGGTGTTTTACTATAAACATGCCAATTTTAAGCTTTTAAGTTAATCAATGAGATCCAAAAGGCGCTGGATACACAAAAATAAGAGAAACACAAAAAAAAAAATTATATATACAGAAAATAGATGGAAATAAAGGAGCCACGCCCTTTGCCTTTCTTATTCTCCACCCATACACTGGATATCAAAAATCCAGGTTGGTGTTGATCTTCCCCATTAAATCTATTATATACACAGAGGAAAATAAATTTCCAACTGAATATTTCAGTTGTATCAACTCAAAATTCGGTTGGTGCTACTAAATTTCGCTGAGGCATACGATTTTTTTAGTTGTTTGCATTAAAAGACAGTTGTATTAACAAAATTTAGTTGTAACTACCAATATTTAGTTGTTTTAACCTTAACACAAATGCATCAACCGAATTTTTGTTGCATCAACTGAATTTCAGTTGGATATTGGCAAATTTGTTTTCTGTGTGTACATGCCAATTTTCATCTTTCTTTAAATTAGTTAAAATATTAAAAAAACCCAATTGTTCCATGCTCTTTTATCTCTCAATTCTCCGTCCACAGTCGAGAAATCTTCAATCCGATTACTTCAGGATATACTACATCGTTAGAACTATACGCTATGCATTTTTCCGCTTCCTTTGGGGGCTTCAAAATAAGTTAAAATGTTAAAAATCCCAATTTTGTCACTCCCCATTTTCCTTTAAATTCTCCGCCCACAGTCCAAAAATTTAAAATTCGACTGCTTCAGGATATGCTTAATCAATAGGACTATATGATAGGAAATTGTCAGCTTCTTAAGTCATTAGAGGACTTTAAAATAAGCAAAAATGTCAATATTCATCTTCATAGGTCATTGGGGGACTTCAAATTAGTTAATATATTAAAAAACACAATTTTTCCACGCCCCATTTTTCTCTTAATTCTCCTTCCACAGTCTATAAAATTTAAATCCGACTACTTCATGATATGCTTCATTGTTAGAACTAAACGCTTTGCAATTTTCAGCTTCCTAAGTCATTTGGGGGCTTCAAAAGAAGTAAAAATGTTAAAAAATCCCAATTTTGCCACGCCACTTTTCTCCTCAATTCTCCGCCCACATTGCGAAAATTTTAAATCCGCCTAATTGGTGATATGCGCTATCGTTAGGACTATATTCTAGGAAGTTTTTAGCTTCCTAAGTCATTAGGGGGCTTTAAATTAAGCAAAAATGTAAAAAAAATTGAGTTTTGCCACGCCTACTTTTCCGCTTATTTCTCCGCCCACAGACAAAAAACCGAAAATCCGGCTACGTTAGGATCTGCCCCAGGTCTTTTACTATATGCATGCCAATTTTCAGCTTTGTAGCTCATCAGTGGGCTTCAAAAAGCTCTGGATAGACAAAAAAAGAGGAACACACAAATAGGGAAATTATATATATAGATTTTAATAGATATCGCTTGAAATTTTACAGGTAATCAAATTTGTACGCACAAATCATCATTCAAAATTTCAAAGGAATCGGGTCAGTCCTTCTGGTAGAGTCCATATTCACATAATTCCCTCCTAAAAATGGCAATATTTGATAAAAATTTTATTTTTAGGTGTTAAAGGTGAACTTTATTAACCAAATCAAATTGGAATATAATTGAACCATTTTTGGACTTAGTCCCCCATATCAAAATTTCGACCGATATTCAGTTAAATCGGGCTATTGGCAAAAAATAAACCAATTCCACTAAAATTTGATCTGTGTGTGTTTTTTACACTAAATTAAGATCTAAGAAAAGATAAATCCAATCGGTCCATGTTGGGACTTGAGACCCATTTTCCGGAAAACACTGGTGTAGGGTATCATATGGTCGGTCTTGACCGACTATAACTTTCTTACTTGTTAAACTTGAGTAATACCATTCTCATTATTTTAATGATTTTTTTAAATCCACGCCCACAAAAGGGGGCGGGCAAAAAAACGAAGCTTTCTAGCCCCCCGGGGTCTAAGTGCAGAACTTTGAACTCCTTCAAACATAAAAGGATTAATTTGTTTAACAAAAATGAAAAAAAAAAAAACTGGAAAAAATTTCGTTGTTTTAGAGGTTGGTTTAGCTCTTTAAGGGGAAACTTTTTCCCCCTGATCCGATTGTTCCCATTTCCAAACCTAACCGGCCTATAGTCATGAGACATATTCGTGCCAATTTTCAGTAGTATAGCTCTTTTATTTTGGACTGAATCGTGTTTTATACAGACGGACGGACATTCATAAAATGAGTTAGAATCGATCATGGATCAATAATATACACTACACGATATTTTAATCAGTGACGGTCCGTGAAGTTGTCACTGGGTGTTCTCTACTTATTTAAAATATCAAAATTATGTATATAATATATGTTTTTTTTTGGATGTAACACGTTCCCGTGATAAACAAGGTTCAGTTTTATTATTTTTTATTAACACGCAGCCAAAATTCTTTTTTGTGTTTCATTTATTTGCGAAATAATTCTTTTTGTTAATTGTCGATGTGGTGAGGCAACAAAATGACAATAAAATAGAATTTTGGCTGCATATTATTTAAAAATATACAAAACTAATAACATCGGATCTTTATCTATCTCGGGAACGCATTAGGTCCAGGAAAACATGAATTTTGTACTTAATTTGGTGTTTTTAAAAATTAGAGAACACCCAGTGACAACTTCACGGACCGTCACTGATTTTAATGCGTTACAAACGGAATGACAAAGTGAGCATACCCCCATACTGTGGTTGGGGGGTAACACGGCTTACTATTTTTTTGGTACTTATTTAATTTCTATGTTATTTATACGCTCTGTGGTATAGTGATACAGATTGTTTGTTGAGATCGCAATATCCCACACTTTTTTTATTTTTTGAAGTACCCGGGTTTCCCGCGATCCTGCACTAAATATCGTTAATGCATTTTTGAACATTTTAGAAAGTTTGTGTTAGAATTTTATTAGAAAATTTATAACTTTAAGGCATTTGCGTAAGAAACTATAAAACTGGAAATAAAAATTAGTAAAGTATGATAAAAAGGCTCAGAACTTCACATTGTCAGTTGTTTTCACAAACCTGGGGAAGTCAGACAGGTAAAGTTTATGGAACATGTCCATTAGATCTTCCAATCGGGATTG
Source organism: Pegoplata infirma (assembly GCA_963921195.1). Classification (NCBI taxonomy): domain Eukaryota; kingdom Metazoa; phylum Arthropoda; class Insecta; order Diptera; family Anthomyiidae; genus Pegoplata; species Pegoplata infirma. The sequence goes on along the minus strand of OY992536.1, from coordinate 229,526,809 downwards.
GTTTTTCTAAATCCCGAGATTTGGGATTGAAAAAAAATTTTCGGGATCCAGATACCGAGATTTTCGGGATTTTTTTTTTAAATTTTCGGAATTTTTCGGTATTTTAAAAAATGTTCATTATTTTTTGTCACTTTGGCAAATTCGTAAAAATCAACTTAAGGAGTTATGATGTGTAAAAAACCCTTTCCTCGAACCAACATTAGTTTTTAAAAGTTTTTGAAAGCTTTACATTTTGCAAACCATTCACCTTTTGATATCAAAAAAAATTGTAGCAGGCGGAACTGTTGTCGATTTTTTTTACTTTGTTCCACAAAATTGATATTTTATACTACTACAAATTATTGAAAAAATATAAAAATTATGAAAAATAATAAAAAAATAAAAAAAATTGGGATTCCGAAAATCCCGGGAATGAAAATAAGAAATCCCGAGATCCTGTTGTGTCCTCATCCTCAAGACAAGCTGCACACAGAGGGTCCGAAAAGACCCCCAATACTCAGACTGAGTAAATAGTTTGCCACATTCTTGTCTGGACTTATCATAAAACATTTAGTATCATTGCATGTCCACTTATTTGACCATCTTTCCATGAAAATTGCTTTCATGTGAGAAAAAAATCCAACTAATGTAAAGCCTACGCCAATCTAAGGCTCCGGATTTTGAGAAACTATACTGTAGCATAGGGGTGAAACGAATAAGTTACGCACATGTATTAGTGACGGCACGCGCGTGTAACTTTTGACGTTTCATACAAAACATAAACAAACAACGAAAATACAGATGTAAAAGCTCACACGTACAGTCACACGTATTCTAGGCGGAGAAGTAATTTTAGTAGTATTTTGTATGCGTCCATATTGAAAGTACCAAAATAAGCACTCGTGTTGCACGTCTATATGGTCTGTGACTGTAGTCAATGTTTGCCAAAGAATCGCCAATCTTATTTCCCCGTATTTACCTATGACCCGGAACCCACAAGAGACAGATCCTATTCTTACATGAACAGTTGACTTGCTAATGATGCATTATCTAATTGTTTGTATTAACTAAGGCTAAGAATCATCATTTTCCGTTTAACTCACTCCTGACAGATAAACTTTTGCTTGGTATAGTTACATCCGAGCCTTCCAACTGTTTAAACGTATTTTAACCAAATGAAAATCAAATGTCTATAAATTTCCATATAAAAAAGTGATCAAATCAAATGAATATTGCCACCAAATGTGGTTTACGATTAAAGTGAACAAATAAAATTGCTTAAAATAAGTGAAAATTATATAAAAAGCTAATGAAAATTCGAAAATAAATGCCAAGCCCTTTTTTAGTGTGTGCTAAGGACTCATAAAAATGGCTTGTTAAACAAAAAGGTGGGGGTTGTATCAAATAAACAAGGGAATTATTTTTGTTGAAAAATGTTTATGGTCTCTATTCAAGATGCGCGCGTGTCACGATTTTTTCGTGATTAAAACTTTAGTTACTCACGTGAGCAGAAATAGAAATTCGGGCTTGAGCAATATTTTTATTTCGCGAGCGTGAGTCAAAATTCACTCACGCGCCCATCTCTAGTCTCTATACCTGGAGCCGATTTTATGGAGTCTGCGTTTATCATATTATTGTTATGAAAACATTAGGGGAGTAAATGCCTTTATGTTTACAAACATTACAACAGATGATGACAACAGATGATTATGATTTATTGAAAATATCGAAAACAAAACAAAGAGGTTTAAATGAGTGTATTTGGGTGATGTTTTCGTCTTAAAACATCTGATTGACCTCCTTTTAAAAAAGCAATATGCCGGTTGTTTTTATGCTCTTTATTTTCACTTTTGGTTTCTTGATAGTAATTTATACGTCTCGTTGTTCATTCATGACATTTATAATGTGTTGCTCTATTGTAGGTATTAAATTACTTACTACTCTATCCTTACTCACGCAATCACTTGTTGCATTGAATGGTTTATTATCGTAAGGGTTGCCAGAAGTGGGGCGATATTAAGGAAAGTTTAGAGATACACTCAAAAAAAAAACCTTGTAAAATTACCAAAAAATCTCGTAAAATTTACGAGGCTATTCTCGTAAAATAGGAGGCAGGTAAAATTCTCGTAAAATTACGAGGATTTCTTCGTAATTTTCAATGCGCCAAAAATTGGTAAAATAACCAACTTTATTGATAAAAATACTGTTTTGAAACCGCAAAAATTAAAAAGAAATGGTAAATTTACAAGAAAAAATGGTAAATATATTTAAAAAAATGGTAAAATTACAAACAATAATGGTAAATTTACAAACAAAATAGTAAATTAAAAAAAAATGTATATTAAAAAAAAAATGTAAATTAAAAAAAAAAAAATCTTAATTAAAAACAATAAATTGTTAATTTACCAAAAAATTGTTTAAAATTTACCAATTTTTGGTAGTGATAATTTTTAAGCCACAAAAATTATACATAAATGGTTAATTTACAAGAAACGTGGTAAATATATGGGGCATTCCAAGCCAAATCACTCACTTTTAGACCCGACCCCTTTCGATTAATTTTATTTTTGAATATGTTTTAGCACTTATTAAATGCAACTTGGACACCAATTTTCAGCCTTTTATTTCAAGATGGTGTTGAGTAATCAATTTTTCAAAATGGCGATTTTCTCAAAAAAATTCAAAAGTTGAAATTTTTAATTAATTTTGACCATTAAAAAATATAGACTGGTTCCATTTAAAATAGCATAGGCAATCAGCCGATGGTGGTTCAATTTATCCAAAAATTAACATATCCATTCTTCTGATTTTTATTGAATTTCGTTTTTTGTTATTTAGTCGAAATTGTGAATGGTTCGCGCTTTATCGCTGTTCAAAGTTGGTATTTTGCCACACTCAAAAAAATAAACTGGTAAAACGCCTGGTAAAATGCCTTGTAATCCCGTTCTACCAATATTTAACAATTTTCCTTGTTTTTTAACAAAAAATCTTGTACTTTGCTCAAACGAGAACTACAGCTTTATTGGTAATTTTACAAGTTTATTTTCGTAATTGTATTCTACCATTTTGAAAGGTTATTTTACAAAAAAAAACTGTAATTTTACAAGAAGAAAGTTTTTATTACGAGGATTCTAGTTGAATTACAAAAAAAAAACTTTATTTTACAAAAATTATGTTATACGACGATTTATGTTGTTTAACAAAAAAACTTATTTTTTTGCATTTTTTTTTTATTGAAAAATATTTAAAAAAAAAAGTTGACAAAATTTTTAAAAATTTATTACGAGGATTAATTTAAGGAGGAGTAGTTAATTTACAAAAAAAAAGAGTTATTTTACAAAAAATGATTTTATTACGTTTATGTTGTTAACAAAATTTTTTTTTTTGTAAATTTACCATTTTGGTTTGTAAATTTACCATTTTTTTAAACATATTTACCATTTTTTCTTGTAAGTTTACCATTTTTTTTGTATTTTTCCGGTTTTAAAACAATATTTTTACCAATAAAATTGGTTATTTTACCAATTTTTGGTGCGTTCAAAATTACGAGGAAATCCTCGTAATTTTACGAGAATTTTACCTACGTCATATTTTACGAGGATAGCCTCGTAAAATCACGAGATTTATTGGTAACTTTACAAGTTTTTTTTTTTGAGTGCACAATTTTATGAGAAATACATAATGTTTAAATGATCGTATCTTTGGAACGCATCATCCGATTATCACGAAATAAAGCGCAAAATAATGGTTATGTCCTGTACTTAAAATGCAATTTTGAAAAAGGATAGGATGCTTAGCAAAAAGGATATTAAAATAAAAAAATGTCCTTAATTTGCAAATATCTCAAAATGCGTATCTTTAATTTTCCTTAATTTGTTTGCACATATAGCCCAAAATGTACTTAACAACATATGCAAATCCCAAATTGGGGTGATAAGCGGTTTAATTGTAAACGCGGTTTCATGAAACGCCTTATTGATATTTGTTAATAACTCTCGTTTACAAATGAAAAACAATTTGTGCGCACTAACCGCGAATAATTTTTTTATATGTATTTTTGATCGCTAAACTCAAAAATTTCATTAAAACAACATTTCGCGAATACATTTTTGTTAAATGAATTTTTTTAGCGTTTTTTTGGAGGTATTTTAACTATTTTGCTTATACCTTAAGTTCTGTTTATCGGATCTTCTCGCAATAAAAACCAAACTAAAGATAATAGAATTTCCAACAAATCCTACATTCATCATTTTTTCATCAGTTCATAGCTTTATGCGCAAATAAACTTTTTAGCGTTATTTGGAGGTATTTTGACTATTTTTCTTATATCTTGAGTTCCGTTCATCTGATCTTTTCGCAATAAGAACCAAATTAAAGACAATCAAATTTACAACAAATCCTTCATTCATTATTTTTATATCAGTTCATAACTTTACGCGCAATAGGCAAACAAGGAAAAACTATTTTTTTATTAACAAAGCTCATTTTTTAAAAATTTTAAAAACAGAAATCGTAAAAAATTACCAATTTTTTTTTGTATTTTATCATGTATATTCGTATAATTTGTGATAACTTCGGAGTAAACCTATAAATTTTCATCAAATCAACTTTATTGTATTTCTTAATGTTCAGGCTTTGCAGATAAATAAAAAGACGTAATTAATTGCAAAGATTTCTATTTCTTAAACTTTTTTTCAAATGATTTGTTAATCAAAAAACTTATTTTAGTCATATGTTTGCCTATTGAACGGAAAGCTTTGAACTGATGGAAAAATGATTAATGTAGGATTTGTTGGAAATTTGATTGTCTTTAATTTGGTTCTTATTTCGGAAGGATCAGATAAACAGAACTCAAGATATAAGAAAAATAGTCAAAATACCTTCAAATAACGCTAAAAAAAAATTATTTGCGCGTAAAGCTTTGAACTGACGAGAAAATGATGCATGTAGGATTTGTTGGAAATTTGATTGTCTTTAGTTTGGTTTTAAATCAGAAGAACATATATACCAATTTTTAAGACAATCAAAATAGGTAAGGCCGAAAAAGTGTTTTTTTGTAGTCAAAAATTTTGGAATTCGTCTATAGATATTTTAAAAAAAGTTGGACAACATTTTGTTGGTATTTAAATGTAGTTTTAGAAAAAAAATATGAACAAATTATTCGAAGTAATTATCACATATTTTTTGACGTTTAAAAATTAAAATCGACTTTTTGGAACAGTCCGAAACCTTCGATTTTTTTGTAAAAAACTAAAAAAATTCTACTCTAAATTACGCAACTTTTAAGCCATAATTCAAGATGTGATCACAATTCTTTCTATTTTTTTTTTAAATTTTAAAAATTGCACCTTTTATTTTTTGGCTCTGATTTATTTTATATGGTGCTCCAAAAAAAAAATAAATTGGTAGATATTGACCCTACCTTACCCTAGATATATTCATTTCGAGGTAAAAATACGTCTCACAAAAATTTAGAACGATCGGAAAGGGGTAAGGCGTTTAGCATGGTCCTTGAAGTTTGAAAAACGGATTACAAGGAAAAATATGAATTTTTTCTGTTTTCGCAATATTTTTGGTATTTTAAGTTAAGTTTTATTTCAAGCAATTACAGAATTATGAGGTAGAGTAAAATGCCTTTCTAATAAGGTACTAAAAGCTAAAATCGGTTGAAAATCAGCCAAGTTATTACAACTTCCCCAGGCATCTAACATATGGCAGACAACTTGATTAAGCAATACAATCCGATTTTTGAAATTCATTGAAATTTTCTACTGTAATAACATTTTTTTATTCTTCAAGTTCATATGTAATTTGATGACAAGTATTTTTCATATTGTGTTTTGCTAACATGTTTTAAATTAATGCTAAAAATGCCTGAATTTTCAACACCCTTTTGAAATCTCTATTTAAAATTTTTTTTTTTTTTTTTTGTTTTAAAATTTGGAAAAACCAAAAAAATATTACACTGAAACATGAATAATGAAAAAATGTTATTACAGTAGAAAATTTCAATAAATATAAAAAAAGGGACTCGTATTCTTTAATCAAGCGGTATGACACACGCTAGATGCCTGGGGAAGTTCTAATAACTTGGCTGATTTTCAACCGATTTTAGTTTTTAGTACCTTATTAGAAAGGCATTTTACTCTACATCATAATTCTGTAATTGCTTGAAATAAAACTTAACTTAAAATACCAAAAATATTGCGAAAACAGAAAAAAATTCATATTTTTCCTTGTAATCCGTTTTTTAAACTTCAAGGACCATGCTAAACGCCTTACTCCTTTCCGATCGTTCTAAATTTTTGTGAGACGTATTTTTACCTCGAAATGAATATATCTGGGGTAAGGTAGGGCCAATATCTACCAATTTAATTTTTTTGGAGCACCATATAAATAAAATCAGAGCCAAAAAATAAAAGACGCAATTTTTAAAATTTAAAAAAAAATAGAAAGAATTGTGATCACATCTCGAATTATGGCTTAAAAGTTGCGTAATTTAGAGTAGAATTTTTTTAGTTTTTTACAAAAAAATCGAAGGTTTCGGACTTTTCCAAAAAGTCGATTTTAATTTTTAAACGTCAAAAAATATGTGATAATTACTTCGAATAATTTTTTCATATTTTTTTTCTAAAACTACATTTAAATACCAACAAAACGTTGTCCAACTTTTTTTAAAATATCTATATTTTTTAATGGTCAAAATTTATTAAAAATTTCAATTTTTAAATTTTTTTGAGAAAATCGCCATTTTGAAAAATTGATTACTCAACACCATCTTGAAATAAAAGGCTGAAAATTGGTGTCCAAGTTGCATTTAATAAGTACTAAAACATATCCAAAAATTAAATAAATCGAAAGGGGTCGGGTCTAAAAGTGAGTGATTTGGCTTGGAATGCCCCATATTTAAAAAATGGAAAATTTTCCAAAATTTTGTCAACATTTTTTTAATCTTTTTTAATAAAAAAAAAAGTTTGTCCGGGACTTGGAAAATTTTAAAAAAAAAAATAGGAATTCGAAAATTTTATCCAATTTTTTTTTTAACTCTTTTTTAAAAATTCTTTATTCCAAAACGCAAAAAAAAATATATCTAAGACTAAGAAAATTTACAAAAACAAAAGTTTTATTTTGTTAACCAACACAAATCCTCGTAATAAAATCATTGTCGTAAAATAATTTTTTTTTTTTTTGTAAATCAACTGGAATTCTCAGGTGCTGTGACTTAGTGGTTAGCGCGTTGGACTACTAGCCAGCAAGCCTGGATTCGATTCTCAGCTCAGGCAGAACAACATTTTTTTCAGATATTTATTAGTTTCTATTTATAACTAATACACTCAAAAGAAAACCTCTGTCAAAAAATCTGTAAAATGACTTTCAATTTAGAATAACAAATTTTTAGCAGACTTTTCTGCTGAAATGGATATTTTAGCAGAATTCTCTGCTATTCAATTTCTGAAAACAACAGAACTTTTGCAGAACTTTTGCTGATTCTGTCTGCTAAGTTTCACAAAGTTTTTGTGCAGATTTTCAGCAGATTATTTTGCTAATTTGACAGATATTTTTTGTTATCTTTTTTTAAGTATTTTTTTAAATGTCGGTCTCGCAAAAATAAAAATCAAATGTCACTATCTGAAAATTAAAGTAGACGAATAAAATTGCTCCCGCTTAAATGCATCATTAATATGTCAGCTTTAATAATATATAGTTCAAAAAAACACAAACACACAATTCATTCCGGTTTTTTTTTAGTTTGCCAGTTTGTTGCTGCTTTTCAAGAAGAGAAGTTCTTCAGTTCATGCACGCAAACCGTACAATACAAAATTCAAAACCACCCTTGGAATGTGTTGTTACTTTTTTTTTCATTTGTTTAATGTGCGTGTAGTTTTTTTTATTTGTTTTCTTATTAAAAGTGTGTATGTTGTGTTATGCTTTCTATTCTTTCATGTGTGCCGTTTTCGACATCCCGTTATTTATTTCTTTTTCGTTCCGAAATTAGCAGATTTGTCTGCTGAAATCAGCAGTTTTTTTTTTGCTGAAATTAGCAGATTTTTCTGCTGAAATCAGCAGATTTTTCTGCTGAAATCAGCAGATTTTTCTGCTGAAATCAGCAGATTTTTCTGCTGATTTAACCCAGGTTATCACTACAGAAATTTAGCAAACCGCGTCTGCTAAAATCAGCAGATTTCTCATATGGCTCAAAATGGGTGTATTTTCAGCAGATTTTTCTGCTGATTGGACAGAGAATTTATTTTGAGTGTATCTATCGCAGCACCCTCCTTCGTTGATAAATAGCACTAAAAACGTCAACGAAGTAAAATAATAAAATAATGGCTACAAACACAGACAGCTTCAAAAATAATTCGCCAGATCAATAGCAGATGGCGATGCAACAACTGTACTCAAAATTATCAACACGCGCAATTACAGTGTTGCCATACTGAAGCCCTTCTATCTTTCAAATCTTTCATCTCTCTTCTATCCCCTTTCCGAAAGAAGCATCACGGTTACATTGAAAGGCAGCATTACGAAAATAAATTTGTAAAATTACCAATAAATCTGTAGTTTTCATTTGAGCAAAGTACAAGAATTTTTGTTAAAAAACAAGGAAAATTGTTAAATATTGGTAGGACGGGATTACAAGGCATTTTACTAGGCGTTTTACAAGTTTTTTTTTTTTGAGTGTACATTAGGGTGCTCCAAAAAAATGAAGTTGTTAAATATTGGCCGTAACTCCCCCTAGAAATATGCATTTGGGTGTAAAAATATGTTTTGCAAAATTATAGGGTAATCGGATGTGGGTAAGGCGTGCCGCATCGGTCCTGAAGTTTGAAAAACGGATTACAAGGGGAAAATATGACTTTTTTTCATTTTCTCAATTTTTTTGATATTTTAAGTAAAGTTTGAATTCAAATGGTCACTGAATTTTGATTAAGAGTTAATTGTCTATCAAATAAGGTATTAAACATTAAAATCGGTTGAAAATCAGCCAAGTTATAACAACTTCCCCAGGCAACTAACGTGTGTCAGACCACTTAATCAAGTAATTCGAGCCCCATTTTTTAAATTTATTGAAATTATCTACTGTAAAAACATTTTTTTATTCTTCAAGTCCCAATGTACTAAAAAGATACATATTTTTCATATTGCGTTTTGCTAACTTGTTTTAAATAAATGCTAAAGTGGTTTGAATTTTTCAACACTATTTTCAAATCTCCAATTTTAAATTTTTATTTTTTTTGTTAAAGAAATTTTAAAAAATCGGCTATTGGAGTTTGAGGATTTGTTAAGCACATATATTGTAACAAGAACAAAATACATGTAAATTCGTCACAGACGAATGGCGTTCGTATTACAGAAACTGGGGGTAAAACTTAAGATGGTGTTTAATGCGGTTTCCATGGGCTGAGCAGCAGTTGCTTCTGTATATTTGTTATTGGTCCTGTCCTAAGCAGCCAAATTTTCCTTTCTACGATGTTCCAAGATATATTTTCGGTCATTGTATTATTTGAATTTTACAATCAAACATTTGAAGAGATGGATATCAACGTATCAACGTTCCGTTGGCTTTTCTTACATTAAGATTGTAGAAATTTTCCCGCTTGGTTGCTCTTGAAATAACCGCGTTTAACATGAACTTTATCATCCTGACGAATAGGCATGAAGCGAACATTTTACTTTTGACGCAATTCCTTGCCGAGGGAAGACGGCCGATTTTTCGGACTAAAGTATGCTGTTATTTGGTAGCATTTTTGTAAGGAGTGGGTCACGAGTTATTTTTGGGCTACTGGTAGCTACTTATTTTTAGGACTAATGTATGCTGTTATTTGGTAGCATTTTTGTAAGGATTGGGTAACTAGTTCTAACCAGCCCATACACTAAAATTTCTCAATTGATTCTACGCAATTCTTAATACAAAAACCGTGAGCGTTAGTGGTTCTGCTGAAATATAAGTGTGTATTTGTTAAATTTTAGTAAACGAATGCATTTATCAAAGCAAACGACGAAAAACATTTTGGCGTTTGCTTTAATTTTCAGCGTGTTCATCCAAATTCCACTATGAAACGTCTTTTATAGTCTTTATTTTGGAATAAATAATTTCACTTATAATGATTTTAGAATAATATTGTTTGACAAATTTTGAAAAACAAAAATTTTGCATTTTTTTGCGTTTTGGAGTTAAACTTTTTATTAAAAATGCTTTTAGGAAAAAAAATTTCAAATTAGAAAAATTTTCAATTACCAAAAAATGTTTTAAAATTTTCTAGGTCCCGGAACAAACATTTTTTGTTGCTTCTAAAAAAAACTATAAGTCCCGAAAAAGTTTTTAATAGTTTTCTAAATCCCGGACACAATGTTTCTTTTTCGTTTTGTAGAAAATAATTTCAATAAAAATCATTTACAAAATGTTTACGATACCACAAAAATTTTCGGTTGCAAGCACCGATTGTGGAACAACTTATACTTCCCAAGAACCTGTTCCAATTCTTGTTCAACGCCGATTACACAGTGATACAAAATCGAACTTTCGGAATCGGAATGGGATGAAACCAAAAGCAAATGAAAGCTGACGTTTTCCATAACAAAACCCTCAAGGCCTTTTTTTAGGGCAGAGCTAGATTTTATTTTACACGCATTTAAAGTTGGTGATTTTAAAGCATTTAAAGTTTTTGTGTACTAAACACGTCCTACTTTAAAGGCCCCTGGTGGTGCCCTTATTGGACATGTAGGGTCCAGTTTCCAAACTTAAGCTCAAAATTACTTCAGCTATGACTGGTATGAATTTTGCTGCAATCGGTCCAGTACCAATTTACTGAATAGCCAAATTATTAAAAAAAAACACTGTACACCGTTGCGTATGATTGTTATTTAAAGGCAATTATTAATATAAACCACTGGACACTGTTGCGTATGATTGTTATTTAAAGGCAATTACAATATTAATCATTCGCCAATAATACAGTTTCAAGCATTTATTATTATAGTTATAATAAAAGTGCACTAACTTCAAATGCGTGTAAAACAAAATCTAGCTCTGAACTAGAAAAAAGCCTTGAGGGGTTTGTTATGGAATATGAGTCGGTTTTATAAGTAAAATTTGGAACAGAAATGAGAATTAAAGAATTATTTTGAATTGCATTAATTTATTAAATAAAGATAATCTTATATGACATGAAATATTCACATTTTTTAACACACATACATCCTTTTTCGCCTCCAATTAAATTGAAATAAGTTTTTTTTTTTTAAAAAAGGTTTATTTTATAAAATTCCCGAATTTCCCGGAAAAATAAAAAAAAAATCCCGGGAATTTCAGAGTTTTTCCGGAAAATCTGACCCTAGAATTCCCGGACCCCAAACACATGAAACAAAACACACTCTGATAAAATCGTTTATTTATTATTATTTTTTAGATTTAAAAGAAAATCATGTGAAGATTTCAAAAATATCCAAATAAAATTTTAATAACGAAAAACGTTTAAAGCAAACAAAAAAAAACTAAAAATGGTTACCACAACAACGAATAATAATAATCACTCAAATAACAATGATGAATTTGAAATAGATCAAGATGATGGTATGCAGGATTTGGGTTTACCCGTATCGGTGCAAACATTTTTATGGCGGCAAATAGCACCATTTATACGGCCCAAATTAGGAAAATTACATGAAGCAAGTTGTATGGTAAGTTAAATTTATAATATTAATAAATTTTCTTGTTTATGACTAAATTTGGAAAAAAAAGAATATGTAAAATGCTGCATATATGAATGCTAAAGTAAAAAAAAAAGGTATTACCACCAAAGTGATGATAAATGTAAAAAAATTAAAAAAAAATATATAAAAAAAATGTGCTGTAAATAAAAAGCTATTTAATGTTAAAAAAATGACAATTGTATGTATTGTGTATTTGAGTGTAAAAATAAAATATATGTGAAATACTAGGTATCCAATTTGAAAAAAAAAAATAAAAAATCTGAATTGGTGTTTATTTTGAAATGTTTCCAAAAGAAGTTTGCCAACATATTTTTTTTTATCAAATTGATTTTTTATAAATTTTTTTTATTCTTGATATATTAAATGTCTCTTTTTTTGTCTGCATTTATTCTGTATTTGTTTTCTTTTTTTTACTTTTTTTAAAAAAAAAAAACTAAATAAATGCGCTTTTACAAAAAAAAAAAAAAAAAAAAAAACTACTTAAATAAACTTAACATATTTTGAATTATTTTCACATTCACACTTCAAAATAAATTGAAAATTTAACATTTCTTGTGTCTGTCTTAACATTGATGTAGTTTTGTCAACATGCACCGGGACACCATGTAAGTTGCCATTTATGCGGTAGAATTTAGTTACCAAAATGAATGAGTTCCTTGAATGATACTCCCCACTCCCCCATCTAATAAACCAAAATTTTGAGTTGTAGTTATTAATTAATATCATTTTTTTAGACTTAATTTTACTAATCCATCGTATGAAATTGCATTATTATTATATTTATAAAATTATCAAAATTCTATTATTTAAGAGCAGAACTTACTCTTTAAACAGGTACGTACGTATTAGGGCGGGGCAAGAAATAATTTTGCGCGATTTTTACTTTGTCGCCGTGCGATATTCAAACGTACCAAAAAAAAATGTTGTTGGATCTTTTTGTTTGATTTTGAAACTTCGAAACTGTTGTCTCAAAATCGTTCCTAGAGGGGTGCAATGTAAGACTGACCTCCATTAATTTTTACACCCCAAAATTTTTTCTGAACAAACCTACTCCCTATCTCCACTTCTTAAGGGGCTCCAATACAAAATTAAATTTTTATGAAATTAGCTTCCATCGCTCTACACAGAAAAAAATATTCAATGGAAAAAAACAATTAAATATTTGCTCAGCTTAAAATTTGACATTTAATTAAATTTTACTTGAATCAATTAAACATTTGCTCAAATCTGAAAAATTCACAAAAAAATTCATAAAAACAAAATAACTCATCATAGTAGGCTTTGAGTAACAATGCGATGAACGCTGCACATTGGGTTCAAATGATGCCAAAGTGGCGATTAATTGAAATTTATAAATGAAGTTTTTGTTATAAAATTTGGTATGGGGTAAAAGTAGATAAAATTTTGCAACACTGGTTATCAAAATCATTCAACTAAGTTGTTTACTTTTTTTTCGGTGAGCTGTCAAAGTTAACAAATTATTGCAGTTTTTGAAAAAAGTTAAAAAATTGAAATTTTTTACAATTTAAGCGATTATTAGTGGTATTAAGTCTTTTAAAAAAAAATCTTTTATAATGGAACCTTAAACAACAGGGCTTAAGCTAAATTTTTAAATTTTTTTTGTTTATAAAAATTGTGTCTCAATGTTTTTAATAATTTTTTTAAAAAGGGTCCAAAATTGGGATATTTTCCATATTTAATGGGCCACACATATTAAGTTAGTAATAGTTGGATTTAGTTTTGTGGATTTCAAAAAAGTATAGGATATCAGCTTTTATTTAAAAGAAAAAAAAGTACGGACAATGCCCGGCCCTTTTTTTTTATTCCCATTTTTGTGTAAAAAGCCTGGGTATCATTTATTAAACAAATCCATTATATGTGTGTTCATACCCTTCAACTACAGTATGGGCTTACACTCACTTTGTCATTCCATATGTAACGCATCGAAATATGGGTCTAGTACCCAACAAAGTGTATATTATTGATCACTGATCGATTCTAAGACATTCTGTGACTAACCGTGTGTCCGTCCGTCCGTCTGTTGTTGAGCACACCATAAAGTACATAAAACAAGAGCTAGAAACCTGAAGTTTGTCACAAATATGTATAATGATCATAGGCTGGTTAAGTTCTTGAACGATAAATGAAACATTTTAATGCCATATGAAGTTCATCGACCTGAATTTGAACCAAGGGGATCAGGAATGCCAATTTTTTCGGTCCGCCCCTTTTTGGGGGCGTGTATAGAAAAAATAATTTAAATAATGATAAATTTGTATTAATTAGGTGCAAAAACTGACATCTATTTTTTTGGCAACGTTTATCGCGAGGGGAAGGTGTCCCCCATAGTCTCCCGGTAAACCCTCCCCCCTACGCGAAAAAAACGTCTCCTCCATTCGTTTTTTGTAGCTTTATTACATGTTCAAGGGTTTCGTGCTTTTTTCCAAAAATATAAAAAACGACTAAAAGATAAAAAAAAAAAATTTTTTTGTTAATTTTTTTTTCTAAAATGCTGTGTTTTTATGTATTTATGATAATTCCTTAATAAAAAATTATAATATTCCCATAAATCACTTTTTTCAGATAAATTTGTACATTTATGAGATTTTGTGAAAAACAAAAATTGGATTTAAAAAAAAAATTATAATAATATAAATACATATTATGCGTTCTTTCTTTAATTACTTTGACAGTACATTATGTGCACTTTAATTTCCATTTTTTTTTATTAATTTATCGCTTTTCATTCCAAAGTTACAGCAAAAATTGTAAACTATGACCCTTTTTTCCGAAAAACAAAAAAACGCCTAACAGGTTAAAAAAAAAATTTTTTTCCAATTTTTTTTTTCCAAAATGTGTATTTTTACGTGTTTATATTATGTCATCAATAAAAAAATATAATATTCTAAAACTACTGCTTATCTGAATTAATCGCCATTTTGAGTACCATCGAACCCACTGTGCGCTGTTGCGTTTTTTGTTTTAGTTTTAGTTAGTCGTCAAATAGAAAAGTACTTTCACGCACACAAGACGAAAATAAACAAAATAATATAAAGCACAAAAAAAAAAACAAATTAAACAAAAGACTTGAAAAGACTGACAAAAAAACACTACAACTGTAAAATAATGATTAACCATTCACTCAGATCAAGCATTGGATTACTCAAAAATAACACAAAATTATTGATTAACCGCTCACTCAAATCAAGCATTGGTTTAATCAAAAATTTCAGAAAAATAACAATTAACAAATTCCTCAAATCAAGCATTGGTTTAATCAAGGAACAGTCAATGACTGACCTACAATTTTCGTGCTTGATCCAACAATTTTCCTCATTAGATGACTTTTAATTAAAATAATGCTCAACCTGGTGTATTTCGTGCTTGATCTAACAACTCATTTTTATCTGTGTACTGTCCCAAGAAGGCTCCTAGATGATTCAAATGTATTTTATTAACCCCAACATTTTTGAAAACATATTTACCACCTATCTTTAACCCCTAAGGCGGTCTCCATACATTTTTTTTATCTTTTATATACTTTATTAAATCAGCTCCTAATGGTGCCTTATTGAAGGATCAAATTTAAGATCGACCCCCGTTAACTTTTCCCTCCCAAAATTTTTTCTGAACATACCTACTTTGTTTCTCCACTCGCTAATTCAGCTCCCATACAAAAATGCCGCATCTTAAAAATTTGCTCCCACCGCTTTAACTGTCCCACACTCAAAAAAAAAGTGAACTAAAATCTAGGAAAATTAACTTAATTTTGAGAAAAAGAGGGAATGATTTGGCTCCAAAGATTTTTTTTCTTGGTTTTAGTTCATAATTTTCCCAAAAATAAGGAAAACAAAGCTATTTAATTTTAAGACAATTTTAACTAGAAAATGGGAAAAATTATACTTCAAATTTTAGCAATAGATTGGGTCTAGACACTGGACCCATGGGTTCGGACACCATTTAACTCGAGACCCCGTTGGGTCCCTTAAGGGTCCCCATAGATTTTGAACCAAAACTTGTGTCCGTTTCGCTCTAACTTGATTAGTTTTTGAGATACGGTAATAAGGGGCCTGATAGGGTCTTGAGAATCTTAACCGGATAACTCAAAAACTATTAATCGGAGGGCTTTCGGGTATTTTGAGGAAGTCTTTTACAAGTCAAGAGCTACAAAAATGCTGTTGGACCTTTTCTAGTGTTGGCAGTATTTACCGAGATATGTGCATACATATATAAAATCTCGGGAATTTCAAATTTTAGATCTAAAATTGAGGTCTTGAGACCCCGACAGATATGCAGAGCTAGGCTATTCCATATTTTTCCTTGTAGTCTTTCTTTTGAAAATTTCATCCGTTTCGCTCTATCTCGCTTAGTTTTCGAGATATCGCCATTTTGAATTTTTAACTAAATTCTAAGAAGTTATTTACTAAATTCTCAGAAGTCATTAACTAAATTCTAAGAAGTACACTTCCTCAATTCAAAGAAGAGAAATACGATGATGTTTTTTTTAGTAAATTTTAACTTAACTTGAACTAAATTGTTTTTTAAGAAATATGTCTTAAAAATAAAGATACGATTCTTAGACTTGTGGAAAATTTCATTGGCAGTAAAATTTTTTTTCCTAATATTAAAAAAATCCATTTAAAGAAAAGTATGAACTAATTATAAGTAAATGAACTAAATTTTTTTCCTCATAGTTAAGAAAATTTCTAATTTTTAAGTTAAATTTAACTAAATTTCAGGAAAATTCATGATAAATTTTCAAAGACATTTTTTCCTTAATTTTAGTTATGTCTTTTTTTTCAGTGCAGGGTTGCCCCTAGAGGAATCAAATGTATGACCGACTTACATTAGTTTTGCAATAACAACATTTTCTCAAAACAAACCTACCTTCAATGTTCACCCTGAAGGTGGTCCTCATATATTTTTTTTGTTTTAAACCTTTTCTTTAGTACATCAGCTCCTAGTACATGGTTCCCCCTAGAGGGGTAAAATATATGACCGTCTCCCATTACTTTTCCCCCCAACATTTTTCAAAACAAACTTATCCCCTTTCTTCACTTCCTAAGGGGGCTCCCATACAAAATTAATTTTTTTTCAAAATATTGGGCGAATTTTAATATGTAAAATTTCTATATGCAATACAATTTTTGTTTTTAATCATATTATGATTAAATTTTAAATTTATAAAGGTCTTACTGTATAAACCAACATATAAAGATTTGATAAAAGGAATCCTCAATTCCCAATTTGTTTGTTAACAATTTCCAAAAAAACAATTTTTTTTGCAATTTTTGCTGCCACGCCTAAATTAAACACGCGGATTATTGAGGAGCACAAAATACAAAATTTTGGCATGCTATTTTTTTTAACTAATCTACGTGATGTTACCTTTCAGATAAATCGAAAAAGTTTACATGCTCTGAACGAAACTTTAAAGCTGGAGGCAAAAACAGTGTTGGTGCTTTTTGGGCAAAAAATTTAAATTTTTTTCAAGTTTAAAATAGTGTCACTTTTTAACAAAACAAGATATTTTATTGGTTATGGTTTTAAAAAATTACAAAAACTGGACCAAAATCGGACATAAATTTAAATTTCCCCCTTCAAATGGCTATAAATCAGATACTTAAAAAAACCATTACTTCAAGCATGCTTTTAGGCACTTACTAGCGCTTTATAAAAATTCGAGTTTCATAAAAAACGGATAATAAACAACAATTCGGCAAGCACTTAAAGCTTTTGTATGCAAAAAGTGTCCTGCCTTAGGGGCTCCTAGAGGTGCGCCTATTGGACATGTGGGACCCACCGTCTAAACTTAAGCTTGAAATAACGTTGGTATAATTTTCACTGCAATCGGTCCAGTACATACTGAAAGGCCGAACTATTTCCAAAAAAAAAAAAAACGATTTTAAACCACTGTGCGCGGATCGACAAGAATATTAAAAATTATGTTTTTTGACAAAAAATCATTGCAAAACTTTTTTTATTAACCTTCAAAGTCTTTACAAAGATAACAAAGTAGGCTTTATAAAAATCTATGGGCAAACACCAAAGTTATAAAGAATTTTATAAAAATGTCTTAAAACCTGAAAAATATCTCAGAGTCTGAGACTTTTTCTGTATGAAAAATATCTCAGAATCTGAGACTTTTTCTATACGAAAACTGTCTTAGAATCTAAGACTTTTTCTATACGATAAATGTATCAGAATCGGAGACTTTTTCTGTACGAAAAATGTCTTAGAATCTAAGACTTTTGCTCAGATTTGTGCCCTAATGGTTAAAACGTTACTGATTGTATCAATATTTTTAATCCCCTTCACCACACTGTGGTACAAGGAATAATGAGTTTGTGCTGATGTTTGTAACTACCCGAAATATTGGTCTTAGACCTACCTTCAAGTATAACGATCGATTCAGAATTACACAGAAAAAAATAAAAAAAATATTTGAGTAAATTTTTAATACTATTGAGTAAAAAATTACTCAATTTTGCACCAGTAAACGATTTAATAGTATTGAGTAAATTTTTAATAAAAATTTATTAAATGTTTGAAAAAAAAAAATTGACTAAATTTTTAATTGACACAATTAAAAAATTACTCAAAATTTATCTATTTATTTTTTTTAAGTTTAAAAAAGTTTTAAATTTTTTTACAAAAAAAAAAAAACAAAAAACTTGTTTTTTTTTAAACTTTACCAAACATATTTATGTCTCAAAAACATAGGAAAATTTTATAAAGACGATTACAACCTTTCATATACATACACAAAATCTATAAACTAAACGAGAATTCAAAAAACTATGAGAGTTCAACAAAAAAAACAAAGCTATTAAATTTTTATTAAATTATTTACTTAAATTGTTTTTAAAATTTTTGAGTAAATTTTTAATTGCGTCAATTAAAAAATTACTCAATTTTTGTTTTTAAATTTAAACAAGTGATTACTCAAATTTGTTTCCTTCATATTTTTTTCTGTGTACTTTTTGAGTCGATTTAGCTATGTATGTCTCTCCATCTATCGGTTTAAGCACGATGCAATTTTCAATCAATTGACTTTAAATTTGAAACTTTAGCATGTTTTGCCCCAAGGACGAAGCCTATTGAAATTGAAAAAAATTCCGTCCATGTTGAGACCTAGGTCTCCATACAAACACCCCTTTTGGATTATGCTTTAATGACGCTAATAACCATATTACAGTCACACCCGGTTATAACGAACTCCGAGGGACCGGTAAAAAATAGTTCGTTATAAGCGAAGTTCGCTATAATATATATATTTATCAACATAGTTTTATTTCCAAAAAAAATACATCCAATTTTGTTTTATTTTATGTTTTTTCGGTAATGAACTACTTATTGAGAAGAAACCATTAAAAATATAGTTAAATTTTATCAAAATTATAATATAAACCAAAAATGTCCAACCTTTTGTGAGTTTGATAAAAATGATTGCCACAAATTTAAAAATATTTATGACAGTTCGTTATAAAAAGGTGAATAAATACACATGAAGTTGTGTTCTTGGGACCATAATAAGTAGTTCGTTTTAACCGAGGATTCGTTATAACCGAGTTCGTTATAAAATAAGTATTTTGTGTGAAAATTGACGCCAAAACGTCGGGACTTTAGAATTAGTTCGTTATAACCGAGAATTCGTTATAACTGAGTTCGTTATAACCGAGTTTGATAATCAAATTTTGTATGTACAAATCATCATTCCAGATTTCAAAGGAATCGGATCTGTCCTTCTCGAAGTCCCCATGAAAACCACCCTTCCGATATTCACATAATTCCCTCAAAATTTATAAAAATGAAAATATTTGATAAAAATGGAAATATTTGATAAAATTTTATTTGTCGGTTTAAAACGTGCACTTTAGTAACCTAATCAAACCTGAATATAATTGGACCATTTTTGGACTTAGTCCCCCATATAAAAATTTAGACCGATATTCAGTTAAATCGGTCTATTAACAAAAAATAGACCAATTCCACTAAAATTTGATCTCTGTATGTTTTCTACAATAAAGATCTAACAAAAGATAGATCCAATCGGTTCATGTTTGAACTTGGGACCCATTTTCCGGAAAACACAGCTTTAGGGTATTATATGGTCAGTCTTGACCGACTATAACTTTCTTACTTGTTTTTAGTAAAAAATGGTACCGATTTTTAGGTTTTATATTATATATTTTATGTTGTAACTTAAATTTTTATGTCATTTATGTATGTAAAATTTTGTAAATACATATTTTTAATTTCTGTATATATTAGAAAATTTTTCTGTAAAATATTTTTTTATATTTTTTGTTAGATGTTAAATGGTTATAAATAGTAAATTTTTAAATTTAAGTTTAGTATTTTAGTGAATCCCCCAAAAAAAACTAAAAATTAATTTAAAGTAATTTAAATAAAAAACTTAATTAATGTTTCACATCTCTTTTATTACCAATATTTGCCACACCCACAGGAATCTAAAGAAGCATGCAAGGTAAATTTTTCATTAAACTTTTAAAGAAATTTGAAAAAACAAAAATATATTTAAAACCAAAATATATATTTTAGTCCTTTGAAAAAGTATTGGTGCAAAATATACAATTTGGCTTATCACCACCACTGACAAAGGCTTTGGGAGCCATACCAAGATGGCGTTTGTTGCAAGCAGCATTGCCACATGTTATGCATTGTGTGGCCGCTTTACTGCACAATCGTGTCAAGGATATGCAGGCGATAGGACAAGTTGAAACTAAACTATTATATACAATGCAATGGATTATTTTATATGCAGCCGAAGAATGTGCCGATGATGATGGTCGTGATGAATTACTGGCCGATGGTGAACCGAAAGGGAAATCCATAGATCAGTACTTATTTTCAGTACCCACAATAACAGTAGGTCTTAATTTATGATTTAAACTAGAAGTCACCTTTTTAAAATATTTGTTTCTTATCTTTACAGTTATTTGTTTACTTGTTTGCCCCAATTATACACCATTTGAAAGAATCGGATTTTCAAAATTTCCGTTTAGAAAATGGTATAAAGTTGTGGCAAGGAATGTGGGATAATCGGGCACCAGGTGCACCATGTTTCACGGCTCCGGTTAAACCAAAAGCTAGAAATTTATTATGTGCACCTACGCCCAAAGGATCAACAGATGTTTTTTCAGGACGTAAGTTTCTTATTGAAAATTTATGTTTAAAAAAAATATATTTATTACCTAAACATTTTTTAGGTAAACAATCTTTAAGTATTGATGCCATGTCCCCCAAAGCTGATTCACCCCAAAGTAATATCTCTGATCTTAACCGCCAAGATGAGGAGGTAGGTTTTGTATTTGTTTTTTACAGTATCTAGTATTCAAATTTAAGCCGTATCGTATTTGATGTTTTTTTCTGAGTGTTGTTTTTTTAATTTCCTTAATACCTTAATAAATGTTTTTAGAGCTCTTGGGTGTCATCACCCAAAGAATTTGCCTTTCCCGAAACTATACCCGAAGAAGCTTCCAGTGTTGAAGATGAACGTGTTGTTATTTTTCGTTTACCTTCTGCTTCCCATTTAATGGACAATTCATTTTTTACTGTAATTTTTTGCTAAAGTCGCCTTAAATAAAATATAAATTTTAATATTAAAAACTTTTTTTCGCCACCACATTATAGGCTGATGCCAGTTTGTTGACCCAGCAACATCCTCAAAGTCGTCGTGGCAGTCATCAATCGGTTCATTCTAGAGATAAAGATAAACCGTCGACTAAATTTGAATTTGAGCAGCAAGAATTAATGCGTGGTGCATCAATGAAAGAGAAACGTAGTGCTTCCATGGAAAAGGAAACCGATTCAAATAGATCGGAAAGTGTTAAGGCAGATGTATCGGCAGCAACATTTCTCGATGTAGCTGTTATGCGTTGTCTATTTATATCGCATTGGCAGGAAGAGGGAATTTTTTGGAGTCTACAATATATGTATAACAGGTAGGTAGATTAAGGAGAATTAAAAAATATGAAATGTATTCGGCTATGCCGAATTTTTAATACCCTCTAAAACAGTGGTCGGCAGAAAGAGGAAAATGAATGCATTGGTATATGAATTTATACATGAATGTGTTGGTAAATTTTTTAAACAAAGCGACATCAACCTGCTTGTTGTTGCATTTTTATGCTCTTTGTTGTGAGTTTTGTTGACATTCGTGCTATATACGTGTTAATTGCCGATTGTGTTCGGATTCTGAGTGCTATGGGTACCGATCACTGCTCTAAAATTTAACAAACAATTAAAAAACTAGTGAGATTGTTAAATATGACTGTGCCGTTTCTTTTATGCCCTCCAAAATGTAAAAAAAACTGAAAAAATGACGAGGGTTTTATTGGTTGGGGCAGTTTAGCGGAGGCTTTGGGAGTTACCATTCCCTTCGCGATAAGTGTTGTCAAATAAGTTGTCTATGATTTTTGCACTACACTAAAAAAAACGGATTCATTATTTTGATTTTATTTAACCAATGAAGGAATTCATAAGCTTAATTAAATATCATGCATATAACAAATTTCATAAAATTGGCTTCATTAGATTTCATAGTTTCATTAAAAATGTCATTAAATTTTGTTTATAAAACTTTTGTTTTTTGACGCCTGTCGAGTCTGTTAAGTCTTTAGTTGGCGCGTAAAAATAAAAGACAGCTGATCAGAGCGGCACGATTTATTTTAGTTTTTATACGAAATTTAAAATGAAATGTAATTGATTAAATAAGACTTTTTGAAAAACACAAGAACTAGACTATATAGGTTCGATTCTACTACCCAAAAGGTAGTAAACCCCTATACTCGGATTGCCTAGTTTGGTGACCAATTCCTTCTTATGTGCCTCCAAAGATTCAGAAAAGCAGTGGGACCCTCAAAATATGGTCCCAGTCAGAAATTGCCGACGGTTACAAAAATATAACGTTGTCCCAACACTGTTTTTTTTTTGTATCACCAGTGTTAAGTCAGTACCACTCCTGCAGTGCTGCGGCAGCACTGTTTTTAATAAATTTACAACCATTTTCAAGTTTATTGATTTTTTAGTTTTAAATACAGAAAGTCTTCGTTTTGTTACAAACCCGATTTCAATTAAATTTCAATTAAATTTGCAGCACTGCTAGTACTAACGGAGGACGCAACCTCTAACTTTAGGCTTTATTAATCCACGATTCGATAAAGATGTCTTAAATGACACACTCCCCTGTACTATACATAGGGTTATGTCTGTCCGTTTCGCAATGGCTGGACCGATTTTGTTGAGATTTCTCTATACACCTTTTCCAATTAAAATTCAGAAAAGATCAGTTGTAATTCAGAAATCACAATTGAAATTCAGAAATCCCAATTGAAATTCAGAATATCCCAATTGAAATTCAGAAATCATAAATGAAATTCAGAAAAGCCCAATTGAAATTCAGAAATCACAATTGAAATTTAGAAAAGCACAATTGAAATTCAAAAATCACAATTGAAATTCAGAAAAGCCCAATTGAAATTCAGAAAAACCTAATTGAAATTCAGAAAATCACAATTGAAATTCAGAAAAGCACAATTGAAATTCAGAAAAGCCCAATTGAAATTCAGAAAAGCCCAATTGAAATTCAGAAATCGTAATTGAAATTCAGAAAAGCCCAATTGAAATTCAGAAAAGATCAATTGAAATTCAGAAATCGTTATTGAAATTCAGAAAAGCCCAATTGAAATTCAGAAAAGACTAATTGAAATTCAGAAAAGCACAATTGAAATTCAGAAAACCCCAATTGAAATTCAGAAATCGCAATTGAAATTCAGAAATCACAATTGAAATTCAGAAAATGTAAACAAACCAAATGTAAACAAACCAATTATTATATACATAGTGGTGACTAATAATTGGTTTGTTTACATTTTCTGAATTTCAATTGCGATTTCTGAATTTCAATTGTGATTTCTGAATTTCAATTGGGCTTTTCTGATTTCAATTGGGCTTTTCTGAATTTCAATTGGGCTTTTCTGAATTTCAATTGTGATTTTCTGAATTTTAATTGGGTTTTTCTGAATTTCAATTAAGCTTTTCTGAATTTCAATTACGATTTCTAAATTTCAATTGTGCTTTTTTGAATTTCAATTGTGCTTTTCTGAATTTCAATTGGTCTTTTCTGAATTTCAATTGGGCTTTTCTGAATTTCAATTGTGATTTCTGAATTTCAATTGGGCTTTTCTGAATTTTAATTGTGATTTCTGAAATTCAATTGGGCTTTTCTGAAATTCAAATGTGATTTCTGAATTTCAATTGGGCTTTTCTGAATTTCAATTATGATTTCTGAATTTCAATTGTGCTTTTCTGAATTTCAATTAGGATTTCTGAAATACAATTGATCTTTTCTGAATTTCAATTGGAAAAGGTGTAGATAATGCTTACCGAGAGTGGAACTAAAGGCTACTAGCTGGACCTGGTCCCGTGCTTTAGTTTTGACTAATAAGGTATATTTAGATCGAGATTCAATATTAAACAGATGTTTCTTACGGCCAGCTATGCGGACCGGGTCCAGCACAGTGAATCAAGCCGACCGGCTCATTCATCAGCAGGCAGCTGCTGTATTGTAAAGAAACACTAAATATGACATCAATTTAAAAAAATGCAACACTTTTATTACAAAAGCGTAATAAACAGTTACCATGGTACTTTTTTTCAGTGCCACAAAACTTTTTCTTTGCAAGTTTTTCTGTCGAATATTCATTAATAGAATTTTAAATCTTTTGAATTTTCAGGCTTAGTGAAATTGGAGAAGAATCTGCTATTACTATAAATCAACCAAGAAAACGCTCAAATTCTTTACCCATACCACAAATCGAAATATCTTTATACCAGGGACCTAACAGCAATAATCGTGATAGTCCTAGTAGTTCTCTAAATAAGGATTATATAGAAATACCTGAACCCTCAATTACAGGTTGTTTAGTCGGTGAGTATAAGAAAATCTTAATGAGTATTTTTTTTAAAGTTCATATTATAACATTTCTGTTTCAGAAGAATCTAGTCCCACTGCCGAAAGACGGGGTAGCGAAAAGAAGAAACGTGTCAAAATGTCCGATTTACGTGCCTTTGTGGAAACGAAAATGTTTTCAAAATCGGAAAAAAATTTGGAAAAAGTAGGGCTAGATACAATTTCAACAAATGGCAAGAGACCACTGCAACATGCAGTAAGATTGGTTTTTAAAAATTTCCAAATTAAATTAAATATATAAAGGCGGGATTACTTAATGTTCCATTAGTTAATAACTTTTTCGGACAAAGTCTTATAAAAAACTCTTTGTTAAAAAGGCTGTTAGCACCTAACTGGATATTGAGTAATTAGCACAATATATTTTGTATCAGTTTTACAATTTAGTGTTGATTGTGATTAAAGATTGTTTTACATAAATGTACATATATTTCACGTAAATTAAAATATTTTTCACTTATCACTTCCCTAATATTGTTAAAAAATTTTCCAACATAATACATAATCCCCAAAAAAAAAAAGAATTCACTTAGGCTGAGTTTTTGAGATCTCAGTTAAACTAAGTTTAGTTTATCTGAAAACTGATTTAGGTTGCCATTACCAAATTTGAAAACAAAAAAATTTCGGCGGAACAGCTTAGTTTTGTTTCAAATGTTGGTTTTTAATGAAAAAAAATTTATCACATTTCGCCGAAAAAAATCGAGTTTCAGACAACATTAAACTAACAAGGGAAGTCTCCCTAGTGTCACCCGCGGATCTTTATGGAATTGGTTTTATTTTGTAGATCAGAAAAAATAAAGGGACACGTATTTTTTATTTAGCGGCCCAAATTCATATTTAGGCCGTAAAAAGTAGGGGGGAAGACAAAGCCATTTTTCAGTTTTTTTCGTTTATCTCCTATATTATGCAAAGAAACCTAGTCATGTTACATACCAAATGAAAGGTCTTTGGAAAACCTATCTATGTGTGCTAAGAACGTGTCCAAACATGCACAACTTTTCGTCATATTGAGTAAAGTACCAAAGTTTTAGCACATTTTTGTTAATAAGTAGAAAAATATTAACTTCTTTGGCCCGTTGTTAGCACCACGCGATAGGTATTTTTAATACCTTTAATCTGATACCACACATGCATATATTAATTTTGTTTAAATACCCGAGTAATAAAAATGATATGACACAATATATAATTTAATATGGGTTCGTGTCTATTTTGATATAATCTTATACGAAAAATGGTTTCATAAGATTTGATCTTATATTATATAATAATATCAGTTTATATAACTTCATATCGACTTTGATACGAGTTTTGGTCTAATCCAATGATATAAAATTATATCCAATTATATTAAAATTTATACAATTTTATAAATCGGATGATTTTTTTATTTTTTAATAAAAAGTTGAAAAATTAAAATAATAAAAATAAGTTGTTCTTGAAAATAACTTAGAAAAATTTCAAAAAATGGAGTCATGATTGTTCAAGAGTCTATTCAAAATGATTTCAGTTAAGTCCGCTTAACAAAAAGTTGACCATCCCTGTTTTAGTAAATCACTTAAGAAAAAAACAAAAAAAATATGAAAAACCACAAAAAATATCTTAATTTTTTACTAAAAATGCCTTTAATTATAAAAGCAAGTTGTGGAAATGGTTTTTAATAAAAGCGAGAGCACTGAAAAAAATAGCTTCGTGAAATTAATGAAAATTGACATAACCTTAATGAAAAATGACTCACGTTTTCAACCGAAGACAGGTTTCATTTGTTTAATGAAACTGGCGTCATTAAAGTTCCTTTCAATGAAAACTAGCATATAAATAATGAATATATTCGTAGAACTTGTTTGAAACAATTTATGAAGTTTTTCATAAATGTATGAAAATATCCATTGATTAAATGTGGAATAGTAGTTGGTAATAAGCGTATGATAATTGATATTTACAAGAAACTAGTTGCTAACTTTATTAGGGTTTTGCTATGGGAATTACGATAAATTCATGTTGGTTAAAGTTATCGAAATTTCCATAGAAAGCCCCTAATAAAGTTAGGAACTAGTTACCTAAAAAAAGCAAGTATCATACACCCATAAGTGAAAATTTGCATTAATAACAATTTTGGTAAGTCACATGTAACCGTCACTGAAATTTTATTTAGGGGCATGTCACAGACTCAATTCCGATCGGATTTAAAAAAAATTGGTTACTCGTAAAACGCAAAACAAATATTTTTTCAAAAATTAAAGTGGAATTGAATTGCTAAAAGTGGTTTCATTCCGAAAAAAGTATTTGCTTTGCGTTTTACGAGTGAACCACTTATTCCACTTCCAAACGGAATTGAGTCTGTGACATGACCCTTAATTGCACACTTTTTATGGTTTTCACCTAGTTTTTACACACAACAAAGTTTTACTCCAACCTTAAATTGGTCTGAATTGCCATATAAGGTAAACTATGAAAGACAAAAACGCGATGACTTTAAAAACACGTGCTGCCAAAACGTAGCAATGGAACAACACAAATTGCTCTATTGTTCTGTTGCAAATTATATTAGTGGTATTCAGAGTTTTGCTTGCCAGCCATGGGATTGTTGGTAAAAGAGCACTTTTTAAAATTACTTTTCAAACTACATGAATTTTTTTAAAGAAGAAGTGCTCTTTTGCTACATTGCCAGGACTAGCAACAAGACTCTGAATACCTCTATTATAGCAGGATTTTTTTGCTAACGTGTATAAATTATCCCATACAAATTTGACGTTTTTTAACTATATACGGCAAATTTATGCCAAATTTGTATGGGATAATTTATACACGTTAGCAAAAAAATCCACCTTACATTTTATAAGAAACAGTTAAAAGCAAGGATGGGTACCAATTCGATAAAAGTATTGGTATTGGTATTGGTTTTTAAAATTATATTAGTATTGGTATAGGTATTGGTTTTCATTTTTTGTTGAATTGGTATAGGTTTCGGTATTGGTTTTGAATTATTTAGGTATTGGGTATTGGTATTGGTTTTAGCCTCGAATCGGTATCGGTTTTTAATAAGTATTGGTATTTATCTTATATCGGTTTTGGTATTTGCATGCAAAAGGTTTTGTCGTTAATATTAATTTTTTTTTTGTTCGCCCCACAGTGCACACTGGGGCGAGATGGTAGGTTTTTTGGCCAAAAGTCTCTACAGGTCGTAAATGTTAACCGATTTTTTTTGAAATTCAGAATATAAGCCTATATTAAGGTAATAAATAAGTGCCTTGAAAGTTTTTGAAATCGGACTTACAAGGAAACTATTTCAGGGTGGACACTTCATTTTTAATAAAATTTACAGATGTTATAGATGAAACAAATGTCTTTTCTTTATGTATTCGAATTAGAGATGGTCTGTGATCCCGTAAATTGCGTGACTCAAAAAACCACGTGATTCATGCGTGAGTGATTTTTATTTAAATCACGTGATTATAGAGTGATTTTCATTTAAAATAAGTACTATATTAGGGTAATAAATAAGTGACTTGAAACTTTTTGAAATCGGACCTACAAGGAAACTATTTCAGGGTGGACACTTCATTTTTAACAAAATTTACAGATGTTATAGATGAATCAAATGAAGAGACACTTGCCTTTTGTTTAAGTATTTGAGTTGGAGATGGTCTCTGGTCCCGTGATTCACGCGTGAGCGTGAGTGATTTTCATTTAAATCATTTGGTTATAGCAGTGACGGTCCGTGAAGTTGTCACTGGGTGTTCTCTAATTTATAAAAACAGAAAATTTAAGTATAAAATTCATGTTTTCATGGACCTAATGCATTCCCGAGATAGGTAAAGATGGGATGTTACTAGTTTTGTACATATTTTGATGAGATGCAGCCTAAATTCTATTTTATTGTCATTTTGTTGCCTCACCACATCGACAATTAACAAAAAGCATTATTTCGCAAATAAATGAAGTACGAAAATTAATTTTGGATGCATGTCAACAAAAAAAAAATTAAAACTGTGGCTTTGTCTACCACGGGAACGTGTTACGTCCAGAAAAACATATTTTATATACATAAATTTTATATTTTAAATAAGTAGAGAACACCCAGTGACAACTTCACGGACCGTCACTGGGTTATAGAGTGATTTTCATTTAAGTCAAGTGACTATATTAAGGTAATAAATAAGTGCTTTGAAACTTTTTGGATTCAGATCTACAAGGAAACTTTTTCAAGGGTGGATACTTCATTTTAAATAAAATTTACAGATGTTACAGATTAAACAAATGAAAATACATTTGTCTCTTGTTTATGTATTTGAATTGGAGATGGTCGCTGGTCCCGTGATTTGCGTGACTCAAAAAAGTGATTTTCATTTAAATCAAGTGATTGCACGCAAAAAAATATTTTGCCAAGCGCTTGGGAGGAATCACGTTAAACAATATTTTTTCGTATATTATGCAAAAACTTATAACATTTTACCAAGCGTTTGCTTGTTTTATCTTAAAGTTAGTAAAACTATGCAAGCTCATGGGAAATTTCTTGAAACGTTTGCAAAGTTAGGTATAATTATGCAAGCGCTTGGTAAAATATTATTAGTTCTCGAATAATATACGCAAAAATCTTGTTTAATGTGATTCCTCCCAAGCGCTTGGTAAAATATTTTTTTGCGTGTGTGAGTTGAAAAATTCTGAGTGAGTGTCTACACACAAAAAAAATATTTTGCCAAGCGCTTGGGAGGAATCACGTTAAACAATATTTTTTCGTATATTATGCAAAAACTTATAACATTTTACCATGCGTTTGCTTGTTTTATCTTAAAGTTAGTAAAATCATGCAAGCTCATGGGAAATTTCTTGAAACGTTTGCAAAGTTAGGTATAATTATGCAAGTGCTTGGTAAAATATTATTAGTTCTCGCATAATATACTCAAAAATCTTGTTTAATGTGATTACTCCCAAGCGCTTGGTAAAATATTTTTTTGCGTGTAGAGAGTGAGTGGAATTTTTGCGTGAGGGATGTGTTTTTTTTTTAAAAAACCCCTTTAAAAAAAAATATTTTTTAGCAGTATTTGCATTCAGAATTAAGACAAACTTTAAACTAAATAGTACATGCTTAACCCATTTTGGACAAAGATTCATTTTTTTTTTTGGAAAAAGGTACCTATTTAGTAAAATTAGCACCGGCTGATCTCAAAACTTTTGTAAAAAAAATTTTAATGTTCCGTTATTTCAAAACCCTGTATTTTAACTTTTTATGCAATTTTAATATTTGGATTTATTTGCTATTTTATTAATTTATTTCGTTATTTTCAAAATAAATAGTTTCAAAATGTTTCAATTAGTGGAATTTGATAATAAATTAAATCTAAAAAAAATTAATATTAATTAATAAAAAAAATAAAAGCCTAAACTAAAAATGCAAATTTTTCGTTTTTGCTTGAAACAATTTCTGTGCTGATGCACATTGCATATAATGCACATACATATAAATTCCGGTGGTTAAGGGGAGATATTTTTTAATTGCAGAAAGATGAGACTTAACATTTGTAACAAAATATACCTGAACTTCATCCTTTTCATACATAAATATTTTTTTGAAAAAGGTGATCGAAATGGGTCCCTTTTTCGATTTTAGATCTTTTGCCAATTGCGATTACACGGGTCAATTTTTTTCTTATATGGGGTTCACACTTACGACCTTAAACAAGTTGTTTAACAAAACACCAGTAACAGAATAAAAACGTAATGGATACAGAAAAAATAATTTTTTAAACACGTAGCCCTTAAAGTCTCAAAAATAGCAAGTGTGAACTGCACATTATGCGTTCTTAAATTCTTATATAATATGACTGTGCCTCTAATATAACAATAAATTTTTTTTTCTGGATTCTGGTGTTGTGACATAAAATTTTGTAACGTCTGCTTGATTAAAATTTTGGAATTTCCAAAAAAGGGCATTAGTATTTTTTTTTTACAACGCAAAGAAGAGTGCAGTGACATTCAATGTACATATATCAAATATTAACAATGTTTGCAAAAGAAAAAATTTCATCACAGAAAAGGTCTAAATTTTTTAAGATCTACTTTTATTAGGGGTCATAAAAAACGTGACAAAAAATATTTCTTTTATGTTTTTATGGCTTTTAAAATTCAAGTAGCTAACTCCTTTTTGTTATGTGACATTGCATGCAAACGATTACTGATCGCTGTAACATCTTTTGCAATTCGTTAGTCAGGTAAAACCTAATAATGTGATGAAAAGAAAATGTTTGACGTCACAATTAAAACAAACGAAAATAAGAATACAAAAAACCGAAACAAAACCGATACGAAAGTAGAAAAAAATGAATTAGTATTGGTTTTTTATTGGTATTGGTTTTGAAGAATAAAAGTATTGGTTTTTAATTGGTATTGGTAGTGGGGAATCGGTATTGGTTTTTTATCGGTATTGGTATCGCACAAATAAAGGTATTGGTTTTTAATTGGTATTGGTTTTCAATTTGAATTGGTATTAAAGGGTATTGGTATCGAAAAGGTATTGGTACCCATCATTGGTTAAAAGTAACACTTATAAGGAACTTTTCACTTGTAATTTCAATTAGATATAAGCAGCATAACACACATACAAGTTTCAATAACAACACAAAAAAATATAAAATTATTTTATTTTATTAGAAAAAAGTTAACACACATGTAAAAATTACAATTAGATTTAACACGCGTGGTGTAATAAAACGTCGTATGTTTTTGTTCTGTTTTCTTTCTCTTATTCGCAACGCAGAGTTGTATTTGGTTCTAAAAAATCTTATGATATTTTTTAATGAAATTATGAAATCTAATGAAACAAGTTTCATAAAATTTGTTCATAACATGAAATGAAATTTCAATCAGCTTATGAATTCCCTCATTTGTGTAATGAAAACAAAATAATGAATCCGTTTCATTAATATCAGGAAGGTTATTTTTTTCAGTGAGTTTTAAAATAACTTTAACTCTTTGGCATTTAATTTGTTGTTTACATTTTACAAAATCAATATGGCATTAGTTAGGCAAGAGATGTTCAGCGTATGTTCATAGTTTAAGAAAATGTGTTTTGAATAAGAAATCCTTAAACAGTATCTAGACAGTGTCTAGAATTTCATTTTGAATACGGCCGTTAGAAATTTGCAATGATGCATGGGACCAGATGTTACAACGTATAGTTATGTATGGCGATATCTTAAACAAATCGCACATCAAAATGTATTATATAAATTGATCTCGCAAGACATAGTGTCACACATGATCATATATGAAATACTATAACTATATAAAAGTATATAAGATCATATTAAATTATTTTTACTCGGGTAGGCGTAAATCGTAAAAAACTGAAAAAGGTCAATTTCCCCCCATACAAATCAACCCCCCTAAAAATGAGTTTGGGCCGCTAAAAAAATATGTGTCGAATTAATTTTCGTTCTGAACAACATATCCAAATTTCAAGAAGATCGGAGGGTGACACCAGGGAGACTTCCCTTGTAAGTTTAAACTTAATCCACATCTCAAAAACCTAGCCTTAATAATATTATTTTACTCGTAAATGTTGCAAATGTTTCTTGTTAATGTTTTTTAACCAAATATTCTTTAAATGTTAAATGTGCAAATTATAAAGGGTATTCACGTATTGTTGCAAAATCTTAAATAAATAGTAAAACTAAAAATTGTTTAGATTGTTTTTTTATGTGTTTTGAATAAATCTTTTAAATAATTAAATTAATATTTTATATGTTAAAGGATTTTAAGCAACAACTCGTGAATGCCCTTATTAAGAAATATATTTAATCTTTGTTATTTTGTACTCAATAGGAATTACATCGTAGTTTGGATACCGGCGAAAAGAAATTATCACGTTCTGCTTCTATGATTTCCCGTGAACCAGCCAGCAATTTAATAAAAGGCAAATCTATGCCAAGTTTAAGGTATATATATTTTTATTCCAAGTATTTGTGCATTATTTACTACTCTTTATATAAAACTACACAATACAATGAAGGTTTAGAGGGCAATATAGAATATTTTGTCAGAAAATAAATATAATCATAACCAGAAACAATATTTTTACAATTATTTATAAATCTACAAGAAAATTTAGTGCCAAAATTGGAACCAAAAATTTAATTCCATAAGTTAACAAAACATTTTGCCAAAAAAAACTAATTTTAACAAAAAATTGCTGAATTTTACCCAATTTTTGTTAATTTTAATACACTCAAAGAAAAAAACTGGTAAAACGCCTGGTAAAATGCCTTGTAATCCCGTTCTACCAATATTTAACAATTTTCCTTGTTTTTTAACAAAAAATCTTGTACTTTGCTCAAACGAGAACTACAGTTTTATTGGTAATTTTACAAATTTATTTTCGTAATTATATTCTACCATTTTGAAAGGTTATTTTACAAAAAAAACTGTAATTTTACAACAAAGTTTTTATTACGAGGATTCTAGTTGATTTACAAAAAAAATGTTATTTTACAAAAATTATGTTATACGAGGATTTATGTTGTTTAAAAAAAAAAAAATTTTTTTTTTTGTAAATTTTCTATTTTTTTGTAAAAATTTTCCAAGTTCGGACATTTTTTTTTTTATTGAAAAATATTTAAAAAAAAAGTTGACAAAATGTTGAAAAATTTATTACGAGGATTCTAGTTAATTTACAACAAAAGAAAACATATATTTTGCAAAAATGATTTTATTGTGAGGACTTATTTTGTTTAACAA
Organism: Pegoplata infirma; assembly: GCA_963921195.1. Taxonomy (NCBI): domain Eukaryota; kingdom Metazoa; phylum Arthropoda; class Insecta; order Diptera; family Anthomyiidae; genus Pegoplata; species Pegoplata infirma. The sequence continues at coordinate 229,493,385 of OY992536.1, read as the reverse complement.
AAAAAAATTTTTTTTTTTGTAAATTTACCATTTTGGTTTGTAAATTTACTATTTTTTTAAACATATTTACCATTTTTCTTGCAATTTTACCATTTTGTCTTGTAATTTTACCATTTTTTCTTTTATTTTTCCGGTTTTAAAACAATATTTTTACCAATAAAACTGGGTTTTTTACCAATTTTTGACGCATTCAAAATTACGAGGAAACCTCGTAATATTACGAGAATTTTACCTACCTCATATTTTACGAGAATGTCCTCGTAAAATCACGAGATTTTTTGGTAACTTTACAAGTTTTTTTTTTTTTGAGTGTAGGATTTTGTCAAAAAAATGTTTCCTGAGTTTTTTACTTGAAAACGCAAAAAAAAATGCCAAAACGTTTATAATTTTTGTTCTAAAAGTATTTTTTAAAACACAAAAAAATATAAAAAATTATTCATGTCCGAAACTTGGATTTTTTTTTTTTTTTTTGATACTTCAAAAATTTTCCAAAATTTTGTTTTTTTTTCCTAAAAGCATTTTTAATAAATTTCAAAGTTCAAAGCCAAAAACCTCCCACTGAAATATCTGACAGATCTTAATAGATGTTGGATGCCAAATCTTTCTAGCAGGTATCGTTTTTGGGATATTCGCTGTTAAAAGTAAAAAACAATAATTTTGCACTTTGTCCACTAGAGTTCGTTTGGTGACTCTGTCACTTCATCTGTTTATCGGATATCATAATTTTTTTAAAGGATTTAGGGGAGCTAAAAAGAATGCCGGTATTTTTTTGGAAAAATTGTCACTACTTGGGGTGGTTCAAAGCATCTGAAAACGCGGATTTTGAGCTGATTTTTCTGCAGAGAAAAAACGGCTGAATATATTGCAAATCTGATTTCACCAGTCGATTATACAGCAAAAATTAAAACAATAGCAGTTTTTTTAACTCTTAAAAAAGTTCCAATAACCCACAGCAGGGGGCGGAAAAATAGATTTTTAAAAAAAAAATGTAATTATTTTTTTAATCATGCACGATGAAGAGGCAGTTTTTGCTAAGAAAATTGGTACGAAAAGCACCTTTCTATCACAACCCATTAAAAAGTTATAAGGCTTCAAAGTTTTTTTTCTAATGGCAAAATTATAAAACACTGACCGAAATTTGAAAAATTTTTGGACGGGTCAGCGTCCTGGACACTCGTTTTCAATTTTCATCTCAATGCTGATTCCAAATCTGGTTTCCAAAATGTTCCGTAACGTCAGGTTTTTGAGATAATTGAGGTCAAAGTTCACAAAAAACGCATTTTTGTGCATTATTGAGAGCATTTTTTTATGATGTTTTTGGATGATATTCTGGAATCATAAAACTTGTTTTCGATTTACATTTCGATGCTGATTCTGAATCTAGTTTTAAATTTTTTCTATCACGTCTTGTTTTCGAGAAAATTGAGGTCAAAGTTCTCAAAAAACGTGTTTTTGTCCATTTTTGAGAGCTTATTATAACTTTTTAACGGGTTGTGATGAACGGAAAATTTGGTACCATTTTGTTAAGCTGAAAATGCCCTTTAATTGTGCATATTTAAAAAATGAATTTAAAACGAAAATAGAAAAACCTTATATTTCCGCCCTCTGTGGTGGGTTTTTGGAACTTTTTTTAAGAGTTTGAAAAACGACCATTGTATTATTTTTTGCTGTAGAATCAACTGGTGAAATTAGATTTGCGATATATTCAGCCGTTTTTGCTCTGCAGAAAAATCAGCTCAAATTCGCGTTTTCAGATGCGTTAAACCACCCCAAGGATCGTATTTTTCAAAAAAAATACCGCCATTCTTTTTAGTTCCTCTAAATCCTTCAAAAAAATGATGATATCCGCAGATCAAATTTTCAAAATTAACTCTATTGTCCACTGTTACTTATGCTTATGATGCACAGTAGGTTAAAACTGGGGATTGATTAAGGAAAGCCCATTATTATTGATATTTATATTTTTTGTACTACCCGTGTAAAAAAATAATTAGATCAAAACATATCTCCTTTGATAAAAGATACAGCTGCGAAGAAAAAATAGCACCAGTGGTATTTTCTTCAGTTTTATGATTGGGGTTGTAATGTTATAAATATCTAAAAAAAAAAAGTCCAACGGTTACCACAAAAACCAAAAATGTTTAGAAAACTATGCCAAGAAAACACACTTTTGCTTTTTGGTATGACGCCCTTCGTTTTTAGTGGGCGTGGTTTTTAGCTTGAATTGGGCAGATTTATCATCTCAGGAAATTCATATCATATCTCAAAAACTACTCACCAGATCGGCATGAAATTTACAAAATTGGAAAACTTATTAAAATTTGTTATAAAAAACATTCATAGCCCATTTAAATGCTCACCAGATTATCAGTGAGAGCATCAAATACAAAAACAAAATTTTCGTAATTTTTGATATCGTTAAAATTTGGCTTATTTCTAAAATAAAATACATAAAATACATTAAATTAAATCTGTATTGGGGATTAATATAAATGGCAATATACTGCTATGCCTTCCCTTGTGAAACATCGGAGTTATTAACAAAATTTTATTTTTATTAAAAATTGTGTGATTTAAACTTTTGTTCCAAGCTATGTCATGGTAAATTCAGGGACCTATTAGGACCACTGTGTACTGAGAATAGAAGCCATTTTTACAAGCTTTCGATTACTTTTTATTTCGTTTAGATCGGATCAGTAACTTTGCAGATATGCTATGTTGTTTCAGAGGTGATGGATAAGGCTGATTTTGGCTTTAAAGCCACGCCCACTATAAACAGAATACTGGATAGAAAAAACAGGCTGGTATTTTTATTCTGTGTTATTTTTTTAACATATTCTTTTTATGAAATGACCGTTAGACACTTCTGTAAATGTTATCGGATAAAACTCGAAAGGCATAAGATTTAGAAAATTCCCTTTGGTGCTATTTTTTCTTTCGCAACTGTATACGGATCATATCTAAATGGATGTAATCAGATCTACTTCATATATATTCACATCTGCTTCAGATATGTTTTGATCCGTAAATTGAGTCTATCTGACAATGTTTTGATCCGTAAATTGAGTCTATCTGACAATTTTACATATATGAACATATCTGAAAATGTCTGATCATATATGAGGCATTTCACACCAAATGTCCAACGAAAAAAAAAACATGTGTACCGTAAACTTCTGAAAAGGTTGTATGGATAGCCCTATATGGAACTTAGAAAATTGCGTTTTTGGTTTTTCAAAAACTGGGCTTAGGAGGCGTGGTCAAATATTGGAAAAATGGTCAAATTTGTGGCGAGTTGCCTTGATTAAATATTTATCACATTAAAACGGAATCTCAAAAATTTACATTCTTATATAGTTTTGTATGGGCTTTCGATTAATTTTTTTTTTTTTTTAAATTTTCAGAACGGGTTTTGAAATTTTCCATTTTTTAAAAAAGTCAATTTATCAAAAATCCGGCCACTTTTTTTTTAATTTTTTACTAATTTTACCGTAGGCTAGTTGGTAGCGTGCTAGCCTTTCAACGTGGGGGTCGTGGGTTCGATTCCCACCAGAACCCTTGGTTTTTTTCGCTACAACGAGACGACGGTCATTGTTACCAGTTCTCGGTTAGGTGGAATTTATTAAAAATGAGTTGTAAATAATTAGAAAAAATAAATAAAAATAATTGATCATGTGATCAAAACTATATAACTGGTTGTCCATTGAAAATGGCCGGTACAAAGAAAATGTAATATCGGCGTGTTCTCTTCTCAAACGGCGAGTTTAAAAGATATTCATACGAATTCTTGACACAATATAAAGCATGATATAACGAAAAATTCTGTATCAGTAACTCAAAAATCACATTTTTTGAGTTATGACACTATACAAGTAAATTAGCGATATGTTTTTATCAAAGGAGATATGTTTTGATCTAATTATTTTTTTACACGGGTAGCTATACATAATTAAGTGAAAAAAAATTTATAGAATACATTTTTTATTAAAAAAAGAGATAACTTCGTCATAAAAAATTTGCTTCTACCGCTCTAACTGCCCGAGGACCCCCCTAGCGATGTTAATGTTTTTTAGCACATCAGCTCATAGCGCTCACATGGTTCCCCCTAGAGGGGTAAAATGTATGACCGACCCCCATTACTTTTTCTCTCCAAACATTTTTTACAAACATACCTACTCCGTTTCTCCAATCCCTAACAAGGAAATTAACTCAACTCTTTTAAACCGATTTGCATGAAACTAAAAATATATATAAAAAAGAGACAATTCTAAGGTTTGGGTGTCTCGGCTTATCGGCCATATCGGGGATTTAGGGGTTCAAAAAATTGGTAAAAAAATGGCGAAAAAATAGTTTTTTGGATTTTTCAGCCATTTCTTTTTGAGAAACTATATGATGTTTCCTTATAAGAAGAAAGGTTTTTTTTAATACCTATCTATGACCTTGTAGAAGTTAGACTGCACAAAATATTTTAATCACAAAAATGTATAAATTTTGGAGCCCGTGTTAAAATCAGGATCTTGTCAGATCTGCTTGTATCTGATAATATTTAATTTCATCTGATTGTATATAATTATATCTAATCAGATATAATTAAATGTCAATTTTGTGGCAATGTTGACCAATTTTAAGATAATTTTACAAAAAAAAATCTTGTTAATTCACGATAATTCCTTGTAATTTCAATTGCGCCAAAAAACTGTAAATTTACAATTTTATTGGTAAAAAGCTTGTAAAATTACAAAATTATTGGTAAAAAGCTTGTAAAACTACTAGGAGTTCTCGTAAAATAGGAGGTAGAAAAAAATCTAGTAAAATTACGAAACCTCCTTGTAAATTTTATCGTGTCAAAAAATTTATAAATTTACAATATTATTGGTAAAAACCTTGTAAAATTACAAAATTATTGGTAAAAAGCTTGTAAAATTACTAGAAATTTTTGTCAAACAGGAGGTAGCAAACAAAATAAAGTTACAAGTTTTTCTTGTAATTTTACAAGGTTCTTTTTTAGTGTAAGTTAACGAAGTGTGGTTTAAACACAACCAACTGATCGCCAGTCATACTCGTAAATAACCAAGCTTCAGAGAACCATTGAGAAAAAATTTTAGAACAAATTTTAGGAACTGTAGTCTTGAATTGAACACTATTTTCTCAAATTATGGAACATGAACCTACAATAACACACTTTCAGCTTTTCTTGCTTGATTTTGTGTCAAACTAGATCTAGAAAATAAAATTGTCTAAAATCCTTTTTGATCTCTATTTCTACACTACACTCTACATATTCGCACCACTTTCAAAAAAATTTAGATTTTTTTTCTAAAACTTCACTATATCTCTTAAAATTTTCTTTTACTATATCTAAAAATATTAAAAAAAAAACCAGCTGTCTACTCGATAGCGGGTGAGTTGTGTATTAATTATATTTTTTCATCAAATGTGCAATTAAAAAAAAATAACGACAAAAATTTTGTTTTTAAAATTTAAAACACGAAAAACATAACTGAACACTTAAAAATGTATATATCACAAAAGAACAGTGAAATCTGTGTAAAAAAAATGGGGTTTCCCAACATAAAAAACCCCGATTTTACTGTTCCTTAACTCAAACACGTAGTAAATATTTATTTTATATAACTATTTTAAAAATTTCGCTTTTCATACTCCGCACTCCCTGTTTTATGCTTAATTCCTTAAAAAATCTTAAGTTTCTATAATATTTCAATAAAACAAAATATGCTCGCTTTATTGTCACTTTTAAATAAGCTTTAAATTACAATAAAAAAAAAATATATATTTTTTTTTAAAACCTTTGAGAACCAGACAACTGAGAATTTTAAAATATCTAACATTAGATTAAGTGGAAAAGTCTAGAGTAAAATTTGTATACTCGATCATCGATTTTGCAAATTTTAAGTTTTTTTCTTGTAAAATTAATTACAAAATTAATATTTTTATAACACAGTGATGAAATGATCGAAGTTTCCTATTCGAAATGTGATGAAACCAAAAGCAAATAAAAGTTGACATTTTACATAACAAAACCCTCAAAGCTTTTTTTAAGTTCAGCGCTAAATTTTTTTTTACACGCATTTAAAGTTCGTGATTTTAACGCATTTAAAGTGTTTGTATACTAAACATGTCCAACTTTAGGGGTCCCTGGTGGTACCCTTAATGGACATATAGGGTCCAGCGTTCAAACTTAAACTGGAAATTAAGTTAGCTATAACCGGTATAAATTTCGCTGCAACCGGTCCAGCACTTACTCACTGAATTGCCAAATTATTAAAAATAAACCACTGTGCACCATTGCGTATGATTGTTATTTAATTGCAATTACAAAATAAAGCATACGCCACTTAAAGAGTTTTCAAGCAATTAAATGCCAACTTTAAATGCGTGTTGAAAAAATCTAGAACTAAAAATCTATGAACTAAAAAAAGTCTTGAGAATTTTGTTATGGAATATGTCAACTTTCATTTACTTTTGGTTTCATTCCATTCCGATTTTAGTTTTTGCACTGTGTAATTAATAACACAGCCCCATAAAAAAAAGGTTCTGGGCCAGAAACCAGACAAACAAATCTTAATATATTTCGACCCCCTGAACTCGAGTGTGCCACACACAAAAAATTATTGGCTAAAAATTTTCAATTAAATCTATTGATCAATAAAATTTAAATGAGTCAATCAATATTTTGATTAAAATTTTTCTTGATTTTTGTTACAAATTTTCAACATACCAGATTTTTTTTCGCTTTAATTTATTTGAATAGATTAATTCAAAAATATACAAAATAATCGGGCTTTACTTTTTTTTATTGTTGGCAACATATAGGAAAGCAAAAAAGATGAATTTTTTGATAATTTTGTCATAAGCTTACAATTCATTTGTTAAATCAATCATTATTTTGATTGACTTTAAATAAAAAATTTATCAAATTTTTGATCAAAATCGAAAAAATGTTTGATTGAAAAAATTTTTAATCAATCACCTACAATTTTATGATTGGTATAACAATTTTTTTAATTGGAGGAATTTCAATCAAAAAATTTATTAAATCCGCGTTTTTGTTGATTGAAATTCGTTTCAATTTTTTTCTGTGCATAAAAAAATCGATCGTTGGATTTTTCTGTAATCTTACAAGAAAGAAAAGTCCCCTAAATCAAAACTTTTTGTATCGTTGGGTTTTCTTGTATTCTTACAAGTAAAGTCCGCAAAGTGATTACACTAGAGAAAAAAAAAATACTATCGACCTGTCTGACAACACATGTCTTTAAGAGGGCACCCACTGATTGTCCTAAAACTTGCATAAGGGAATGAGATAAATAAGAGTTGCCTGTTTTTTATTTAGCTGCCTATTTTCAAATTTAAAAAAGGGTTGCCGCCTTATGAAAAAATGAGGTCTTTCGGAAAATCCGAATAAAATACGAACTAGCAGGAATTTCGCCAAACGTCATATAAACTCCCCCAACGTTTATACATTTTTGAAGATAAGGACTTAACGAAGCCGACTTCGGACACGACCTATATACCATTGGATGGACCTTTAAAAAACCTTTCGATCTGTATAAAATGTTCATATAGTTTCTTTTGTAGAAATGTAAAAAATTCTCGAAAAACGATAAAAGATCCCCTTTGACGCGCTAAATGTGAGATTGGGCAGCTAAGAAAATTTTCCTCCCCTCTTTTCCATATACAAGTTTCAGGAGAATCATTGGGTGCCCTGCGAAACCCCTTCGTTGTGGGCGGAATCGAGTTCAGCAGGTCAAAATATTTAGAGATTCGATTTAGATTTTTTTTCTATCTCTGAGTATAAATTTCAAAAAATCTTGGAATGGTCACTTTAGGAAAACTCCATTTTAGGACTTCAGGGAAAATCAACGATAGATTTTTTTGTTGATGACAGATTTAGGTGCCGGGGTCGAAATACATAAAGATTTGTTGGTCTGATTTCTGGATCAGAACCTTTTTTTTTGTGGAGCTGTGCTATAAAATTTACTTAAAAATCTTGTGAAATTTGGTAATATTTTTATGCAAAAATCGTTGATATCTCATCATGTCGTTTGGTTCTCAAAGAGATAAATCATCGTGCACCATCATGCCATTTTTTGACTAATTATTCATCTGTATTCCCTTTACGGAATATTTAATTATTAAAGATTTTACAGATATGTAGAGCCACCAAAAATTATGAGATCTTCACAATCATCAGGACAAAGAACAGCTTTTTATCCAAGGAATCCAATAATAACGGTAACCGAACACACACCCACCCCGTCACCGGATTATTTAAAAAGACAGGTAAGAATGCAAAGTTATTAGATTAAATATACCTCATAACGGGGACTATGGCCATTTGTTACGTGGTCATTATTCCCATAAATCTGGGAATTATGTCCGTTTTTTATTGGGATTATGTCCAAATAATTTTCGGTCATAGTCCCCACTACCATTATGGGGACTATGCCCGAAATGAATTTGGTCATAATCCCCATAACGGAAATGGGGATTATGTCCGTGGGGATTATGTCATGTCACCAAAAAATGGGTTCATCCTTAGACCTAGCCCCGATTCAAACGTCCTCTTTAAATTTGGATTAAATGACACTAACACCGCATTTTTATAGGTATCCTTTCGAAATTTAGCAGGTAGCCGTTTTTAATATTCACAAACCCTTCTTGTGGCCCCCATACAAACCACCCTCCCGATATTCATATAAATCTCTCAAAATTCATGAAAATTGGAATTTTTTTTTTAAATTTTGTTAGTAGGTGTCAAACGTGTACTTTGGTAACGCAACAAATTCTGATTGTAGTTGGACCATTTCTGGACTTAGGCCACATATAAAAGTTCCGCCCGATAGTCAGTTAAATTGTTTTATTGACAAACAAAAAAATGTCTATTTACTCAAATTTCGTTTGTATGTGTTTTTACACCAATTATAGATCTAACAAGAGATAGATCTAATCGAATCCATGTTTGGACTTGGGACCCATTTTCCGGAAAATACTGGTGTAGGGTATTATATGGTCGGTCTTGACCGACTATAATTTTCTTACTTGTTTCATTTCTTTCTGGTTTAATTAATGATACAAATTTGTGTTGAACAGTATAATCAAAGATTTAATTTTTAGGGTTCTATTGATTCACAATTGGATGCTCTTAGTAATGGTGGCAGTATCGGTGGACTGGGTGGTAACGGCATTAATGGTAGTATGGCTGGTGTACCAGGTAGCTGCAGTACAGGTTCACGTGTTCGTGGTCAAATGTTACGTTCACACACTGATTCTCATATAGATTATACGGGTGTCGATGAATCTGAAGCCCCCGGCTCATCATTTTATATAACACGAGATGGTGGCATAGATTACGAAATTGTACTACTGGCTGTATTTAATGTATTTAAACGAGATTTGACCGTTGTTTCCCTAAGAGTTTTGGAAGCTGGTTTAAATATATGTGAGCTTTTATTAGAAATGGGTGTATTGAAGTTAGGCGATCATGCTCATGAAATTTCTATGGGTATCATAAAAAGAGCTCTACAAGTTTTGGGATGCCCGAATGGATGTAATGAAGGTAAGTGGAAAAATTGGACTTGATCTGAAAGGCCCTACAACGGTATTTGACTAGATCTCTTATTGATCTGATCATATCCTGAAATTAGGACCAAATTTTAGATCTGATCAGATACAGTTAAATATGATTGTATATATGCAGATCAGATTAAGACGGCAAAGATTTAATTTTTTTTTCTTAATTCCAGGTGTACGTGGACCACCAGCTGATTTTCTAAGAAATCAGTGTCAGAAAATATTGTCTAGACTTTTGCGTCATGCCAGTCAACGTACTAAACGTTACTTACAAGAAATGGTAAAAACTGCACCACTACAGGAATTAGTGGACTTTTTTCATGCATTTTGTGCATTCTGTGTGGATCCTAGTTCTCTGCTATCACCTCTAAGTAAGTGTTTCAAATCATCAGTAGTGATTTAAAATTAAATTTAGAGGCCTATTCACAAAAAAAGAATTAAAGTTAAAAAAAAATAATAGATTTGTTAAGATTAGTTAGCATAAAACTAGGCCGTAAATGTAGGTGCACAATAATTTCGAACAAATTTTTTATATTGGTATTTTAAAATTATTATTACAACTCCCTATTTAAATATTTAATTAATCCAAGAAACAAAAAAATTGTGCATGATTTCTAAATTTTTTTTTAAAAAATTAAAAGCTTTTTAGTGCTTTATTAATAACAAAACAAATCATTAAACATTCATTAACTGTAAACCATTTTCAATCGTACATATTTCAATTTTATAAAAATTTCGTGTTTTTTTCTGATATTGCATTACTCAGGATAAAGAGTACTTACAGACATGACATTTGTATTGGTCGCTAAAGTAGTACTAAACAAAAATTTATTTGTACCCGGTTTTACCTGGTGGACTTTACTAAGCTGCATAGTTACCCAAAAATATTTTAAATTGACCAAAAAAATAACAAAAGGCTTTACTAGACTGCGCCAGTTTCTTATTTACTTTCCACAATTTCGTGTTTTTCTGATATTGCATTATTTATTTACTTAGCTTAAAATAATCTTTTTTTGACTTCTTTGTTCAATTCCAACTTATGTGAACTATTGCGAACATTTAAACAAAATATTAAGCCCAATCAGTTCAGCCATTCTGCGATTTAAATATATGAAAAAAAGTGGGCGTGGTCAACTTTCTTTTCCTTAGTTGGACTATTACGAATATTTGAAAACAAATTATTTGCCCAATTGTTCCGCGATTTAAGATATAGTGGACATGAAAGTCCTTTTTGTAAAAATATGTCAATTTCAAATACAACAAGTGAGATTGTTAAATTCGGCTGTGCCGAATCTTTTATACCCTCCAAATTGTAAAAAAAAAAATTGCCAGGGGCGTTTGTTTTTTTTTTTTGGGGGGGGGGGGGTGATTGGGGTCAGTGGGGGACGTTGAATGAAATCACCTTACCATCCCGATAAATATACCAAATGTTTCATTTATTTAACAAAAATACAAAAAAACATGTAAAAAAGTGATTTTTTCAGAGATTGGTTCAGTTCTTCAAGGGGAAACTTATTTTCCCCTGGGCCGATTTTGCCCGTTTACGAACTTAACCTGCCTAGTATCATAGGACATATGTATTCGTGCCAAATTGCAGGAGACTAGCTCTTGTAGGCTAGTTGGTAGCGTGTTAGCCTATGAAACAGGGGATCGTGGGTTCGATTCCCACCAAAGCCCTTGGTCGATTTCGCTACAACGAGACGACGGTCATTGTTACCAGTTCTCGGTTAGGTTAAAATTATTTAAAATGAGTTGTAAATAAAAATTGGAAAAATAAATAAAAACTGATCATTGGATCAAATTATTATTATTATTACTAGCTCTTTTATTTTGGACTGCATCGTGCCATCTACAGACAGACGGACGGACGGACATCGCTAGAATGTCTTAGAATCGATCACTAATCAATAATATATGTACTTTATGGGGTCCTAGACCGATATTTCGATACGTTACACACGGAATGACAAAGTGAGTATACCCCCATACTGTGGTTGGAGGGTATATAAAATATTCAAACCGATCTAGTCGTTCTGCGATTTAAGGTACATTGAAAAAGTGGGCGTGGAAAATTTTGCTTTTGTAAAAACCTGACACGGAAGGCCTCCCTGGTGACACGAATTTTTTTTAGCGGCCCAAATTCATATTTAGGGGGTAAAAATGAGGGGGGAAGAAACGGTTCTGTTTTTTGAGTTTATCTCCTAAATTATACAAAGAAACCTACACTCAGAAAATTATGTAAGTTACTACATGTTAGTTGTTTATATATTTTACAGTAGTTAGTTGTTTTCAACCACAAAGTCAGTTGTTTTTGTATGAAAAATATCAAACAACTATTTCTGTAAGTTATTTTAAGTCGCTTTTTTGAATAACTAACAAAAAAGTACTGTGATGTAGTAACAGTTATTTAAATTAGTTAATTTTGTTTTTTTATCTCTGAAAAATTTTTAAAGTTTTTTTTCCAAAAAATAAAAATATTTTTCACAACTTTTAAAAAAAAAACTTTAAAAAAATTTGGTCTTCAATTTTTTTTTCTGAAAAATTTTTTTGAAAAAAAAATTATATATTGATTATTTTATTTTTACTACATTTTAGTTGTTTGTTAAAAAAAAAAAAAAAAAAAAACTTAAAAAAAAACTTTAAAAAAATTTGGTCTTCAATTTTATTTCTGAAAAATTTTTTTGAAAAAAAAAATTATATATTGATTATTTTATTTTTACTACATTTTAGTTGTTTTGACTACAAATGTAAGTAGTTTTTACTACATAAGTCAGTTGTATTTTGACAGTTAAAATAACTAACATTGTTAGTTGATTTAACTGAAAAAGTAGTTGACCCCAAAACAACTTACAAAGTAGTTATTTTAACTGACATTTTCAGTTGATTTTACTAACATAATTTTTTGAGTGTAATCATGTTATGTACCAAATGAAAGGTCTTTGGAAAATCTATCTTTGTGTGCAAAGAACGTGTCCAAACATGCAAAGCTTTTTGTCATATTGAGTAAAATGACAAAATTTTGGAACATTTTTGTTAATAAGTTGAAAAATATTTACTTTTTTGGCATGTTGTTAGCATGACGAGATAGGTATTTTAAATACCTTTAATCTGATACCGAATATGCCTATACTAATTTTGAGTAAATATTCGTAAATCGTAAAGAACTGAAAAAGGTCAACTTCCCCCATACAAATCGAAAATGAGTTTGGGCCGCTAAAAAAACTACGTGTCAAATTAATTTTGACATCAGGGAGATTCTCCTTGTTACTTGGACTATGGCGAATATTTAAAAAACAGCAAATCAACCGTTCTGTGATTTTAGATACATTTATATATCGAAAAAAGTGGGCGTGGTCATATTTTCCTTCCGTATAAACCTATTTTTGACTATGACGAACATTTAACAAGAAATTAGCCAAATCGATCCAGCCGTGTTCCGATTTTTAAAAAATCAAAAAAATGGGCGTGGTCAATTTTTCTTTTCGTAAAAACCTGAGTAGGACTATGACGAACATTAAAAAAAAATCAAATCGATTCAGCCGATCTGCGATTTTAGATAAATTTAAAAAAAAGTGGCGTAAAAGTGGGCGTGGTCCAATTTTCTTTCCATAAAAACCTAAGTTGGACTGCAACAAACAAAAATGGCCAAATCGTTCCAGCCTTTCTATAGAAGATTTTTCAAAAATCCTAAAAATCTTGGTGGAAATTTTCCAAAAAATTAAAAACTTTGTATCGATTGTCGTCAAATTTGTATCACAGAAGTTCTAGGGCTAGGATAAAAATTTGACCGGAAAATCGGGGAAAAATGTTTGTCATTTAATGCAAGCAAGAAAATTATATTCGGTCAAGACCGACCATATATTACACTACACTATAGTTTTTTCCGGAAAATGGATCCCAAGTACAAACTTGGATTCGATTAAATATAATTCTTATGAGATCTTAAATTGGCGTAATAAGTTAAAAATGCACCTTTTTGTTGCTAATAAACCGATTTAACTTAATATCGGGCGAAATTTATATATGGGGACTAAGTCCAGAAATGGTCCAACTACAATAAGATTTGATTAGGTTACCAAAGTACACGTTCAAAACCTACAAACATAATTTTAATAAAACATTTTCCATTTTCATTAATTTTGAGATATTTATGTGAATATTGGGAGGGTGGTTTGTATGGGGACTACAAGAAGGACTGATCCGATTTATTTTTAATTTGTAATGATATTTGTGACCTCAGACGGCTACCTGCCAAATTTCGAACGGATACCTATTTAAATGCAGTAATGAGAGTCATTTGATCTAAATTTAAGAGAGACGTTTGTATGGGAGCTAGGTCTTAACAGGGACCAATTTTTTCCAGACGGACGGACATCGCTAAAATGACTTAAAAAGTTATTCTGAGTCGATCGGTATACTTGAAAGTGGATCTAGAACCAATAAATCAGCCATATCAAACACCTCTGAAACTACACAGAAAAAAAGTTCGGAAAACTGCGCTGAGAAATTATGCATTTCTTTTTTTTGGTATCTTTCATGTCTAGTAAGCGTTTTTTTCTCAAAAAAATTTAATTGGAAAATTTATTGTGATTGAACTTTGTTTCGCTCACAAATCTTTAATTTTAAAATTTCAATCGAAAATGGTTCATTCTTAAACATTTATTTTTTTACATGCATGTGTTCATGCTTAAAATTCCAATTTTTAGTTTAAAAAATATATTTATCGATTTAATACTAATCAAAATAGCATGTTATTTTATTAATTTTTCTATTTATACTGTTATTTGCAATATTTTGTTTTATAATTTTTCTAAAAAGTCTTTTGTTTTTGATTGTTTCGACCCTACTCCCTAAAATCACACACTGTCCGTTTGCGCATCTGTTTGTTTTCAAAACCACCCACCTACACACACTCTGTCTCTGTCTATTGTCTGTTTTGATCTGATCTGAAAAAAAAAAATCAAACAAAACAATAAAACAAAAAAAAAACTAGCTCATAAGCGCACGAGTGCCTTTAAAAATCTTAACACGGATCTTGGAAATGGTGTATCATCATCAGGCGGACAAGGTGGATATTCAACCAATTTTAGTGGTGGCCTAAGCGGTGGTCCAGAAGCTCAAGTTATAGCAGCCGTTTTTAAGCCGTTGGTAACACGATTTGTTAATGCCACCAAGGATCTGAAGACAGTGGAAAATGTGGGTTTATACGGAGACATACGACAATTGATAACCTATGTTAAGGGAGCACATGGTGGACCATTTCGATTGGTAGCTTTAAGTGGAATTTTGGCTGTAACACCACGACCTCACAAGAAGGGACCAAATGCGCAGACTACTAGAGTAATAAGGTAAGCTTTTTTTACAAAACCATTTGACAGATTAAATTTTTTTAAAATCGTGTTATATGAAACAAAATAAATTTAAATATGATTTCCTTTTAATCTTTTCCAAAAATATAGACACATACCGCAAGATGAGGTTGCACAAAGTATACAAAATGATGACAATCGTTCACAACGACGATTACTCTTGAAAAAACGAAGTACTTCATCGGCTTGTGCAGTAGTAAGTTCATTATAACACTCAGAAAATTATGTAAGTTACTACATGTTAGTTGTTTGTATATTTTACAGTAGTTAGTTGTTTTCAACTACAAAGTCAGTTGTTTTTGTATGAAAAATATCAAACAACTATTTCTGTTATTTATTTTAAGTCGTTTTTTTGAAGAACTAACAAAAAAGTACTGTGATGTAGTAAAAAAATTATATATTGATTGTTTTATTTTTACTACATTTAAGTTGTTTTGACTACAAATGTAAGTAGTTTTTACTACATAAGTCAACTTACAAAGTAGTTAAAATAACTGACTTTTTCAGTTGATTTTACTAACATAATTTTTTGAGTGAATAAACGGAGAAACGGTTAAGCAAAAAACGATATTTGATCGAAGCTCGGCTTTTCAAAATATTTTAGAAAAATTTCCCAGGAGAATCGTAGAGGAGAATCTGATCGTAAAATTTTTGGGGGAAGTCAAAGTAAAGCAATAATTTCAACCTTCAACTGTCAAACTTTTTCATTTTGGCTGGACGTTCAGCTGTCAAAAAGCAAAATAATATTGCTTAATGTTGACTTTACTCCTAAATTTTATAATTAACTTCTCCTTTTAAATGTTTCTAAATATAAAATTCGAACATAATATCGAATTTCGTAAACTACCCAAAACATAAAAACCTTTTATTTTATTCCTATAAAACAGAGTCTACTTGAAACTGAACCTTTGGAAGAACATTACAAAACCAGTCAATCACCGTTAAGTAATTTTCGCAGAAGAACGACATGTGTACGACCTACACTAACACCAAGACATAGTGAAAGACAATTACTTTCGGATTCAACATCATCATCAGAACGCAATTCTTTGGGTCGTTTAAGTGGTTTAGTACGTTGGTTTAAAGGAGCCCCCAAAGAAGGTTCCTCAATTGATTTAGAAATTGGATCTTTAAATCCAGAAATGTCTACAACATTTGTACGACATCCCTCTTTGAAAATACAAAGGGGTAGATCTAGTGATGGTATTGGTAGATCTATACAAAGAGCTAAACGTAGAGTTGAAAGAAGATTAAATCGTTTTGGTGGTATTGTCAAGGGTAAAAAGAAACAAGGTGGTTTGGAAGAGACGGCTGATTATAGTCGAAGAAGTTCTTCGGATATGTGTGATGGTCCCCGAGAATCAGAAGTGGTGGTATTAAAAGAAAGAAAATTAATACCGTTAGAACCAGTTAGATTGGGTATGTTACGTTTATCTTTTCTATTGGAAACCTGTGCACCGGGTACATTTCCAGATCCTCAATTAGTAGCGGCTATATTAGATTTGGTAAGTTTTGCGATTTTTTTTTCAATTTGTTTTTAATAATTTTAATGAATATTTTTTTATATTTAGCCTCAAGCTCCTTTGGTAACACGTGCCACATTTCTATTAGAATGTGCACATTTTGTTCATTTGTGCAATAAGGGTCAATGGCCAACTTGGATGAAACAAAATATATCCGGCTATAGACCATCGGGTGCCAATATAAGTGCCAATCAAATTAAACATCAAATGAGTACGACTAGTACCCGACGTACTCATATTTTACAAAGAGCTGCTGGTAAAATGTTTCATCAGGTATGTAAAATAAGCGAATATGATTTTTTATACGTAGGAACACAAGAGTCAATTTTTTGTCCAGAATTTTATAATTTAGTACAGTGTATGAATTATGTAACTGATAGGACGATAGTCGTCAAATTTTTAACGGTAAATTTTTGCTATTAAACTTCTTATTGTTAGTTTGAAAAAATGTTTGGTGACATGATACATAATTGGCGTAGGAAAATAACTCCATTTTAACCATTTCAAAATTCTATACAATAAAAAAGATATTTAACAATCAAATTTTGACGATTATCATCAAAGAGCTTACATAAAAATGTAATGTAACTGATAGGACGATAGTCGTCAAATTTTTAACGGTAAATTTTTGCTATTAAACTTCTTATTGTTAGTTTAAAAAAATGTTTGGTGACATGATACATAATTGGCGTAGGAAAATAACTCCATTTTAACCATTTCAAAATTCTATACAATAAAAAAGATATTTAACAATCAAATTTTGACGATTATCATCAAAGAGCTTACATAAAAATCCCCAGGCTTCTAATATTTACAGCTATGGATAAGAATAAACGAAAATTTTATATGCCACGACAGTGTCTCCTATCGGTCCAAAGTTTAGTGGCAATTGGTCTAGCAGTTCTACACCAGATCTAATTCGAAGATTCCATTTGAAAATGGAAAATTACAATTGGAATTCGATTAATTGCAATTCGAAAAAGATTAATTGGAACTCAAAAATTAATTGTAATTAAAACAAGTGAAAAAGTCAAAATGTATTAATACCTTTACAATGTAAAAAAAAAATAATTCCACTGTAGGAAGCGAGATGCCAGGTTAAACCAGCTTCCCACTGACTCAGAGCCATTACACACACATTCGTCAGCCAATTCGTTCCCAGCTACCTTACTTGGTCCAGGGACCAAGATTAGCTTTAATGTGTGCTGATGATTCGACAAAGGGATTGTATACAATTCCAAACGATTCCCGATTTTACAGTGTTGATTCTAAGGCCTTTGGAGCTGCAAGACTATTTACGAAAATGTTAATGGCGCAAGGACGTAGGTCCCTTGTCATAATCATCAACGCGGCTTTATCAATGATGCGCCGATATTTTGGTATTCAGTGTATACTCCCGAACCCGTACCCATCTCCATTTTCGAACCCTTCCTAGTTGGTATACAGATTTCGAAGGTTCTGTCAAATTTCGTATGTGGTGAGATATAGTCGGTTTTCTGTTCCAGTTCGAGTGTCCCCAAGAGCGTTGATTAAGCATTTCCGACTCTCTTAACCTGAGAAACGATTTTGTTGATGTGCTCTTGACTTAGATATCCACGGGCTGAGTGTTTAGTATTACTTCCAGGCCGGCCTGGGGTGCCGATCTAATAGCTCCAGTGATACCCACACACGCCTTCTGTAGGTTGCAGAGATATAATTTCTTATCTACTGCTCTCCACCACCCAAGTACACCAGAGGTCTAATTATCGCACCATACATTCAGTGGATATTATACGATTTTAGACCCCACCTCTTTCGAAAGCACATTAAAAGCACATAAAGACTTTTTCATCGTTTCCACTGTATTCCTTTCCCAATAAAGCTTTAAGTCAAGGATTTTGCCTATGTATTTTGCTTCATTAGATAGTTCCTGGGTGAATCCATCTAATTTTGGAAGGACAAAACCTATCAATCTTAGTTCCTTTTGAACAAGACGAGTTTGGTTTTGGTGGAATTAGCTCTCAGACCGTAGTTCATTTTCCACGTCAAGAGTATCTTAATATCTCGATTTGTCAATAGGGGCACACCACAAGAAGGTGTTGTTTCGCCGCTTCTTTGGAACCTGGCACTGAATTCAATGCTGCTATCTCTAGAAGCACGTGGTTGTCATGTTGTCGCATATGCTGACGATGAAGCGATAGCGGTAAACGGGAGGCATCTGCCAACATTGAGGGACATTTTTCAGGGTTCTCTGAAAGATTTGTCTAAATGGGCAAGAGACTGTGGTCTATGAGTTAATCCAAGTAAAACAGAGCTTGTTTTGTTTACAAGGAAAAATAAGATTCCTGCTTTTGATCCTATTTCTCTGGACGGCACTGAAATCACCTTCTCAGACGGAGCCAAGTATCTTGGAGTATTTCTAGATAGGAAGTTGAATTTCAGGCGTAATATTCAGGAACGGGTGAGAAAAGCAACGATTGCTTTATATTCCTGTAAAAGGGCCATTGGAAAACGATGGGGTTTTAGCCCTCAAGTCGTTCATTGGATCTATACAGCAGTGGTGCGTCCAATTTTGCTGTATGGAATCATTGTCTAGTGGCCTGCTTTAGAAACAAAAGCGAACTGTGTCTTTCTCACAAAGGTACAGAGAATGGCATCGATATGCATCACTGATGCTCTTCGTACTACACCTACGGCTGCATTAGAAATCCTCCTTCACCTGATACCATTGGACATGTAGGGTAGGCAGTATGCGGCTGCGTCGGCAATTCGACTTAATAGCACGCTGCAATGGAGAAGCAGCGATTGTGGCCATAGCGCGATCTTGAAGAAGACAGCAATACCACAAAATGTGGACTGTGCTCCCTCTTTGAGCATCTTTGAGCGCCACTTTACCACTATGATACCATCCAGGGAGTCTTGGATGGGGGACATTCCGGGTAGTGGAGCCACCATAAATTTTTACACAGATGGATCGAGGCTGCACGAACAATTGGGCTTTGGAGTCTATTCGGAAGAGCTTAGATTGAGCCTGGCTCGAAGATTGCCAGATCATTGCAGTGTTTACCAGGCAGAGATACTGGCAATAAAGGAAGTGGCTGACTGGTTGAGCTGCAATGTCTTGTCTACAACCGCAGTCAACATCTACATTGACAGTCAAGCCGCGGTCAAGTCTCTGGATTCAATGTTTCTGAAAACAAGATCTGCCCTTAACTGCCGCACGTCTTTAAATGAGATAGCCAAGCAGTTTAACATACGACTCATATGGGTCCCAGGGCACAGAGACATTCCAGGGAATTGCAAAGCCGATGAGCTTGCAAGACTAGAAACTACCTTACATGTTCCAACAGAATTGGAATGTGTTGGTATGCCTCTAGAAACTTGCAAGCAAAGCCTACGGCTTTGTTCTGCGACGGAGACTAATCAAAGAGAGGCAAATGGATGTGACGTGTGTGACAACACGACTGATTTTTCCTTCTCTTAATCAGGGGCGCACAAGTGAGCTGATATCGCTTCCAAGAGGAGAGATTTCGACGGCGGTTTCTATAATTACCGGACACTGTCTTATAGGGAAGCACGCAGAGCGGTTAAATGTGCCGTCGAATGACTTTTGCCGAAGTTGCATGGATGAAGAGGAGTTGGAAACTATGGAACACTTTATTTGCCATTGCCCGCACTTTCTGGTCATAGACTTGTTTCACTGGGATCTAGGGAGCTGTACTATCTTTCTGATTTGTCAGATGTCAAAATTCAATACCTAAGGAGTTTCATAAGAAGCTCAAACTGGTTTAACGACAGGCACAAGTAGGGAAACCTATTACGGTCCCGTGGTATCACAATGGACCTGAGTCTACGTGTGCTGACGTAAAACGTCAGCAGCCACTTACAACCTAACCTAACCTATCTTAAGCGCTAATTCCATGAGTTCGCTAATCATTGGTTAAAACTTAAATTTTAATAGGATCACAATATCATCATCGTAAGCAACCACATTGATAACCATTCCGTTGATTGACTCGAGGATCTTATTTATTACAAGATTCCACAGAAGGGGAGAGATCACCCCCATGTAACGACTTTCCTCGCTTCACCATCACCTAATTAAACATTATCGAATTGAATTACAATTGATCTTATTCGAAATACAATTGATCTTTTTCGAATTATAATTGACCTTTTCGGTTTACAATTGATCCTTTTTGAATTGCAATTGATCTTTTGCGAATTAAAATTAATATTTTTCGAATTACAATTGGTTTTCTTCGAATTACACTTCATCTTTTACGAATTACAACTGATCTTTTTCGAATTACAATTAGTATCTTCGAACTACAATTGAAATTTTCAAAATAAAAATGGAATAGTCGAATTACAAGAAGAACCTTTGAGTTTCAAATGAAATCTTGAAATTACCAATGGATCCTTTAAACGACAAGTAGAATCATCAAATTACAGTCTTCGAATAACAATTCGAAAAATATCAACTGAATTTCAATTTATCTCTTTCGAATTACAATTGAACTTTTTCGAATTACAATTGATATTTTTCGAATAACAATTGATCATTTTCAAATTACAATTGATTTTTTTAAACTACAATTAATCTTTTTAGAATGACGATTGATCTTTTCCAAATTACAATTGACCGTTTTCAAAACACAATTGATCTTTATCGAATTATAATTGATCTTTTCGAAAACAATTGATCTTTTTTTGAATTACAATTGATATTTTTCGAATTACAATCCATTTTCTTCGATCTACATTTGATATTTTACGAATTACAATAGATCTTTTTTGAATTACAATTAGTATCTTCGAATTACAATTGTAATTTTCGAAAGTAGAATCTTTAAATTACAATTGATTTTTTCGAATTACACTTGATCTTTTACGTATTACAATTGATCTTTTTCGAATTGCAATTGGAATTTTCGAAAAACAAATGGAATATTCGAATTACAAGTAGAATCTTTGAATTTCTATTGGAATCTTTTAATAACAAGTAGAATCTTCGAATTTATTTGATATTTTCGAATTATATCTGTAATTGGTGTAGAAAACGATATTGTCTTAGACGACAATAATTTTCCAACTTGATTTTTATCTAAAAATAGATAAAAAATAATTTTACATTCACCCAGAAAAGTTTTACAGTAACTATTTACGGTTATTCAAAAAGTTTTTAGTTAAAGTTGTTTTAAACGTTTTATCGTTTGTTTTTCAAGGAACCTAAAATATTGAACGATTTAAACAGTTGTTAAAAAAATGAACTACAAACTTTACGGAAAAATATTTTTATCAGTTAAATTATTTCTGACTGATTATACCGTATAATTTTACAGAAGAACGGATTTTGTAGTTTGTTATTCAAAAAATAATATTTTTACTCCACAAAATAAAAATTTGTAAACAGTTAAAATAACGGAAATATCATTTGTTTTTACGGAATGTCTAGTCATTTAATAACGTTTAAAAATGACTGAAAAAGTATGTTGTTTTAAATGAAATATAAGTAGTCCGTTTTTTAAAAGGAAAAACGATTGTTTTAAACGTTTTTTCAGATGAATTTACTTACAAAATATTTTGAGTGTTCTTTTATCACTATGTTTAAAAACATTAAACTAAAATTTTAATTAATTTTTATTATTTACCATACACAGTGGGCTGAAATGTTAGGCGCACGCCTTGAAGAAATTCTTTTTACCGAACGTTTACAATACGAAGCTGTAAATGCCAGTTTAGCTGACCCGGAAAAACAGCGAGAGCTTTTACAACAAGATGAAGAAGAAGATTTCTTAGACGAATCCTCTGTTAATCCTCATGGCAATGACTGCCCACATGCTTTAAAATTAATAGCATGTGTATTACTATTTGAAATAACAGCATTTTTACGTGACATCTATGTAACATTGCCGAAGGCCTCAAAACTGTTGCATAAAGATAAACCGGCGCCCTGGGAAAAGGTTTATAGAGAGGCTAACCGCAGATGGTCTATGGCTTTAAGTTCAATGGGTCATTCACAGACATCAGCACAAAGTTTACAATCTATAGCGGCGGGTAATGATGTTCAAGGTGGTCAGACGGAAAGGAAAATTTCATTTGTTTTACATGAACCAGACAACGAATCGGAAAATAGCAGTAATACAACGTTGACAAAAGAGGGGGAAGAAGGTATGTTAAATTAATAATATATAATCAGACAACATACATAATCAGACTTTGTATCAGATTTTGAAAAATGTTTCATATTGAAAAAGTTGAAGATTCTGAGACATTTTTCGTATAGAAAGTCTTAGATTCTGAGACATTTTTCGTATAGAAAAAGTGTCAGATTCTGAAACATTTTTCGTATAGAAAAAATCTCAGATTCTAGAAATTTTTCGTAAAAAAAGTCTCGGATTCTGAGACATTTTTCGTATAGAAAAAGTGTCAGATTCTCGACATTTTTCTTATAGAAAAAATCTCAGATTCTAGACATTTTTCGTACAAAAAGTCTCGGATTCTGAGACATTTTTCGTATAGAAAAATATTTTCTTCAGAAAAATTAAAAGCAAAAACAAAAAATAAATGCGTGGAGGGCAAAAGCGATTATAATTTCAATTTGTTTAACAATAATTTTAATTAACACGCTTTTTCAAAAACATTTTTGTCACATCCACAAAATAATTTGTTGTTACAATTAAAAAAGTTGTTAGTTGAGTTCAAAAAAAAAAGTAGTAACGGATACCAATTTCTGTTTAATTGCTAGCTCGTCGTCCTACCGCATCTGCCGTACGACCATTCCTGCTGCGACGAGGTACAGCCACAACGACTGGTGGTTCATTTAAACGTAGATCATTAAAATTGAGACGTAATACCAAAGACGGTAAAGATATGGAAACTGATTGTAAGTTTTGTAAACCGAAAATCCTTACACGCTTAAACATTTTAATCACAAACAAAATTTAATTTTTCACAGTCAAACGTGTAGATTCTATACAATCTAGACGTAAAGTATCATCACTATCCGACAGGAGTGATACCTCTGAACAAGGTGTTGCTAGTGGTGGCGAAGACGATCATGGTTCACCGGGTATATTAAGTGATGATCAACAACCAGAGTCACCAACGGATTCCAATGAAACGGACGATACCGCTAAAAATATGCCCTGGCTAAAGGCTGTTATTGATTTAATTGGAAGTTACAATTACTATTGTTCTCACAAGGGTTATTGTCATCCCTATTGCTATAAAAGACATATGCGTGCTTGCACACGTTTAGTAAAAGCAACTAGAAAGGTAAGTTAGAATGGGAATACTCGTATTTATTTATGTGTTTGTGTGCGTGTTATAAATTATTTTTAAACTATCAAATGAGAAACACTGACCTGGGTTAACATAATATACATCACACAACTACCCAAATGTGATAATGACTCATTGTCATTTTGTGGTTTTTGATAATGATCAAAAACATAATAAATTCTAAAAAAAAAGTTTAAGCATTACTTTGTTTTTATATTGACAGTATTGACAGTTTGGTTGTATAATCTATTAGGCTGCTGCTTGGCTGAGTGCCTCTTTAGCTCAGTGGTAGAGCACTGGTCTCGTAAACCAGGGGTCGTGAGTTCAAACCTCACAGGAGGCAAGAAATTTTCATATGTTATTTTTTTTTTTTTTTGCTTAACTTTTTTTTACGAAATGTAAAAGTAATGGGTTAATAATAAATAAGATACGAGGGTCGAAATTTTTTTTAATTTTTTCTTTTTGAACACTTTTGAGTTGGTTTATTTCAATACCGATTTTTGGATTTTCAGCAATAGTCTACAGTTTGTCAGTTGTTTATGAGAGAGATATTTCTAAATTCAGTTTTTTACGATTTACGACTATTTACTAGTGTCCCACCGAACGCACTTTTTCAGACCGAACCCGAACTTCGGTCAATTTTGCAAAGTTCGGCCGAACCCGAACCCGTACCTTTTTTATTTAAAAAAAGTTGCTTTTGAGACCAATTATGAAAAAAACCTAAAATTAAAATAACGAATTCAAAAGCAACTTTTTTTAATAGTTGTACTATTTTACAGTTAAAAAAATAAATAGTTTGTATTCTTAAAAAGGGGCACACAACAAGGGGGAGGGGGTGATTTCTCCTCTTCTGTGGAATCTTGTAATAAATGAAATCCTCGAGTCACTCAACGGAATGGGTATCAAGATGGTTGCCTATGCTGATGACGTTGTGATCCTAATCAGAGGTAAGTTTTTACCAACGATTAGTGAACTCATGGAATCAGCACTTAATATACTCTTGACGTGGGCAAGGGACAAATGTCTGGGAGTCAATCCCTCCAAAACCGAACTCGTCTTGTCTACAAAAAGGACTAAGATAGACAGGTTTGTTCTTCCCAAAATAGATGGAATCACCCTAGAACTATCTAATGAGGGGAAATACCTGGGTGTAATCCTGGACTCAAAGCTTTCCTGGAAAAGGAATACACTCAAAAAATTATGACGGTAGATTCCACTACAAAAGACAGTTGAAACTACTACATTTGCTGTTGTTTAGCGTCCACTACATTTTACGGTAAAATCAACCAAAAATTGTTGTTGTTTTTAACTATCAATTAACAACTACAAAAAAGGGTAAAAACTACTTCAAATTACAGTTATTTTTACTGTAACTAAATTGTCTGAACTTTCTTCTAAACTTAAAAAACGGTTAAAACTATTTGGAAATAATTCCTGCTGCATCTGACACTTCCAACTCGTTCTACACATCCGTTTTTCTAAAAATTTCTAGAAAATTATAAGTTTTTTTATAGACTTAAAACAACTACATAAAACAACTGCTACTACAATGTAGTAATTTTTTGTATTTATTTTTTAAAACGACTACAAAAAACAGTTGTTTGAGATTTTTCACCCGAAAACAACTGAAGATGTAGTTGAAAACAACAACTACTACTTACTACACAAATGACCAGCATGTAGTAACTGCAATAATTTTCAAAGTGTACAGAGGAAAGGATGAAAAAGTCGTTATGCGCTTTTTACACCTGCAGAAGAACTTTCGGAAGAAGGTGGGGTCTAAAAAAGTATATTATCCACTGGATGTATGGTGAGATAATTAGACCAATACTTACCTATGGGGCCCTTGTGTGGTGGAAAGCAGCGGATAAGAAATCATATCTCTGCAACCTACAGAAGGTACAGCAACTGGCGTGCATGGCGTATCACTGGTGCTATTAGATCAGCACCCCAGGCCTGTCTGGAAGTGATATTAAACATTCAGCCCGTAGATATCTACATCAACAGCACAGCAGCAAAATCGGCTCTTAGGTTAAGAGAGTCACTAATGCTTAAGCAACGCTCTTGGGGACACTCGACCATAAGTACGGTGGGCGGGACGGAATTAGAACGGAAAACCGACTATATCTCACCGCAGACGAACTTTAATAGGAACTTCGAAGTCCAAATACAAACTAGGGAAGACTGGGCGGAAAACTCTGTTATAACGGGGAAAACGATCTCAATTTTCACAGACGGATCGAAGATGGAGATGGGTACAGGTTCGGGGGTATACTCTGAATGCCTCGAAATCAGGGCCTCAGTAAGGCTCCCGGACAAGTGTAGTGTTTTCCAGGCCGAGGTTTTTGCAATTGACAAAGCCGCGCAGATGATTATGACAAAGGACCTAAGTCCTTGCGCCATCAACATTTTTGTGGACAGTCTTGCAGCTCTGAAGGCCTTAGGGTCAAACACTGTAAAATCGAGAATTGTTAGTAATTGTATACAATCCCTTCATCGAATCAGTCAAGCTAATCTGGGTCCCTGGGTCCACACAGTCAAGCTAATCTGGGTCCCTGGACATAGTGGGGTCGATGGTAACGAATTAGCTGATGAATGTGCAAGAAATGGCTCCGAGTCGGTAGGGGAACGTGTCGAACCTGATATCTCGGTTCCTATAGTGGAGTTGATGAACGAAATTGATAGGATATCAGAGAATAGGATGAGGGATAGGTGGATATCGCTGACCACGTGCAGAATATCGCAAACCATGTGGCCACTGCCAAATCCTAAGAGGACAGAAAGTCTTCTTACCTTTGGCAAACGGACGGTTAGCCTATTAGTAGGAGTACTGACAGGACACTGTATAATCGGCCAAATGGCCGTTCGTATGGGAATTTCTGGCAGGGACTTTTGAAGAAGTTGTGGAGAGGTGGAGGAGTCAGTGAAGCACTTGTGTGAATGTCCGGGTCTGATGAAACGTCGTCTCTAGTATTTGGGGCAACGATTTTTTGATGACCTAGATTGCCTTAACAGTGTCCTATTGACATCTCTAGCAGAATACCTT
This sequence comes from Pegoplata infirma, assembly GCA_963921195.1. NCBI lineage: Eukaryota > Metazoa > Arthropoda > Insecta > Diptera > Anthomyiidae > Pegoplata > Pegoplata infirma. The sequence goes on along the minus strand of OY992536.1, from coordinate 229,466,590 downwards.
AGAGAATCGGGGTGGTTTGAGAGGTAGAATTTTGTATATCAGAGGGGAGTAGGGAGACAACTTGAGGAGAATCGCAATGGGCCTTATGGCCTCCGAGTGAATTCGCCAAATTGGCGGACGCCCATCCAACCTAACCTATTCTTATAAAAGTTAAAAAATATAGCACAAATTGATTTCTTTTGAAAAAGAAATAATATTTCTTATCAACAACAGCCCGATTTGAGTTGTAGAGTAGTTGCACTGGTAATGTGGCTTCATAAAAAAAATTACATACAAAAGTTCGGTGTTAGGTAAAGTTCGGCCAAAATTTGGCCGAACAGTGGCCGAACGTCACTTTTTGCCGAACTCCGAACCCGAACGTTCGGTCGGACACTACTATTTACTCAAAATTGATATAATCATATTTGGTATCAGATTAAAGGTATATAAGGACTTTATGGGGTCCTAGACCAATTTTTGAGGTGTGTAACGTGCCGTTACAAGGAAAATACTTTTCCATATACCTCATCACTACTACTATCTCGCAATTCTCGTTGAGTTGGTCAAATTGTTATTTATAATGACAAAGTTTGGCTGACCAGAACAACGAGAATCCAGTTGGAGTTCGTGCTATATTTCGTACTACATACGTTGTATAACCGTAAGCCGACAAGATTCCTGTTCCCGACTCCGCCGTATGCCGTAGTTGGTCCGTAGATTATACGAACGCCGATTATTGTTCGTATATAAGTTGTAGTTTGAAAGTATCTTACTAACCCGAACGCCGATTATTGTTCGTATTAGCCACCGTATTTACTTACCCGAACGCCGTTTATTGTTCGTATTTACTTTGTAGTTTTGAATGCATCTTACTAACCCGAACGCCGATTATTGTTCGTATTAGCCAGCGTATTTACTTACACGAACGCCGTTTATCGTTCGTATTTACTTTGTAGTTTTGGAATGCATCTTACTAACCCGAGCGCCGATTATTGTTCGTATTAGCCACCGTATTTACTTACACGAACGCCGCTTATTGTTCGTATTTACTTTGTAGTTTTTGAATGCATCTTACTAACCCGAACGCCGATTATCGTTCGTATTAGCCGCCGTATTTACTTACACGAACGCCGTTTATTGTTCGCATTTACTTTGTAGTGTGAAAGTATCTTACTAACCCGAACGCCGATTATTGTTCGTATTAGCCACCGTATTTACTTTCACGAACGCCGTTTATTGTTCGTATATATCTTACTAACACGAACGCCGTTTATCGTTCGTGTTCACTTCGTAGCTTTGCATTACTTCAGAAACCCGAACGCCGTTTATCGTGCGATTTACGCAGTGGTATTACATTAACCTTTTCAACCGAAACGCCTGTTAAAATTCTTATTGACAATCTTATAAACATACACGAACGCCGTGTTTTGTTCGTGTCTACTTTATAACATTGAACAAATCCTTGAGAGCCTGCAACCAACGTCGTGGTTGCCGACGACCTTGAAGTGAATCGTCATTGCCGAAGACGATCGAGGAGCCGATTGAATTTATATTAGCCTAAGTAGTATAAGACGACTAGGTTAAGATCTTGGTAATAAAGTTGTGTGCGAGATAAGATCGTACTTTTGTAGTTAAACCACAAAAGCATTCGTCTTTTATTTATTCAAAGGAAGCAGACCTTTGCCGAACCTGGACAGACTGAGCTCTATCCTAGCTGGAAAATAAAACTGCATCACAGGTGTTACAAACGGAAAGAAAAACATTTATGTACTTATATACTCTCTATCACTATGATTAAAATATCGTTTGCTTCCCATTGAATAGCAGCAACCAAAATCATCGTAAAATAAAAATTCAATACAAATTAGTTTAGCTCCCGCGAGTACCCAGAGTTTTACTCACGCATGTGATTTTTTGCAACCACAAAAATCAGAAAAAAATCTATAAAATATTCAATTTAATGTGTTATTTAAATATTTCAGGTCTATGGCGAAGAGTTTGGTTTTACATTTGATGCAGATCATCCTACTTTGGAACCTACTGTTATATCATCAGCTAAAGTCCATCAACAACGACCTAGATCAGCACGTAAAGTTTCTGAACAAAGTTCTACACAAACTTCACCGTCTAAGCGTAAAGATAGCCTGTCGCGAAAAGATCGTATTAGTGATGATCCGGATTTAGAAATGGCCGAAAAATTGGCTAAAGCTTTTCGTCAAGAAAAAGAGAAAAAAGAACAAGAGGAATCACCTATGTTGAAATTCTTACGTTTTCATATAAGAAATCTATTCCATTTCCCATTTGCTACTATGCTTAAGGGTGCAGTGGTTTTAACAGAAGAAATGGTTATTGAAGCTATGCCAGCGGCATGGGAATTATTACTTGAACCTAATCAAGATACGGCTTCATCGAGTGCGGCTGTATTTCTAATGGGTTCTGTAAAAGCACAAAATTATGCTTTTGATATTATGCAAAGGGCTTTAAAGAATAAAGATCCTGATGTAAGAATTGGTGCTATACAAAGGTACATATTAAAAATTCGCGATCACGTTGTATAGTTATTTTAAATAACTATTTTGTTTTAGATATTTGATATTATGGAAAAATCGTTTCCATGTATGGCCCCGTATGGAAGAAAATGCTCATGATGTTACTTTTAAAGTACCACCAGGAGGTATTGAATTCACATTGCCTTCTCCCAAAATAGGTATAGAAAGTCTGCCGGTTGTAGATCCACCTTGGATGCCAGTACAACAAACTAAGGATATGGATGTTACGCTCAACCAAGATCGTCATGTAGGTTATAAAGGTAAACTTAAACATATTAACATAACTGAAAAAAGGAATTTTAATTACAGCCTTTTCTAGTTACTGCTACTAAGAGTCGTAAAATGCAGCAAACCGAGGCAATACGTAATGCCTTAAGACAGCAGAGAGATAAACAAAGAGCCGAACGACACAGTTTTTTGATAACAACCATACCGGTAAGCCAACAAGCTTCCCATGAACCCGGTATGGAACATGAAGATCATGAAGGAGAAGAAGAAATCGATGGCACACGCATATCTTCGCACCTACATCATGCTCATTCTCTGTTTCCTTCGGTTCTTTGTTCTTCTGTTATGCAAATTGTTGGTTGTTTGGATGATGCTGCTATAGGCACCGACGGTAATGCTGTTTATGAAGTAGCTTATCAAGTGATTTGGGTTTGTTTGGTAGAAGAATCGGCCTTATTTTTACGTTACGTATTTGAGCGGCTAACTAGAGATCGCCAAGATCAAATGTTTAAGTTGTTAAGACATCTGATACGTTTTGTGCCGCGCTTACCGCAACAGGCAGCATTTGCTTTATACAATTCCATCATTGGTTATATAATGTTCTATGTAAGATCTTCGAATGAACTAAAACAAGAGGTATGATTTAATATACGACCTGTTTTTTTGTAAATTAAATCTTATCAACTTTTTTTTATCTGATTTTAGCTTGTTGGTTCGGCTTTATCCGTGCTCTGGATGGTGGTACATAGTGTCCATGGTATTATGTTTAAGGATCTTAAACAAATTCTGCGCAAGGAGCAATGTGATGCCTCCATACTATTAACGGCCAATGTTCCGGCAGCTAAGAAAATTGTTGTACATGGTCCAACCGATGACGATTGTAATATACCATCACAATTTCCCGTACAAGAAGATACACTCTTTTGTCAGTTGTTAAAGGAAGCTTTGGATTATTATCCAGTTGATGAAAAACTAATTAATAACTATTGTTTGGTTGATTATAAAAGCAGTAAGTTTTATATGGATACTAGCGAACCCCCTGTACACTTTCTAGTGCAAATGCTTAGGTATCCCTTTTTACCTTAAAAATTTTAAATTTTAAAATATGTTAATCTTAGATGTTAATTATGCTGGAGGATCCTACATGTTAAATTTTTTAATCAATGCCCCCTTAGAATGAAAATATCCAATTCGAAAATCGAACTTTGAAAAGCCCTAAAGTACAATTGTTAACCCTATTTCATAATAATCGTTCAACTGTTGACGAGTGTGGACGTGTTTTATTTTAACTCCGTGCTATAAATTGAATTACTAAAATTGTTCGTAATAGGTTTGTTCGTAATAGGTATTTTTGTGATATTTTCATTACCACATCAAGGAAAATGAAAATATGGACACAAATGATACCGATTTAGTTCGAGGCTCTGCCTCACCGACTGGTGCTGGTCCTAGCACTGGTCTTAGGGTTGCGACCTTGAAGTCCGGCCTTGATTCTGGTAGGGGTGCTCAGCCTAATATTGGTGGTAAAAAGAAAAAGAAACTTAAGCCATCAAAGGTCAGGCACAACCAGAGAAGGCTTTGTTTGAAAATAATTAACAGACTAAGCCAACTCGATGGAACGAAGCTCTCCGAACGTGAGAAGGCGTCGCTATCATGGGCGAAAGGAGTCATTGAAGAACAGGACAAACTTTCGGCAATGCGCGCATCTGACAAACAGAGCGCTGTTTCGGCCTCGTCATCGAAGTCTGGTAAAAGGTTGCGCTCGCCCGACGAGAAACCTTTACCTAAAAGATCTAAGGTGACCGGCAACGTCTGGACTCAGTCTTTTAGTGAAGTGGTGAAAGGTAACTTCGTTAGGGCTGTGATAAACAGGCAAAATGGGGATTGTAGTATTCCAAGGGACAAGTGGAGTTTAGTTGAAACTAAACTAAATGAAATCTACTATAGGCTTCTTGAGAGTATGCCTGATTTTCTCCCTACTACTGTCAACGCAGGTTGGTATCAGGGGCGAGTAAAACTCGTTGCTTTTGGAAACGAAAGATCCGCAGCCGTGTTTAAGGTTGCCATTAGCCAAGTGGGAGAGTTATGGCCTGGAGCCAGACTGGACGTTGTGGAAAAACATGATATCCCCTCGCAACCCAGAGCTCATGCATGGATCCCAATGGCTACAAGTGACACTGCGGTGATTCTAAAGATGATAAAAGTCTGCAATCCTGACCTTCCAACTCAGAATTGGCAAATTGCCAGATTGGGTGAGATGGAGGGCGCTCGTCGTCAAGCAGTGGTCTTGGTTAATGAGGAATCGCTTCCGCTTTTAGCCAGGACTGACGGCATTATTAGATTTGGCTTTTTTCATATAAGAGTCAATGTCTACAAGGGCGACCAGAAGCCTATTTTGGAAGCAGACAAGCCAGTGGCAGAGTCGGCTGGGGAGGAGGATCTGGAAAAGGTTGATATTCAGCTGACCGATTCTAGGCTGATGGGAGATGCATCTGGCATTTTCGAAACCGAATCTGGCAACGAATGCGACCTCTGTGATGGCACGGAGGATAAAGCTGATGCCACTATGGGTGACATTCAGGACGATGCCCATGCAGTGAGGAATTCGGAGAGTTCTGTTGCCTCCGATTCAGAACAGATGGGACACATATCTGGCTTATTCGAAACCGAATCTGGGGACGAATGCGACCTCTATGATAACACGGAGGATGAAGCCAATAACACGGTGGTGGAAAGGATGGTGGAAAAAAAGCAAGATGTTGCGGTTCCTACAAATAAACCTCCATCACTGTAAGGCAGCCTCAGCTGCACTACTGCTGCGCCTGACGACAGGAGCAGTTGACTTGGTTTTTATCCAAGAGCCCTGGGTGCGGGGTGGCAGGGTTTGCGGATTGAAGACCCCTGGGTTTAAGTTGATGGTTTCCAAAGGTGAGGGCTCACCAAGAGCCTGCATCTTGGCGAAAAATGGCTTAAATATATTCTTTTTATCAACTTTTAGTGATATGGATGTTACAGCGGCTAGCTTAGAGCTTCATGGGAAATCTATTTGGCTCGCCTCTGCGTATTTTCCTAATCCGGGGCCAATACCCCCGGAGAAGGTTGGCGGTCTGATTCGGGAGTCTGAATCTAGGGGACACCAGTTACTAGTGTGCTGTGATGCTAATGCACATCATTCGATATGGGGTAGTACAGACACAAATGATAGAGGCGAATCACTTTTGGAGTTTTTGTTAAGCACTAACCTGTATATTTGTAACAAGGGTAGTGAACCAACTTTCGTTACAAGTACGCGGCAAGAGGTTCTTGACGTAACACTTGTATCAGATACATTGTCTGATAGAATTGATGACTGGAGAGTTTTGGAAGAGCATTCTTTCTCAGATCATCGGTACATTGAGTTTTTACTCAGGGAGCGTGCCCCGGTTGAGACAGTCTCTAGAAATCTGAGAAGAACAAACTGGGTGAAATATAGGGAGACTTTTTCTTTGCTTTTGGATGAAGTACCCCTATCTGAACCGCATAGTTTAGCGGAAATTGACTGTCTGGTTGACCATATAACAAATGTTTGTAATAGGTGCCTGGATGCGTCTTGCCCTTCTGCAAAGCCTAGAGGGAAAAAAAAAGCCACCTTGGTGGTCAAATGAGTTGCAGACGAGCAGAGATTCCTGCAGAAAGCTCTTTAATAAGGCTAAATTTTCAAGAGCGGACGAGGACTGGTCTGCATACAGGCTGCAACTTAAGAGTTATAAAAAGATGATCAGAAATGCCAAATGTGATTCTTGGAAAAACTTCTGTGGAAACATAGAAGACGTTTCTGAGGCATCCAGGCTGCGCAAGGTTCTGGCTTCTTCTCCTTGCACCCTAGGATACCTGAAAGATCCTAATGGGGTGTGGTCTTCCTCCAGTGGAGAGTCGCTGGATCTCCTTTTAAACACGCATTTTCCGGGCAATTCCATGACGCCGTTTCAAGCTTTGGAACGTTCTGACGCCCAAGCATCTGAAATTGCTTCGGAAATAATAAATATGCCAACATTAATCTGGGCGATAAAAAGCTTCAGGCCCTATAAATCTCCGGGACCTGATGGTATAATCCCGGCTGAGTTGCAGCAAGTGTTGGACTATATAGCCCCGTTGCTGTATAATCTATACACAGCATGCATCAACTGGTCGTATATTCCTTTAAAATGGAGGGATACCAGAGTCGTATTTATCCCGAAGGCTGGGAAAAGTTCCCACACAGCTCCGAAGGATTTCAGACCAATTAGTCTGTCTTCTTTTTTGTTAAAGACAATGGAACGAATGATAGACTCATATTTGCGTAGAGTGATTGACCCGAGGTTGCTTTCGACAAAGCAACATGCATACAGCAAGGGACGATCAACGGAAACAGCTCTTCATGAGCTCGTTGGTACCATCGAGAGATCGCTTTCGGTAAAGGAGTACACTATGGTGGCCTTTCTTGATATTGAGGGGGCTTTTAATAATGTCATTCCAGAATCGATAATATTGGCATTGTCTGGTCTGGGAGTAAAGCGTGAAATCGTTTTAATGGTGGAAAACCTACTTGCCAATAGACGTATAACGTCTGAATTGGGAGCGTCCGTCATATCTCGATTTGTCAATAGGGGCACACCACAAGGAGGTGTTCTTTCGCCGCTTCTTTGGAACCTGGCACTGAATTCAATGCTACTATCTCTAGAAGCACGTGGTTGTCATGTTATCGCATATGCTGACGATGTCGCGATAGCGGTAAAGGGGAAGCATCTGCCAACATTGCGGGACATTCTTCAGGGTTCTCTGAAAGATCTGTCTAAATGGGCAAGAGACTGTGGCCTAGGAGTTAATCCTAGTAAAACAGAGCTTGTTTTGTTTACAAGGAAAAATAAGATTCCTGCTTTTGATCCTATTTCTCTGGACGGTACTGAAATCACCTTCTCAGATGGAGCCAAGTATCTTGGAGTATTTCTAGATAGGAAGCTGAATTTCAGGCGTAATATTGAGGAACGGGTGAGAAAAGCAACGATTGCTTTGTATTCCTGTAAAAGGGCCATTGGAAAACGATGGGGTTTTAGCCCTCAAGTCGTTCATTGGATCTATACAGCAGTGGTGCGTCCAATTTTGCTGTATGGAATCATTGTCTGGTGGCCTGCTTTGGAAACAAAAGCGAACTTTGTCTTTATCACGAAGGTACAGAGAATGGCGTCAATGTGCATCACTGGTGCTCTTCGTACTACACCTACGGCTGCATTAGAAATCCTCCTTCACCTGATACCCTTGGACATATTGGGTAGGCAGTATGCGGCTGCGTCGGCAATTCGACTTAATAGCACGCTGCAATGGAGGAGCAGTGATTGTGGCCATAGCGCAATCTTGAAAAAGATAACAATACCACAAAATGTGGACTGTGCTCCCTCTTTGAGCCTCTTTGAGCGCCACTTTACCACTATGATACCATCCAGGGAGTCTTGGATGGGGGATACTCCGGGTAGTGGAGCTACCATAAATTTTTACACAGATGGATCGAGGCTGCACGAACAAGTGGGCTTTGGAGTCTATTCGGAAGAGCTTGGGTTGAGCCTGGCTCGTAGATTGCCAGATCATTGCAGTGTTTACCAGGCAGAGATGCTGGCAATAAAAGAAGTGGCTGACTGGTTGAGCTGCAATGTCTTGTCTACAACCGCAGTCAACATCTATACTGACAGTCAAGCCGCGGTCAAGTCCCTGGATTCAATGTTTCTGAAAACAAGATCTGCCCTTAACTGCCGCACGTCTTTAAATGAGATGGCCAAGCAGTTTAACATACGACTCATATGGGTCCCAGGGCACAGAGACATTCCAGGGAATTGCAAAGCCGATGAGCTTGCAAGACTAGGAACTACCTTACAGGTTCCAACAGAATTGGAATGTGTTGGTACGCCTCTAGAAACTTGCAAGCAAAACCTACGGCTTTGTTCTGCGACGGAGACTAATCAAAGATGGGCAAATGGATGGACGTGTGAGACAACACGACTGATTTGGCCTTCTCTTAATCAGGGGCGCACAAGTGAGCTGATATCGCTTCCAAGAGGAGAGATTTCAACGGTGGTTTCTATAATTACCGGACACTGTCTTATAGGGAAGCACGCAGAGCGGTTAAATGTGCCGTCGAATGACTTTTGCCGAAGTTGCATGGATGAAGAGGAGTTGGAAACTATCGAACACTTTATTTGCCATTGCCCGGCACTTTCTGGTCAGCGACTTGCTTCACTGGGATCTAGGGAGCTGTACGATCTTTCAGATTTGTCGGATGTCAAAATTCAACATCTAAGGAGTTTCATAAGAAGCTCAAACTGGTTTAACGACAGGGACTAGTAGGGAAACCTATTACGATCCCGTGGTATCACAATGGACCTCAGAGTCTACGTGTGTTGACGTAAAACGTCAGCAGCCACTTACAACCTAACCTAACCCTATTTCACCCTCTTAGAATAACCTTCCAAATATTTTCCCATATACAGCATTTACGCAAACGTACAGGTATGTGCACTAAAATGCATGTAACTCATGAACCAATACACATACAAAGACCGTATACACATAAAAACCTTGGCATTGAGGTCACCTTTCGTGGGAAATTTCCATAAATAAAATCAGGTCAGCCATTACAGAGAACACGCATTACAAACACAGTGCAACTTATTTTGTGCGCTTAAATGCATATAACACATGAACCAATACACATAAAAAGACCGTATATGCACAAAAATCTTTCGTGGGAAACTTACAGAAATAAAATCGGTTCATTGCAAAGAAAACGTATTGTACAGGTATTGCACTAAAATGCATACAACTTTTGAACCAATACACATACAAAGAACGTATACACATAAAAACCATGGTATTGGCAACACCTCTCACGGGAAGTTTGCGGAAGCAAAATCGGTCCACGCATTCCAGAAAAAACGCATTACAAAGAAAATACAACTTATTTTTATATATATAGAATAAGATGTATAATTAAAATTCTAAAAAATCATAATTTCTCATTTGTTACACTGTGCAACACGAATTTGTATCTTGACTGAGACTAACAAAAAATGAGAGTAGACTACCAGTTGATCAAAACTCTTGAAGGATTATAATAATTTAGCTTAATTTTTTTTTTGTAAAAAAAAGTTGAAATAATGATTTGTGAATAAAAAATAAGTTTACGTGCTTAATTTCAGGATTTCCTTCTATAATACGGTTATTAGAGTCATTTGAGCCAAGTTTGAAGAGGACGTTCGTATGGGGACTAGGTCTAAAGATTGACCGATATTTTCTAATTTCAATAGGCTTCGTCGTTAAGCCAAAATGAGGTTCTGTTTCGAATTTCAGCCAAATATATTTATAATTGTGACCTGTATCTTGATAAAATGATAAAATGCTTGCAAGAGCGCCCTTAGGTTGACAGAACTTGGTAATATGAAGGAAGGTGACTTACGGGGACACATGAAAATCGTTGAGCTTTTTATAAATGACCCTGTTCTAAAAGTCAAGGACAGAATATTACCAATACAAGTATTCACCAGAAACTTGAAAATAAAAAAGTGGAGCGAATGGTCAAACATGACCTGGGACCCTGATTCCATGATATGGTATACGGACGGGTTCAAGCAAACCAACAAGGATACAGGCGCAGGTATCTTCGGACCCAACTTTCAACGCGCTTTGCCCATGGGCAAATCTCCATCAATATTTCAGGCGGAACTGTACGCCATTCACATATGCGTGACCGAATGTCTTCGTAGAAGGGCAAAAGGCTCATGCATTATTATAATATCTGACAGTCAGGCTGCAGTGAAAGCTCTCAAAGCTTATGATGTGTCATCCGGACTTGTCATGAACTGTGTTGAATCCCTTAACAAACTAGGGGGAAAACGACCTGACCCTGGTATGGATTCCGGGTCACGAGGGTCACACGGGGAACGAACGTGCCGATTGTCTGGCAAACCGTGGAGCCCGTATACCATTCATGGGTCCGGAACCATTCTTTGGTCTTCCGATGGGACATGTTAGGGAAAAACTCAAAATATGGAGTGAATCCATACATGGGAATTTTTAATTGGCATTGAATTTTCATTGGCATTAGTTGGAACTAATGCCAATGCCAAAAAAAGCATTAGCATTTATTGCCAATGAAATTTTTTGGCATTGGCATTGTTTGTACTAATGCCAATGAAACGGCACAAATGCCTAAAAAAACTATTTACGATTGATAAAAAAAGCATTTTTTACAATAAATATAATTTTTTTTTAAAAACTTAAAATGGCGATATCTCGAAAACTAAGCCAGATAGAGCAAAATGGAGGGCATTTTTGGTTCTTAGAATCTCCATACTTTCGCGGGGCCTCTTCACATGTGTGGACCCCAATGGGTCCTAACTTTGAATCCAAAAAATTTGGGATTCCGGAAAATTTAAAAATGCTTATATCTCGGTAAATATTGGTGACACAACAAAAAGTCCAAAAGCATTTTTGTAGCTCTTGGTTTTTAGAATTCGTCTGCCAATACTAGAAAACCCTCAGAGCAATAGTTTTTTAGTTATTCAGTTTCTAAAATTCTTAAGACCCTATTGGGCCCTAAATTGTAGTACCTGGAAAAATAAGCAAAGGCAATGCTAAAGGTATGTGAATTTTTAAGTTTTCGGAAGTGCCAATTTTTTAGATTCAAAATTTGGACCTATTAGGTCCACACATGTAAAGAGAACCGGCGAATCTATAGAGATTCTAAGAACCAAAAATCCCCTCCATTTTGCTCTATCTGGCTTAGTTATCGAGATATAGCCATTTTAAGTCTTAACCAAAAAAAAATTTCACAACTCGCAGACGGAAATACGACTTTTAATATTGCTAATGCTTTGTTTTCATTAAGGCATTTATTAATGCCAATGAAATTTTTCATAATTGGCATTACTAATGCTACTAATTCCTTAACGGGCATTGGCATTGATTGAAACAATGCCAATGCTAAAAATTTCATTGGCATTAGTTTCAATATAATGCCAATGAAATCGTCAATTAATTAGTCCATTTATTTAAATAGTCCCATGTATGAGTGAATCTAAGTTCATCGAACACTGGAACTTTTGTGCTGGCCAAAGGCAGGCGAGGAGATTCATCACTCCATCCAGTTCGGCAGCAAAGCTTGGACAAAAAGGATCTCCGAATTCTAACGTCTTACCTAACTGGACATTGCAACTTACGCTACCACCTTAGGAAAAGGTATCTATCTGACACGGACACGTGCAGATTCTGCGAGATAGAGGAAGAGACGGCAGAACATGTTCTTTGTACATGCCCAAGACTGACTGGTAGAAGGCTTCGACATCTGGGGGGACACTTGTTATCTCCAACTGACATACGAAACTCTTTGCCAAATAGGATTCTCGGCTTTATTAAAAGCCTGAATATTTAGGGCACCCCCCTCTCAGGCTGCACAAAAGATCATTCTGGTCGCAGTGCATAGGGCCTCTTTAATCTAATCTAATCTAAATCGTGATAAAAATTACAATTGATCTTTTTCGAATTAGAACTGATCTTTTACGAATTACAATTGATCTTTTTCGAATTACTTCCCTTGAAAGTTCAAAAATGGTTTAATTACACAGGCCAACAAAATTGGAAAAAGGTCGAAACCCCGGTACTACAATATACTTTTCTAAGGGTTTGAGCTGCGCTGAACCCGAATCTGTACTCAGAATTTCTCCATCACATCAGGTTTTCGAGATATCTTAGCTTAAAGTTTGAAAAGCCCTGTTTTTCGCCATATTCGAGACGTCATAACTGAAATAAATGCTTAACCTCTGTAATATATTGTTTCTTCTCTAAGATATCTTAACATGAAGTTTAAAAAAATCAGTTTTTCTCTTTATTCACGGGTTTTCGCTATATTCGCAACATTTCGTCTTTATTTTACGATGAACCTATAAAAGTCTTAAATTCCCAATTAAAAAAACCAAAAAATGTTTTTGAAATTGTTTAGATATCACTGCGTGACAAAAGTGACCACTATTTTAGAAAACAAGAGGTACGACCATCATTTCTATATATTTCGGACATGCAGAATTGAATGGCGAACTCCGTTTTTCGATGTATGGTACAGTTTTCTTGCAAAATGTCGTTAAAGATTTGCTGATTTCGAGCCAGTTTTTCAACAAAAAAATTTGCAATGTTAATGATTTTTAAATTGTATGGCATGGAAAATAAAGATATGACTTGTAGCAATATTTCTTATGCCAATTTGGTTTAAGGCTTTTCATCTTAAGCCCTTAAATTCGCGAATTTATTGATTTTTTGAGGTTTTCGCGAAATTAACCGCCAAGTTGGTCATTGATTAAGAACTTGCTTTTAGTGAATCAAAAAGGCATCCCTAACAATACGAATAGAGGACAAAAAACAGCTATGTTATATGGACCATCATGATGAAAATCGCGAAAAACCGTTTTTTTGTATATGCCAGCATCACTTTACGAGATGATTTAAGACTCCACCTTTTAGTATATAATGTGGGATTCTTAAACAATTAACTGACCAAAAATTTGGCCAAAAAAGTTTTCATTTGCAAAAGTTATCTTAACAAAAACTATTATTTCAGTGTTAACCCTACAATAATTATAGTTTTTGTTAAGATAACTTTTGCAAATGAAAACTTTTATGTCCAAATTTTTGGTCAGTTCATTGTTTTAGGTTCCCACATTATATACTAAAATATGGAGTCTTAAATCATCTCGTAAAGTGATGCTGGCATATACAAAAAAACGGTTTTTCGCGATTTTTATCATGATGGTCCATATAACATAGCTGTTTTTTGTCCACTATTCGTATTGTTAGGGATGCCTTTTTGATTCACTAAAAGCAAGTTTTTTATCAAAGACCAATTTGGCTGTTAATTTCGCGAAAACCCTAAAAAATTAAGAAATTCGCGAATTTAAGGGCTTAAGATAACAAGCTTTGAACCAAATTTGCATAAGAAATATTGCTACAAGTCATATCTTTGTTTTCCATGCCATAAAATTTATAAATCATTAACTTTGCAAATTTTTTTGTTAAAAAACTGGCTCGAAATCACTAAATCTTTAACGACATTTTGCAAGAAAACTGTACCATACATCGAAAAACGGAGTACGCCATTCGAATGAGCATGTCCGAAATATATAGAAATGATGGTCGTAACTCTTGTTTATTTTTTAGTGTTCCGCAGTGTATCCTTTCTATTGCTGAGATATCGCCCGTTGAAATTTATATGATGTGTTTAATGAATACATACCACTCTCACAATCAGCCGCATCCAGAGTCACGAAACGAAGACAAACTTCAGGTTAAGATATCTCAGAGATGAAACAAGATATAATAAAGGTTAAACATTCATTTTAAAGGTAATTTGTAGGACTTTCAGATGACATATCAGGTTTTATAAATAAAGGCGAATTTTCTCAGTTATAACGTCTTGAATATGGCGAAAAACGGTTTTTTGCAATTTCAAGTTAAGATATCTCGAAAACCGGATGTGATAGGCAAATTCTGAGACCAGATTCGGATTCAGCGAAACTCAAAAGTAATCTCGTGTCTATGGGTTAAAAATTTGTTGGCCTGTGTTATAATCAGATTTGATGAGGTTACCAAAGTACAAGTTAAACACCTACAAACAAAATTTTTATCAAATAATTTCTATTTACATGAGTTTTTACAGATTTATGGGAATATTGGGAAAGAGTTTTGTTATTTGATTTCTTTAAAGTTTAAATACCCGCTATTTTTTTTACATTTTGAAAGGTATAAATTAAAAACTCTGACTTGTTTTTTTTTCATTAAAAATATGATTCCGGTACCGTGGAGACTATAAATGGTTTAGCCAAGTCGGATTTATTGTTTTTTCTTGCTTCTTTTAATTTCAGACAAAATTTTAAATCCCAATTGGTACATAAGAGATTTATACTTTTTCAAAAGATCACAATATCCCGAGGTACGTTTGGTACTCTTAAAACCTGAAGAATCACATTTAGCTCTACAAAAGCAAGAGTTGACTAAGAAATTTGTAGAGATTGGCAAAGTTCACTTAACCTGGGCAATTTTAAAAAATGTTGATATGGTTGTCCAGAGAGTAGTTTTCTTGCATGAAGAACTTATGAAATTGCCCTCATTTCCTCGTAAAGCTTTAGAAGTTGATTTGGATTTACATCAAGGAGGAGAATATGGCAAGGTTCTATTGGGTTTGGATGTTTTGCATAAATTCATGTGGGTACGCTTGATAGCTCGTATGTTTGAGGCTATGGCTGGTAATTTTGCCTATTCGGCGGATATACAATTATTTTTAAATGTTTTATCGGGAGCGGCTTTTTTGCATGCAGAGGATTCTTGCATAATGCGCTATGTAATGGCAACGTATATTAATGCGGCATTTAATTTTAAAAATATATTCTCAACTAATGGCTATTTTATGATTATGCCAACATTATTGCAAATATATTCTTTGCATCAAACAAATAAGTTAATAACAACGACCATCGAGTATGCAGTAAAACAATTTTATTTGTTAAATCGAAAACCCTTCATATTGCAAATGTTTGGTTCCGTATCAGCGATTTTGGATACGGATGAAGACGGTACATATGGTGAAGCTCATAAGGTAAGTTAGATGTTTTAGAAAGTTATACAGTTTATTTTAAAAATAATTAAAATAAAATAAATTTTCCAGGTTCAATCTAGTTGCTTATTTAACTTGCTGTTAAGTTTAGAAGATCCCTCTCCGGATCCTTTGAATATAGCCGAATTGGTTAAGGAGCCTAAACCTTTAAAAGCTATAGATTTTTGTTATCACGATGAAGATGGCGATGTTACGGTATTGGATTGTATAACCTTGTGTGTAATGGTGGTATCATATTCCGCGGAGAGCACTCGAGGTTATCAAATGTTGGTATGTACTGTGTGAGACGTGACTAATATTACTTAGGGCGAAAAAACTTAGTTTTTTTGTGAATTTTAAATATAATTTCAAAGCTTCCTATGGACTTTTGTCTCCTATTTTCAAATTTAAATTTCTACTTCGTACCGTTTTCAAGTTATTCATGTTTTTTCCGACATCTATATATATAAAAATGGATGTATGTATGTATGTTCCGTATGGACTCGAAAACGGTTGGACCGATCTTGATGAAATTTTCAGGGAATATTCCGAATAGCCTAGGGAGTAACACTGTGCAGTTAGATTTTTGATTTTTTGTCTGTGGGCGGAGGGTCGTGGCAAAATCGAATTTTTACATTGCACCACTAATGTCATCTATGTATATATAAAAAACGGATGGACCGATTTTGATGAGATTAATACCAAAGATAGTACTAACCGAGTACTAACTATATGCCAAATCGGACAAATTGGCGTAAAATGTCATGCTTTTTTGCATGAGGGCAAAATCGAATTTTTACATTGCACCACTAATGACATCTATATATAAAAAACGGATGGACCAATTCTGATTAAATTTAAACCAACGATAGTACTAACCAAGTTAGAACTATGTGCTAAATTGGAGCGTGATCGGACAAATAGACGTAAAATGCCATGCCCCATTGTATTGAATTGAATGTTATTTCTGCATGCTCCGCAATAACGCAAAAACTGTTGATTCGATTTTAAATAAATTTTTAGCACTGATAGTGTTAACCGAGTGCGGAACTATAGGCTATGTTATACTACGATTGGAAAAAGGGGCGTAAAATGCCACGCCCCTTTGTACTATACTGGACGTTATCTGCCTGTTTCGCAATCACGCAAAAACAGCTGAACCGATTCTCTTGACATTTTCACTACATACAGTGCTTACCAAGTGCATATCGTCACCTAAAATGCAAGAGGCCCTAACTAACAACAAATTCAAAATCAGTTTTTTATTGGTTCTTGATTATTTTATCAACATATACGTCTCCACAAAAAAGTAGGGCTGCATAATAAAAATTAGCGATTTTATAGCCAAAATTAAAAAACATGTGATTTGGGCAATCGCTAATGGACGTAACTAAACAAAAAACTTTTTTAATATTTTTTTCTTAGGGCCAGCAACGCGAACGGGGTATGGCTAGTATTCTATTAAAATAATCAGATTCAAAGAGGGAATTTTCGTGTAGGGATAGTAAAGTTACAGAAAGTACTAAATTAGCAGTTTTAAATATCCAAACGCAAATATTACGAGGACGAAATATTTGGATAACAGATTAAAAATCACAAAGTTCCCAAAAACACCTAAATTAGCATTTTTAAACGTGAATTTGTAGAACATACACAAGTCTTTAATCCTTTGTTTTTACAACAATTAAACTAAAACTCTTTTTCAGATAATTTTGGAAGCCATTTTACCCTGCTATCTTCAACAAATACAATCTCCGAGTTATATACCACTACAGGGAAAATCCGAACGTGATATTATCTTACAATTAGCAGTAGCCATACGAACTATGGTTCATAATTGTGAAGGATTAGCCAAAAGTTATAATGGTCCCTACCGTAATAGTCCAGAACATAAGGGATCTTCGCAACGTAATTGTAGTCGTGGACCTCCCTGTTCGCCGGGTTTAGATTTTGAAGATGAATCGCATTCAAAGTATATAAATGATCCACGTACAAAGAATGTTATGGATTCTGGTGAGGATTCTGAAATGATACGTACAGAGTATCGCAGACCTAGAGATGTTTTACTTTCTGTAGTTGGAGATTTTCTAAGTAAATCTACTACACGTTTGCAAGAACTTGCTAAGAAATTACCAAAGGATGATAGTAAGCTGACTGAAGTTTTAGATGCAAAATGTCATATACGCTTAGCGGATATAGCACATTCTCTACTAAAAGTTTCTCCATATGATCCAGAATCGATGGCTTGTAGGGGTCTTCAAAGATATATGCAGGCTGTTTTGCCACGTGCTGAATGGTCCAACGATACATTACGCAATGCGTTGGTAACTATTCTACGAAGAATTGATAAGGTGTTTCTTAAAATATCCAAAAAGCCTTCTATACGTCGAAATACTGATTGGGAAGCAGCAGCTGGTTTGTTAAAGGGTATACACGAAACCGTAGTAAGACATCCTTATGTTTTGCACTGGCAACAAATGAAAACTTTGATTGGCACAGTGCAAAATCTAATTGTGAATGAGCCGGGCTCCTCTGCTCCTGAGGGAGTATCAAGTGCAGGTGCAGCTCTAATGTCTCAGAATCCACCGGCCTTCTTCTGTTCTACCGTTGTGCGTTTAGTTGCATTACAAGTTGTGAGTCCGGTAGATTGTTTTTCATTAGTACAAATATGTGGTGGTAGTGCTGAATTTTCCACCCAGGAGAAGGCCGAAGGATATCTAATGCATTTGATTATGCCTTTGTGCTTGAAAGTATGCTCTGGACGTGGTGTCTCCGATGTGGGAGAATTGAAAATGACCGATGTTATTTATTTACTAACGGCAGTATTAAATGCTATGAGTCCTCCTGCTGGCCGAACAGGCCAAGCTGTATCACAAATCAATCGTGTTGGTGGGGATCTACGAACAGGTTCTTTAACATTTACTGGAAGTCGAGATGCTAAAAGACCTGCCAGAATAGCTGGTTCCTTGTATCAAGCCGCCTTTTTAGCATTAAGAATTGTTTGTATATGTTTTGAAAATCGTCTGTCTACCGAATGGCCTCGAATTGTAAGAGTTATGAGAGATTTGGGTAGAAGAAATGAAGCCGCTCCAGATTTATGGAGTTTCTTAGAGTTTGTGGTAACTCATAGAACTCCTCTATATATTGTGTTAATGCCATTTATATTGCATAAGGTAAAATTTTTAATTTTAAAAATAGGATTTAAATTTAATGAATTTGTTTTATAGATTTCCCAGCCTCCCATTGGAGATCATGAACGACATATGCAATTTATTATTAGAGAACGTTTAAGAGGAACTCCTCCTCAAGGTGGTATTAAATCGAAGGGAGCATTACTTTTGGAGCTAGCCAGAGAATTAAGGGATTTGAGAGATGAACTTGAGGAAAAACGTTATGGTAAGTAAGGGTAATTTAATTTTACGAGGACAAAGTAAACCTAAAACATTGAAAAAAGTCCCAAAATTTTAAGTTTTCTAAAGGTAAAATGTCTGAAAATTTTTCGAATATAAATCTAAGAAAGAAATACAAATTTGTTTCGAAATCTGTAAATTGTTCTAAAATTACAGATTTCGAAAATCGGAGAGCATTTTGAAGAAAAAAGGATTTTTTTTATAGAAAAAAAGTTTTTATACAAGAAAGGTCTTTCAATGTGCATCCACCGAAATACGCATATGGGAAAGAGGTATAAAAAAAATTACATGGATTTTTTCATCTGTACAATTTCACATTTAGCGGGTCAAAGGGAAGGTGAAAACGTTTTTTTCGTTTGAGGATTTTTCATATATCTTTAAAAGAAACTATATGAATATTTTGTATAGGTCGAAAGGTTTTTTGAAGTCATATCCAATGGCGTATCGGGTCGGAACTCGGCTTCGTTGTTATTATTAGAAATTTATAAGTTTTGGGGTGATTATATGGAGATGGGTGGCACACATAATGGCTTTTTTCGATTGCCGGACAAATTATGGTTCCTTTTGTTCTAAAAACTCTATATTCAAATGTTTAGCCCAATCGGATACTTGTAACCCCTACCGTTGGGAGGTTAAAGTTTGGCCCTGAAAAAAAATACATATCGGATAATTTCACAACGTCTTGACATACATATTCCATATTATTTTTGTTAAATTTTATAACAGGCCTTGTCCTTAAACTTTTATTTACATTTCTACATATGTGTTCCATTATATTTTGTCATACTTTTTCTAGATCGTGAAAGTTCGGACCTAAAGAAGAGCGATACACCGGCTGCTACTAGTGGAACAGATGTTCATAATAAATCCCAACAAAGGCCTTCCTTAATTTCGATCTTTACTGGAACCACCACTGGTCAAGCTACACACTCACATATTTCAGCGGTGCCTATTGATTCCAGAAGCGGATCTGGTGGTATTTGCACACCCAGTGACACTTTATCTCAACAAACTTTACACCCGCCTAGAGAATCTCTATCAAGTAGTTCTACAGGACGAGATCATCATACAACAAGTGAAAGCGGAGATCAAGCAGTTGGATCAGCTCCAACTTTAATGGGAGCTTCAGGATCTGGAGGCGTGGCATCTAGCCAAGCAACTAGTTCAAATACAATAGCAACAGCTTTACCCTCAGGTGTTATTTCACAACTTTCACATTCACAAAGTTTGCAACAAGCGCCTTTTAAAGCACAGCCTCCCAAACTACGTTTCGTATCATCGGTAGAATTTAGACATTCTTCTGGAGAAACTTCAACAACGCCATTGTCGCCAGAAAGTCCAGCAGAAGATAGCTCTGGTGATCATACACGATCAAGATTACAAAGATCAAAGGCAGCCAGTAGAAAAACTTTTCGTTTAAAAAGAAGTCGCTTAACACCCATGGAACCACCGAGTATAGTAAGTTGTTTATTAACAATTTATATTACCCGGCTAAAAATAAATGTGTATGTTCATATATGCTTATATATAGATCTTTATATGATCATATATGAAATATATGGAAACATATATGTGACCATATATGCAAGAAACGATCCCATATATGTGGCCGTATATAAAATATGTTCCATATATGATATCATATATGGAAACATATATATTATCATAAAATGTTAAATTTTGGTGCATGTGTATGAAAATATCAATCGGAATTACAAAATAAAAGTTTTGTACGATTGAAATTATATTTTATTACCATATTTATATCTTAATACCGATTCGTATCAATAATTTAAAAAATATTGTTTCCTAGTTGCAAAATTCTGATTAAAAAAGTTACTTTTACATAAAGAAAATGGAAAAGGTAAGTTTTTATTAGAATTTTAAATGAATTTAGAATTTTAAAATCATATGTATTATTTTTTCCAGTTCATCGTCATAACAAGTATAAGCGTGGACATTTTATTCCAAAACAAGATCATATTCAAAATGAGTAAATGAACATATGTGGCAAATACAATAATATAGAGTGCTTTGATGTTGAAGAAAATTAAACTACGCAGCTTCGTTAATCTCGTGCAACTTCGTGGAGAGGGCATATGCACCACCATTATGTTTTCACTACGATTGCAATACTGCAAACTATTTTGAAATCCCTTAATGTCGCCATAACAAATTGGAAATGATAGATCGTATAAGCAGTTTTGAGGCCGAGTAACGCTAAGCTCACTCAACTTGGAGAAGAGGACATATGCACAACCAGAAATGTTATCACTACGATTCCAACACTATAAATTATTTTGAAATCCCTTATTGCAGCAAATTGGAAATGGAAAGAACGTATGTATAAGAAATTTAAAGGCCGAGTTACTAGAAAATTCAACCATGCGGTGGTACGTTAAGCTCGCTTAACTTGGAGCAGAGGGCATATGCACGACCATAACGTTATCACTACGGTTCCAACACTACAAACTATTTTGAAATCGCTTACTATCGCCATAGCAAATCGAAATGAAAAGAACGATCAGTTTTAAGGTTGAGTAACGATTTAGGAAGGACAACGTTTTTATACAATTACAAGAAAGCTGTCTATAAGCGAAAGTGACAATCTGGCACATTGTCACCATGATGTAAGTAGAAATAGTTTTTATCCCAGTCCTTCAAATATCCTTACAAACATGATGTAAGTAGAAATAGTTTTATCCCTATCCTTCAAATATTCTTACAAACATAACCCAGCAAGATAAAATACATACTACTGAATATATTGCTTTTAATCGAAGTCTTAAGTAATTATTTCCTTGCTATGAATTTTGATGCATGCATTTAGTAGTAGCAAGTTCTTTTTTGCTGGAATAAAAAAGAAATGTGTAATAATTTTTAATATTTTTTCAGATGGATTTCTGAAAGACAATATATCTTTCTTTAAAAAGCATTCCATAGTCACAGACTAATACAGACTCGACATAAGTGACAGGTGTCAAAAAAGTATTTTTGAACCATATGGTTAATATTTTCAAATTATTCTACGAATTAGGTTAGAAAGAGAAAACTGATATAACGCGCCATAAGAAAAATGGATGCCAGATCGGTTTTTGCTGTTTCACTCACTCCTACGTCGTAGAAAGTGTTGCCATGTTAGCGCAAAACGAACTAAAAACCGCTCTGTTTTCTCCTAAAATCGCTTAGTTTTTCCCCATTTTTTCTTATAAAACTCTACTGTCGAGTCTGTATTTAGTCTGTGCCATAGTCTTTAGCTTCCAATTGGCTTAAGCATCCCATGGTCACAGACTAAATACAGACTCGACAGTAGAGTTTTATAAAAAAAAATGGGGAAAAACTAAGCGATTTTAGGAGAAAACACAGCGGTTTTTAGTCCGTTTTACGCTAACATGGCAACACTTTCTACGACTTAGGAGGGAGTGAAACAACAAAAACCGATCTGGCATCCATTTTTCTTATGGCGCGTTATATCAGTTTTCTCTTTCTAACCTAATTCGTAGAATAATTTGAAAATATTAACCATATGGTTAAAGAATACTTTTTTGACACCTGTCACTTATGTCGAGTCTGTATTAGTCTGTGCCATGGTCTTAACAAAATACACTCCAACATGTATGTAAATCTTTAAAGCAGTGATACGCAGACACATACTATAACATTTATGCTTGTGTGGGTAGTAGCAAGCGAAAAGTCAACAAATTTGCTCAAGCAACAGAATTTTATAGTGTATGTGTGTTGACAGCGCACAAGCAGCGCCTATTCCCGCGGGAATAGAAATTACAAAAATTCGTATCACTGCTTTAAAGGTAGATAATTGCTTCGTTAAATGACATCCGTGTTATCATTAACCTATTAGCACCAAATGCTATCGTTGGTAATACTTTAATACAAGAAAAATTCTAGAAATATCGCAAATATTAATATTATTTTATATCCTGTTTTAGATTTCGACTATAAATATTGTAAAAAAGAGGCTTATACCATAACAAAAACGCTGAGTCTGAAGATAATCGGAATTAACACTAAAACAAGAAAACACAAAGGAAATCAACGTTCCTTTCGATATCAATTGAAAAACTTGATATATAAGATCTTTTATGTTCAATTTATTTTGTTGACTTTAAAAATGTATTCTCATATCTATAAGTTAAATTATTTATTTTTATATGGTCACCAAAAATGCAAACGATAGTAACTAAAAAATGAAAATCATAAAATTAAAGGGTTATGAAAACACCAAAATTAATAAAAAAAATATTTTTAATTTTAAATTATACTTATGTACACCGCTTGCAATTCTGGTGAATATATATACATAATAATCTATTACATATAGTTTAAAATGAAAAAAAATAAAAAAAATATGAAAAAGAATGTAAAACAAATTGAAAACAACATCATATATGATCCCATATATGATTCAATATATTATCCAATATATGATTCAATATATAATCTAATATATGATCACATATATTGGATCATATATGACCGTGTCTTATATAAGCGCCAATTTTGGAA
Organism: Pegoplata infirma; assembly: GCA_963921195.1. Lineage (NCBI taxonomy): Eukaryota > Metazoa > Arthropoda > Insecta > Diptera > Anthomyiidae > Pegoplata > Pegoplata infirma. Next base: position 229,443,257 of record OY992536.1, on the reverse strand, counting down.
TATGTTAATATATGAGACCATATTTGATACTATATATGATACTGTATATGGTCTCATATATGATATCATATATGATTATATACAACATTTTTAGCCGGGTATATAAAAATTAATTCTAACAAAAAAATAATTTATATTTAGGTTACTGCTTTATCACAGGAAGAACATCCAAAACCGATTGGAGAAATTTCTTGGGATTCTGTATCACAAACCTCTTCTACATCTGGTTATCGTGACACCAATAGTTTACAAACTGGATTACTATCACCAGATGGTTCACTAGGTGGCCTAACTTTGGGACGTTCACCCTCACAACATTCATTATTAATGGTTTATGAAGGTCAAGATGAGGATACGCTTATATAACAATCACAGTTTGATCCAGAGAACTAGTGAAATTAAATGAGATTGTATAGTTTTATTGGAAAATGGAAGAGATTAGCTACTTGATTAGCAGGTGTATATTGCGTTATTGAGAGCAAAAATAAATTAGCTACTTGATTAGCAGATTTTTTTTTTTAATATTGAGAGCGAAAATAAATTAGTTTTTAAATCATAGACTGACGTCTTTAAGTTGTTTTGTGGCAATTCTTTTTTTATTAAACATAATAAAGTTTAAATCGATTTGGAACGCGTGTCAAAATCTTAAATTCAAAAGTAAAATTCTTTGTATTATTAAAAAAAAAGTGACAAATATTATACTTCATTTAAAAAGTATGCATATACTTTATGTTTGTAATTCAAATTGTTTAAAGATGCATAATGAAAAATGTCAAAATAATTTTATACTATTTTTTATAAAATTTCTTTAACTGTGTGATATAAAAACCACAGATTATAGTTTAAGATGTGTAAAGAAGTGTCAAATTATTTTTTTTTTGTAGATTTTATATAGTTTATATAAATGTTAAATGTTTTTTAGCGTTAGAAAACCGTTATTGTAAAATTGATAGAAAAAATAATTAAAAATAAAAATAACTTACGAACAAAACTTTCAGCGTTGATGACTAATTAATGGATGAGAAAATGAATTTTCAAATTATGAGTTATTCATTTTACTGGCTACGGCTTTTAAACGATTTTCTTTAATAGTTTTACGCCATTCAAGCCATTTTTGCATTTCTGGATTTTCGGTATTACCACGATCTTCTAATTGCATATAATAAGCCTCACGTAAAATTTTAAAAGCTTGTATACTATAATACGGCTGTTGGGTAACTGGATCAAAGTATCGTGCGGGTAATCTGTTGGTAAACAAAAATGGAAAAAATGTAATATATATAATTTTTAGTGTGCAAATAATTAAATAAATAAAATCAATTTGTATATACTTACTTTGTGATTGGACAAAGATAACCAGAATTTCGATGCAATTTCTTGGATTTAAAAATATTTTGAAATACTTTTTCATCTAAATCACTTTCGAATGATATAAATGTTCGTTCACATTTTGATCTTGGATCATTAGGATCATGTGGAGCACTAGACCCTCGTGTTTGTTTACGCACCACTGGCATAGTCATAGAATGATAACGTATCATAGGACCATTAAAAATACGCTTGGAGGGACGTGTTTTCTTTTTCTCCAATTCTAATTTAAGAAATTTTTCTGGAAAATATAATTAAACAAAAAAAAAAAAAATTAAAAATTACTATGTTTTAAATGCATTCTTATATAAACTAATTGTGTGTCTTTGATGATGTATTTAATTCTATATCGAGGTCCTATATTCAAAACCCTCTATCTTCCATTTTCACGAAAATGACTTTTTGATGGCAAAATATTCAGTAAAACGGCCCTCATCTATGGTGTAAAATTCAGAACAAAAATATTTTTTTTTGCTATTTTATTTACATTTTTGGTTTTCTCTATCTCTTACACAATTAATTTTTCTAAATGCAAAACCCTCTATCTTTTCAAATAATTAATTTATAAATATTTTTTTGGAATAATTTCATCATGCATTACATATTTTCATACTAATTTTTGCATGCTGAACATGAATTGTCAACAAAATTCCAGAATCAAGATTTTGGTCCACTGATGCTAATTTTTTCTCAAAATTCTTGTTTGATTTTTTTGAAAAATAAGGCTCAAAATTTTGATGTATTGTGAACATCATGAAACAAAAATTTTAATCTTAAAAATCGCGATGCTGTCCACAGCATCTGTGGATCAAAATCGCGTTTTTAATTTTGTTACTGTTTTTTACATAACATACTCAACTATTTGTCAACTTTTGAGATGAATTCGGTAAAAAATATTTTTGTCTCAAAAATAAGCACCTGTGGACCAAAACCGCGATTTTGGAATTTTTTATAAGCCGTTATCATTAATAAATCACGTTAAAAATTTACCGATATCGTAAATGAAATCATAATAATTAATTTTTATTAAAATGCAAAACCCTCTATCTGATAATTTTCATTCATGTACCTAATATTTTTGAGAAACAAAACCCTCTATCTATCCTCTAAAATCCCCAATATTGCAAAATTTTAAAAACGAATCATATGTGAGATTCAGTAGTTGATTTAAAAAAAATTGTAGAATATCGAATTTTAATTACTCTAACAATACGCGAAATAAACAGTTTTTTGGCTCTCCTGAAAAGTTGTGTTTTTTAAGATAGAGGGTTTTGAATATAGGCCCTCGATATGTATTTGATGATTAAAGGGGGTTACTAGTTTTGGCACTATTTATCGTATCCCGTATCCCTATTTCGGATATAAATTCCCGAAGACATTACCTAACAGGTAATTTTTTGTTTGATCCTAAAAGGCAACTCTTCCAATCCCTACGCTTAGCGAAATCAAAAAAAAATATTCTCCATACATTACTTTGGTAAGAATGTTGCGATAACAATTTACAAGTTGAAATAACAAATGAGTTGCGTTTATCGAGGGTTGCGATAAGAGAGGTGGCACTGTATAACAATAGTGGTATTCAGAGTCTTACTTGCCAGCCCTGGCACTGGTAGTAAAAAAGCACATTTTAAAATTACTTTTCAAAATACGTGTGTTTTTTGAAAGAAGTACACTTTGGCTACATTGCCAGGGCTGGCAACAAGACTCTGAATACCTCTAATGACTTTATTTTTTTAGAAATTCCGACTCATGCCAGCAAAGAAGTGTAAAACCTTATAAAAACAACTCACAAGAGAAGTATTCCCACCCTTATGAACCGATTTGCCAGAAACTTAAAGTATATCGTTAAGCTATATTTAATTGGAGCTATCTGCTATGTTATAAGCCTGCAGATAGCTCAAATTGAATATAGTTCAACGATATATTAAAGAGACAATTCTAATGTTGGGGTGTCTCGGCTTATCGTCCATTTCGGGGATTTAGGGGTTCAAAAAATGGCATTTTTTTTTTTTTGTTTTTTTAATTTTTTAGGCATTTTTTCTTAAGAAAATAAGATGTTTTTATATAAAAAATGCTTTTTAATACCTATCCAACGGTAGTATAGCATTGTAAAAATTCGGATTCGTTAAATATTTTTTTTACGAAAATGTGTAAATTTTGGGGGGGGGAGGGCATTTATGTGAAGACATAAACCTACGATATCCATATGAATGAAAAATAATCTTTATTAAATTAAAGTTGGCACGTATTTTTGGACTAGAGTCTAGACGATATTCCTGTTATTTCGAGAGTTATCAAAATTTTCTCGAAGGTCCACATTGTTTCATAAGGTGACCATGAAATTTTTAAACACTGAAATGGCTGATAAGCCGAGACAACCGATCCTTAAAATCGTCTCATTTATATATATTTTCAGTTTCAGGCAAATCGGTTCATAACGGTTGGAATACTTCCCTTGTCAGTCCGTTTTCCGAAATAAAATATATGAAGGGCTTACTGCAAAAACTTGATAAGCAACATTTTATATTTTGGTGTTTTTTGTCTTCTACTGATGTTCCATTGACAGATTTTTGACAGAATTTTTGCATAAACCCTTCGTACAAGTATCTTGAGTATGAAAGTTCTTCAAAAGATCTATTTTCTACATAATTTCAAAAGTTTTAAGGCAAAAACCAACATAAAATGAAATGTTGCTTATGGAGTTTTTACAATAAGCCCTTCATATATATTATATATATAATATATTCAATAAAAAATAATTTCCTGCAAACAATAGGGCGATATATCGCCGAAAAAATATTGCGGCGATACGAAAATTTATCATTTCAATAAAAAATCAAAGCAGTATTTTTATTATATCGCTGTTTTCTCATACGAACGATATTTTCAGATTCAGGGAATCGATATAGCTGTATCGCCGGTTTATCATTTTGGTGATATTCCGGCGATACATGCAAATCTATTATTTTTCGTTTATACGATTATCTGGCGATATTGCTCTTTTATCGCTAAGACGAATCGTTTTCGTATCGCCGAGATGTATTCCAGTCGGGTAACAGTTTCTCCCGAAAGGTGTATCGCCGGGGATACGAATTCGATAATTGACGCAATAACATTTTTCGTATCGGCAATACAACCGAATCGATGTCGTTTCGTTTTGTTTGCAGGGTTATTTCAATTTACTAAGGAAAATTGTATAAAGTCACAACAGGAATAGAAAACCTAAGGTTCGAACCAGAATCAAATTACGTCGGGTTTGGCGTAACCCCTACAACATTTTTTGTTCATACAATTTGTATGCGAGGTAAAATCAATCAAACTGACGTAAACATTGGAGGAAAAGTGTAGTTTACGTATACCCAAAAAAAAAAATGTTGTCCAACATTTTTCTTCGCGTAGCCGATCTTCCGCCTGGTTTAGGGATTACAAACTCCATGAATTAAACCCATGCTCTCCGCCATATATAGCCATATAAAGCTTTTTTAGGTAATTATTTTTTAATCGCACCCACTCCCTTGTGGGCGTTTGCCCCGACACAAGTCGTACCACTGGACTCAGGATGAAGTCCTTAGTCGTTGTACAAAGTTTCATCAGATTTGGAGGAGTGGACATAAACTAGACTTAAGCCAAATTTGAAATTAAATGGGTTTTTTTACGTCAAAAGCGACACATTTTGATTCATGTTATACCCTTTAAAACAATGGTTCCCAACCTTTGATTCTCGCCCCACTGGGGGGCAATTTCAATGCTTCAGGGGGGCAACGAGCAAATTTTTGAGTTTTTTTTTGTTAAAAAACTAAAAAAAATAATTATTTTAGATTAATTATTTAGTTGGATGTTGACAACTTTTGCCAAAAACTTTGTTTAAAAGATGATTTTAACAAAAAGTTTGCTTAACTACAAGTAAATTTTGAATTTTAAAACAAATTTGAAAAATTTATTAATTTTTCTTGAGTTAGGGGGGACATTTTGGTTTTTTAAACTTAAAAGTGGGGCATGGCCAAAAAAAGGTTGGGAAACATTGCTTTAAAATCAATACTCACCCAATGACTTAATATTTTCTTCTTCGGTTACTTTTGCTTCCTCCAACAATTCCTCCTGTGTGGGCATATATTCCTCGATTTTTACGAATTTTTTCTTCTTTTTACGAGCATCATCCATTTCTTTCAGACGAACTTTGGTGGCCTGAGTTTTGATAGCAGTGGAAGCTCTAATTGATTTACGTGCTGAATCAAGAACTGTAAATCTTGGTCGCACTCTCTTTTTAAGTACTTTTGCCACATTCTTTTTTACAACCGTAGTTGCGGATTTATCGTCTTTCTTAACAAGTTTAGGTTCTTTATAAGCTTTTGTATTGATACCTGTACGTTTACGTTTCTTTCCGGCTTCTTCGTCATGATCTGACACAGGTTCATCATTTTCATCTATACTGAAGTCAGAGTCAACAACATCATCTTCCTCGTCTTTTTGTCTGTGGGGTTAATTAAATAATCAATTTACCAAAATGTATTCAATTAATATGTTGCTTACTCATATTCTTTATCTTCAACCTCTTCTTGGAAGCCTCCATAAGATGTTTTATAGAATTCATCCTCTTCCTCATCATCTAAAAGTTTTGCAATTCTAGTACCGGCATTTGAGCGTCTTGCACGTTGTGCGGCCATATTTAATTTGTTGTAAACAATAAATGCAATGAGTTTCAAGTTTTTTAAAAAATAGCCTTTAGATATTAACTAAAAATTATAGATATAAACAGATATAAATAAAAATTTGCGTTAATTTTCCCGAAATTTGTATAAACTTTTCGAATGCCAAAATAATAATTATGCAGTGTTGCCAGATTTTTAGAAAATATAACAGTGTTGGTAATAAATGTTTACACCATACACACAAAAAAATTTTTGCCAAGTACTTGGGAGGATATGCGTTTTTAAAGTTTTTTGCATATATTATGCAAAAAATAGCATCATTTTACCAAGTTTTTGCTTGTTTCTGATAAAAGTTTAGAAAATATTCATAAGAGTATTTAACCTTGTGTAATTTTACAAACCTTAACCAAAATTATGCAAAAACTTGGTAAAATATTGCAAAATTTTTCATAATTAATGTAAAAAACTTTAAAAACGCATATCCTCCCAAGTTATTGGTAAAATATTTTTTTGTGTGTAGTGACATAGTAATCCATCGACCGTTTTGTAGATCTGGCATCACCAAAGATAATTGGAAAATTCTGGCAATGCCAAACTAAAGTTCAAACGCAAAGCAAAGAGAGACAAAAAACAATCTGCATTCTCACTGTAAAACTGGTATCTTCCATCTCGCTCACATTTCGATTTGTGATAAAATTTCGTAAACAATACCATATGGTTTTTGTTTACTACTTTTTCAAACGCCATTTGTTGGACTACTCTATGACTCTGGTTTACACAACCAGTAGCTCATTTCTGGGCTACTGGTTGTGTAAACCAGTCAAGCCCGGCATGACTTTTTCCATACGATTTGACATATAAAAACGGTGGCCGGCGCCGCTGTAAAATAACATTTGTTCTATTTTTTAAAGGTAGCGAAACTCATTCTAATTGAAAACCGTCCCACATGCCGTGCTTGCGCCGGTGTAAAATAACACGCAAAAAAATCCGGTGTGTAAAATTATGCAATCATGCTTGGTAAATTTTTTTTTCTATAGAGTTTTAACATTTTTCGCAAGCCTTGTTTTGTTTTCCTCTGTCAAAGCTAAAATTTCATATTTATGTTGTTAACAAATATTACCAAGCTTGCTTGGCACATTGCAAGTACTTTTAAACATTATGCTAAACGACTTGTTTATTATTACCCGCTACTAAATTGATTTATTTTCGTTAAAACTTGGTAAATTTTTGCATGGGCGTGCACAGTAGACCTAATACACGAACGAAAAAATGTTCAGTTCATTTGAACTAGTTCAAATGAACTAGTTCATTCAATAACTCTATTTTCAGGCTTCAATCCAAATGAACGTGTGAAAAAAAACTATACATAAATAAACAAATACATTCCAACAAGGTTAGTATAAAATTTTGTTTGTTCTTGTTTAATATTTTGTAAAATTAATTAACTTTTAATTGTTTTTTTTCTAGGTATACGACTTTTTTTTGATCAACGCCTGAAGGAAGATGCAGTATTGTTAATATCTACATATTAGATATGTAAGTTTTGTGTATTTTATGTTTAATGTAATTGTATTTTTATTGTATTGTACATATTTTATTGTATGTTTTGTATTGTTTTTATTGTATTTAATTTTAGTAATACTAAATAAATAATGAATAATAATAAAAATAATAAAAAAAAATATTACTAAATTTCTTTTATTTTTTATACAAAACAAGATTGGGTATTTTTATTAAGCATTTAAGTTTTTTTTTATACGACATGAATGGCAATATTTACCAAGCACTTTTGTGCAAATGTTGTTAACATTTTGTTTACTGGGATGTTCCTAAGCGTTTTGGCAAAATATCAAAATATATTAGTGGTATTCATTTAACCGTATATACACCTCGTATACCGTGTATATCTGGTTAGTTTACACAATTATTGTCAAAAATATTTTACGAGGCCTGATATATTTGTACACATATTTTGGTGCGTAAACTTGTATCGTATAATTATACAGGTTTAGGATTGCCAATGTTCAAATAATTTTGATATTTTTTGCTATTTTTTGTTTTTTTACAATTTGGCAATCTTGTTAAAAATGACAAATATTAAAAAAATAAGATAAAAAATATTTTTGTTTGCAGTAAATTTATTAATTTATTTAAAATTTATTAATTGTTTGAAATTTTGTTTTATTTGTGGCATTGTAAATTTTCCAAATACAAAAATTAGTTTTTTTGTTTTGACAATTGTGTAAGTAATACCAGGTAATCAAAAAGGGGCATTCATAAAAACCACCTCGTATAATTATACAAATACGAGTCGCGTATAAATATACGGTTAAATGAATACCACTATTGTTTAATGGGATTCCTCCCTATCTGCTTGGTAAAATTGGAACATTTTATTATGAAATCGCACCCAAGTTTTTTTTTGCGTGAACATTTGTTCTATTTCTTAGAGGTAGCGAAACTCATTCTAATTGGAAACCGTCCCCCGTGCCGTGCTTGCTCTGTTCCTGTTTTTGCATCGAAAAATATGAGTCAAAAGATTCCAACATTTTTGGACACTGGAATTAAAACTGTTTCTGTATGTCAAAGCGAAAACGCCAGCGTTTGCATTAGAGCTGTCAAAAAGTAATCAAAAGGTAGAAACAGAACAAGCACGGCACGGGGGACGGTTGCCGTTGCCGGAGAATATAGGCCCAAAACAATGACGGGGGACGGCGACGGCAAAAAATGTCATTTGTTTGTTCAGTGGTGCCAACTTTTAATAAAATTCGGGTAATTTTACGGAAAAAAATCGCTTATCACACAGTCAATGTGATTAAGTTGGCACTACTGTACGTTTGTTACACCATTGTGAATGAAAAAATTAAAAATTGTTGTGAAAATGCGGCAACCCTGGAGTGTGAGAGAGAGAGATTGAGAGAACCCGGAGATAAAATAAAATAAGTTTTAATTTTTTGTCGTGCCGGTCACGGTTTTTAACTGTCAAATCGTATGGAAAAAGTCGTGCCGGGCTTTTTCTGTTCATACCTAAAGTGAGAAAATAGTACATCATGACATATGCTGTGTTTTTTAATAAGTGGATTTATTTTCTGATTAATCTTATTTTTTTTTACTATTTTAACATGCCAAAACAAATTTGGAATATTTTTTCCATAATCTACGCTAAATTAGCAATTATAAACCGAAAAATCAGTAAAAAATTTTGAAAAAAGAAAAAAAATATAAAAAAATCAAAAATAATCCAAAATGGACTTATTAATTCCTAAAATTAGTTGGATTAATTTTGGTTCATTTATATCTTTTTTCATTTTCCAAAATTTTTTATTATTTTTTCGGATTATAATTGCTAATTTATTGTAGATTATGGAAAAAAATATTCAAAATTTGTGTTGGCATGTTAAATATTTTTTTTAAACTAAAAACTCTTTTAAGTAGGAGAGGGTGTGCTTAATGCATGAAGTTTGAAATCCCTAAATCCGGCCGAAGCCCTGCAACTCAGAAAAACTTTTAGGGGGAAAAATACAACACGAATGTTATAATTTTGGAAATGAAATCACTTTCAAAAATCAAAGTGGAATTGAATTGCATAAAAGTGGTTTCATTCCCAGAAAATATTCTCTTTGCGTTTTACGAGTAAACCACTTTTCCAAATCCGAACAAAATTGAGTCTGTGACATGCCTCTATTAGTTAGCTATTAAGAACTGTGGTTCTATAATAATAACAATAATAATAATAATTTTATTCGCAGACAAAATCAATTACGCTAAGGCCTGCTAAGCAAAAACGCTTTATAATTCAAAAACAAGAAAGTATAGGCATAAGCAGTTTAATAAGCAGTTTAATAAGCAGTTTAATTAAATCATGTTAAGTTAACCCCCAAGACAAGCCATAGATTGGAACCCCCAGGGTAGCCGACGTAGAGGACGACCTTCGCAAACCTGGAAACGCCACATTGAGATAGAATCTTCAAAATTACATCTAAGTTGGAGTGAAATAAAACATCGAGCATCAGATCGAGCTAATTGGAATTCTCTTGTTGAGGCCCTATGCTCCTTGTTGGAGTTAGAGGAACAAATATATATATATATAAGTTAACCCCTGCCCCTCCCAAACAGGGTACGTCCCCACGGGTTTGAACAGCACATTATACTTTTAGAGGTCAAGGTCATATATTTTTTTGCAAGTTCGGTATTCTTAATGAGTTCCGGATTTCGAATAGGATTCCGTTTGAAACGGACCATTTTGTTTTTTGGCGAAAAATTCGAATCCAAAATAATTGCCCCACTGTAAAATACATCTCGAGCGAATGGCATCACTGTTAACATTCTTTTGACAGCTGACGTAAACTTTGTGTACCCAAACAATAGAAAAAATTAGTTCGGCATGTAAATTTTTATTCACACATTTTTTTGGCACAAAAAATTAGCATTGAATTGAGAAAACCTAAAGAAAAGTGCTTTTTAATATAAAAATAAGAACTATTTAGGGATAAGTTATCTAAAAATAACAAAAACCACTCATCATTGCAAGCAATCTTTATAAAAATGAGCAATAAAAGATAACAAACTACTCGAATTTTTTATCCGGTATGGACCTTTAATAAAATTAACAATTTATAACATATTGACAAATTAAACACGTAGCTTTGATAAGAAAATAATAAAAAAATAATTTAAATAAAGGTGATAAGGACTTTATTAAAAATAATTCAGGTGCAACATAACCAATATTTTTTTTATCACGAGCTATTACAACGAAAATATTTGAAATATGTCAATGAGATCATGCAAGGTAAGTGGAAGGAAAATAAAGTTATATTAAAAAAAAGCAAATTTGGAACAGTAAACTTCTCTTTAAAAATGAAAACGTTTTAGATTTAAAAGTATTTTGTTCGGTGCATTTTTTTAATCGTCTGCAAATGAGTAGAGTAAGCACAAACTATAAAGGAATAATAAGGCGTATTTTTTCAATCACTTATGGTTTACACCAGGACTTCTTTGTTGGTTATTATAATGTCACAATCTTTGTTGGTGGGGCATGTTTGGGCACATCTTCCCCAGTGACGTTCCGTGAAGTTGTCACTGAGTGGTCTCTAACTTCTAAAAACAGCAAATTTACGTATAAACTTTTTAACGCGTTCTCGAGATAGATAAAGATCCGAACTTCTTAGTTTTGTATATTTTTGGAAAGGTGCAGCTTAAATTCGACAATTAACAAAATGCAATATTTCGTAAACAAATGCCGTATAAAATTGAATTTTGACTGCATGTCAGTTAATAATAATTAAAATAAAACCATGTCAATCACGGGAACGTGTTTCCTCCAGAAATTCATAAAGCATACACAAAAAGAAGTATAGAACACCCAGAGACAACTTCACGAACTGTCAATGATCTTCCACCTCGTAATAAATGTCCACAAATCGGAATGAAATCACTTTCAACAAAGTGGAATTGAATTGCATGGAAGTGGTTTCATTCCGAAAAATTATTTCATTTTGTTTTTTATAAGGGGGTTTACTTTTGACTAGTGCCTACGGTCAGTACCGTAGTACCGCGAATACTGGTAATCCCGGTTCTAGGTATTACAGGGAATTCGAACCGGTTTCCCGGTTCTTGAATTATTCCCGGTATTCCCGGGAATACCGGTATTGACAGTTCCGGTTCTGACGGTATTCCCGGGACTACCGGTATGTATATTTTGTAAAATTTTGTATAATTAAAATTTATTCTTCGCTTTTACCAAAAAATAATACAAAACGTGTGAAAAACACCATTTCCTATTTTTTTTATGAATTTAAAGAAAAAAAAAATTACATGATTTTTAAATAATTTTACAAACACAACTAAATATTTCTCAAATACTAATTAAATGGTGTAATCTTAATATTTTATGGTATGGTTTTTTTTTGTTTTTTGAGTACCAGGATCAGAACCGGGAATACCGACCCAGAAATATATCTAGAACAGGGAAACCGGTACCAGAACCGGGAATACCGGTATTCCTGGGAATACCGAGAACCAGGAAATGGGGGGCACTACTTTTGACATTAAACAAGTTGTTTAACAAAACACCAGTAGCAGAATAAAAACGTAATGGACACAGGACAAAGAGTTTTCTAAAAACCACACCCTTGAGCAATCAAAAACAGCAAGTGTGAACTCCACATTAGAGAAAAACTTAAAAACCACTTCCGAACGGAATTCAGTTTTTAAATTGCCGACAAATCCTTGAGTTCAAATGTAGAACGGAGTAAAGAAAAGTGTCATTCTCAAAATCTGAAACTTTCATTGACTGAAATAGGTTTGCCTGTGGGGAACGGAATTCAGTTTTTAAATTGTCGACAAATTCCTTTGGCTTCAAATGCAGAACAGAGTAAAGAAAAGTGCCATTCTTAAAATCTGAAACTTTCATTGACGGAAATAGGTCTGCCTGTGGGGATAGGCCCCTCCTAGACAATCCTATTTTATCGGCCACCTAAAATTTCAACCCTTTGACTTGTTTTAATATAAATTTGTAATTTGTCAGATTCCATTGTCAAAATTATTTAACAAATATAAAAACTGTATAACACAAGTAGTTTGGTCATTAAAATTGTCATTTAAATACCTTTGCTACTAGTTGTATAGGGATTTTTATATTTGCTAAATAATATTGACAATGGGATCTGACAAATTCCGAAACACGTGTCGATTAAGTCTTGCAAAAATTACCAACATAAATAAATTTAAAAAAGAAAAAAAAATTCTTGAAAATTATTCTATGAGATCATAGTTTTAATTAGTAAAGGAAATAATGACGCTGAGCTAGAATAAACCTACACAAAATACATTTTTTAACATTTTTTTGCCGAAATATTTTTATAACAAAAAATTCTAAAAACTACCATCTTCAGATTGTTTGTTTTCTTGCTGGATGATGTTAGTTTCAAAATTTAAGTTTATAAGTTCAAAATTTTAGAAAATCGAAAAAGTACCAAAGTACAATTTTTAGACCCTTTTTACCCTCTTAGAATCAGACCTTCCAAAGTCGTTTTTCATAATGTTTTGATCGGATGAACACACAAAAAATTATTATAAATGATTTAATGATTATATCAATTACTTTTTTAATTGATTTTGCACCTATCACAAAAGTGTAGTATTAATTTCTACAATTTGTAAAATTTTAATAAGAAGATAAATAAAAAGTGCATTTATTCCTTATTCACGAAAATTTTCGAAATCAATTAAAAAAATTTAAATACATATATTAATTTAAAAAATGATTAAAAACAAAATTGAACTTTTTGAAATTTTAAATTTTTAATTTTAAATTTTTAAATTTTTTCCCCAAAAATTTTTTGTGTGGAGGATCCTACATTTAACAAATTATCAGCCTTACCACAGACAAATAAAATAAATTTTAAACCGACTTAGGCCCGTTAACATTAAAAAAATTAACCTGGGGTTAGCACTAACATGCACTTTAACCGAAGGTTAAAACAAATATCGTTAACTCAATGTTCGGGTTAGCAGTAACTTCCAGTTATTAATGTCAATATTTCTGGTTAATTTAATCCAAAAAAATCTTGCGGTTAAATACATAACTGGAAGTTTTGTTTATATAATGAATTAAGAAAATATTAAAAAATTATTGCAAATAGAGAAATAGCTTAACAAATAAATTTCTGAATCTCATTTATTTAATATTTATTCTGAAACAAGTTGTGTATTTCGAAAAATATACGCTTGTAATCCTATTTTAACTACAATTTTAATATGGGAATAATAGGAAAAATATCTCAGCATCTAAAATATTTTTCCTTTAGAGAGAATCTAATGAGAGCAAATCTGTAAGAAAATGTCTTAAGTTCTGAAGCATTTTTTCTGTAAAAAAGGTTTTTTTTTTTTTTTTTTTTTATTTATTAATTTTTCTATAGAAAAAGTCTCAGATTCTGAGACATTTTTGCTATAGAAAAAGTATGATTCTGAGACATTTTTTCTATAGAAAAAGTCTCAGATTCTGAGACATTTTTTCTATAGAAAAAGTCTCAGATTCTGAGACATTTTGTCTATAGAAAAAGTCTCAGATTCTGAAACATTTTTTCTATAGAAAAAGTCTCAGATTCTGAGACATTTTTTCTATAGAAAAAGTCTCAGATTCTGAGACATTTTTTCTACAGAAAAGGTCTCAGATTCTGAGACATTTTTTCTATAGAAAAAGTCTCAGATTCTGAGACATTTTTTCTATAGAAAAAGTCTCAGATTCTGAGACAGTTTTTCTATAGAAAAAGTCTCAGATTCTAAGACATTTTTTCTATAGAAAAAGTCTCAGATTCTGAGACATTTTTTCTATAGAAAAAGTCTCCGATTCTGAGACATTTTTTCTATAGAAAAGGTGTCAGATTCTGAGACATTTTTTCTATAGAAAAAGTCTAAGATTCTGAGACATTTTTTCTATAGAAAAAGTCTCAGATTCTGAGACATTTTTTCTATAGAAAAAGTCTCAGATTCTGAGACATTTTTTCTATAGAAAAAGCCTCAGATTCTGAGACATTTTTTCTATAGAAAAAGTCTCAGATTCTGAGACATTTTTTCTATGGAAAAAGCCTCAGATTCTGAGACATTTTTTCTATAGAAAAAGTCTCAGATTCTGAGACATTTTTTCTATAGAAAGAGTCTCAGATTCTGAGTCATTTTTTCTACAGAAAAAGTCTCAGATTCTGAGACATTTTTTCTACAGAAAAAGTCTCAGATTCTAAAACATTTTTTCTATTGAAAAAGTCTCATATTCTGAGACATTTTTTTTTAATAGAAAAAGTCTCAGGTTCTGAGATATTTTTTCTATAGAAAAAGTCTCAGATTCTGAGACATTTTTTCTATAGAAATAATCTCAGATTCTGAGACGGTTTTTCTATAGAAAAAGTCTCAGATTCTGAGACATTTTTTCTACAGAAAAAGTCTTAAGATTCTGAGATATTTTTTCTACAGAAAGTCTCAGATTCTAAAACAATTTTTCTATAGAAAAAGTCACAGATTCCGTGCAATTTTCCATATAGAAAAAGTCGCAGATTCGGAGAGACTTTTTCTATAGAAAGATTCTTAGATTCAGAGACATTTAATTCATGGAAAAAGTCTTAGAGACAGAGACATTTAAACTATTGCAAGTCTCAGATTCTGAGAGTTTCTGTCTATTCAAAAATAAAAAAAACACTTTCAGTAACATTTTTATTATTAAAGATTAATTTATATACATCCTCCAGCTGATGTGGGATGTATGACTTTCTTTGTGTTAGCCGGTTTGGGTTTCTTCGATACTCAATGTTTGGATGACTTTTTTTTATTATTTTAACGCAGAAAGGTTCCATGTTGACCAAATTTCATACTATAAAATAATTGAGGATTTATGTAATGTAATGTTGATGTTAAAAACTTAAATTTTTACCTTTTCCAATTCCGGTCCATCAGCGACATCGGAGCGTTATCAATAATTTTTAAAATTTGGCATCATTTAGTAATTTTTAAATATTTTTTGCATTTTTATTTCATTTTTTTTTGTTAAAAATATTTTCATAATATTTTGACTTTTGCTGTTTTAAAACAATTCACAATAACACGTAATCGGAAGTTAACTAACTTTTTTCATTTGTTAACGAAATTTGTTAACTTGGAGTTAAGAGTTTAGGTTAGTGTAACTGGAAGTTAGATAACTTTTAGGTTAAATTTAACTAACTGGACTTTGTGTTAACTGGCCTTAGTATTATTTCCATACAAATTGGCCCTTATCAAAAAAAAAAAAAGTCTTTTTTAACAAAAGTTTTATTTTAAATTTCAAATTTTCAATACATTTTTTGAAAGTCGATTTTAAATACAAAAACAACTTGTATGGAAATAAAATTAAAAGTTTATTTTATTTCCATAATTTCAGCCTTACCATAATAAAATAAAATATATTTAAAAGCAGCTTTTAATTTTATTTCCGTACAAATTGTTTTTGTTTTTAAAATCGACTTTCAAAAAATGTATTGAAAATTTGAAATAAAACTTTTGTTAAAATATACTTTTTGTTTTCTTGTGGTAAGGGCTATTGTTTTTGTTTTAAAAATAGACTTTCAAAAAACGTGTGGAAAATTGAAATTTAAAATAAAATTTTGTTAAAATACTCTTTATTTTTCTTTGGTACGGGCCAATGTTTTTATCACAATTTTTTTAGGAGATTGAAAAAGTACTCTTGTTTACTCTCTTAGCATCGAAAGTTTCTTGACCATTATTTCAAAAAATAGAAAAAGTTCCAAAGTACACTACTTTATCCCTTTTTGCCTCCTTAGAATCTGAATTTTCAAAAGTACTTTTTTCGGAATATTTTTAAGTTGGATGTCCAAAAAATACATTTTTTTTTTAATTTCTATACATTAATAACGAATTATTTTCTTTATTTCTTATAGACTTCAGCAAAACGTTTATTAAAATGTTTCTGCGGCTGCCAGGATATGACAGAGGAGGAAGTTCAACGTATTTATCAATTAAATGCACAAGCTACCCTCATAGATCGTCAGGCATTAAAATTGTTTAAAAGTTTCATGCAACAAAATCGATGTGGTGATAAGTCAACAACAGAACAGTTACTAGAAGTGTATGAACAATGTGGCACATATATGGTGGCAAATGTATCAATTATTACATTAGACGAATTGGAAGAACTTTGCGATTTGGGTCTACCATATCATTTGGAAAAGTCACTACATGAACAAATTAAAACTGGTGATAGTGATAACATAACACGTTGTCTACTACGTATTCAAGGTGATCTACGTAATGAAATAGAAATGAGTGAAGAATATAAAAACTACAAAGATGCTATATTAAAGAAATTAAATCAAAGAGTGTAAATATTATAATTTTGGAATAACACTCAGGAACTGAAACCAAAAGTGCTTTCAAGGACCTTTTGTAAAAAGAAACAAATGTTTACAAAAATTACTGCCCTTCCTGTAACTACTTAAATATTTTCATATTTGAAGATAAATCTAAAAACATCACATTTTTTTATAAAGCTTTAAATCATAATAACACTCCTTTTAATTGCGTCCCTCGTATTATGTATATTTAAAAATGTATTTTTCTTAGTTATAACAAATGGCTTTAAATTTTTATTTTCTTAAAATTCCTAGAATTTCCGATAAGAAATATTTGAACCTCGAACCAATAAATTTGTAATTGATCACAAATTTTTAATTAGTAATTCTAAATTAATGAATTGATAATTTCTGAAATATGATTATTTCTGAAATATGATTATTTTTGAAATGCAAGTGATATTTTCTGAAATACACATAAAATTTGCGAAAAAAGTAACTTAATTCCTTAAATTTAATTTATATTTCGTTATTTAAAATATATTTTTTTTTTCAAAACGTACGATGCCCTAAATAACATTTTAATTAATTTTACAGGAGAAGAAAAAAAAGTATTAAATAAATTATGTTTTTATTTTTTAATTAATAAAAAATATTATTATTCGACCTATAACACCCTCTGACAGCTAATATTAAACATGAACCGGTATATATACGCCTGAAGATATCAAATGTATTGAAAGTGCATTTACAGTTTTTTATTTCGTGATCCTGTTTTCTTTTAAAATGACTTCAAAGTTTTAAAGGACGAAATTTTGGTAAATATTTTTTTTTTAATATTTGTACTTGTAATGTCAATGGCAAATGAAAGATTAGAATCTTCGTTAATTTTTCCGTTTTTATTTTATTTTTCCATTTCAGGAAAAAGGATGTGAATAATGTTCTTTTAAAATTTTATCAATTTTATTAAAATTTTACATAATATTTAAGGATAAAGTTTTGAAAGAACATTACAAACCTCCTTTATTCCTAATACGTTAAAATGGCTAGATTAGCGGATCCTCCTATTGCCATCACTATTGGCATCATAGGACAAGTACAAATATTTAAAAAATATTTTACAAAAATTTATTCCTCTAAAACTTTAAAGTCTTTTTAATAGGAAACAGTATCACGAAATGAAAAACTGTAAATGCAGTTTTACTGCATTTAGTTTCTAGTTTCAAACGTAAATCATCCAGTTCGTGTTTAACGACTTTTTTCTTTTTGTCGAACGGTGTAATATAAGAGTATTGAATAATATTTTGAATTTGTTAATAACTTCTTTGTTTTTGATTGAATCTTTCAAAAATTTTCATTTTTTTAATTTTTGCTATATTGCCGCTAACATTTATCATACAATTGTAAGTTTTTGTGGAGATAAATACATAGTTTGATAAAAGAAAAACACTTTTTGTTATTTGGGGCGGTATGCGTTTCAGCTAACGATATGTAGACTTTTTTTGAAAACAAATCCACCATACAGTCTTAATAAAACTTACACCCCTCTATTTAAATTGCAATGAAGAAACATACGCAATGCTTTCGCTTGCACAAATATATACAATTTAAAATTTTCCATATGTATTTCACAATTTTCCAAATGTTTAAATTGTCGAAATATAATTTTAAATTTTTTTAATTTATTTCGATAGTTTTAAAATACGTTTGGTAAATTTTAAAATATATTTGGACAATTTTAAATTACATTTGGACAATTTCAAAATACATTTACACCATTTCCAATTTTAATTCAGAAAATACAAATTATATTTCAAAAATTTCCAATTATATTTCAGAAATTTCTAATTATATTTCAAAAATTTCCAATTATATTTCAAAAATTTCCAATTATATTTCAGAAATTTCCAATTATATTTCAAAAATTTCCAATTATAATTCAAAAATTTCTAAATATAATTCAAAAATTTCCAATTATAATTCATAAATTTCCATTTATAATTCAAAAAATTCCAATTATATTTCAAAAATTTCCATTTATATTTCAGAAATTTCCATTTATATTTCAAAACTTTCCATTTATATTTCAGAAATTTCCATTTATATTTCAGAATTTTCCATTTATATTTCAGAAATTTCCAATTATATTTCAAAATTTTCCAATTGTATTTCAAAAATTTCCATTTGTATTTCAAAATTTTCCAAATGCTTTTCAGAAAATTCCATTTGTATTTCAAAAATTTCCATTTGTATTTCAAAATTTTCCAAATGCTTTTCAGAAAATTCCATTTATATTTCAAAAATTTCCAATTATATTTCAAAATTTTCCAATTGTATTTCAAAAATTTCCATTTGTATTTTAAAATTTTCCAAATGCTTTTCAGAAAATTCCAATTGTAATTCAAAAGTTTCCATTTATATTTCAAAATTTTCCATTTATATTTAAGAAAATACAAATTGTATTTCAAAAAGTTTCTAATTTTATTAAGAAAATTGTTAGTGTATTTTTTATGGTACAAAAATTATAGAAACTATCAGACTATCCGGAACCCTATACACCATCAATAATTTTCAAAAGAAAGTGGTTAACATTTTTCTTAACTTACCAGAAATAATGAAAATGCATCTACAAAAGTATTCATACATATAAACGTATCTTACAAGGGAAGTATTCTAGCCCTTATAAACCGATTTGCCTGAAACTTCAAATATATATAAAAGAGACAATTCTAAGGTTGTGGTGTCTCAGCTTTTCGTTCATATTTGTGTTTAAAAATTTCGTTGGCACCTTATGAAACAATGTGGATCTTCGGGATAATTCCGATAACTCCCGAACTAACAGGAATATCGTCTAAATCAAAAATATGTGTCGACTTAAATTCAATAAAGATTATTTCATATTCATATGGATATAATGGGTCTATGTCTTCACATAATTGCCCACCAAAAATTACGGCTTTGTTGTATTTTTTCAAATTTTTCATTATCCTCCACAATCCTCCACAAAGGAAGACTAAGATTTTCTGCGAGTTTTGATAATTTATCATGAATTATAATGAACTTATAATAACTACAAAGTGTAGGGAACTACACTTACAACTTTTTAAATTTAATTAGAAAGTTTTTGAAATACAATTTGTATTTTCTTAAATATAAATGGAAAATTTTGAAATATAAATGGAAACTTTTGAATTACAATTGGAATTTTCTGAAAAGCATTTGGAAAATTTTGAAATACAAATGGAAATATTTGAAATACAATTGGAAAATTTTGAATTATAATTGGAAATTTTTGAAATATAAATGGAATTTTCTGAAAAGCATTTGGAAAATTTTGAAATACAAATGGAAATTTTTGAAATACAAATGGAATTTTCTGAAAAGCATTTGGAAAATTTTGAAATACAAATGGAAATTTTTGAAATACAATTGGAAAATTTTGAAATATAATTGGAAATTTCTGAAATATAAATGGAAAATTCTGAAATATAAATGGAAATTTCTGAAATATAAATGGAAAGTTTTGAAATATAAATGGAAATTTCTGAAATATAAATGGAAATTTTTGAAATATAATTGGAATTTTTTGAATTATAAATGGAAATTTATGAATTATAATTGGAAATTTTTGAATTATATTTAGAAATTTTTGCATTATAATTGGAAATTTTTGAAATATAAATGGAAATTTCTGAAATATAATTAGAAATTTTTGAAATATAATTAGAAATTTTTGAAATATAATTGGAAATTTCTGAAATATAATTGGAAATTTTTGAAATATAATTTGTATTTTCTGAATTAAAATTGGAAATGGTGTAGACAATTTTCAAATATAATTGTACAATTTTAAAATTCATTTGAAAAATTTCAAAATACATTTTCAAAATTTTAAAATACAATATGGAATGGTGTTAAAAATTGCGTATAAAAAAGTTAGATTCTCATTGTAAGGCCCTCTTTTTTTATTTTAAATATGGCTGTAAGATTTTTTAATTAGAAGTTTTATTTTAAGTTTATTAGTTTTTATTTCAGAAAGTTTTGAAATATTCCTTAATGTAAACCTTATACAGAAAATTGTTGATATCTAAACATCATTCTCTCGATACGTAAAGTATATATCTGGCATATTTAATATTTACAGTTTAGTTTATTTGCCCTTCAGGAAAGGACATTTTTATAGCAACTATTTTTTTGTATTTTTTTTTTTTATTTTTTAAACATTGTACCTTAATTTTTTAATTAAATATATATCAATGAATAAATTTATTTTAGTTTTATTAAAACAAAATTTGTTTTTCTATTTATAACACCGTCCGACAGCCAATATTAACCTTCGCACTACCAAAGATTTTTGTTTACGTATAAAACGTATATGAAAGAAACCCATCCGGGGGGGTTTTGGTAGTGCGAAGGTTAAACATGAACCGGATGATATACCGCTGAAAGTAGACATACAATGGAGTAAAACTGCATTTACAGTTTTTCATTTCGTGATCCTGTTTCCTTTTAAAAGGACTTCAAAGGCCGCTGTTCCTAAAAAAGTAATTCACATAAAAAATGTGAATATGAAAATTTCCGAATTTTTTTGGTGTTCTGGATTTCACTTCCAAATTTTTGTTCGTTTTGTTTCACATAAATAAAATTTGGTGAAAGTAAAACGAATGCACTTTTTCCTTATAGTTTTTCAAATTTGAATTAATTGATTTTAACTTCGAATGAAGACGTGAATAGGCGCGTTAGTGGATTTTGACTCACACTCACTAATCACGCAATTTTTTTATTCACGTTCACTCACTATTCACGTGAGTAATAAAAAATTTTCTCACGCTCACGCGTGAGTCACACAAAATCTACTCACGCAATAAAATTTTCTTACCAAAAAAAAAAGAACTCAAATTTTTTTTTTTTTTAAAAATAAAAAAAAATATTGGGCAAATCAAAAAATCTAATCACGCAAAAAATAAATGACTCACTCACTAATCACTCACTCAGATTTTTTTTCAACTCACGCTCACTCAAAATCCTGTGATTGAAATGAAAATCATGGTGAAAGTAAAACGAATGCACTTTTTTCCTTATAGTTTTTCAAATTTTAATTATTTGATTTCAACTTCGAATGAAGACGTGAACTAGAGATAAGCGCGTGAGTGGATTTTGACTCAGTAATCACGCAATTTTTTTTTTACTCACGCTCACTCACTATTCACGTGAGTAATAAAAATCTCCCACGCTCACGCGTGACTCACGCCAAATTCAATCACGCTCACGCCTGAGTCACACAAAATCGACTCACGCTTCAATTTTTTTTTTTTTTTTTAAATGAAAAAAAAAATATTGGGCAAATCAAAAAATCTAATCACGCAAACTCACGCAAAAAATAAATGACTCACTCACTAATCACTCACTCAGATTTTTTTTCAACTCACGCTCACTCAAAATCCTGTGATTGAAATGAAAATCACTCACACTCACGCATGGCTCACGTGAATCACGTGACCAGCGCCCATCTCTAACGTGAACAACAAAACACCAAACTTGATTTCATGTGATTCGAAAATTTCAGGTGAATTGAAAAGTTATGAAAACTAAAACAGAGGCCAAAGTTTTAAAGTATTTGTACTTGTCCTACAATGCCAATGGTGATGGCAATTTTTTTATTTTTTATTTCGCCATATAAGGATAAAAGGATGTGAATAAAATCCTTTGAAAACTTTATCAAAATATTTTGCTGAAAATTTTGAATGATATTGAAGGATAAAGTTTTGAAAGGACATAACTTACCTTCTTTTTCCTGATATGAAAAAATAATAAAATAGGAAAATTGGGCAGATCATCCTTTTTCATTTGCTATCACTAGTGGCATCCTAGGACAAGTAAAATTATTAAACAAATATTTTATAAAATTAATCCTTTAAAACTTTGAAATCCTTTTAAAATGAAACAGGATCACGAAAATAGAAATATTTTATTTGTGTAAAAAAAAAAAAAAAATTTGAGTACGGGGTCTCTAGATTTTTTTTAAAATTTTTTTTGATCAAAAATTTTTTTGTATGAAAATTTCAGACCTATTTTTAAGAATTTCGCTTAAAAACATTTCATTTAAACATGTAAAAAATTTTTTTTTCTAAGTTCCGAATTTTTTTTGAAAATTTTCTTAGTTGCAGACACAAAATTTTGTTGCTTATTAAAGTAAAAAAATATTAAAAATTCTGTGTTTACAAATTCAAAAATATTTTTCACAAGTTCCCGGGCACAAATTGTGCTGCTTAAGGACAGATCCAGTAACATCTTAAGTGATGTATCAATGCTTAATACATTTTCTCACAAAGGTGATAGATGTTTTTATATGAAATTGTGAGGACTTAGGGTGGTAGTTCTGTGACAAAAGGTAGGTACACTTGTGATGCAATGTGTGATGTCACTATCGAACCGGTATGGGTTGTGTTCCTTAGGGATAAGTGCAGTGACTTGTAACACCGTCCGACAGCCAATATTAAACATGAACCGGAGGATACACGTCTGAATGTAGAGATCAAATGGAGTAAAACCATGGCACAATAATACCATACATAATACAATAGTACCGTTATAGTTTTACAATGGAGTAAAACTGCATTTACAGTTTTTCATTTTGTGATCCTGTTTCCTTTTAAAAGGACATTAAAGTTTTAAAGGACGACATTTTCTAGTTGTCTAATGTCATTATTGGTGGCAAATGAAAGTGGGGAGTCTACGCTAATTTTTCCATTTTGACATATGTATGTATCAGGAAAAAGTATGTAACTAATGCCCTTTCAAAACATTATTAAAATATTTTGTTAAAAATTTGTAATATTTAAGAATCGAGTTGTGAAAGTACATTACTTAACTCCTTTTTTACTGGTATGTCAAAATAATAAAATGGGAAAATTAGCGGAGACACTCCTCCTTTATTTGCCATCACTAGTGGCATCCTATGACAAGTACAAATATTTAAAAAATAAAATCCAAATATGTAATCCTCTAAAACTTTGAAGTCATTTTAAAAGGAAACAGGATCACGAAATGAAAAACTGTGAATGAAGTTTTACTACATTTAGCCTTTAGTTTCAAACGTTTTCCGTTCGTTTTTTTCTTTTTGTCGGACGGTGTAACAAGTGACAAATTTAGAGTTGAGACATTTTCTTACAAAAGTGACCGGTGTTTTTATATGAAAGTTTGTGATAGTTCATCTAGGTCCGACAACTTTTCCTTATATTTCACGATATCTTCTAAGAAAATTAGTTTTCAATTTATGTTCTTGAATATAGAAAATTGTAGAATATGATTCTAAACCCTTGATTCTCGTCATTACTGTGCGGCAATTTAATTAATTTTACAACATATTTTAATACTACATATTTTTTTTTATTAAACTTTTAATATAGACATTGATTTTACAATAAAAAGCGATTAATTTGCATATGCTGAAAAACACCTAATGGGTAAAACAACTTATAAAGTGTCAAAAGTTTGGCATAAATATGAAATGGATCATAAAAAAAACTCGTTGATAAATTAAAATAAAAATTATTACAAACTACAAAAAATTAGACAAAAAGCAATCTTAATTATTATTGTGATTCTTAAGATAATGTTTTGCATAAATACGATATCAACAATTTAGGATTTTTTCCAAGAATAAAACATTTCCATTGGTTTGTTAACTTTCCAAAATTTTTCATTTACTTGATGTAAAGTTTGATTGCCATTTAAAATGACCAATTGTGATGGCTGCGGTGCCACATAGATGCAAAAGTTCATCATACGATAGGCTTCGGGTAAATCTGAACCCAAATCGAGAGTTAAACGTAAAGCCAAATATTTGCTTAGATGATCAACTGGAAAACAAGAATGTATTAAAAAAATCTTTTAAAAATATTTTAAATTATTTATGTATACTTACCCGTAGCATTGGCTGTTGTTTTTATATAACGTATACAGTTTTCTTTTAATGCTTTCATTAGTTGATTATCCCCAGCCATTTCTGTGGGATGAGGTTTAAATACCAGTTCGATTTCATCATTGATGCCTAATTCTCCATTACCTTCACCTTCAGTATCAATGTTAGAATCACCCTCAGTACGACAATCCATTTGAGAGTCTGATTCAGATTCTTCAGATCTTTCTGATGTCATGACTGACATGGCTCTTTTGGGTTTTGAGCTACTAGAATTGGAAGGTACTGGAGAAGGGGTAGAACGTACAGAAGGTGGATTGGAAGCACCATCATCCATACGATTTGATGAAGTACTAGCGGATACCTGACTGCCAACTACAGAAGAGGTAGCAGCTGCTGAAGTACTGGAATGTTGTTGTGTTGAAGTTGGAGTAACATTTACTGCAATTACTGGAGCCGTAGCGGTAGTCGCAGTTGTAGTGCTACTTTCTCTAGTATTAGTATCACTTTCATTACCATTTGTATTACTTTCATTGGAAACATTGTGAGGATGAGATGCATTATGATTAGTGCCCGCGACACGTGCATTACCAATAGCCGGAACTGTTGGGCTACCATTTCCAACTGCAGCTGCACCATTTCCAACTGGAGCTGCTCCATTTACAACTGGTGCAACACCATTAACAACTGGTGCGACACCATTTGCCACAGCTGTTCCGCCATTACCAATTGCTGGGGCACCATTTCCAACTACTGCTCCACCATTAGCTGGTACTACCACAGCTCCTCCTCCACCCCCACTTCCCTTAGTTCTAAATCTTTGTGGTCGATTTTGACTTTGCAACTTAATGCCCTCATTAATGGAATTGACCAATGCCTGCTGTGATTGTGTCTGATTAAACTTGGCCATTACTTTTTCCTGTATAGCTTCATATTCTTCACGGCTAGGGTAAATTTTTGATATCAACAAATCGAAATTGGGATCTGGTCTCAGTGACCGTTTTGATACCAACTTTTTTCTACAAGTAGGACATTCTTTATTGCCTGACCTCAAGGCAGTAATTATGCAATCTTGACAGAAACGATGCAAACATTCTTTTGTGGTCATTGTTTTTTTAAGCATATCCAAACATATGGGACACATTAGTTCACTGTGTAGACTCCTGGGTGAGACGGCAATTTCTGTATTGTCTGTAATTATTTCTTGGGGTTTACGTTGTAGCTCATACAACGACAAGTCCCAGGTTTTATTTTGTGCTGGTTCTAAAGAAGCCATCTTAGAGATATGTTTTTCTGTTTTTAACACTTTCTTTTTTAATAATTTTCCATAAATTTTTGAGATTAATCTTTTTTTTTTACTATTCTATTGCAAAAACTTTTCTCCTTACGAGAAAATAAAACACAAAAAGTTTATTGTGAAGTTGGCTGCAGTTTGAATAGTGGTGAATTTATTCACCTCACGCAGGGTGGTATTTTTGCATTATAAGCATAGCATAGACAAGAACCACAAAACGGTTATAAAGTGTTTTTCAACACTGTAAATAATATATTAACCATTTTTTTTAAACCGTTAACAACGTGCTACATTTTTTCCAAACCCACTGCAATGGGAACACATACTAAAAATCTCCTCCCATTCTACTACTTTTTTTGTAAATTAATTTCTAATTTTTAAGAAAACTGCAACGGGAACACATACGAAAAATATCCTCCCATCCTACTACTTTTTTGTAAATTAATTTCTAGTTTTAAGTATATTAAAGCTTTTCTAATTTATGTTTTGGACAGCAAGCCTTCTAAAACACTATTATCTGTTAAAAAATACTGTTATTGTTCGTCAAAATGTTATATTTTGCAAAAAAAAATATTAAAAATTTTTCGAAAGACACATTCGATATTTTCGAACTACATATTCGAACTCTAGCAACTGTCCCCATTACTGTTCGAAAATATCGAATGGGTCTTTCGAAAAATTTTTATTTTGTAAAATAGAACATTATGGCAACAAATAACATTATTTTTTAACGGAAAATAGTGTTTTGGAAGACTTGCTGTCCGCAACATAAATAAAAGTTTTAATTTCCTTAAAAACCAGAAATTAATTTAGGAAAAAAGCAGTAGCATGGGAGGAGATTTTTCGTATGTTTTCCCATTGCAGTGGGTTTGGATATAGCAATGGGGACAGTTGCTAGAGTTCGAATAGGTGGTTCGAAAATATCGAATGTGTCTTTCGAAAATTTGTTATTTGTTTTTTTGTAAAAAACAACATTATGGCCACCAATAACAGTATTTTCAAACGGAAAATAGTGTTTTGGAAGGCTTGCTGTCCACAACATATATTAGAAAAGCTTTGGCCCTTACCACAAGAAAACAAAAAGTCTATTTTAACAAAAGTTTTATTTTAAATTTCAAATTTTCAATACATTTTTTGAAAGTCGATTTTAAAAACAAAAACAATTTGTATGGAAATAAAATTAAAAGCTCATTTTAAATTTATTTTATTTTTTTGTGGTAAGGCTGTTTAATTTCCTTAACCAGAAATTAATTTACGAAAAAAGTAGTAGCATGGGAGGATATTTTTCGGTGACAAGACATAATCCCCACGGACATTACCCCCACAACGGAAATGGAGATTATGACCGAATTCATTTCGGTCATAATAGTTGTGAGGACTACGACCGTTTCCAAAACGGTCACAATCCCAATGGGGATTATGTCCGTTCCTTGTTGGGACTACGACCGAACTTTTTCGGTCATAACCCCCATTCACATTATGGGGAGTAAGTCCAAAGCAATTTTGGTCATAATCCCCGTTTTCTGCAGAGAGGGTGGGTATAATGCAAGGAGTTTGTAATCCCTAAGCACGGCCGAAGGCCGGCTACGCAGAAAAACTTTTAATTAAAAAAAAAATTCTCTTAATTTTGGGGATTATGAGCAACTAGTATAGAAGACATAATCCCCATAATGGGGATTATGGCCATTTTTTACGTGGTCATTATCCCCATAAATCTGGGAATTATGTCCGTTTTTTATTGGGATTATGTCCAAATAATTTTCGGTCATAGTCCCCACTACCATTATGGGGATTATGACCGTAATGAATTTGGTCATAATCCCCATAACGGAAATGGGGATTATGTCCGTGGGGATTATGTCATGTCACCATATTTTTCGTATGCGCTCTCGTTGCATTATTGTGGGTTTGGTTTTTAGTGCATATTTCAAGATTTTTAGGGAATATTTTAGGCGCCTAAAACATTGTTTTGTAGTGCATGAACATCCTGTCCCTGATTATTTTTATTACATAGAAAACATGATTTAAAATAAACTAAGCCAAGAGGTCATTACATCAAAAGAAACATCATTAAACGATTTTGATATTAGTAACACAGATCATTGCAAATTTCCATGCATGCGAAGAAATTAAGATATACGTACACTCAAAAAATTATGTTAGTTACTACATGTTACACTCATAGAAATATCTTAGTAGAAAAATTAGTAAACCCATTGTAGATCAAGTTTTACAAAATATTGCCGTATTCAACAAAAATTAATGTTGATATCGTTGAATAATCAGTAAAGTTGAATCAACTCTTTACATCGCTTATACAGAATTCAATAGATAAAACCAAAAAAGAAAAAACAACCCTGCTCGTTCATTTTTGTATTATCAAGTTGGTAGCAATGCATTGCAATGTGAAATTTGTTTGTCTCTTATAAAATTATTTTATGTGTTTGTTTCTTATAAAAATATTTAATATTATAAAAATAAATTAAAATAGGATCTGATGATCAGATTCTGATCTGTAAATATTTGGTAAGTAATAAAATACATTGGTTATTTTATGTATTCATACTATATTATATTTTTGTTTGTTTTTTTAAGGCTTTTGATTTGGTGTCATTAGAAAACTGGAGAATGGCTTACGAGTGCAAAACATAAATAAAAGAAGTGTGTGAAAATCTTGTGTTGAAATATTGCAGCTTAAAAAGCCGGTGATAATTCTAAAAAAAAATGGGATTTTTACTTAATAAAAGAATATTAACAAATAACAACAAGCTTTTTTTTATTAATAATATTTCTTATATCAACAAAAATATGAGTTGAGTTTACAAAAAATACGAGTTGATTTACAAAAAAACGAGTTGATCAACTTTTACAAAAACTGACAACAATTTTTATTGAAATCAACATAAATATTTGTAGGGTCAAAATCAACAATGATTTCTGTTGAATTTACAATGATTTTCTTTGGGAATACAATGATTTTTGGTTGAGTGTAGTTTGTATTTTTTGCAGAAGTTAGTTGTTTTCAACTACAAAGTCAGTTTTTTTGTATTAGGAATGTCAAACAACTTTTTTTGTTACTACAAACTACAACTACTACAAACTACTACTACAACTAACAAAAAAGTACTGTAATGTAGTAACCGTTATTTAATGTACACTCAACCAAAAATCATTGTATTCCCAAAGAAAATCGTAGTAAATTCAACAGAAATCAATGTTGATTTTGACCCTACAAATATTTATGTTGATTTCAACATTAATTGTTGTCAGTTTTTGTAAAAGTTGATTAACTCGTATTTTTGTTGGTTCTATTCGTATTTTTGTTAATCATACTCGTTTTGTTTTGTATATTCATGGAATTTTATTTATTAAAATGAAATTATTATTTGTGTTGTAAATGTTATTTTATTTAATTGGATATTTTCACAATATTTTTTCGTGGTTTTCATTAACTCATTATTTTCACATAAACTTATTTTGTTTTTAGATGATATTTTTTTTGTTTCCTTGGACTGTGATGTATTTCGCTGTTGTTTTGCTGTCGGCAATCATTTTACGTGATTAGCTTCTAGAGTTTTTAGAAAGATTCCAAATCACAAATTGCTAAAAAAAATAAAAATTGCTTTATTAATGAATTAAATAACAAATATATTTAATTACTCACCAAATATTTTCTAATAAAAAAGATTTTTTTTGAGAAACATCCCTTCTGTACAAGACAACAAAAATTTACAAATGGCGATCAGCAAAAACAGTGTTGCACATTTCATGTACTTATATTTTATACAATTTTTTCCAACTATGTATTTTTCAACTATTGAATTTTGTAATATCAACATTGATTTTTGTTAAATTCTGTAAAACTTGATCTACAATGGGTTTACTAATTTTTCTACTAAGATATTTCTATGAGTGTAGTTAATTCTTTTTTTTTTTAATCCAAAAAATTTTCAAAGTTGTGTTTTTTTTTAATTTAATTTTCTTTACTTTTATTTCACAGCTTTTTTAAAAGAAAACAAGTAGAAAAGTTAAATTCGACATGACCGAATCTATGAATACCCTCCACAATGCCCTTTTTAAGTGATAGTAAATTTTCTAACATGAAAAAAATAAAATTTTTTAATAGAAATATTTTATTTTGTGTAAAAAAAACTTTTTTTAACTAATTTTTGATTTTGAGTGTAAAATTAATTTTTTTTGAGTGTAAAATTTTTTTTGAGTGTATTTTTTTTTAGTGTAAAAATATATTTGAGTGACAAAAAATACGTTGTAAAATATTTTTGTGACTTACTAATGTTTTTAAAACAGGTTTAACGGGTTTTCAACAGGTGAATTAAAGGTAAAGCTAATTTGATACTCACGGTTTCGCTAATAATTTTTGAATCACTGCACCAATATGGCTGAATTCAATACGAACTAGGCCAGAGAAATGACAAATACATATGCCAAGCTTCAGTATCCTCAGAATTGCCTTTCGCAAGTTAGCGTGTTTTTTATCTCGTAAATTCACGAAAAACCATTGCCGAAATTCAGTCTTTTACTCATAACTTTTGAATCACTAGACCGATTTCGCTGGATTGCAATACCATCCTGACCAGGTAAATGCCCAACATACATATATGCCAAACTTCAGGAGCCTTCGTAAAGTCTTTCAAAAGTTATCGTGTTTTCAACAGACAGACGGACATCGCTACACTGAAAAAAATAGCTTCGTGAATTTAATGAAAATTGACATATCCTTAATGAAAAATGACTCACGTTTTCAACCGAAGACAGGTTTCATTTGATTAATGAAACTGGTGTCATTAAGTTCCTTTTAATGAAAACTTGCATATAAATAATGAAAATATTCGTAGAACTTGTTTGAAACGTTTTATGAAGTTTTTCATAAAATGTATGAAAATATCCATTGATTAAATGTGGAATAGTAGTTGGTAATGAGCGTATGATAATTGCTTTTTACAAGTAACTAGTTGCTAACTTTATTAAGGTTTTGATATGGGAATTACGATAAATTCATGTTGGTTAAAGTTATCAAAATTTCCATAGAAAGCCCCTAATCAAGTTTGGAACAAGTTACCTAATAACAGCACGTATCATACACCCATAAGTGAAAATTTGCATTAATAACAATTTTGGTAAGTCACATGTAACCATCACTGTAACCGTCACTGAAATTTTATTTAGGGGCATGTCACAGACTCATTCCGATCGGATTTGAAAAAAAGTTGTTACTCGTAAAACGCAAAACAATTTTTTTTGCGGAATGAAATCACTTTCAAAAATCAAAGTGGAATTGAATTGCTAAAAGTGGTTTCATTCCGAAAAAAAAAGTATTTGCTTTGCGTTTTACGAGTGAACGACTTATTCCACTTCCGAACGGAATCGAGTCTGTGACATGACCCTCAAGTGCACACTTTATGGTTTTCACCTGGTTTTTACACACAACAAAATTTTACTCCAAACTTAAATTGGTCTGAATTGCCATAAAAGGTAAACTATAAAAGACAAAAACGCGATGACTTTAAAAACACGTGCTGCCAAAACGTAGCAACAACGTAGCAATGGAACAACACAAATTACCCTACATTTCATCACAAAATTTTAATGACTTAAAAAACTATTTATCTGTTTTTATCTGCTAATTATATTATATTTTATAAGAAACAGTCAAAAGAAACACTTATACGGAACTTTTCACTTGTAATTTCAATTAGATATAACCAGCATAACACACACACAAGTATCAATAACAAAGCAAAAAAATATGAAATTATTTCATTTTATTAGAAAAACCTTAACACACATGTAAAAATTACAATTAGACTAAACACGCGTGGTGTAATAAAATGTCGTATGTTTTTGTTCTGTTTTCTTTCTCTTATTCGCAACGCAGAGTTGTATTTAGTTCTAAAAAATCTTATGATATTTTTTAATGAAATTATGAAATCTAATGAAACAAGTTTCATAAAATTTGTTCATAACATGCATGAAATTTCATTCAGCTTATGAATTCCTTCATTTAAGTAATGAAAACAAAATAATGAATCCGTTTCATTAATATCAAGAAGGTAATTTTTTTCAGTGTAGATCGTCTTAAAATCGATCGAGGATCATGAATATATATGGGGCATTCCATGTGAAATCGGATACTTTGAAAAACTTTTTTTTAGATTTTCCCAATTGGTTTACAGTTTTTAGTACCCTTCGAAAACTCCTTCGTGGTAAATTTTCAGATTTTTTTGATGACCCGTTCAAAAGATATCGAATTTTTAAAAATTGGTAGTTTGTTCCTTTACTCAAGCTTCTTTTAATCATAACTTCTTCAATAACGGTCCAAATTTCAAATTTTTTTTTTCAAAATTTTTGTTTTTTTACGTACTTTCTAAAAAAAAATCCCAAAAAATTCTGAAAAGCGCTCTAGTATGCGATTTTTAAGTTTTAAAACTTAAATCTCATTTTTGAAAATGTTTGTACTCTTCGATTTTTTTGAAATTTTTTTGTGTAAATGTTCCATCAATTTTACAACTTTTTTGCCCAGGAAGATCGTGGGATAACGATTATTACTATTTTTTAAAATTTTTTTGAAAAAATTTTATTGTAATTTTTCAATCTTAAAATCATTTCTACTGCTCCAATGGTGCGTCATAGAAGGATCCTTTATAAGACCGACCCCCATTAATTTTTACGTTTTAACATTTCTTTGGAACAAACTAGTACCCTATCTCCAATTTCTAAGGGGGCTCCCACACAAAACGACATTTTTTAAAATTTGTTCCAACCGCTCTAACTGCCCTAATAGTGCCCTTAGAGCAACAAAATGTATGACCGACCCACAATATTTTTTTAGTCCAAACATTTTCTCTGAACACACCTACCCTCTATCTTTAACTGTTAAGGCGGTCCCCATACAATTTTTTTTATTTTTTTGTAAATTTGTTTTATTTAATCAGCTTCTACCGGTCCAATGGTGCGTCCGAGAGGGGTCATTAGTGAGACCGACATTTATTTTTACCCTACAACATTTTTTCAAAACATACCTACGCCCTATCTCCACTCCCTAAGTAGGCTCCCATACAAAATTACATTTTTATAAAATTTACTCCAACTGTTATTTGTATGGGAGCCTACTTAGGGAGTGGAGATAGGGCGTAGGTATGTTTTGAAAAAATGTTGTAGGGTAAAAATAAATGGGGGTCGGTCTCACTAATGACCCCTCTGGACGCACCATTGGACCGGTAGAAGCTGATTAAATAAAACAAATTTACAAAAAATAAAAAAAATTGTATGGGGACCGCCTTAACAGTTAAAGATAGAGGGTAGGTGTGTTCAGAGAAAATGTTAAGACTAAAAAAATATTGTGGGTCGGTCATACATTTTGTTGCTCTAAGGGCACTATTAGGGCAGTTAGAGCGGTTGGAACAAATTTTTAAAAAAATGTCGTTTTGTGTGGGAGCCCCCTTAGAAATTGGAGATAGGGTATTAGTTTGTTCCAAAGAAATGTTAAGACGTAAAAATTAATGGAGGTCGGTCTTATAAAGGACCCCTCTATGACGCACCATTGGAGCAGTAGAAATGATTTTAAGATTAAAAAATTACAACAAAATTTTTTCAAAAAATTTAAAAAAATAGTAATTATCGTTATCCCACGATCCGCCTGGGCAAAAAATTTGTAGAATCGATAGATGTTTTACACAAAAAATTTCAAAAAAATCGAAGAGTACAAACATTTTCAACAATGAGATTTAAATTTTAAAACTTAAAAATCGCTTACTTAAGCGCTTTTAAGAATTTTTTGGGATTTTTTTTTTTAAAGTACGTAAAAAACAAAAATTTTGAAAAAAAAAAATTGAAATTTGGACCATTATTGAAGAAGTTATGATTAAAAGAAGTTTGAGTAAAGGAACAAACTACCAATTTTTAAAAATTCGATATCTTTTGAACGGATCATCAAAAAAATCTGAAAATTTACCACGAAGGAGTTTTCGAAGGGTACTAAAAACTGTTAACAAATTGGGAAAATCTAAAAATTTTTTTTTTAAAAGTATCCGATTTGACATGGAATGCCCCATATACAAAGTTGGAAAATACGTAACTGAGTAATTTTTATAGTGATTCCTAGAGGAAATGTCTTCAGGTTCTGACAAATCATAGGTAATCCTTGATGACATGTCCTAAAATTGTCATCAATGAATGCATGTTTTAAGAGCGTTGACAAACCCTTTAAGACATCTATATGGAAATGTCTTCACAATAGCAGAACTTTAAAATAACATTTAAATTCTGAGAAACCCTTCAATTTCCAAGAAAAACATGGCAACTGATTTTTTTTTACGAATTTAAGATTTTCAAATTATTTAAATTGTTAAAATGCATTAAAATGAAAAAAAAATTCATAAAAAAAGCAGAATTACTCTTAAAATAAGTATCGTCCATTCCATATGATATTGCCCATTTCATGAGATTTAGTTCATTTTTTTAGATATACATATCCCAAACTATCATTAAATATCAAATCGTCGCTGCGCCTAAAAATGGAGTCATGTGTTTTGGGGCAAGTGTTCAGGAGAGCAAAAAAACTGTTTATTTTCGTCCCTTCGCGATTTTTTTTTAAAGTTTGTTCTATAAAAAATTCTTGTACCGATATGCTATCCACATACTACAAAAAAAGTATGAAACATTTAACGGTTTTCCAGTGGTGCAGATATTTTCAAAAAACATACACATAACTCCTTTTTTAAGTACTTTTTGGAACAAAATTTAAATAAAATGGAAATA
Organism: Pegoplata infirma; assembly: GCA_963921195.1. Taxonomy (NCBI): domain Eukaryota; kingdom Metazoa; phylum Arthropoda; class Insecta; order Diptera; family Anthomyiidae; genus Pegoplata; species Pegoplata infirma. The sequence goes on along the minus strand of OY992536.1, from coordinate 229,408,409 downwards.
TTTTTTACACATAACTCCTTTTGTTTATGAAATTATTCTTATTGTTAATTTCTTTTCGAGAGGGACAAAGACTAAATAAAGCTTGTTCGTGGTTTAAAGCGACATAAGTGAGACAAGGTCTTTGAAATTTTGATATTATAAAGCTCTTCATTAAACAGCGAACAACAGATTTTTCGCAAAACTGGTGATATTTTTTGTTTTTTCTTGTAACTATTCAAGAGCTTCGACATAAATTGACATCTGTGAAAGATTCTGTACTTAATATACTAAAATTATCCGCTGTCAAATGATTTAATTGCTTTCACAAGGCTTGATTACCTGCCATTTAGGATTTAGATAACAGCATGAAAATATGCAAGTATTTTCCAAAAATCTTGACAAATTAATTCAAAATACTTAGATAATATGTGTGAACCTGATATTACTAAAATAGTGGTCCATTTTGTCACGTTCTGTACTTTTTTATCAAAAAAAGTCATGTGTAGCTTAACATGTAGAATATTTAAACGCACGAATCTAAGGATAAATCAAGACTGATTTTATTATACAAAAACTATACAAAAGTACTTGACAATAACATGGTTGTAATTAATGGTAGTAGACAACATTGTTGCCATATAACGAAACAAAGAAATGAAATCAATATATAACATTACTTCCCCTTAAAAACACAGAACAAATTTTGTACATAAATAGTATGAACTCCTTTCATTGACTTTAGTTTATACTATTAATGAACAAATTCATACTATTTATAATTGTGTGCTTTAAAATTTAAATTTCCAAAAAAATAAACAAATCAATTTAGTTTGAAATAAAAAAAAAATTGTCAAACAATTTTTTTCTGTTTTATTTTTTTTTGGAAAATATGCAAGATGCCGCAAATATTTTAGCATGGAAGATGAAAAGGTAAGTGCAATATGTTTGTAAATTTATTGCAGAAAAAGCGAAAAAAATATTTAAAAAAAAATCAGGAATTTGTTCATAATATATTTGAACACAATCATACTGTGAATTAAAATGTTTTGGGAAAAAAAAGTCATGTATAATTCATACAGTGTATGAAAAAACTAATTCCAAATATGAACTTTTTTTTTCTGTGAATTCAATATTCACATGAGGGCTTATGTATGAAAACAAATAAAAGTTAAACTAATTTTAGTATACAAAACTCATCTTAAAAATATTAGTATCTACGAAATATATCAGGTGAATAACGGGTTACTTCTTTGCGAGGTCTAGTACTCCGGCGAAGTTGCTGTTCGGGCTGTTCATTAGTTCTTTCATCTACACAAGGATTATCTTCCGGTTCCTGGAACATTGTTGGTGAGGTAGTTTCCTCTGATCGATTCTGTGATGTTGTTGCAGGCTGTTGGAATGATGTTGACAAGTAGGAATATTCATCAATATCGTTACCTGAAGTCTCCTGTTGTGCATCTGTAGAATTTCTGAGTTTCATTTGATTCATATGACGTCTACACAACCCCTTATCAGTATCAACAATAAACATCATTTTTCCAGTTTGACGCTTTACTGTCCCCGGTATCCATTTTCTTCCTTTACCATAATTACGAATATACACCTGCTGATTAATGTAAAATTTTGAATTAAACGAAGCATTCTGTTGAAAATTTTCTGTCGAATGCAACAGCTGAGACCAAATTGTACGAACAGGTCTACCACGCATTAGTTCTGCAGGTGATTTACCCTCTGCATTGGGCATAAAACGGTATGTTGAAAGATATTTATGAACAGCATTCTTTACAGACATATTGTCGTTCATATTTTTACGTACAGCAGTTTTAAATGTTCTTACGAAACGTTCAGCCAATCCGTTAGAGGCTGGATGAAATGGGGCAGTTGTAATATGTTTAACACCCAGATTTGAACAAAAACTCCTAAAAGAGTCAGAGGTAAGCTGTGGGCCGTTGTCACTGACAATTGTGTCCGGTAAGCCTTCGATGGAAAATATTGCAGATAAAGCCGAAATTGTATCCTCAGTTGTAGTATTCGCCATAGAACTCACGTAGGGAAATTGTGAAAACGAGTCAACACATATAAGCCACATAGAATTGAATATCGGCCCAGCAAAATCGATGTGTACTCGTTCCCATGGTTTAGTTGAATTAGGCCAACTTTGGTATTCTCTCGATGGAGATTGATTTTCGATTTTACACGTATCACATTGGGATGCTATTTGAACTATATCACCATCAATATTATTCCACCATATATGTTGTCTTGCAAGTTGTTTCATCTTTACGACTCCCCAGTGACCATCATGTAAAAGTTTCAAAGCATGTTGTTTCAAAGTTTGTGGTATAACCACACGAATAAATTCTGTATGTAAACAAATGAGATTATTATAAATAGTGAGGGAGTTTCTACGCTCAAAAAATGGTTTAAGGTCCGACGACTCCGAACCCAGATGATCAGGCCAACCTCTTTCCAAAAACTTTCTCACTTGGATTAGCACTTTGTCCTTTTTCGCATGTTCAAAAATCTGTTCCGTGTTAATAGGAAAATCGTCAAAGGTTATGTTAAAGCAAGCTTCGTTCTGATCAAAATGTTCATCACTTTCAATGGGCAACCGAGATAAGGCGTCAGCGTTGCCATGATCAGCGGTTTTACGATATCTTATGTCATAATGATACGCCATAAGTGTTATAGCCCAGCGCTGGAGTCTCTGAGCTGTCATTGTTGGTAAATGCTTATTTGGACTAAATATGCTTACCAGAGGCTTATGATCCGTTTGCAAGATAAATTTACGTCCATAAAGGTACTGATGAAAACGTTTGACCCCAAATATAATTGCAAGTCCTTCCTTCTCAATTTGGCTGTAGTTAGTCTGATGCTGATCCAAAGTTTTTGAAGCAAAAGCAATTGGCCTTTCCGTTCCATCAGGATAAATGTGTGATATTACTGCGCCTATTCCAAAAGGTGAAGCATCCGTGGCGAGAACTAATGGCAGTTCATCCTGAAAATGTGCCAATTGAGTAGCATTGATTATATGTGATTTAAGCGCATCAAATGATTGTTGCTGTGGCGCTTTCCATTTAAAAGTAACGTCTTTTTTGCGTAAATTATTGATTGGTGCGGCAAGGCTTGAGAAGTTAGGAACGAAATTGTGGTAATAATTCATTTTACCCATGAACGCTTCTAGCTCTTTTATGTCCTTAGGAGGTTTTAAATTTCTTACTGCTAGAACACCCGATTCATCTGGCAGTATACCTTCTGCACTAATCTGACGACCAAGATATGTTATCTTATTTTGTAAAAATTGACACTTTTGTTGTTTACATTTAATACCATTAGATTTTAAAATTGATAAAATTCTTTCAAGACGTTGTAAATGTTCAGGTAGTGTTGGTGCTGAAATAATTATATCATCAAGATAATTTCCACAACCTTCTACTCCAGTAAGAAGTTGTTCAATGTATTTCTGAAAAATAGCTGGAGCGCTAGCAATGCCGTACGGTAATCTTTGGTACTGAAACAGTCCAAGAGGTGTGTTAATCACCATAACCTTTTTAGAGTCATCATCTAATTCCATTTGTAGATAAGCGTCTTTAAGATCAATTGTTGAAAAATATTTCCCGTAACGTACAGTGTGGAGTAGATTTTCGCGTGTTGGCAATGGGTATTGCTCTATGTCGATTTGTGCGTTTACAGCTAGTTTGAAATCGCCACAAATACGGATTTCATTGTTAGGTTTCTTTGCCAAAACGATTGGAGATGCCCAATCACTAAACTTCACAGGTGTCAGAATACCTTGATCAACAAGTCTTTCAATTTCACTTTTAAATTTTGACATTTGAGCAAATGGAATCTGTCTACTTCTAAAAAATTTAGGTTGCGCGTCGGATTTTAACTGAATATTGGCTTTAAAGTCTTTTACCGTACCGAGTGCTGGTTCAAAAACATCACAATATTTAACACACAATTCATTTACTTTGTCTCTACACGAATTATTAATCGTATTTATTTGTTTAATTTCAAAACCAAATTTACCAAATAAATCACAACCGAAGAGATTGTCACCGTATTCGGTATTTACCACAATTATCACGACATCTTTTTTCTGTGCACCACATTTGACCGATGTGTGTAATTCACCCAACACTGGAATTTGTTTTTTACCGAACCCGTACAAAATTTTCTTAGTATGCACCAATTTTGGTTTGTTCAATTGCTCGTAAGTTTTTAAATTTATTAATGATATCGATGCGCCCGAATCCATTTGGAATTTTATAATTTTACCGAAAATTTGCACATTAATGTAACTTTTCATTTCATTATTCGTTACCGAACCGGTTACATCAAAAATTGTCTCAATGTTATCAACGTTATTCTTCTGTTGCGAAATATGCCCTTTTTTACCACACTTGTTGCACGTAGCGTTTTTATATTTGCAGTTTTCTCTCTTATGAGTAACGAAACATCCCGAACACGATTTAAATTTTTCTTGTTTTTTGTTTTCCTTAAATGTCTTTGAATTGTTTTTGTTACCGACTGCATTAACATCAATTTGTTTTTCACTTAAACTACCCTCTTTAATAGCTGCTACTGTTTTTGCTGTTGATTCAAAGGCCTCTGCTACCAGTAAAACATCCGCCAACGTTGCCTGCTTCTTTTGCAGGGCTGCTGCTCTGACGGTGTCGTGAGGTGTGTGCACAATAATATGATCACGTATCATATCGTCAACAAAACTAGCAGAACATTCGCCAGAGCTGCAAATAAATTTACAATCTCTTGCCAGACCACGAAGATCTGCAACCCAATCCTTGTACGATTGGTTGTCTTTCATCTCTCTCTTGAAAAACTCATAACGCGCAGCAACAATATGATGTGAAATCGCAAAATGTTCTGTTAGCTTTTCCGTTAAATCAATGAATGTTTGATGCTCTAGGCTTGACGTGCCAAACAAATTTTTTAACAAATCAAACATTTCTGCACCCATCCATGACAAAAAAAATGATTTCTGTTTTTCAGGAGATACAACAACATATGCTAAAAAATGTTGTTTCAATTGCTCCAAATAAGAGTCCCAATTCTGGCGTTCCTTGTTGAATGCATAGAAGGCAGGAACCATTTGCTGGTCTACCGTGGATCTGGATTCTGCAAAATTACAATTTTCCATCATTGACTGCATCCACTTTTGTTGTTGTTCAAGTAAATTTCTTGTAAACTCTTGTTGCTGCTGTAATAGCACCTGCATGTCCAAATTACTGGTCATTTTGTTACACTTTAGTTGATTTTCTTTTAATTTATTCTCCCGAAACAACGACCGAACTTAACGATTTTTTTTTTTTTTTTTATTTTTATTTTCCTCGTCGCCAATGTAGAATATTTAAACGCATGAATCTAAGGATAAATCAAGACTGATTTTATTATACAAAAACTATACAAAAGTACTTGACAATAACATGGTTGTAATTAATGGTAGTAGACAACATTGTTGCCATATAACGAAACAAAGAAATGAAATCAATATATAACATAACACATAACTCTTTTTCAGACCTTCTTTAGTATGACGAACACATAGCTCCTTTTATTAACTTTTGAACCAATCTAGATATCAAAAAACGGATTAGTGAGTAAACGTATGACCAATATGGGATCATAAAGATGTAATAAAAAAAAATAAAAAACTACACATGACTCCATTTTTAGGCGCAGCGACGAAATATTGCATGAAAACCCCCTTATGAAATGGAGATAAGTTGTTGGCATGTTCAGAAAAAAAGTTTGGGGGGTAAAAGTTAATGACACCCAAATCTTCAGCAAAACATTATTTGCAAGAGTACAAAATTCGCATGCATTTTTTTTTATAACGATTGGACATCAAATGTCAAAGCTATGAACAAATAACGATTTTGGCGGTACTACTAAAAATCTAATATTTTGGCTATGGAACTTTTCAAAGTAAGCTTTATAATTAAGCGCGCCAAATGGGAACTTTTTTTCAACCCGGTCTAATGTGTTTGTAGCATTTTCCGGAAATTTTACTTCTCCAATTCTTTAAGTGTTTAGAATAAAAAAAACGTGTAGATTTAGAGGAAAAACTTGTTAATTGATTTGACAATCATTAGCTAAGCAGCTACAATATCAAATACATAAATCTAAATATTCTGGTTTTGTTATGACCCCAAACAAACTTGGTCGATTTAAAATGCAGATGAAAATAGACATTATTTTTAAATGAATTACATTTCCGTTTTGCATGTTAAAACAACATGACTTACATGGCAAACAATGGAAAATTACACTGTGCAACAACCAAAATCGTAATGGGATGCAACCAAAAGCAAATGAAAGTTGACATATTCCATAACAAAACTCTAAAGGTTTGTATTTTTTTTTTTTGCAAGTATAAGTGGCGTATGCTTAATTTCGAAATTGACTTTAAATAACAATCATACGCAACGATGCACAGTGGTTTATTTTTCATAATTGGCTATTCAGTAAATAGGTACTGGACCGATAGTAGCGAAATTCATACCGATTATTGCTAACGTAATTTCGAGCTTAAGTTTGGACGCTGGACCCCACACGTCCAATAAGGACACCACCAGAGGCTCCTAAAGTAGGACATGTTAAGTACACTAAAACTTTAAATGCTGTTAAATCACCAAATTTAAATGCGTATAAAAAAAAAAAAATCTAGTGCTGAACTAAAAAAATGCCTTAAAGGTTTTGTTATGGAAAATATCAACTTTCATTTGCTTTCATCCCATTCCGATTCGGAAAATTCGGTTTTGTATCACTGTGTTGTTAGACTTACAACAGAGCACATTATTTAAATAGATAATCATATATAATAAAAATAAAATTTAAGGCACATCAACTCCATTAAGAAACTTATCCACATCCATCCATTCATCCGTCCGTCCGTCCATCCATCTATCTATTTAGCTATCCATGCACTACCATATAAAATATTAACATCTCTGCTACATTCTACATACATAAAATAGCATGACCATATCATTTGTCTTTGGTTAGTTTGAATGGCTAGAGATGTTTACTTTTTGCTTTAAATCCAGAAACATCCAAACCAATGGTGTAACCAGGTGGCCAAGTGACGGTAAGCATCATCATTTAAATCCCAAATAGATGGTAATAAATAGAGTAAGTGTTGTGCTAATATTTCTTTGCCATCCATATGTATTTTAAAGTCACTATTTCATATTAAAGAAATTTCAAACTCCAACCAAATAAATACATACGAGTGAGTATATGCTACAAAGTATGTAATGTGTTGCAGATGTTTCTTTGTTTTAGAACCAAAAACAGTTTTTTGTTATGTCTATCTCAATTTGACAAAATGTCAACACCTCAATTAGAAACTGTCAATCAAAAAAATAAAAAGTTGGCAATAAAAAAATATTTTACTATTGCAATTTGTTATTTATACATAACCCAGCAAAAATAAGCAAAAAAACTGAAATTCGACTTGGCCAAATCCACGAATACCCACCACAATTCCCAAAACACTTGCTTTAGTGATTTAAATTTTTTAAAAGGTTAAAAAAATTGTACAAAATTTTCACTAAAAAATTTTTATTTTAAGTAAATTTTTTTTTTCGACACGATTTGACGACTATCAAGTTACATAATTAGCCGCCTGCATTTGGACCAAGATAATAAGGAAATGCTATTTTTTTTTTGACCCATTTCCTTTAATAGAAAATAATACAAAACATTGGTAAAAGTGTTTTTCAAGGCAAATTTATAAAAGGTATTATCCAATAACCTAACTTTTCCTCCATAGTAATTTTTTTGACAAATTTAAAAACAATAATATTTACGAATTTTCAAAACGAAATAAAAATATTTTTTTCGGCATAAATGACTCGAGTTCATACTACACTATTTATGCTTAAAAACATTTGATTTTTTTTTAAATTGTGTCTTCGAAAATAAAAGGATTTTGTTTGAGTTTCAATATTTTTTTTATAATTTAGTTGTTTTCTAAAATTTTAAGGGCCTAAAAAGCGTTAAAATTGGTTAATGTGTGCACACAGTAAAAAGTTTTGGATTATATTTAAAACCTAGCGGAGCACATTTTAAACTACTTTGGAATTAAACTCAAAGTTAAATCCGAAATGGGTTATATGCTAAACCACATAGGGATTAAAAATTTGATTATCTTTATGTCATTTTTTTAGTTTTATTTTGATGCCAAAAAATAATTAAATTTCTCTCTTGAAAAACTTATAAAAAAATAAACGTCAAACGTCATCAAAAAATTGTATTTCATCAAGTTTAAGATAAACACTTAACAAGGAATTGAAAACAGCTGTCATATTGAGTGAACAAAAAATGCTTATTAATTTAATGAAAGTGAGAAAAGAGGTTAGCAATGTACACAAAAGTAAAATCTTTATATTATCAAAATTTGTGATCCAGAAAGTGAAGATTTTACTCCGACCGAAATATAAATATCAAGTAAGTATTGACTACAAACTTTTATCAATCATTTTAATTGATTTTTGGTTAACTTTACTTTTAGGCCAGCTGAATCTTGAAGCAGAAGGCAGAGAGATGGAATTTTTAGATCACGATGGTGCCTACCCCCAGGAATAATTTCTTAATATAGAAGCAGTAGCAGTTTATTTTATGCAGAGTTGTGCTGAGTTTGGGTGACAAATCAACAGTCCTCTGGATGTTAACTTTATTCATGTATTTGGTCTGTATTTGTATTCAATACACAAAAATATTAAAAAACATAACCTTACATTTGTTTTATTTATTTTTGGAGAAATTTAAGTCCTGCCTTGTTCAAATAAACACCTGTTTAGGTGTAAAATTATTTCCATATTTTGGATTTATTATAACACCCAAAAATAAATTCAAAATCCATTCTCTCACTCTCTTTTTATCTCTTTAAAAGTAAACTTTTTATGGAATAAATTAAATTATTTTTGGCATTGTTATATATACACACCAGCTAGGAATTAAAATTAACCAAAAACTTTTTACTGTGCACTAAACATTTGAGTCGTTTTTGCCGACTAAAATGATTTTGAAAGAAAATTGTTTTCATTTACGTCACAAAAATATTACCTTTATAAATCTACCTTGGTGTTTTTTAGACGTAAATAACGTAAAAATGGATTTTTAAACATTTTTGAAGAGGGAAATGGTTTCCTCCAACGACTCAGACCAACCCAGGCAAAAAAATACAAACGAGCCAACGCTGGACTGAAGTTGGCGCCGATGGTACCAATGTTGGCGAATCATACGGATTCCTAAGTCTACAACGTTGGAATCCGGATAACAGTGGCCAACAATCGTTCGACTTTTGTTTTGACGTTGGGCAAAAACTGGTTTTACAAATTTACGACATTGTAAGCTCTTGCTTAAGCTGTGTTTATATCATCCCACCGAGTCTTTGGATTTTTAAAAGGAAAGTAAAATATTGACAAAGTCTTAATACTGCCAAAAATCGTAAACAAAACCAAACAGACATTTTTAAAAACAGCTGTTTGTATGGAAATCTAATAACACACAGCCAGTTTTTGAAATATTTCATAAATTCAGAAGTCTTATTGGATTGTCAACAAAATCAGATTACACACGATTTTTTGACAAGTCTTAATACTCAGTGGTATGATATAAACACAGCTTTAGGAGTATTGCAAATTCCTAAATAGTGCTTGTTAGGTACTATTTTGTCCAAATAAGTTGAAAAAGCACCTATGTAATTTAGTTTAATAAAGAGCTGAGGTCTATGAAGATCTAAAGTTTGTAAACTTTTAAATAATAACCTACAGTCAGCGACGTATCCAGGAATTTGAAAAGGGGGGGGCCCAACTCAATTTTTTTTTTGTTAATTATAATATTATGTTCTAGGACTACCTCCCCCCCCCCACTCCGTACAAAAAAAATAGGAATTTGTCCAGAGAAAGAATATCTCGTAAAAATTTAAACATCCCGAGTAAAAAAGATATGATATAATCATATATGCTAATATATAATTATTTAAATTTATATATGGTTATGCATGAACTTTGATATGGACATATAAGTTTATATATAGCATTGTATTTTTCCTTATTTTTTAATATGATAACATACATATTCATATCTATTTCTATACCGATCTATATGAAATTAGATATGACTTATATGATCGGGAATTTTTAGATATGGCAGATAAAAAAATATATGATTTTATTTATAATTATATCCCGAAAAAAAATTTCAAAATTTTCTAAGTCCCACACACAAAATTTTTTTGGCAATTTTTTTTGAAGTAAAAAAATCATTGAAAATGTTTTTAGGAGAAATTTTATGTTTTTAAAAAATTTTTAAGTTCCGAAAAAATGTTTTTAAATTTTCTAAGACACAAACATTTTTTGGAATGATTTTTGAAAACAAAATTGACAAATTTTTAATAAAAAAATTCCGAAGAATGCAATAAAAACTCTTCTAATTGATAATGTATCCAATCTGATAAAATAATTTCTAATTTAACGTTTAAAATTCCAAAAAATTTTACCAGATTTCATCCAATTATATAAAAATTTATCCAATTTTAACAGATAAGATATGATTTAATACAATTAGATAGACCCATTTTTGGGATCAAACTTAATCAAATTTGATATTATTTTATCAAAAATAATAGAATTTGATATAATCGTATAGTATTTGATCCGCCAATTTTCGGATCAAAATTAATATGGATTTACATAAAAGCATATCTGTTCATATAAAATTAAATATTGCGTCATATAACTTTTTTTTACTCGGGATCTCAGAATCTGTACGCAAAAAACACTAACACACATATTAGCCAAATTTTTGTTTAATAAATAAAACTTACCAAAAACTTGGTTAAATTACGCAAAAAAGTGTTAATTTACCAAAAAACTTAGTTAAATTACGCAAAAATCTTGGTCTTTATTTTTTGCAGGGTTTTTTGTATTTTTGCTAAGCAATTGCAACATTCTTATCTCAGAAGAAGTTCAAAATCGCAAGTGGAAGGTGCCCCCTAACGTCACCAACCAACCCCCCCCCCCCCAAAAAAAAAGAAAGACACCCCTGGATTTTTTCATATTTTTTTTTACATTTTGGAGGGTATAAAAGATTCGGCACAGCCGAATGTAACACTCTTACTTGTTTTTTTTAATTTTTTATACCCTCCAACTACAGTATGGGGGTATACTCACTTTGTCATTCCGTTTGTAACGCATCGAAATATCGGTCGGGGACCCCATAAAGTATATATATTATTGATCTATGATCCATTCTAAAACTTTTCTAGAATGTCCGTATGTCCGTCCGTCCGTCTGTATAAGACACGATGCAGTCCAAAATAAAAGAGATAGACTCGTCAAGTTTGGCAGGAATATGTGTTTTGGTCCTAGGCAGTTTAAGTTCGTAAATGGGCAAAATCGGACCAGGGGGAAAAAAGTTCCCCCTTGAAGAACTTAACTGACCTCTGAAAAACCCCATATTTTCACAGGTCTTTTTGTATTTTTGTTGAGCAAATGAAACAATTTGACGTCAGAAAAATTCAAGGTCCTACACTTGGACCCAGGAAAAAAAACGTTTTTTTTTGCCCGCCCCCTTTTGTGGGCGTGGATATTAAAAATGTTTTTAAATAATGATAAAATTGTATTACTTAAGCTCCAAAAGCATAATAAATGAATTTTTAGACATTTACCGTATGGGTTTATGTGTCCCCCAATGACCCCTACTGACCCCCCCCCAAAAAAAAACGCCTCTGCAATTTTTTTTTATTATATGTTGGAGGGTATTAAAGATTCGGCACAGCCGAATTTAACACTCTCACTTGTTTTTTTTTTAATTTAGATGTTTGTCCTTCCACACAAAGAAATTCAAAAACGCGTTTTTCGTTTTTTTTTTTTTTTGAGAAAATCGCATTTGAATTTTAAATTTCATTACAATTTAGTAATTTGTTTGTATTTTCTTGTTTCAACATAGCGTATGCGTAATATTTATGCAATTAATAACACTCATTCGCAACGTTAAAACAAGAAAATACAAGCAAATTACAAAATTGTTATGAAACTTAAAATTCAAATGCGATTTTCTCGAAAAAAACGAAAAACGCGTTTCTGATTTTTTTTTATGTGGATGGACAAACATATAAACTAAAAAAAAAAAATAAAAAATTAAAAAAAAGTGGCCGGATTTTTGATAAATTGACTGTTTTAAAAAATGGAAAATTTAAGAACCGGTTGTGAAAATTTTCCAAAAAAAAATTTTAATCGATAGCCCATACACAACTATATAAGAATGTAAATTTTTGAGATTGTGGTGCATTCCGTATTAATGTGATAAATATTTAATCAAGGAAACTCGCCTCAAATTTGACAATTTTTCCAATATTTGACCACGCCTTCTAAGCCCAGTTGTTGAAAATTAGAAAAACCAAAAACGTAATTTTTTTAGTTTACGGGACTCATGTTTTTCTGTAGCGGGACATTTGGTGTGGAATGCTTCATATGCCCATATATTTACATATGCCGCCAATTTTCGCATTTGTTTCATATATAAAACACATATGGGCGAGCATATATGAATAACATATGAATAACATCTGACATTTTTCACCGGGTACTGAAAATATTATATTTTAAAGTTTTAATAAAACATTTTTTTTTATTTTTTCTAAACATTTTTCAGAATTTAAACTATTATTTTAATTTTAGTCAAAAATTAACTGTACCATTTTTTGATTTAGTGAAAAAAAAATGTTTGCTGGGTTACTCGTACATATGCTGTGTGCTAAACTGCATTTCATTTAAAAAACATGAAAATTTAAACGGTTTTTTGAATTTGATTTTTTAATATGCCTTAATAAAAAGAATTTAAAATCGGTTTATATGGCATTTAGAAATGTTGGCAACATGTGATGTGAAAGGATTTAAATGGTTTATTACAAGTTGGAAAATCCGTTAGTGAAAAACTATTTAAGTTTAATAGGCATTTCTTTTTTAGGTGAAAACCAGGTTAGCAAAACGTATGATAACCAACATACATACATATTAAGTAAGTTATTAATAAATAAAAAATTCAATATTTAACAATTAAGAGCAATGGTTCCCAACCTTTTTTACGCCACGCCCCACTTTTAAGTTATAAAAATTGTCTTGTCCCCCATACACTAAGGAAAAATTTGTTATTTTTTCTAATTTTTGTTTCTAATGAAAAATTACTACTTGTTTAACAAAGTTTTTGTAAAATAAGCATTTAAATTAAGTTTTTAGTAAAAATGTTAAGAAATTAACAATATTTTTGCAGTTAATTTAGCAAAAAAAATAGTTTTTGCAGGTAATTTGACTAAAAAAAATCTTGAAAATTAGCTCGTTGCCCCCCTGGAACCTTCAAATTGCCCCCCAGTGGGGCGAGAATCAAAGGTTGGGAACCATTGATTAAGAGCATTATATACGGTTGAGTCGAACCTCTTAATGCCCTACACAAGAAACTAAATGAGATTTTTTTAGAAACAAATTATATTCCCCGGTTTCGAAATTCCTTTTTATTATCAAATTTGTTTTTGTATTTACAGACGATGTAATATTTGTTAATCTAAAACCGCCATTTTTTGATATAACTTTCTAAATCATTATTAAGTAAATTTATTAAATTCTTTTAATGACATTTGCAGCCACAAAACTTTCTAACTTCTATGCAGATGAAAAAAAAAAATCAATATACGACAATACAAAAGTGCAAAACTTCACCACTCAATAAATGATGAGTTAACAAGTTTTCTTTTAGCATTACATTCGTTTTTTTTTTTTTTTTTTTGGAAAATGACTACAAATCATGAAATCTAAATGTTTTATACTAAGAAGTTCCATTATTAAACTTTTTAAACAGAAGAAAAACAAATCTCACTTGTCATTGAAAGACAAATCAATACTTCCCAGTTGAAAGATTAAATGCATTTAATGGCACAAGATATTCAACAAATGAGGACGTACCAAATAGCACAGACATACAATTGTATGGATAGACAAATGGGTAAGTAGTATTTATGTTTTTTTTATGTACAAGTAAATCCGTTCGTAATCTTGACTGAGCAAATAAAAGTTCATCCAAAGTCAGTTAATCATGGTCAAGTTGAGAATAAAATAAACAAAAAAAAAATATACAGTAGTAGTATAATAATTCAAATTGATTTCCCTAATCATCTTTTGATCATTCGCATAATCTTATATATACAGTGGCTCCCGCCTTAATTCGTGTGGTAGATATTAGATAGCAGTTTGTTGAAGACAAAAATCCATGCAACATTTTACGAAAAAAAGATTCGCACTTTATTTTGTTGGTGATATAATACCCATTTCCGTTATGGGGATTCCCCCTTTAAAAACTAAATCAACCTCGGAAAAAACAAAATTTTAATTGTTTTTTGTTTTGTATTTCTATTACACAAATGAAACTTCGAAGTCCTGCACTTGAACCCGGGAGATTAGAAAATGCCTTTTTTTCAATCCGCCCACTTTTGAGGGCATGGATATAAAAAAGGATAAATAATGACATATTTACATAATAAATGAATTACTAAACATTTTTCGCGAGGGGTAGGGGTGCGTATAAAAAATTCGGCACAGCCGAATTTAACACTCTCACTTGATTTTTTTTTGTCCACGAAAAAAAAAAATCTGAAATCATTTTTAATGAAATTCTTTACTCCATAACGTAAAAAATCAAATTGCGTCTTGGACTTCAAACATTTTTTTTCGGGACTCAAAAAATTTTAATATGTACATTGTCTTCGGTCACGGGATAAGTATTTTGGAGACATTTTATAAATATATCCCGTTTTTACCAGACGGATTTCCGGATTTCGGATCGACCGATAACAATTTAATTCACACTAAAAATGTAAAAAGTCTAATAAAAACAAGTGAGAGTGATAAATTCGGCTGTGCCAAATCTTTTACACCCTCCAAAATGTGAAAAAATTAAAAAAAAAATCCAGGGTCGTTGATTTTTGGATGATTGGGTTTTGGTGGGAGACGTTGGGGGACACCTTCCCTCTTGCCGTAGGTTTTATAAAAAGGAATTATTATGATTCTTGTAATTACTTAATCCAATTAATGTATTTTTTTTATCCACGCCCACAAAAGGGGGCGTTGATAAAACTTTTTTATTTTTTTTATCCGCTGGGTCCACATCCAGGACTTGGAACTTCTTTTGACACAAAAATGTCGTGTCTTCGGTCACGGGATAAGTATTTTGGAGACATTTTATAAATATATCCCGTTTTTACCAGACGGATTTCCGGATTTCGGATCGACCGATAACAATTTAATTCACACTAAAAATGTAAAAAGTCTAATAAAAACAAGTGAGAGTGATAAATTCGGCTGTGCCAAATCTTTTACACCCTCCAAAACGTGAAAAAATTAAAAAAAAAAAAATCCAGGGTCGTTGATTTTTGGATGATTGGGTTTTGGTGGGAGACGTTGGGGGACACCTTCCCTCTTGCCGTAGGTTTTATAAAATGGAATTATTATGATTCTTGTAATAACTTAATCCAATTAATGTATTTTTTTTATCCACGCCCACAAAAGGGGGCGTTGATAAAACTTTTTTATTTTTTTTATCCGCTGGGTCCACATCCAGGACTTGGAACTTCTTTTGACACAAAAATGTTGCATTTGCTTAACAAAAGTACAAAAAACCCTGCAAAAAATTTTTTTCTGAGGTTGGTTTAGTTCTCCAAGGGGGAACTCCCCTTTGTCTGATTTTGCCCATTTCCGAACTTAACCATCCTATGACAATAATTCATATTCGTGTTAGACTTCGGAAGTCTAGCTCTTTTATTTTGGACTGTATCGTGTCCTCTACAGATGGACAGACGGACGGACGAACATCGCTAGAATGTCTTTGAATCGATCACTGACCAATAATATATGAGGCATTCCACACCAAATGTCCCGCTACAGAAAAACATGTGTCCCGTAAATTTCTGAATAGGTTGTTTGGATAGCCCTATATGGAACTAAGAAAATTGCGTTTTTAGTTTTTCTAATTTTCAAAAACTGGGATTAGAAGGCGTGATCAAATATTGGAAAAAATGGTCAAATTTGTGGCGAGTTGCCTTGATTAAATACACAGTGCAACACCCAAAATCGGAATGAGATGAAACCAAAAGCAAATGAAAGTTGACATATTCCATAACAAACCCCTCAAGGCTTTTTTCAAGTTCAGAGCTAGATTTTTTTTTACACGCATTTGAAGTTAGTGAACTTTTATTATAATTATAATAATAAATGCTTGAAAACTGTATTAGTGGCGAATGATTAATATTGTAATTGCCTTTAAATAACAATCATACGCAACGGTGTCCAGTGATTTATATTAATAATTGCCTTTAAATAACAATCATACGCAACGGTGTACAGTAGTTTAATTTAATAATTTGGCTATTCAGTAAAGAGGTACTGGACCGATTTCAGCAAAATTCATACCAGTCATAGCTGAAGTAATTTTGAGCTTAAGTTTGGAAACTGGACCCTACATGTCCAATAAGGGCACCACCAGGGGCCTTTAAAGTAGGACCTGTTTAGTACACAAAAACTTTAAATGTTTTAAAATCACCAACTTTAAATGCGTGTAAAATAAAATCTAGTTCTGACCTAAAAAAAAGGCCTTGATTGTTTTGTTATGGAAAACGTCAGCTTTCATTTGCTTTTGGTTTCATCCCATTCCGATTCCGAAAGTTCGATTTTGTATCACTGTGATATTTATCACTTTAAAACGGAATGCACCACAATCTTAAAAATTTACATTCTTATATAGTTTTGTATGGGCTATCGAATAAAATATTTTTCTTTAGAAAATTTTCGGAACCCGTTCTGAAATTTTCCATTTTTTAAAAAAGTCAATTTATCAAAAATCCGGCCACTTTTTTTCTTTTTTTTTAAGTTTAGATGTTTGTCCATCCACACAAAAAAAATCAGAAAAACATTTTTCGTTTTTTTCGAGAAAATCGCATTTGAATTTTAAATTTATAACAATTTTGTAATTTGCTTGTATTTTCTTGTTTTAACGTTGCGAATGAGTAATATTAATTGCATGAATATTACTCATTCGCAACTTTAATACAAGAAAATACAAGCAAATTACAAAATTGTTATGAAATTTAAAATTCAAAAATGCGAGAAAATCGCATTTGAATTTTAAATTTATAACAATTTTGTAATTTGCTTGCATTTTCTTGTTTTACCGTTGCGAATGAGTAATATTAGTTGCATGAATATTACTCATTCGCAACTTTAATACAAGAAAATACAAGCAAATTACAAAATTGTTATGAAATTTAAAATTCAAATGCGATTTTCTCGAAAAAAACGAAAAATGTTTTTCTGATTTTTTTGTGTGGATGGACAAACATCTAAAAAAAACTTAAAAAAAAAGAAAAAAAAGTGGCCCAATTTTTGATAAATTTACTTTTTTAAAAAATGGAAAATTTCAGAACGGGTTCTGAAAATTTTCCAAAAAAATAAATTTTAATCGATAGCCCATACAAAACTATATAAGAATCTAAGTTTTTAAGATTGCGGTGCATTCCGTTTTAATGTGATAAATATTTAATCAAGGCAACTCGCCACAAATTGGACCATTTTTCCTATATTTGACCACGCCTCCTAAGCCCAGTTTTTGAAAAATTGAAAAACCAAAAACGCAATTTTCTAATTTCCATAGAGGGCTATCTATACAAGTTATTCAGAAGTTTACGGTACACGTGTTTTTTTCGCTGGACATTTGGTGTGGAATTCCTCATATATACTTTATTGGGTCCTAGAAAGATATTTCGATGCGTTACACACGGAATGACAAAGTGAGTATACCCCCATACTGTGGTTGAAGGGTATAAAAAAATAATACACGGTAATATTTTTTGTAAAATATTACTAGTAAATCACAGTAAACTCAACCTAAAATTAACCGAAAAATTAACCTATTTCCAGATTGAGTAAATATTAAATATGCTGCAAGAGTCGAACCGAAAATCAAAATGATTGAAATTACTGTTTTTTTGTCGTTGGAAAATTTTCTAAAAAATGTCTTTTAATAATTTAAATTTCCAGTTTGACGCTCGCAGCACATTTATAATTTCCTCAATCTGGACGCCACCAAGCTTAAATGAACGCTTGTAAATTACCTAGACAGCATTTTTTTCAATAATACTCGTTTTATAATAATGTAAGGTTTAGTATTGTTAACTTTGTCTTCAACGAATTGATATCTAATATCTAGCTATCACACGAAATGAGATAAGGGCCACTGTAAAAAAAAATGTACTGCAATTATGCGAAAAGATTTATATAAATTTATGTTTTTTTAAGAAAAACATTTTACTATTTTTAGAAATCAAAGTCATTATTTTAATAAATATGCAATTATAAAATGATTAGATAATTTAACTCTCTTAAAGGCAAAGTGACCAAGGTTGTAAGTGGCTGCTGACGTTTTACGTCAGCACACATAGACTCTGAGGTACATTGTGACCAAAAGTCTGAATTTTTTTAATTAACATATTTCCATGTACAGTGACTCGCAGCTTATTTCGTGTGTTATCAGTTAGCAATCCATTTAAGACAAAGTTTCCAATAATACACCTATTTATTATCAAACGAGTATTTTTATTAAAAGTGCTGTGTAGGTAATTTTTCGAGCTTTAATTTAAGCTTAATGGCGTCCAGATTGAGTAAATTTTAAACGTGCTACGAGGGTCGAAATGGAAATTGAAATTATTGAAAGACGTTTTTTAGAAAAATTCTTAAAAATACTTCTGGGTCAATTTTTACCAAGCTGAAACATTAAAAATTTAAAAAATAATCCAGTAGTATATAGGCATTTATCAAATAATTTTTCCAATGACCCAAACAAAAGTCAAAATTTTTAAAGTGCAGTCGAAGAAATCCGAATTTTTTGACCTCCAATTCTTTTGACCACCAATTTTTTGTAAACAAAGGAAATGTTTAATTATTTTTATATCTCATTACTACACACCTGGGTGTACTAAAATTATTAAACAATTAAATCTTTTCTTTGTTTACCAAAAATTGGTGGTCAAAAGAATTGGAGGTCAAAAAATTCGGATTTCTTCTACTGTGTTTTAAAAATTTTGGCTTTTGTTTGGGTCTTTGGAAAAATTTTTTAATAAATGAATATTAACTATTGGACTATTTTTTAAATTCCTTATGTTTGATCTTGGATAAAATCGACCTAGAAATATTTTTAAGAAATTTCCTAAAAAGGTCTTTCAATAATTTCAATGTCCTTTTCGACCCTCGTAGCACATTTAATATTTAGACGATCTGAACGTCATTAAGCTTTAATTAAAGCTTGATTAATTATATACACAGGACATTTTACAAAAATACTTATTTGATAATAATTAGGTATATTTTGGTTAACTTTGTCTTGAATGGATTGCTAACTAATATCTTTCACACGAAATAAGCTGCGAGCCACCGTAGATATCAACCTCCCTATTCATAATACAATTTTAACACTTTGAACAGGTTTAACAAATTTAAATATTAATAAGTGGGTTAACACTTTAAGACGGGGATATTTACGAACTTTGACGCACACTAAAAAAAAATAATTTTTGAAAATAATTGGTGAAAAGGTTTTAAAATTTCAACCGATTTACAAGCCTTTTTGACGCGATAAAAATTACAAGGACTTCTTATGACTTTACTAGATTGTAAGCGTCCTCCTATTTTACGAGATTTTTCTTGTAAGTATTCTCATTACTAAACTATTTTTTTTTTGTAAAATTATCTTGAAAATTTGGAAATTTAAATTTAGATCGAAAACTTTTTGTTACTTTCTTGTTAAAACATGAAAAACTGGCAAACATTGGTAAAATGGGATTACAGGACTTTTTCTAGTAAATTGACAAGGTTTGTTTTTGAGTGCAGCCTTTAAAAAATATGAAAAATTATTAATTTCAATGAATTTAAATTATTGCAAGATATTTTTTTGTTAAAAAATTTTTAAGGCATCTTTTCAAATTTCAAGAATTTTTGTGGAATTGTAATAAAATGTTTTAAGATTTTTTTCAGTCACGACCAAGGTTGGTTACCGAAACGAATAACGGTAAGGGTAACGGTAACGGTATCTAATTTTTATTTAAAAAGTACCGTTAAAGGTAACGGTAAGTGTTTTCACATCGTTTCGGTAACGTTATGTAACGGTACCGAACCAACCAAACCGCTACGTACCGGTATTATTAATTTAGTTAAAAATTTGAAAAAAGATAGAACTGAAAGCTAAAAATATTTTATAGACCCAAAAACCAGTATAAATTTGATATGATTATTATTTTTGTCATTTATTTTATGATTATTTGCAAATTATAAATTTAAAATTATGTTAGCAATTTGATTTAATTTTTTTGTTCGTTAAAATCCCTTAAAACAGGTAAAATTTTGAATACCGGTACAA
The DNA here is from genome assembly GCA_963921195.1 of Pegoplata infirma. Lineage (NCBI taxonomy): Eukaryota > Metazoa > Arthropoda > Insecta > Diptera > Anthomyiidae > Pegoplata > Pegoplata infirma. The sequence continues at coordinate 229,387,946 of OY992536.1, read as the reverse complement.
TACCGGTAACTTCTAATAATTATAACGGTAACGGTAAGGGTAACGGTATTCTTAAAATATTTTTAGCGGTATCGGTAACGGTAACGGTATTCGATTTGAAAGGGTTTTGAATCGGTAACGGTATAATAAGGGTAACGGTAACCAACCATGGTCACGACACAATTTTTTTTATAAGGCAGTAATGGAATTATTACTTTTTTATGACAAAAAGTTACGGCATTAGAGGGTTAAAAAAATAGTTTTATATTTTAATGTTTGATGATCTTACTACAGCTATTGACGATTTATGAACTAATTGGAAATTAATGTACCAATATAACATAATCTTGAATGTCATTGCTAGCGGTAGTTAGATAGAATTTTAATAATTTTACTTCAGTGTTTGCAAATTTAGAAATGCTTAATGCATTCCTTTAAAAATATAAATAGGCAATATTTTTTAATTTTGTTTTCTTTATTTGAAAGATGAATTATTGTTATATTTTTAAAATTTTATAACACAAAATTTGGTCAACAAGAATTGCCAGGGTTGCCACTCAATTGTAGAATTCTTTTTTTAAAAGACAAAATCAGCTGCAGTTGTACAGCAAAACTACTGAACCGATTTTGATGATTTTTTTGTGATTTGTAGATTGATTTGTAAGTTCTCTAGTACTTACGGCACAAAAAAAAATATGACGGAAAATTTTTTGATTAATCACTTCCTTAAATTTCAACAAAAAAAATTGAGTAATTTTTTAATTGACGCAATTAAAAATTTACTCAAAAGTTAAAAAAAAGTAAATAATTTAATAAAAATTTAATTTTTTTTTAATTTTTTTATACTTTAATTTTTAGAATTCTCATTTAGTTTATAGTTTTTTTGTATAATCATATATGGCATATATGATCAGACATTTTCAGATATGCTCATATTTGTCAAAATTGTCAGATAGACTCAATTTACGGATCAAAACATATCTGAAGCAGATGTGAATATATATGGAGTAGATCTGATTACATCCATTTAGATATGATCCATGTTTTTATCAAAGGATGTTTTGATCTAATTATTTTTTTACACGGGTATGTACTTACTCATTGCATGAAACACTACTTATTTTATAAAGGCCGTGAGACAAAAATAATTAGTGCCTACAAGCTTACGAGTAGGGAGATAAATAACTACTTACCTAAACCGAGTAAAATAAGTAGTTACTTATAAGGAATAAAATAAATAGTTGCGAACAGAGTTTGAAATAACTTTTTATCATTAGATTATTCGTTTTCGCGAAACTCTATGCTAAAAAGGTAAAACAAATGTATTTTTTTCTGATTGGACTTAATTTCACAAGTGAACTTGCAAATAAGTATTTATTTTTAACATTCTCAATAACTTATTTATATTATTGCAAATAAGTACTTACATATTACAATATAAGCAACTAGTTGTTTTTTAGACTAAAGTAATGCAGTGGGTAATGAGTAGTTGTTATAAGTAATGTAATTGGCAGTCATTTCTTTTCACAACACATTACCAAGTTTTTGCTGGGTAAGTACATTTTTTAATATCATCCCCAGAGTGTGCTTTAAAAATGCTAAAATATACAAATAATAAAAGTTGCAAATAAATAACAACAGAGGCGCTATTACCCGCTGTATTATGTGATGGGTATATTTATTGTGCGCCCTTAAAGTATACTTTAAGAATATTACAAAAGTTCTATATAAAATACATTCCACAACAGAGAGAGTCAAAGGTTTGCTAATCCATAAAAATAATAATATTTATTAAGTCAACATACTGTATGGTAAATCCTAATTCAATGATTGCAAAACACAGCTATAGACAAATTTCATAAAGATGATTTTAAACTTTTATATATACATAAACAAAAAACTCTAAACTAAATGTGAATTCTAAAAACTAAGTTATTAAAAAAATAAAAAAAAAACTATTTAATTTTTATTAAATTATTTACTTACATTTTTTTAAAAACTTTTGAGTAAATTTTTAATTGCGCCAATTAAAATCCTTTTTGAAATTTAAACAAGCGAATACTCAAAATTTTTTCCCTCATCCTTTTTTCTGTGTGCACTTACCTTTTTGTTCCGATTATTCAAATATCATCTTTTCAAGTCCTAAAAAGAAAAACAAAAAAAAAAAATTGTTATTAAAACTACATAAAATTCATATTAAATTAAAATTAAACAAATGCTACCATGTCAATCATGTTTAAAAAGGAAATGTTTTAACAATTTTTTTTACAAGTGTCTGTTTTCTGTTCTATACCCTTCCCAAATCCGCACAACTGTCTGGAAAAAATGTTCACAATCTATTGTTAAGTTTTTTTTAAAGGTTGAAAAGAACTTTTACTTTTTAGTCATAAACTAAAAAAAGATGAATGGAAACAGACAAAAAACATGCAATATCAATAATAAAACTTTATCACAATTTTGTGTACAAAATACGAAAAAAAATTATGACTGGTGGAACAGAAATTCAAATACACTTCTTTAATTTTTTAGAGTAAAAGATTTAGAAAAGAAATAATAGAATTTAAAAATTTTGAAACCTGGACATTTGCTATAGAAAAATTGTCTTGAATTCTTAAAATTTTTCTTTAGCAAAAATGTTTCAGATTCTAAGGTCTCTGTTCTGTATTTCACAACCTTTCAATTCACATAAAAATTTCCGAATGACATGAAATCGAGTTTGGTGTTTTGTTGTTTACGTTTTAATTCGAAGTTGAAATCAAATAACTAAAATTTAAAAAATTATAAGGAAAAAAGTCCATTCGTTTTACTTTCACCAAACTTTAATTATGTGAAACAAAACGAAAAAAAAAACAAGTAAAAAAGTTAAATTCGGCCTTGCCGAATGTAGTGATACCCTCCACAATTTCAAAAAGATTATTGCAAAAAACTTTAGTTAAAAGGAAATAACTTAAAAAAAAATAAAAAAAAAAAAATCCGCGAAAAAAAATTTTGGTAAAAAAAAAATCCGCGATTTTTTTTGTCAAAAAATATGTTCGTACTTGTTTAAATACCATTTGGTGCTCAATTATGTTCACATATGTCAACCAGAAGCCGAATTAAAGCATTTTGTATTTTTAGGTTATGTTGAATGTACTGAAATTTTTGAGGTGTGCTTACATTTTCGTTCATAACTTTTGAACCGCTGAACCGATATCGCTCAAATGCAACACCAAACTTCTCGGGAGAACTTCCAATAAATATGTTAAGTTTCAGTCAGCTCTGTGCAATATCTTGTCCGATAGAGCATTTTCCACAGACAGACGGACAGACGGACAGACGGACATCGCTAGAATGTCTTAAAATCGATCGGGCATCATGAATATATATACTTTATGGGGTCCAAGACCGATATTTCGATGAGTTACAAACAGAATGACAAACTTATATATACCCTCTATCACTAAGTGGAGGGTATAAAAATCGGATGTGAAATCTAGAACAGCAAAAAAATTCGGAAATTTTCACTTTCACATAAGTATTTTATGTGAATTACTTTTTTTGGAACAGCGGCCTAAGACTTTTTTTTATAGAAAACCATTTTCAGATTATTAGAATTTTTCTTTCGAAAAATTGTCTCAAATTCGGAGTGTCTTAGATATAATGTCTCAAATTCCAAGAATTAAAAACAAAAAATCTGAGATTCGGAGAATTTTTCTAAGGAACAAATTTGAGAATTTGGTTATCGCAATTATATATGAGAATTTTTCTATTTCACTATTTTTTCATATCAGAATTTTGTTAGAATCAGAAATCTTCTTCAGAAAGAAAAATATTTTAGAATTGTTCTATAGCAGCGGTTACCAACCTATGGTACGCGTACCACTAGGGGGTACGCGAAACTGTCCGCGGGGGTACGCAAAATTTTATTAATTTGGATATTCGTTTTAGATTAACCAATGGTGGTTCCGCATCTGGCTTCCAAAGTTTTCTATAACGTCAGGATTTTGGGAAAAAGTTTACAAAAAACGTATTTTTTTGCATTTTAGAGAGCAATTTTGAGATATTTTTGGATGATGTTTTGAGATCTGAACACTTGTTTTCGATTAACCTTTCGATGCTTATTCCGAATCTGGTTCCCAAATTTTTAAGAGCTTATAACTTTTTAATGGGTTGTGATACGAGTGTAAATTTTGGTACCATTTTGTAAAGCTCAAAATGCTCTTTCATCGTATATATTAAAACAAAACAATTCAAAAAAATTAAAAACAATTATATTTCCGCCCCTTGTGATGGGCTTTTGGAACTTTTTCTAGAGTACAAAAAAAGTCCGTTGTATTAATTTTTGGATTAGAATCGACTGGTAAAATAAGGGGGCTAATTATGTTACTTGATAATCGTCATCTTTAGCTCATTATTCTATTACCAAAAAATGACACTATATGGTAATGGAATAATGAGCTAACGATACGATTTGACGACTATCAAGTTACATAATTACCCCCCAGATTTTGTTTTTGCTCTGCAGAAAAATCAGCTCAAAATCCGCGTTTTTAGAGGCAGCGATCCTTTTTCCAACAAAATACCACCATTGTTTTGATCTCCCCTAAATCCCTCAAAAAAATTATAATACACGCGGATCAAAAACTTCAAAATTACATATAATATTTATATATGAAGTTTTTTAACGAAAACAAAAATCTCGTTTGGGGGTACGCGGCTGATAAAATTTAAAATTAGGGGTACGCGAGCCAAAAAGGTTGGTAACCGCTGTTCTATAGAATTAATATCACGAATTCATAAATCTTCCATGTTAATAATTAAAATTCCTTATTGTAGAGTACCTACGAATGCTTATAATTTATTCAGTATTAATTATTATTTTAAGTTATTTTCATTGTATGGATAAATTTTTAATTAAATCATGCCATAACATGCCACTCATTCATAAAAAACAAACATTTTTAAAATAAAATATTCTGTTGTTAAAACTTATTTACACAAATAGGTAAAAAAAACTTTGAAAATATTTCAAAGAAAATTTACATAACCAAATGACCAAATATTAAAAAAAAATGCAATTCTTCTATACACCATTCACAGATGTAATTCAAAAAAGATCAATTGTGATTCCAAGATTTTATTTGTAATTCAAAGACTCCATTTGAAATTCGAAGATTTCATTTGTAATTCCAAGATTCGACAAATAATTCGAAAATTCCAATTGTAAATCGATAAAAGTCAATTGTAATTCGTAAAAGATCAATTATAAACGAACAACAAAAATTGAAAATCGATAAAGATCAATTGTTATTTGAAGAATCCGAATGTAATTTGAAAAAGGTCAATTGTAATATGTAAAATATGAATTGATCAATGATCATGTAAAATATAAATTGATCAATTGCAAATAAAAAAAAAGTTAAATTGAAACAAAAATGTTATAAGAGTTCAAGTTGAAAAAATGCAGAAGAAAAATTGAATTTCTAAAAATTATAGACATTTCTGGTATTTCCCATACCGGTTTCAAACACCCCAGTTAGTGTCATCATCAGTAGGATTTTAAATGTCGGTTTGTCTTGTTAATGAAAACTGTTTTTTATATATGTGAATTAAGGGTGGGATAGTGTTGTGTGAGATTTTAAGCAGCAATATTTGGAAGCGCTAGAACCGCTCATTTTGTGAGGTTGGTAAAAAAAGTGTGTGAGCCAAAAAATGGGGGAGGTCGGATAGGATCTAGGGGTCGCTCATCGGGGTCAAAGTTGGGCGTAGAGGGGAAAAAATCCACAAAAGGCCCCAAAACTCCCCTGGTTTTGCTCCTAGAGTGGTCAAATGTGAGACCGGCCCCCATTATTTTTTCCCCCTGAGCACTTTTGCCAAACATACCTAAGCCCTATCTCCAATCCCTAAGGGGGGTCCCATACAAAGGTTAAATTTTTAAAAAATCTTGCTCCTACCGCTCTAGCTGTCCTAGAAATCACCCTAGAGGAATCAAATGTATGACCGACCCCCAATATTTTTTCAACCCCAACATTTTCTTAGAACATACCTACCCCCTATCTTCAATCCTTAGGGTGGTCCCCATGCATTTTTTTTTATTTTTTCTTAAATTGTCATATTAAATCAGCTCCTACCGGTCCAATGGTGCCTCCTAGAGGGGTCATTATCAAGACCAACCCCCATTAATTTTTAGCCCCCAACACTTCTTCTGAACATACCAATTCCATATCTCCAATTCCTAAGGGGTCTCCCACACAAAACGACATTTTTGTAAATCTTGCTCCCACCGCTCTAACTATCGCAGGGGTGACCCTAGAGAAGTTAAATGTGTGACCGACCCCCAATATTTTTTCAGCCCCAACATTTTCCCCAAACAAACCTACCCTCTATTTTTAAGCCTTAAGGGTGTCCCCACACATTTTTTTTATTTTTATTTTTTTTTTATAAAATCTGCGCCTACCGCTCCCATTCTGCCTTTTAGGAACAGTAAATGCAGACTGACCCCCATTAATTTTTGCCCCCTACATTTTTTCTGAACATACCTACGCCGTATTTCCACTTTGTACGGGTGCTCCCCTGGGGAAAACTAAATTAGTAATGTATGTAGAGAAGTCAAATGTATGACCTGCCCATATATTTTTTTAGCCAAAACATTTTCTTCAAACATACCTACCCTCTATCTTCAAGGTGTTACCCCACAATTTTTTTATTTATTTTATCGAGAAATCTGAGGTCTTTAATTTGTAATTTAATAGTAACTTTTGTTAAGCGTAAAAAAATATTTTTTTTAACTTGAAAATAATAAAAAATGATAAATAATATAACTATAAATCAAATTAATTTATTTTTATCGTGTGATGGATATTGTTTCCGATTTTCGGCCACGACCTGAAGCAAAACTATTTTTTCCTCCTCGTTACGGCACAACACGTTGTTATAGTCTTCTATTAATTTTACGCCTCTTTGGCAGCATCGTTGACAACATGTAATTTACGTAATATTTGCAGCGCTCGCTGGTAGTCCTGACGATTTTCCCAAGTATTTGGATCGGAAGCAATGAAATGGTTGTTATTCCGAAGCGTGCAAAAAATTTTGGAGTCTCCGGTGTGACGTAGTGGCTTAAATCAGTTTTCATGAGTTCTTGATTCACTTGTTTCGATGCCATGTTAATTCTTTTCACACCTTCGAATCCAACAACATGTACTGGAGGATTACAATCCTTGTTGCTACTGTCGCCGCTATCCTCTGAGGCATATTCTTCCCCAATATCATCGTCTTCTTCTGCCTCGCTGTCTTCGTTAGACGATTCGTCCACCTCATCGTCAGATAACTCTTCCTCCAATTCCTCTTTCTCTTCTTCAAATATACGAATTGCATTCGACATTTTTCGTTTTATATCACAAGAGATATTCGGATCAAATAGTGCGAGAGCAACATCTTCGCCACTGAGATACCAGAGATGTCCACAGAATCTCTTGACCAATCGTTGCGACAGAATCTTATCAATCGAAGCATAATTGGCAATCGCTTTCAAAAAATTCAAATCATTATTTGGAGCTTCTATTGCTTTGGTAGCGCTAAACCAAGCTTTTACGTAAATTGTTATGATGAAAACGGTCACATCAAGAAGTGCATTTAATTCTTTTTTGGCCAAACCGATATATTTTCGGAACAAAAACATTTTTAGGCAATATATGCCTTTTGCCATCCATCGAGCATGACTGATGGGTCCTGGTGGGCTAAAATGCTTATAAAGCTGTGTTTACATCATACGATTTTCGGTATGATTTTCTCTCGGTACACATGCAAAACATCGACGATAGTTCGTTTAATCATACCGAAAATCCTATGATGTAAACACAGCATTAGGAATATTTTCGCCAAGGTATAATAAAACAATTTCAAGAAACTCCTTGTAGTCGTCTCTGGGTTGCTTTTCTTTTATTTGAGCCCAACAAAACAACCTGATGTCAGTTTGGACTTGAGCTGGTATGTTGCCTGCCACTTCATTCCACCAAGACTGTACGGTTTGTCTTTTATATTTTCCCACTGCTCTTTAAAACGCGCAAACATTAGCACTCCTGGTCCAGACGTTTTGCCGAATTTGGTTTCAAACACTTAGTTTTCCCCAGGGGAGCACCCCTACAAAGTGTAAATACGGCGTAGGTATGTTCAGAAAAAATGTAGGGGGCAAAAATTAATGGGGGTCAGTCTGCATTTCCCGTTCCTAAAAGGCACAGTGGGAGCGGTAGGCGCAAATTTTATAAAAAAAATTAAAAAAAAAAAAAAATTGTGTGGGGACACCCTTAAGGCTTAAAAATAGAGGGTAGGTTTGTTTGGGGAAAATGTTGGGGCTGAAAAAAAATTGGGGGTCGGTCACACATTTAACTTCTCTAGGGTCACCCCTGCGATAGTTAGAGCGGTGGGAGCGGTGGGAGCGACAAAAATGTCGTTTTGTGTGGGAGACCCCTTAGGAATTGGAGATATGGAATTGGTATGTTCAGAAGAAGTGTTGGGGGCTAAAAATTAATGGGGGTTGGTCTTGATAATGACCCCTCTAGGAGGCACCATTGGACCGGTAGGAGCTGATTTAATATGACAATTTAAGAAAAAATAAAAAAAAAAATGCATGGGGACCACCCTAAGGATTGAAGATAGGGGGTAGGTATGTTCTAAGAAAATGTTGGGGTTGAAAAAATATTGGGGGTCGGTCATACATTTGATTCCTCTAGGGTGACTTCTAGGACGGCTAGAGCGGTAGGAGCAAGATTTTTTTAAAATTGAACCTTTGTATGGGACCCCCCTTAGGGATTGGAGATAGGGCTTAGGTATGTTTGGCAAAAGTGTTCAGAGGGAAAAAATAATGGGAGCCGGTCTCACATTTGACCCCTCTAGGAGCAAAACCAAGGGAGTTTTGGGCCTTTTTGTGGATTTTTTCCCCTCTACGCCCAACTTTGACCCCGATGAGCGACCCCTAGATTCTATCCGATCTGCCCCATTTTTTGGCCCATGCATTTTTTTTACGAACCTCACAAAATAAGCGGTTCTAGCGTGTCGAAATCGAAAACTCTTGCACTATCCCACCCCTAATGTGAATATTTATAGTTTCTACAGAATAAATTTTGACAGTTTCCAACTCTACAATTCTATTTCTAGCAATCTCAACCTCACTTCATACTTTCTTTCAACTTTTTTGTCTCTTACATTATTTCGCAAGGGTTTTTGGTATTTTACGAAATATTTTTTAGGAAAATCTTTCGTAAAATCTACTGGGTACAGTACTTTGAAATTTGTCTGCCAAACGGAATTGAGTCAGTGACATGACCCTACAATTGATCTTCTTTGAATTACAAGTAGATTTGTCGAATTACAAATGGAATCTTTGAATACCCAGCAGAAATAAATCGAGATTTTGGCGACACAGCATCTGTTTATAGCATACCGTAGCGCATCCAAAGAGCGCTCTTAGGGATGCAGTAAAAGGAAGGGGAAAAAATTTTAATTTTTTTTAAGATTTTTTATATAAAACTTATAATGTGTAATTATTTTTTGATAAAATTTTACACTTGCTTTCCTTTTTAATATTTTTAACACTTTTTGAATAAAAAAACATGAGTTTTAGACAAAGACACATGATTTGACTGCATCATTATTGCGCATTAATCAGCGCTGCAAAGAGCGCTTCAATCATAGCATCTTTGACCGCTGTTCCCAAAAAAAATCTCATAAAAAATGTGAAAATGAAAATTTCCGATATTTTTTTGATGTTCACTTCCGATTTTTTTTTTTTTTTCATTTTGTTTCACATAAATAAAGTTTTGTAAAGTAAAACGAATGAGTTTTTTTGTTATATTTTATTAAATTTTAGTTATTTGATTTCAACTTTGAATTTACAGCATCTTTATTCTGCTTAAATCAGCTCTACAAAGATACATGAATTCACTGCATCTTTAATCTGCTTAAATCAGCGCTAAAAAGATACATGAATTTACAGCATCTTTATTCTGCTTAAATCAGCGCTCTAAAGACACGTGATTTCAGTGCATCTAAAGAGCGCTGTTTCTGTGTATCCAACTAGCGCTCTAAAGTGGGACATCGCCTTAGGGAATCATGCATGAATTCAGCGCAATTGGATGCGCTCCTTTACTCAAGTTCCCCTTCCAAAAGCTGCTGAACGTTCAGCAAAATTTCTGCTGGGTAACAAATGAAATCTTCGAATTACAATTGATCTTTTTTCGAATAATATATGTAAATTGTGTAGATTCCACATAAGTATACACTTAATTCTTGCTATAATTTGATTCCTGCGTTTTTCAAAGTCTCGCCAGAGCGAGTGTGTTGGGTACAAAAAAAAAAGCCCCAGGGTTGTAACAATTACTTGATTTATTTATGCATACAACACATTCTGTTCGAGAACAACAAAAACAAATAAAAATACACACAGTACATAATTTTCTAATAAAACGAGTAAAAACCAAAACCCAATGCATCCCATATTATCCCATTCCATTCATGCAACCATCCATCTTTATGGAACCAAAAGCAAATACTAATAATAAAAAATCACACCCGTTAACAAAAAAACGTTAAACAAACGTTATAATAATGGTCAGTTTCAGTCAGTCATCATAATCATCTTCTTCCAAACTGTGACCACAAACTCAATACAAAAACTGCCTAAAGTTTGTTTAGTAGACAATAGGGCATTCAATTGACTAACCGATTATTTTTGGTCAGATATTCTAACGTATAGTTAAAAATAAATCAATAAATCTTTTTATGATTTTTAAAAAATATTATTTTTATACCCTCCAACTACAGAATGGGGGTATACTCACTTTGTTATTCCGTGTGTAACGAATCGAAATACCGGTCGGGGACCCCATAAAGTATATACATATATTATTGATTTATGATCGATTCCAAGACATTCTAGCGATGTCCATGTGTCCGTCAGTCTGTCTGTAGAAAGCACGATGCAGTCCAAACTAAGTAAAAGAGCTAGACTCCTGAAGTTTGGCACGATTAAGTGTCATGGTCATATGCTGGTTAAGTTCGGCAATTGGCAAAATCAGAAGAGGGGGAAAAAGTTCCCCCTTGAAGAGCTAAACCTATCTCTTCAAAACTGGTTAAGTTCGGCAATGGGCAGAATCAGAAGAGGGTGGAAAAGTTCCAACTTTTTTGTGTACTTGTTAAACAACTTGGAGTTAGGCCTAATTAGCTTCGATAAAACTGAGTTTTATTTTACATTAATGGAGTTAATTAGCTTAAATAATAAATAATTACGGAAAATTTACCTGGCCAAATAAATAAATACGTGTTAGACATTTTTATGTCAGAAGTATTTCAAAATTGCCCCCAAAGCCTCCCGCCAACCAACCTCCAACAAAACGACCTAGTTTTTTTAAGTTTGTTAAAAAAAATTAGGGTTTAAAATATTTTGTAAAAAGCTGTTCAATTGTTTTTAATTTTTTATTTAACCGATTAACTAACTAATTTTAAGTAAATTGATTTAATCGGTTAACTGAATACCCTAGTAGACTTACAAAAGATGTGTTCTAACAAGGATGGTCCTTGTAGCCGAACACTCAGATTTGCTTGCATGTACACTCAAAATATTTTGTAAGTAAATTCAACTGAAAAAACGTTTAAAACAATCGTTTTTCCTTTTAAAAAACGGACTACTTATATTTCATTTGAAACAACATAATTTTTCAGTTATTTTTAAACGTTAATAAATGACTAGACATTCCGTAAAAACAAACGATATCTCAGTTATTTTAACTGTTTACATTTTTTTATTTTGTGAAGTAAAAATAAAATTTTTTGAATAACAAACTACAAAAACCGTACTTCTGTAAAATTATACGGAATAATCAGTCACAAATAATTTAACTGACAAAAATATTTTTCCGTAACTTTTGTAGTTTATTGTTTTTACAACTGTATGAATCATTTAATATTTTATTTTCCTTGAAAAACAAACGATAAAACGTTTAAAACAACTTTAACTAAAAACTTTTTGAATAACCGTAAATAGTTACTGTAAAACTTTTCTGGGTGTATTGTTCAAGAGAATTTTTTGCTGGGCTATTACTTGAGTAGTCGAGTATCTCGAGCTACTTTGCTATTACACTACTCTACAAAAATCAACTTTTTTGCACATACTTCTAAAGTACACTTTCTAAAGTATTTTGGCCTCCCAAACACGAATCTGTCATCAGACAAGTTGTATCAAATTGCCTTTTCGAGATATAGGCATTTTAATTTTTTGTGGACCAAGCCCTTAAAACAGACAAATTTTTTAATATTAGAAAAGTGTATGTTAAAGTTATTCATATTTTTTGTTCGATTTTCAATAAAATTACCTAACTTTTGTAAAAAATCCGGACTCGATACGATCAAGTATACCATCAGGACATTATAAGGAAGTTCAAAATGTCCTTTTTTTGGTTATGTCCTTATAAGTATCCGAATTTTGCAAAAAAAAAAACTTCCTGTTCAAAGCAGATATGTAAAGTAGAAGTATTCTCATCAAATATGCGATCATAATTGGTAAAAAACTATGTATTTTGTTTTTTAAAATTTTACATTAAAGTTCAAAGGAGAACGGATTTTCATAAATTTGTATGGAAAATCGCCAGTCGAGTAGCGAGCTACTCGATTACTCGAGTTTAAACGTAAGCTCTGGTTTTTCCTACGATCAATAAATTTAAAAAATCCCAGTCTTTTTTTTACCTTTCGATCCTTCGATCGAAATGTTGCCTTTTTAGAAAACTTCTTATCAAACACTCTAAGCTTTGATCGAAGGGCGTCAAGCCCATGGCGCCCTTCTAAATTGTCTGATTCGACTCAAATTGAGCTTAAATGAAAGTTTGTCTGAATTTCTATGAAATAGTCAAGGAAACCTTTTCTGAGATTTTTTTTAAAATCCATCTTTGATTCCCCAGGTGGTGCCGTTACAAGACGTATGGAGTCCTCGAAATTACGTTAGCTATAGCAGGTATAAATTTTGCTGCAATCGGTCAAGTACTTACTGAATGGCCGAATTTTTAAAAATAAAGCACTGTAAACCGTTGCGTATGATTGTTATTTAAAGGGAAATACAAAATTAAGTATACGCCTCGCATACAGTTTTCAGGTATTTATATGTAAGTATACGTTATTATAAAAATAGTTCAACTTTAAATGCGTGTAATAAAATCTCGCACTAAACTAAAAAAAAAACTTGAGGGGTTTGTTATGGAAATTTCGGTTGTAGCACTGTGTACTTAAAAATTTTGACGGAAATTTACCAAAAATCTAAAACTTTGATGGAATGGCGCCGTGGTTTAAATGATCAGATTTAGCTCAAATTAGTTTAAATGAAAGATTGTCTCAAGCTCTATGAAGGGGATAGAAATTTTGAGATTTTTGTTAAAAAAAATTATTCAACATAGGAAAAAACTAAATTTTTTTAAAATTTAAAATAGTGATATCTCGAAAACTGTTCGAAAAATGTTTGATATTAGTGTTAAGAGCATTAGAAATACAAAACTTTGATTGCGGAACGCCACGAGTTAGTTTAAGGCCTAGTAGAAAAAAAATTCCCGCACATTCAAAATCGAAAGAAAAACTTTTTTGCCATACAAAAAAATGTCAAAAATATTTTGCATAAAAATTAATTTGATTGCAATTTTTTTGCCTTAAACCACTAATGCAAGTTTCAAGAAAATCGGTGTGCTGTATTCGAGTGAATAGACATTCCTTGTTGGTCTTAACTGCCACCATCAATTTCTACCTCAAATAATGATCATCTGGATGTAGATGTGTGCTGTTTATTGGCATATTTGAACAAAAACCCAATTCCAAGAGTTTTTTTTCGGTAATAGTAGGATTACATGAACATAAATGTTGCAAAAGGAGGTGAGTTTTTATATATTTTTTTGGGGGCATATTTGTAGTTAGCTCGTATGTATGTTGGGCTTTTTGTGCAGTACATGAACTCAATAATTGTTATAGATGGATTTCATCTATTGTTGTTACAAAAATGATGTTGGTTTGTCTGCAAAAGCAAATTATAGATACAGTGGGACAAAAAAAAGAAACTTATATTTGAGATTTCAAAATCGTTAAAATTACTTAAACAATTATAATCGTTCAAAACGGACCATAGGTAAGGTACATTAAAAAAAATAAACTGGTAAAACGCCTGGTAAAATGCCTTGTAATCCCGTTCTACCAATATTTAACAATTTTCCTTGGTTTTTAACAAAAAATCTTGTACTTTGCCCAAACGAGAGCTACAGTTTTATTGGTAATTTTACAAGTTTATCTTCGTAATTGTATTCTACCATTTTGAAAGGTTATTTTACAAAAAAAAAAACTGTAATTTTACAACAAAGTTTTTATTACGAGGAATTACAAAAAATACTGTTATTTGACAAAAATTATGTTATACGAGGATTTATGTTGTTTAACAAAAAAAAAAAACAATTTTTTTTGTAAATTTTTTTTTTATTGAAAAATATTTAAAAAAAAGTTGACAAAATTTTGAAAAATTTATTACGAGGATTCTAGTTATTTTACAAAAAATTATTTTATTACGAGGATTTATGTTGTTTAACAAATTTTTTTTTTTTTTTGTAAATTTACCATTTTTGTCTGTTAATTTACCATTTTTTTTAAACATATTTACCATTTTTTCTTGTAAATTTGCCATTTTTTTTTGTATTTTTCCGGTTTTAAAACAATATTTTTACCAATAAAATTGGTTATTTTACCAATTTTTGGCGCATTCAAAATTACGAGGAAATCCTCGTAATTTTACGAGAATTTTACCTAGCTCCGATTTTACGAGAATAGCCTCGTAAAATCACGGGATTTTTTGGTAACTTTACAAGGATTTTTTTTAGTGTAATAGTTGGAGATGGGCGCTGGTCACGTGTATTGAGTTTTTCACGTGAATCACGTGTTGAGCGAGTGAGTGTGAGTTAAAAAAATTGCGTGAGTAATAAGTGAGTGAGTTGAATTTTTGCGTTAATGATTTCTTTTTTTTTTATTGAGTTTGCGTGACTTGATTTTTTGATTTTACTAACTTTTGCTGTGTTTTTCAATAAGTGGATTTATTTTCGGATTTATCTTATTTTGTTTAAAATAAATATTTTAACATGCCAAAACAAATTTGGAATATTTTTTTCCGTAATCTACGATTGACGTGGGGTCACGCGTGAGTGTGAAAAAATTTGTTACCCATGTGATTAGTAAGTGATTCGATTATTTTTTGCGTGAGTGTGAGTCAAAATCCACTCACGCTCCATCTGTAGTTATAATGTAGATTCACCTCTTGGATTTTTGAAAATTTTAACTTGTTGGGGCCACCCACAAGTGTTGAAGGGTAAAAATAAATGGGGGTTTGGTCTCACTTTTTCTCTGATCCGAAACGGCTACTCGTTTCAAAATCTTTTTGAAATATATTTGGTTCGTAGTTTGAGGTTAAGTCTGGCCTTAAGAAAAAAAAAATCACGCGATGACAAAAAAATTGTTTTTTATTTTTATACCCTCCACTCTAGTGATAGAGGGTATATATAAGTTTGTCATTCCGTTTGTAACACATCGAAATATTGGTCTAGGACCCCATAAAGTATATATATTTATGATCCTTGATCGATTTTAAGTCGATCTAGCAATGTCCGTCCGTCCGTCCGTCCGTCTGTCTGTCTGTGCGTTGAAAACACGCTAACTTTTGAAAGACTTTATGGAGGCTCCTGAAGTTTGACATATATGTTGGGTATTTACCGGGTCAGGTTGGTATTGCAATCCAGCCGAATCGGTCCAGTGGTTCAAAAGTTATGAGCAAAAGAGTAAATTTCGGGAAGGGAATTTTGCGAACTTTCGAGATTAAAACCACTTTAACTTTCGAAAGACAATTCTGAGGGTGCTGAAACGTGTTACATATCTTTGTCGTTCCCCAAGTCTATTTGGTTTTGAATTTCAGCAAAATCGGTTCAGTGGTTCAAAAGTTATAAGCAAGGCTCTGAATTTCAGATTTTTTCACCTTAAACAGTTGAAAACTCGTTAAACAAGTTTTAACAAGCATGGTGAAATACCAGTTTTTTTTTTAACTTGTTGTTGTTTGTTTTCCTGCCGTGGGGTGCAGTTTAGTTGTTAGACAAGTAAATATTTGTTATTGTTTTTGTTTATGTAACTGTATGTAACGGTGTATAGTAAGTATTTTTGGAAAAAAAATCAAATATTAGTTTGTTTTTGGTTTTTAAAGACTAGGATGGTAAAATAAAATGAGGGAAATATGTGAAATATATTTTTTAACATATACGTATAGGTATAAAACAACAAAAATATTTTACAAAGTAATTTTGTTACTCAAACAAATAGTACACTAAAAAAAATATTTACACTCAAAAAAATTTTACACTCAAAAAAAATGTTTTTTTTAAATTTTTAATTTAATTATTTTTTTTTTAATGAAATTCACACTCAAAAAAATGTTGACAGTCAAAAAAACTTTACACTCACAAAAAAAATTTTACTCAAAATAATATATTTCTAATAAATATTTACACTCAAAAAAATATTACACTCAAAAAAAATTTTTTTTTTTTAATTTTTAATTTAATTATTTTTTTTTATGAAATTCACACTCAAAAAAATTTTGACAGTCAAAAAAATTTTACACTCACAAAAAAATTTTACTCAAAATAATATATTTCTAATAAAAATTTTTAATGCATTTTTTTTAGAAAATTATTATCAGAAAACATTGTGGAGGGTATTCATAGATTCGACCAAGTCGAATTTAATTTTTCTACTTGTTTATTATTATTATGCTTGATCAGCTTATTAAACCCAAAAAAAAAACAAGTGAGAGTGTTAAATTCGGCTGTGCCAAATCTCCAACATATTTAAAAAAAAATTAAAAAAATTGCAGGGGCGTTTTTTTTGTGCGGATGGGGGTCAGTAGGGGTCGTTGGGGAACACATAAACCCATGCGGTAAATGTTTAAAAATTCATTTATTATGCTTTTTGAGCATAAGTAATACAATTTTATCATTATTTAAAAACATTTTTAATATCCACGCCCACAAAAGGGGGGGGGGGGGGGCGGGCAAAAAAACGATTTTTTTTTATTTCCTACATCCAAGTGCAGGACCTTGAACTTTTTCTTAAATCAAATTGTTTCATTTGTTTAACAAAATACAAAAAACCCGGTGAAAATAGGAAGTTTTTCAGAGGTTAGTTAAGTTCTTCAAGGGGGAACTTTTTTCCCCCTTGTCCAATTTTACCCATTTACGCACTTAAACTGGCTAGGACTAAAATACATATTCCTGCCAAACTTAACGAGTCTATCTTTTTTATTTTGGACTGCATCGTGCCTTATACAGACGGACGGACATACGGACATTCTAGAAAAGCATAGGCGTAGATAACCCTGTCTGGGGGGGCTTAGCCCCCCCCAGAATAATTTTAGCCCCCCCCCAGAATTTTAATCATTCACAATTTTTTTTTTAATCATTTAATGATTTCATTAATTTTTTGCAAAAATAAATAATAATAAATATGTAAGGAGTCTTTAGGACTCGTTATGATTATTCAATGAGTCTTAAGGACTCGTAATGATTATTATATAAGATCTAATAGTTTTTCCCATTGAAAAATAGCTTTACCGAATCTTGGGGTTTTACATTCAGGAAAACATTTTAACTTCTTTGATTTAAAAAAGTTTCTAAATTCGAAGGGTTTTTTTTATAGACAAAAGTTATTGTAAGAAAGAATCTGAGAATTTTGACTAATAATCATCAACTTTTGCAATCATCACAACTTTTTCTTGAAAATAATCATAGTAATCTAATGATTTTACTATAGGAAAAACATCTTTCATTCTCAAAACATATCTAGGATTTCTAAATTTCCGAAAAATCTACAGAATCAAAATTTAAAAAAAAAATATGAATTTTTAACCGCTTTCGGGGGGCATTCGTTTCTAGGACACCTAGACGCATGTTAAAGGGACCGCTTCAGGAATAGGTCTGGGTTTTTCTATTAAAAAAAAATAAAAAAAATCTAGGAGGGGCTTTAGCCCCCCCAGAAATGTTGGCTTCCTACGCCAATGTAGAAAAGTCTTAGAATCGATCATAGATCAATAATATATATACTTTATGGGGTCTCCGACCGATATTTCGATGCGTTACAAACGGAATGACAAAGTGAGTATACCCACATACTGTAATTGGAGGGTATAAAAATCATTTTGGTCGGACAAAATTTTCTGCTTCAAAAGTGACCTCAAAAAATTGCTTGAGTCTTATTGGGGGCTTACTCTAAAAAAATTTCACTCATGAGTCATGACTCACACAGTCAGTCAAATTTTAAGTTTAGGGGCATGTCACAGATTCAATTCCGTTCGGAAGTGATTTTTGAAAGTGATTTCATTCCGAAAAAATAGTATTCGTTTTGCGTTTTACTAGAAAACCAGTTTTATCAAATCCGAACGGAATTGAGTCTGTGACATGCCCCTTAGTATAGTTAAAAAAAAAAAATATTTTTGTCACTCTCACATAATCTAATCTAATCACGCAGATTTTCTAGCGCCACTTTGCTTATTTTAATGAACAAACTTTTAAATATAACAGAAAATAATAATGGCAATAAAAGGCACCTAACACCTACTAAATAGAACAACTTTTAAATCGAATTCAACACTTTGTTCCACAAAAAATACCACTGTGGCAATATTGTAAAATGCGGCTTATGGCATTTTACATAATACTACTCCTTCTTGTGTAAGCCCTGTAAACATGAATTTTCAACAAGCTGTTTTTTCTAACAATAGAAAGAACGCATAATACCAATACTCTATACTACTACGACTCTATGCATCAGTGTTGCCACCTCATGTGTAATTACACATGTCATGTGTAATTTTTGTTCATGTGTAGCACATGTGTAATTGGCTGCATCTGTAATTTATTTGTAATTTTAAATTTTTACGTTTTTCAGCAATTTTTATTTTTCATAATTTGTTTTAATTTTTCCGCTATGGGTTGTCAAAAATACCCAAAACGGCGAATTTTTTTGAACTTTGACCTCAATTTTCTCAAAAACCTGATGTGATGGAAAAGTTTGGAAACCAGATTTGGTATCACACTCAAAATATTTTGTAGGCAAAAATATGTGAAAAACATATTTAAAACAAGTGATAAAACATTTGAAACCCATCCCAGTAATTATTCATTTGTTTTAACTAACATCAACATTTATTTTTTACTGTTAATAAAATTTTCTAAAATATATAACATTGAATATTAAAAAATAACGTCACTTTAATTTTTTTACCAACAAATTCGAAAAAAATAACCTGCGAAAACATTAAAAATTAATGATTGTTGTGTTATTTTTACAAACAAATTCATAAAAAAATTACCTACGAAAACATTAACAATTAATGATTTCGTAGGTTATTTTTACAATTTTTTTTATTAAAATTTATTTAAAAAAAATTTTAATAACATTTTTGGGGAATCGATCCTGAAATCAACTACATTCTGGCCTGACACTCTACCCATCGTGCCAAAGTCTCTTAAAAACATGTTTTTATATTTCTATAAATATTTTTTTTAATTTTTGTCTACAAAGTTGGTAAAAACTAATGACTTCACTTTAAAAAATGCCAACAATTAAAAAAAAAAAATAACGTACACAAATCATTAAAAATTAAAGAAGAATCACTTATTTTTACTTACAGAACAAAAATAAACGACTTTAAAAATTGAATGCTAATGAAAGTCTTTATTTTTCATGTTGTTATTTTTGAATCAAAGATCAGAAATAGTCATTTGAAAAAACTGAACATTGAACAAATGTTTTTTCTTTTAAAAACGACAAAACGTAAAACTTTTTAAATAAACTAAAAACAGTTAATGACTTAATTTTTTGAGTGCAGAAATTTTTCAGTTGTTTTACTGATTATGTTTGCTGAGTTTACAAAAATATTTTTGTGAACATTTCAGCTGATTATTTTGTAATTTTACAGAAATTGTTTTTTATAACTAAAAAAATTGACGATTTAAAAAAAAAAAAATACAACAAACTGTTTCTGTGAAATAAGCAAACTTACCGTTTTTTGTCTTAAAATTTAACAACATTTTTTATACCCTCCACTCTAGTGATAGAGGGTATATATAAGTTTGTCATTCCTTGTGTAATACCTTGAAATATTGGTCTAGGACCCCTTAAAGTATATATATATTCATGATCCTCGACCGATTCTAACAAGGGAAGTATCTCAACCCTTATGAACCGATTTGCCTGAAACTTAAAATATATATTAAATAGACGATTTTAAGGTTGGGGTGTCTCGGCTTATCGGCTATATCGGTGTTTAAAAATGTCGTTGTCCCCTTATGAAACCATGTGGACCTTCGGGAAAATGTTGATAACTTCCAAACTAACAGGAATATCCTCTAGGGCAAAAATACGGGTCGACTTAAATTTAATAAAGATTATTTCTTATCCATATGGATATCGTAGGTCTATGTCTTCACATAAATACCCCCCAAAATTTACACATTTTCCTAAAAAAATATTTAAAGAAGCCGAATTTTTACAAGATTATATCACCATTGGATAGGCATTAAAAAAACCTTTCTATTCATATGAAAACATCATATAGTTTCTTAAAAAGAAATGGCTGAAAAATCCAAAAAACAATTTTTTCGCCATTTTTTGGCCCATGTTTTGAACCCCTAAATCATCGATATGGCCGATAAGCCGAGACACCCCAACCTTAGAATTGTCTCTTTGATATATATTTTAAGTTTCAGGCAAATCGGTTCATAAGGGTTGAGATACTTCCCTTGCAAGTCGATCTAACGATGTCCTTTCGTCCGTCTGTCTGTCCGTCTGTAGAAAATACGCTAACTTTTGAAAGACTTTACGGAGGCTCCTGAAGTTTGACATATATATTGAGCATTTACCTGGTCAGGTTGGTATTGCAATCCAGCGAAATGGGTCCAGTGGTTCAAAAGTTATGAGCAAAAGACAGAATTTCGGCAAAGGGTTTTCTTGAATTTACGAGATAAAAAGCACGCTTACTTTCTTGGCACATATATTTGTCGTTTCCCTGACCTGGTTTGTATTGAATTTCAGCCAAGTCAGTCCAGTGGTTCAAAGTTATTAGCAAACCGTGAATTTAAGATTAGTTTCACTAAATTCACGTGTTAAAAACCCTTTAAACATGTTTTTAAAACATTGGTTAATCACAAAAATATTTCACAACCGATTTTTGTCTCTCAAAAATATTTTTACACTAAAAAAAAAAAATTAAAAAAATGTTACACTCAAAATTTTTTTTTTTTTTTTTCAAAAATTTCTTAAAAGAAGTTTTTTTACACAAATAAAATATTTCTAATTAAAAATGTTATTTTTTTCACGTTAGAAAATTTATTATCACCTAAAAAGGGCATTGTGGAGGGTATTCATAGATTCGGCCAAGTCCAATTTAACTTTTCAACTTGTTTTATTTATATCAGTTTTAAAAAGTTGATGCTCAAATTTTTTTAGGTCTTTTTTACTTAAAAAATATATAATTAAGATGTTCAGATTTTTCATCAAGTTCGCAGATTTTTCTGCTAAAATCAGCCTGTTAAAATGAGCAGATTTTTCAGCTAAAATCAATTTTTTTTTTTGCTGTTCTTACAAATTTCTTCTGATTTGACTTAGATTATCCAGACAGAAATTTCGCAAAATAAGATAAATCGTTTTTTGAGCAGTAAAAACCAGACTTGGGGCGGATTACTCAATGTTTAGATAACTGCTAACTGTTGATTTAACAGAGTCTTATGTCAAAATCGACTTAAGCTGGATTATTGAATGCTCCGTTATAAAAGGTGTGTCCCAGAACGTTACCGCGGGTGCCCGCGGGTACCCAAACCAGCCCGAAAAGCGTTCCCGTACGCAAAAATTTGGTAAATGAGAGAGTTTTTGAGAGAATAAATTTGTTTCTCATTTTACCGAACTTACCCGTAATATTTTTTCGTGTAAATTGGTAACAATCAGATGTTGAGAAAACAGCTGATTTTTGTTGTGAAAATAAATTAAAAATTTTAATCAAATTAAAAAAGGAAACAAAAGTAATGTTTAATTTTAAACAAAATAATATATTTAGTCATTAAAATCAACTTTTACAATTTGTTTCGCATTGTTGAACGTATTTTTTCTAACTAAAATATGTTAGCATTTCAATTTGTTTACATTTTTTAGTTTTTGGGCTAGAAATGTGGTTTTTTGCGTTCCCGTACTTTTGTGAATTTTTGCGGTATGGTGAGAGTTTTTAAGATTTTCTCTCATTTTACCGAACTTTACCCGGAAAGTTCTGGAACACACCTAAAATAACTCTACGTTATATTTTACATTTTCATACAAATTTTGACATAAGGCTTCGTTAAATCGACAGTTAGCAGCTAACTGGAACTTGAGTAATCTGCTCTTAATCGACAAACTTAATTTTTATATTTTGAAAATTAACAAAAAGCTTTATTAAAAAAAAGCATGTGTTATTCGTGATTTTATGTGTAATTTTAACATGATCCATGTGTAATTTACGATGGCAACACTGCTATGCATACATATTAAAATAACAAGTGTAGAGTTTTTTTTTTTGAAGTAGTAACCATCAAATAAAATTGAATTCCAAACAAAATGCAGCTAAAATGCTAGTTAGAGGGAAAAATAACTGTGTTTTTTCCAATCCCAATCCATTCAAACCAAACTTTTTCTATACATGAGTCTTTGGTCAACAAAACAAAAAAAAAACAGAAAATAGAAGAATTGTACTCAAATCCATACGAACAATGGCAATGACAGTTATACATTTGTAAAGTTCAAGTGGCGGTAAGTGGCTGATAAGTGAGTTAGTGAGTGAGTGAATGAATGACTAGTTGTTATATAAATGAGGAGTTTTATTTGTTAAGGGGAATTTACATCAAATCCAAACAAAACAATTTCCAATAGAAAAAAAATAGGAAATATATAAATGGAAAACTAACTGTTGTTGGGATGAATATCAAGTTAACAAACTACAGTACGATTATTTTCAAATTGGTTTTATATTAACACTTACATGTGCATGTTATTATAAAGGATATGTATATGTGTAAATTAGTTTGTTTCTAGGCAAGATTTTTTTCTTTGCCATGAACTTCAATTTAAACAATTTTTTCAATGCATATTGAATACAGTGGTTTATTTTTTTTTTATTTTATTAAGAATTACCATATAATTACAAATTATATATTAATTTTACCTAACCGAGAACTGGTAACAATGACCTTCGTCTCGTTGTAGCGAATCAGACCAAGGCCTCTGGTGGGAATCTACCCCCGACCCCCAGACTCATAGGCTAGCACGCTACCAACTAGCCTACTGGGGCGCCTTACAGTGGTTTAGTAAGTAAGCTAAGTACTCTGTTTTTTACGGTGAAAATTTCACTTAAACTTTAAACGCCTCAAATCGCAATAAAACATTTTAAAATCAACAACTTTTGACAATTATAAGAAAGAAACAATCATAACAAAACTGAAATGTAATTTTTTCACGGCAATTTAAATTGTCTTGTATAATAAAAATGCGTGAAAACTTTTCTAACAAATTTCCTACACTCAAAAGAAAAACTCTGTCAAAAAATCTGTAAAACGACTTTCAATTTGAATTAGCAATCTTTTAGCAGATTGTTCTGCTGAGAAGGATATTTTTACTAAAATCTCTGTCATTCAGTTTAAGAAAATAACAGACATTTTAATATGTTTATACCATAGATGGGACTAATTAATTAAAGGGACCAATTAATTGATGGTTTAATTACCATTTAATTGATGTCAATGGTAATTAAATTTTTTTCATTACCATTGGTTGTATCAATTGTACCAATTAAATTACTTATCAATTTAATTACTAATGATAATTAAAAAAATAATAATTACCATTGGTATGGCATCACTTAAAAAAAATAATTACCATTAGTAAAAGTCGTCACAATATTGTCAAAATCGTTTATATTTGAAAACATCTGTTGTTTTTTGTTATATGGTGTTTTAGTTTTTCACATTTTATAAACCAAACACACGTTGATTGCCTTTGTATAACACAATATTTGAAATTTTTATTTGCGTTTTGTTTTTTGTCATTAACATTTTCATATTTTTTTGTAAAAACATACATAAATTTTTAACTTTTCAAAAAAACAAAAATGTGCAAACCAATGGTTTTGAAACCAATTATAATTGGTGTTTTTCAACAATTGGTTCATTTCATTACCATTAGTAATTATTTTTTCAATTAAAAAAATTTAATTACCATTAAATGGTAATGAAAATTTTTGCATTACCATTGATATCAACCAATGGTAATTAAATTTCAATGGTAATGAAAAATTCCCATCTATGGTTTATACTGATTTTGTTTGCTAAATTTCATTATTTTTTCAAGAAATTTTTTTATATAAAAAAAAAGCAGAACAGATTGCTCTGCTGAAATCAGCAGATTGTTCTGCTGAAATCAGCAGATTATTCTGCTGAAATCAGCAGATTGTTCTGCTAAAATCAGCAGATTTTTCTGCTAAAATCAGCAGATATTTCTGCTAAAATCAGATTTCTCTGCTGTAGAACAACACACATGTTTAATAACTAAAACGCCAGATAAAAGCATAAGCTTCCGTAGCGTAGTGGTTAAGAAGTGTACTTTCAAATCGGATGGTGGCGAGTTCGATGCTGGCTGGCGGCGTATGTTTTTTTTTTTTTTCTTGTTATATTTATTCACCTCTTATGACAGATATTTAGCAAACCGTGTCTGCTAAAATCAGCAGATTTCTCATATGGCTCAAAATGGGTGTATTTTCAGCAGATTTTCCTGCTGATTGGACAGAGAATTTATTTTGAGTGTATAATTCCTCGCGTTGTCAAAATTATTTTTTTTTTATATGGAGTTTGACAGATTTTTTCTCGTGAAATCGAACAGAGTACTATGCTTAAGTAAAAAAAAAATATTCGTTGGTTTTGAGTCCATATTAATTATATTTAAGAAATAATAATTTTTGTTGTACAATGATAAGTCCGCTTATACTGTATTTGGAACTGCGTAATTTTCGTAACAAACTCAAATCAAATTGTACACCCAAAAAAAAACGTGGGTATTCAATACTAAAAATTTAACTAATTTTAGTCCAAAAGGACCTAGTGCAGAAATTGGTAACCAATACTAAAATTTTCAACTAATATTAGTCAAAACCAGTAAAAATTACTAATGTTAGTACTTTGAAGATACTAAAATTAGTATCTAATTAGTAGATTTTGGTACAATATCACTTACTAAACCTTTTACTGTAGAATTATTTTGAGTGTACTAGAATAAAGCAAAATCACAAATCATCTTTATTTACCATGGAAAGTTATTGTAGTGTGCACACGTCATAGATGGGAATTTTTCATTACCATTGAAATTTAATTACCATTGGTTGATATCAATGGTAATGCAAAAATTTTCATTACCATTTAATGGTAATTAAATTTTTTTAATTGAAAAAATAATTACTAATGGTAATGAAATGCACCAATTGTTGAAAAACACCAATTATAATTGGTTTCAAAACCATTGGTTTGCACATTTTTGTTTTTTTGAAAAGTTAAAAATTTATGTATGTTTTTACAAAAAAATATGAAAATGTTAATGACAAAAAACAAAACGCAAATAAAAATTTCAAATATTGTGTTATACAAAGGCAATCAACGTGTGTTTGGTTTATAAAATGTGAAAAACTAAAACACCATATAACAAAAAACAACAGATATTTTCAAATATAAACGATTTTGACAATATTGTGACGACTTTTACTAATGGTAATTATTTTTTTTAAGTGATGCCATACCAATGGTAATTATTATTTTTTTAATTATCATTAGTAATTAAATTGATAAGTAATTTAATTGGTACAATTGATACAACCAATGGTAATGAAAAAAATTTAATTACCATTGACATCAATTAAATGGTAATTAAACCATCAATTAAATGGTCCCTTTAATTAATTAGTCCCATCTATGGCACACGTACAGCTAAAAACCGTTTTTAGGTTCTTTCAACCAGACATTCGAATGTTAAAACTACATTTCGGTTGTTACAACGGTATTGAGGTTTCCATAACCGGGATGAAGTTGTGGCAACCGTATGACTAGTAACGACAACCTCAAAAATGAGGTTGGAATATTTTCGGTTTTGGCAACAGGATTTCTTATGTGAACATAATTAAGTTTAGTAGGTATTGTCCTTGGAAGTGGAAATTCCAACTTTGGAAATTCCAACCTTAATACACACAAAATGACTTTTTATTTTCCCAAGTGTCCGGGCACTAGATCTAGATCTAAAAGTTATGTGGTACAAATTTTTGGCCAATCGGATGAAATTAACCCATGGGTGATCAAAGTTTGGATTTTTGAAAATTTTTAGTAAATAATGTATAAAATACACTAAAAAAATCTATGTAAAATAACAAGAAGAGTTTGTAACTTTTTTGCTACCTCCTATTTGACAACAATTCCTTGTAATTTTACAAGCTTTTTACCAATAATTTTGTAATTTTGCAAGCTTATTGCCAATAAAATTGTAAATTTTCAAATTTTTTTACGCACCTCTTATTTTACGAGAATTCCTAGTAAAAATTACGAGCTTTTACGTAATTTTACAAGATTTTTACCAATAAAATTGTAAATTTACAACTTTTTTAGCGCAATAAAAGTAACAAGGAAAGTTCGTGAATTTACTAGATTATTTTTGTAAAAAAAAATTTTTAAATTTGTAAAATTACAAAAAAAATTGTAAAATTACAAAAAAATTTTAATTCTAATAGAAAATTTTTTGTTAAAAAAAATATTGGTAAAATGGGATTATGAGACTTTTTCTAGTAATTTGACAAGGTTATTTTTTTTGTGTAATATATGTCTTGCGACACAGTTTTCTTTTTTTAATTTTGATGTGCTGAACACGAATATATAATAAAAAAATATAAAATCGGTCGAACGATTTTTGAAATTTTCAAAAAATTACGGTTTTGCCAAATCCGATAATTTAAACTAGTGATGGGCACATG
Organism: Pegoplata infirma; assembly: GCA_963921195.1. Taxonomy (NCBI): domain Eukaryota; kingdom Metazoa; phylum Arthropoda; class Insecta; order Diptera; family Anthomyiidae; genus Pegoplata; species Pegoplata infirma. The sequence goes on along the minus strand of OY992536.1, from coordinate 229,360,858 downwards.
AGCAGATTAGAGCGTGATTCACGCGTGAGTGTGACTGAATTCGATTTAACTCACGTGATTGTGAGTGAGTGTGAGTGCGAAGAAAAATTGCGTGAGTAAGATTTTTGCGTGAGTGAGTGTGCGTGAGTCGATTTTTTTTGCGTCAGTTTGCGTGATTTATTTTCTCTTCATATTTCCTTTCGTACAAAAAAAATCAACAAAATAACGTTAAAATTTGCCTAAACTTAGGATTTCGAACGAAAAAAAACAAAAAAAAAATAAAATTTTGCGGAACTTTAAATTTTGCTTAAAATTTTTGAAATTTTAGTTTTTAAATTTTTTTTGGAATAAATAAAAGTTTCGTGAGTGTGAGTGAAGCTTGTATCAGAGCACGAGAGAGTGAGTTGTATTAAATTTACTCACTTGATTGTGAGTGAGTGTGAGTAGAAAAATTATGCTCGTGAGTGAGTGTGCGTGATTCAAAAATTCCTGTCGTGAGCGTGAGTGAGCGTTTAATTTTGATGTGCTAAACATGAATATAAAAAAAAAATCGGTCGAAAGGTTTTTGAAATTTGCAAAAAATTATGATTTTGCCTAATCCGATAATTTTAACTAGAGATGGACACATGAGCAGATTAGAGCGTGATTCACGCATGATCACGCGTGAGTGTGACTGAATTCGATTTAACTCACGTGATTGTGAGTGAGTGTGAGTGCGGAGAAAAATTGCGTGAGTGAGTGTGTGTGAGTAAGATTTTTGCGTGAGTGAGTGTGCGTGAGTCGATTTTTTTGCATGAGTTTGCGTGATTTATTTTCTCTTCATATTTCCTTTCGTACCAAAAAAATCAACAAAATAACGTTAAAATTTTGCTAAACTTAGGATTTCGAATAAAAAAAGCAAAAAAAAAAATTAAAATTTCGCGGAACTTTAAATTTTGCTTGAAATTTTAGTTTTTGAATTTTTTTTTGTATAAATAAAAGTTTCGTGAGTGTGAGTCAACATGAGTGGGAGTGAAGCTTGTGTCAGTGCACGTGAGTGTGAGTTGTATTAAATTTATTCACGTGATTGTGAGTGAGTGTGAGTAGAAAAATTTTGGTCGTGAGTGAGATTCCTGTCATGAGCGTGAGTGAGTGTGAGTCAAAAATCACTCACGCGCCCATCTCTAATTTTAACCCTTGGCACCCTTCGATCAAAGTTTTGGTTATTTTAGAAAATTTTTACCAAAAACTCTAAACTTTGATCGAAGGGTTCCATGGGTCAAAATGTTTTGATTTGGCTTATATTAAGTTTAAATGGATGTTTGCCTCAAGCTCTATGAAATATTCTGTAAAAAAAATGTTGAGATGTTTTTTAAAAAAAAAAAATTTTAACAAATTTCAAATGGTGATATTTCGAAACCCGCTTGTCCGAAGCTCTATCGAGGAAAATAAAGTTATTTTTTTTTTTTAATTTCTTAAACGTAGGAAAAAACCGCCACAAATTTCAAATAGCAATATCTCGAAAAACGTTCGACAGATTTTGATTTTTTTTTGATAAAATTTGTAACACAGAAGTTTTAGGCCTAGGAAAAGAAAACACACAGATATTTTAGGCCTACACTCAAAATAATTCTACAGTAAAAGGTTTAGTAAGTGATATTGTACCCAAATCTACTAATTGGTTACTAATTTTAGTATCTTCAAAGTACTAAAAATAGTAATTTTTACTGGTTTTGACTAATATTAGTTAAAAATTTTAGTATTGGTTACCAATTTCTGCACTAGGTCCTTTTGGACTAAAATTAGTAAAATTTTTAGTATTGAATACCCACGTTTTTTTTTTGGGTGTAGGAAAAAAAATTGCCAAGACGTTCAAAATCGGAAGAAAAAGATTTTTGTCATATAAAAAAATGCCAGTCTTATGACCCATACTGGAATTGGAGGGTATAAAGAAACCATTGCTTTTGGAAGAAAAGTTCAAAAGGAACCTGTTCTAAACATTAAATAGAATTGGTTTAAGAGAAAAAAATTAAAAAAAAGATTAAAAGTTCTCACATTCTGATTTACTTTTCCAATTTAAAAATTTTAATAAATTTATTTTTTTCCCCCAGATAAATAACAATTTTTTCTGCTTTTTACTCCACTTGAAGATATGAACAATTTTGATGAAAATCTAAACTTTGGATAACTGACCGATAATTTCAAAACCACTGTGATCCATGCATTGACCACATTTTAATATATACGTATGGTTAGTAACAAAGATAATGAAATGTTTTTTGGAATTTTATGAGTATTCGTTTGGCCAACAGAAAAAAAATAAATGTTTATAAGAGTATGTCGTACTTTTTGTGGTTTTTGGAGTTGTTTTGGACCATTTTTATAGGCCATTGTTGTATTGGAATGAAAGACGATTTGTTTTATTTGCCCCATATCATTGTTGCTGTTGTTATTTTAAACTGAACACAAATTGAAATTTAATTTTATCCCAATTGTTTATTCAGCATCTGTCCATATATCTTGTGGCATATACAATTGTTATTGTATTTGCTGTTGATGTTGTTGATTATGTTGCTGATGCTGCTGCTGCTGCAGTTGTTTGTTAATGCCATTGTCATTATAGCCACAAACAATACAACACTCAATAATTTGCTTTTTTGTTTAAATTATGTTGGACTTTTAGATTTTATACAGTTCTACATTTTTTTTTTCTCGAAACTCTAACGTTTATAATGTAGTCGTGCTGTGGTGGACGTTAACAAAACATTTGGCAAATATCTAATAAATAAAAGTTGTTATTTTGTTTTTGGCCAAAATTCTGGTTAAAATTTATTATTGTTGTCTTGTTAGGGTCACAATTTTTATAATAAGCAAAGGGTAAGTAACTGTTTGCCAAATTTTAAATGAATTCACATGTTGGGGGGGTTTATGTAGAATAACGAAGTTTTAGTATTAAATAATTAAAGGGGATTTAGGTTTATTCACAAATTCAAGTAAATATTCCTAAAAAAATTATATTGCCATTTTTTAGTTAACTAGAGGTGCTTGAACAAAAATATCAAAAATAGCAAAAATTGGTGATCATCGCTAAAAATTAAAAAAAAAAAAATATTTTTACATGAATTTTTCTAAATCAAAAATTTTAATTGCAATTTATTAGTCAACTATAAATGCTAAAGCAAAAATACCAAAAATTGGAGATCATCGCTAAAAATTTCCAAAAATTAATTTTTACATAATTTTTGTTTAAAAATACCATTACTTGCAATTTATTAGTTAACTAGAGTTGCTGCGGCAAAAATAGCAAAAATTGTAGATCATCGCTAAAAATTTCCAAAAATCCATTTTAACCCGAATTTTACTAAAAAAATCATGAATTGCAATTCATTAATTAACAAGAGGTGCAACGGCAAAAATAGCGAAAATTGGTGATCATCGTTAAAAATTTCCAAAAATCCTTTTTTACATGAATTTAAAAAAAAAAAGTTAATTGAAATTTATAAGTCAACTAGAACTGCTAAAGCAAAAATAGCTAAAATTGGCGATCATCGCTTAAAATGTTCGAAAATACATTTTTACAAGAAATTAAAAAAAAGGAAACTTTAATTGCAATTCAATAGTCAAGTAGAAGTGCTAGAGCAATGGTTCCCAACCTTTTTAAAGCCACGCCCCACTTTTAAGTTAAAAAAATTGCCTTGTCCCCCTACACTTAAGAAAAATTTTTTAATTTTTCTAATTTCTGTTTCTAATGAAAAATTACTACTGGCTTAGCAAAGTTTTTGTAAAATAAGCATTTAAGCTAAGTTTTAGTTAATTAAAAAAATTGTTGTTAATTTTGCTAAAAAAATAGTTTTTGTAGTTAATTTGACTAAAAAAATCTTGAAAATTAGCCCCCCTGGAACCTTCAAATTGCCCTCCAGTGGGGCGAGAATCAAAGGTTGGAAACCATTGTGCTAGAGCAAAAATTGCGGATCATCACTAAAAACTTGCAAAAACCAATTTTTACGTAAACTTTTCTAAAAATAAAACTTTAGTTGTTATTTATAAAATAATTATTAGAGGTATTAGAGCAAATATAGTGAAAACAGGAGATCATCGCTAAAAATCTACAAAAATCCATTTATACACGATTTTAAGGAATACAAATTTTAATTGAAATTCATTAGTTAACTAGAGGAGCAAGATTAAAAATAGCAAAAAATGGGGATCGTAACTAAAAATTTCCAAATTTACATGAATTTTTCTAAATCAAAAACTTTAATTGCTTTCTATTAGTGGGCATTATTGCTAAAATATTTCCAAAACTATTCTAAATAAACTTCTTAAAAAAACTTTTCTACATAAACTTTTCTAAAAAAAAATTTATTTGCAATTTATTAGCAAATAAGTGGTACTGGAGCAAATATAGCGAAAATAGGAGATCATAGCCAAAAATCCCTTTATACCTAAATTTTTAAATCTGTTAACCAGAGGTGCTACATTAAAAACAGCTAAATAGGAAATATCGCTAAAAATTTCCAAACGTGAATTATAACTTGTTCTAAAAAAAACTTAAAATAGAAATTTATATGAATTTTTCTAAAAAACTATAGAAAAAGAACCTTCAAATTGCCCTCCAGTGGGGCGAGAATCAAAGGTTGGAAACCATTGTGCTAGAGCAAAAATTGCGGATCATCACTAAAAACTTGCAAAAACCAATTTTTACGTAAACTTTTCTAAAAATAAAACTTTAGTTGTTATTTATAAAATAATTATTAGAGGTATTAGAGCAAATATAGTGAAAATAGGAGATCATCGCTAAAAATCTACAAAAATCCATTTATACACGATTTTAAGGAATACAAATTTTAATTGAAATTCATTAGTTAACTAGAGGAGCAAGATTAAAAATAGCAAAAAATGGGGATCGTAACTAAAAATTTCCAAATTTACATGAATTTTTCTAAATCAAAAACTTTAATTGCATTCTATTAGTGGGCATTATTGCTAAAATATTTCCAAAACTATTCTAAATAAACTTCTTAAAAAAACTTTTCTACATAAACTTTTCTAAAAAAAATTTATTTGCAATTTATTAGCAAATAAGTGGTACTGGAGCAAATATAGCGAAAATAGGAGATCATAGCCAAAAATCCCTTTATACCTAAATTTTTAAATCTGTTAACCAGAGGTGCTACATTAAAAACAGCTAAATAGGAAATATAGCTAAAAATTTCCAAACGTGAATTATAAATTTTTCTAAAAAAAACTTTAAATAGAATTTTATATGAATTTTTCTAAAAAAACTTTAAATATGTAAACTAGAGCAAATATATCGAAAATTGGGGATCATAGCCACAAACCCATTTTTACCTTAGTTGAAAAAAATACTTAACTGCATTTATTAGTTTATTAGTAATAGAGCAAAAATAGCAAAAATTGGAGATCATCGCTAAAAATTTCCAAAAACCCATTTTAACCTGAATTTTTCTAAAAAAAACAAGAATTGTAATTTATTACTTAACTAGAGGTGCTACAGCAAAAATAGCTAAAATTAGAGAACATCGTCGAAAATTTCCAAAATCCTTTTTTATATGAATTAAAAAAAAAAAAATATTAATTGCAATTTATTGGTTAACTAAAGGTGCTGGAGCAAAAGCTTTGGGGCCATCGCCAAAAATTAAAAAAAAAAAATCAATTTTTACATGAATTCTTCTTTAAAAATGTAATTTTAATTATTTTTTTAACTATAGTGTAGGTGCTCGAGCAAAAATAGTAAAAAGTGGAGATCATCGCTTAAAATTTCAAAAAATCCATTCTAACAAGAATTTTTCTAAAAAAAACCTAAATTGCAATTTATTTGTTAACTAGAGGTGCTAGAGCAAAAATATCAAAAATTGGGGATCATTCACTTTACAGTTGCTAGAACAAAAATTCAGAATCACAGAATCTTTATCGATGATTAATAAAAAGTTGAGAGCCACTGTTCAAAATCAATAATTATAAACACGTGCAAAATGCATATATTTGTGCAATTGCAGACATTAAATTTTAATATTTAAAAATAGTTAAGCTTTAAATCATAAACTGTTAAATTCCTTTTTAAGTAAATCAAGACTTAAACACAATGATTTTTACCTAGTAACCCTACATCAGGTATAATATGTGGTATGAAAATCAGCCAATTTCAGTTAAGCTTAAAATCATAAACTGTTTAATTCCCTTTTAAATAAATCAAGACTTAAACACCATGATTTTTACCAAATAATTCTACATCATACAGAAAAAAATTTGGAGGAAACAAATTTGAGTAATCACTTGTTTAAATTTAAAAACAAAAATTGAGTAATTTTTTACTTATAAATTTACTTAAAAATTTTAAAAACAATTTAAGTAAATAATTTAATAAAAATTTAATAGTTTTTTTAATTTTTTTATACCCTCCAACTACAGTATGGGGGTATACTCACTTTGTCATTCCGTTTGTAACGCATCGAAATATCGGTCGGGGACCCCATAAAGTATATATATATTATTGATCTATGATCGATTTTAAGACTTTTCTAGAATGTCCGTATGTCCGTCCGTCCGTCTGTATAAGACACGATGCAGTCCAAAATAAAAGAGATGGACTCGTCAAGTTTGGTAGGAATATGTGTTTTGGTCCTAGGCAGTTTAAGTTCGTAAATGTGCAAAATCGGACCGGGGGGAAAAAAGTTCCCCCTTGAAGAACTTAACTAACCTCTGAAAAACGCCATATTTTCACAGGTTTTTTTGTATTTTTGTTAAGCAAATGAAACAATTTGATGTCAGAAAAAGTTCAAGGTCCTGGACTTGGACCCAGGAAATAAAAAAAAATGTTTTTTTTTGCCCGCCCCCCTTTTGTGGGCGTGGATATTAAAAATGTTTTTAAATAATGATAAAATTGTATTAATTAAGCTCCAAAAGAATAATAAATGAATTTTTAAACATTTACCGCATGGGATTTATCTGTCCCCCAATGACCCCTACTGACCCCTTCCCCAAGAAAAACGCCCCTGCAATTTTTTAAACTTTTTTTTATATGTTGGAGGGTATTAAAATTCGGCACAGTCGAATTTAACACAGTCGAATTTAACACTCTCACAAGCAAAGTACAAAATTGTTATGAAATTTAAAGTTCAAATGCAATTTTTTCGAAAAAAACGAAGAACGTGTTTCTGAATTTTTTTTGTGTGGATGGACAAACATCTTAAGTTTAAAAAAAAAAATAAAAAGAAAAAGAAAATGAAAAGTGACATGTTTTTTAATAAATTGACATTTTTAAAAAATGGAAAATTTCAGAACGGTTCTGAAAATTTTCCACGTTTCCACGTACTATCACTGTATTCAGTTGCCTCTACTGATAATTCAGTTGCATCTACCGGTAAATTTAGTTGCATGTACCAGCAAAAATCTATTAAAAGAACCGAATATCTAAAAAATCTATTAAAAGAACCGAATATTTTTATGTTAAAATTGACTGGTTGGAGGGATCGAATTTTAAAAAGCGTTATATGGTTGCCCCAATCAATATTTAATTACATAAATTTTTACTATTTAACAAGTGAAATAAATACATGTAATATAAAAATAAATAAATTAGCAATCAGACAATAATTACACCGCTCTACAAATCTGAGGTTTGTCGCTGCGTTTTGAATGAAACCAAAAAAAGTTTATAGGTTTTGGTTTCCCGATTCCAAAACGGTCACTCAAATTTTTCTATCACGTCACAATTTTAAAAAAATCGCGGTTAAAGTGTCAAAAAAGGCCCATTTTGGCCATTTTCGAGCGCCTATAGAATAAGATTCTGACATGCGAATGACTTGATATCAAGCTCATTCGAAAGTGCGTAATTTTCTCTTTAAGACAAAATCAAAATTTCTTGGAATTTAATTTTTAATAATGGTGGAAAAATCATTAGCCACAAGTGCTTTAATTCTGATATTTACGTGTGTGTTTGTATGGAAATTTGTTAAGAAACACTGTGTAAATAAACTAAATATTTAAAAAATGGAAGGTTTTTGTTAATGATTTTTTTGCCATTTTAGAAAATTAAATTCCAAGAACATTTTATCTTGACCTATAGAGAAAATTGCATACTTTTGAATGAGCTTAATACCAAGTCAATCGCATGTCAGGATCTTATATCATAAGCTTTCAAAAAGGGTCAAAAATGGCCTTTTTCGGCACTTTAAACCGCGAATAACTCAAAATCCTGATGTGATGGACATATTTGGGTCGCAGATTTGGAATCAGCGCAGCAAACACTACCTAAATCACTTACCAGAATCCAATACGCATTTTCATGTTGAGCTGTGTTATTAACAAAATATGATAAAAGAATTTTTATATAAAAAATGCTCAGATTCCGAGAATTTTTCTAAAAAAAAAACTCTAAGAATTTTTCTTAAGAAAAATTTGATAATTTGTCTAAAGAAAAAATCTGACAATTTTTAAAAGAAAAAATCTGAGAATTTTTCTAGAGAAAAAAATTTAGAATTTTTCTATAAAAAATATCTCAGAAAGTATAAATATTTTAATTGAAAAAATTTAAAAAAGTCTTCTGAGACATCATTTCTTTAGAAAAAGTCTCAGACTCAATATTTTTTTCTATAAAAAAACTCAGCTTCTAAGACATTTTTCTATAGAAAAAGTCTCAGATTGTAAGAACTTTTTGCTTTACAAAAGTCTCAGATTCTAAGACGTTTTTCCTGTAGAATAAGTCTTAGATTCTGAGACATTTTTTCTATAGAAAAAGTCACTGATTCTGAAACATTTTTTCTATAGGAAAAAGTCTCAGATTCCGACACATTTTTTTTCTAAAAAGTCTCAGTTCAGAGACGTTTTATTTATAGAAAAATCTCTAGGTTCTGACAAATTTTTTATAGAAAAAGTCTCAAATTCTGATTCATTTTTTCTATAGAAAAAGTCTCAGTTCTGAGGCATTTTATTGCTATGGACCAGACGGTCTATGCGAGGAGTTCAAAATTTTGAGCTCCGCCACCCCTAACCTGAGACATTGTTTCTTATGAAAAAAATCTATAGATTCTGAGACATTTTTTCAATAGAAAAAGTCTCATATTCGGACACATTTTTTCTATAGAAAAAGTATCAGATTCTAAGACATTTTTTCTATAGAAAGTCTCAGATTCTGAGACAAAAAGTCTCAGATTCTGGGACATTTTTTCTATAGAAAAAGTCTCACATTCATTTACATTTTTTCTATAGAAAAGTCTCAGGTTCTGAGACATTATAGAAAAAGTATCAGACTCTGAAACATTTTTTCTAGAGGAAAAGTATCAGATTCTGAAACATTTTTCCTTTGGAAAATTTGGTTAATTTCTATTTTCTAAAATTTATTTACCACTCTTTGTATACTTCGTAATCTCTGGACTTCTGTTGTATTTTTTTGTAGTTAGCTCAAAAATGTAGGGTTTATAACATCATTATCATCTTCATTGAAACCACATCTGAAAATATATAAAACAACTTTTTTTTAATTGGCCAATATTTCTGCAACAGTATAAACTTGCCCTTAAAATTTGCAACATTTTTTAGTATTTTTTTCTTCAGTTTTCATTAATAATTAAAATTTTTTAATTTTTGTTTGTTTTTTATTTTATAAAATTATTAGAGATGGGATTCTACCCGGTATTTACCCGAGGTATGGGTAAATACCGGGTAAATAAAAGATAAATACCTTTTTTGGGAATTTATTTGGGTATTTATAAAAAACATTTGAAACACAATATGTGGCAAGCTCTGTCTGTCATTTAACTGAAACGACATTTGAAATGAGTAATTTGTTTTTATTTTGATAAAAGGATTTGTTTTTATTTTGATAAAAGGATGGAAATATCTTTTAGACCAATACAATTGGCCGCTAGTTTCCTTGACCCCAATAGTCAAGGGCACGATTTAAGTTCATACGATTATCTAACTACAAGGGAGTTTATTTATGAAATGAGTACCAATTTGAAAATAAATGTAATGGTGGACCTACCAAACTATAAAGCTAGAGAGGATTTGTGGGCTAACAAGTTCGTGTGGAGCTGCGTTGAAGATATATCTCCTTCCACATGGTGGAAAAGTATTTGTGTGTACACAGAATTGAGCAAGATAGCGGTTCGTATATTGACTGCTCCATGCACTTCTGCTGCCACTGAACGCTCATTGAGCACTCAAAGTTTCATCCACTCAAAAAAAACGAAACCGATTAATTGCAGATAATGCCGGAAAAGTATGTTTTATAGCACATAACTGGAATCTCGCCAACAAAGAAATACGACAAAAGGATACTTCCCCAAAGATTGTACCGGCTAAGGATGAAATCGATTTTGGTAATTCATTTGAGGAAACACCTTCCACTTCCACTGGTGGTGAAAGTGACGATGAAACATTCAGCGGCAGTGACAGTGATGTTCCAAAAATAAATATGTAAATATAATATAGTTATTGACTTAAGTTCTTATTTCCAACTGCTCTGTAATCATTTTTATTTTTATTAATAAAATTTAATATAAAATTCATTAAATTTGGTTGCAAAATAGTTTATACCCACCTTTTTTTAAATACCCGGGTATTTACCCATTTTTACCCAATTTATCTATTTTACCGGGTATTTACCATTTGGGTATTTACCCTTTGCCCATCTCTAAAAATTATTACTTTTATTTTTGTGTTTATTTGTTATCTTACAGAAATAGTCTTTTGGCATTTTTTTTTTTAATTTTTAAGATGTAGTTTTTTTAAGATGTATTTTTTATTTTTTATTTTTGTGAAATTTAAAATCCAAAAACAGAAAGTTATCAAAATTAAAAAATAGAACAACAGATTGTTTTGTTAATTTTACAGAAATGTTAAGTTATCCTGTTTTCAAAATGTTTTTCAAAGTTTAAACTTAAAAAAAAACTTAGAAGTTTTTTTCTTGAAAAACAGTATAAATTAAAAAAAAAAATATCACTTTGAAAAAAAAAAAACTTAGAAAATACAGAGTTTTAGCAAATTTTTCTGCTGAAACCAGGAGATTGCTCAGAAGATTTTTCTGCTTTGTTGACAGATTTCTCTGCTGATTTCACCTAGACAGATTTTTCTGCTGATTGGACAAAGAGTTTATTTTGAGTGTAGTTCCCGATTCTTTTATTTTTATAACAGCCATATCACACCGAAGCTTCTGGACTGTAAATTAACAAATATTTTTTCTTTTTTTAAAGCTTCATCAAATTCAGCAGGTATCAACAAAGAGTTTAAAAAAGAAAAAATTGCCAGAGGGTATTCAAAATTCGAACAAACTTTCAAATTGTCCCCCATTTCTTGAAGTTAAATCGTAAACAAAATATATTTTTTAAAAGCAGACAGCTCTTAAAATCATTCAGCTAAAAATATTTAAAGGCCATATAGATCCATTCATTCAGTCAGTCAGTCGATACTAAAGTTTTTTCATGCTTAATCATCATGTTGGTCTGTACGTGTGGTGTGTTAGAGGGTATTTTTTTTTTATTTTTTTGCATTTTATAAATTTTCTAAAGCTTTTAATGATTTTGTTTGGTTTTTTAATTTTATTTTTTATACAAAAAAATTCTGGCAACATTACTTTTTTTCTTTGTATTTGAAGAGTTTTCATTGTAGCTGGGTTTTTCTGATTCTTTTCTTTCTACTATTTCTGACCACAACCGTGAAAAAAGACTAAAAAGAAAAACACCTTTTGATATGGCCATAAGTCATAAGCCATGTACATATCGTAGTTGTTGTTCAACTGACAATAACAACAAGAAGATTAGAGCTAATCAGAGGCTTAAAGAATGAAATCATTTTTGTTTTTAAAGAAGCAACACTCAGCCAATACTGCCAACCAAGAAAAGAAAGATGTATGGCCATACTGTAATTGCGCGAATTGTTATTTTTTAAAAAACAGTTGTTGCAGTGCCGTCTGATGTTGATCTGGCGAACTACTTTTTATACCCTCCACTTAAAATTAGTGATAGAGGGTATATAAAAGTTTGTCATTCCGTTTGTAACTCATCGAAATATCGGTCTGGGACCCCATAAAGTATATACACTTATGATCCCCGATCGATTTTAAGACATTCTAGCGATGTCCGTCTGTCTGTCTGTGGAAATGGCGATCACGGCCAAAATATTACACGGAGATGACTGAAACATATTTATTGGAAGTTCTCCCGAACAGTTTGGTATTGCATTTGAGCAATATTGGTTCAGTGGTTCAAAAGTTATGAAACGAAAATGTAAGGACACCTCAAAAATTTTGGTACATTCATCATAACCTAAAAATACGAAATGCTTTAATTCGGCTGCTGGTTGACATATGTGAACAAAATTGAACACCGATTGGTATTTAGACAAGTACGAACATATTTTTTGACAAAAAAATAAAAAAATCGCGGATTTTTTTACCAAAATTTATTAAATTGAGGAGGGTATCAATATCAATTTAACTTTTTTACTTTGTTTTTCTTAGGAGGATCCCACATTCCAAATTTTAAGGAATTTCTAAACACACGGCGTTAGTGGATCTATTTTCCGGGAGGTGAACCCACATACCAAATTTAGTCTCTAAGTTCAGTTATTTGGGCTGTGTGATGAAGAATCAGTCAGTCAATTAGTCAAGCACCTAACTCTTTTATATGTGGGGCATTCCATGCCACATCGGACACTTTGAATAATTTTTTTCTTTTGATTTTCCTAATTTGTTGACAGATTTTAGTACCCTTCGAAAACTCCTTCGTGGTAAATTTTCAGATTTTTTGTATGACCTGTTTAAAAGATATCGAATTTTTAAAAATTGGCAGTTTGCTCCTTTACTTTGTTTTATTTAATCAGCTTCTTAATTTTAAAATTTAAATCTCATTTTTGAAAATGTATGTACTCTTTGATTTTTTGGAAATTCTTTTGTGTAAAACTTCTATCGATTCAAAAAAATTTTTGCCTAGTAGGATCGTGGGATAACGATTTTTACTGTTTTTTTAAATTTTTTGAAAAAATATTATTGTAATTTTCCAATCTTAAAATCACTTCTACTGCTCCAAAGGTGCGTCATAGAAGAGTCATTTCGAATACCGACCCCATTAATTTTTACGTTTAAACATTTTTTTGGAACAACCTAATATCACTAATTCTAAGGGGGCTCCCACACAAAATGACATTTTTAAAATTCGCTCCAACTGTTCTAACTGCCCTAAGAATGCCCTTAGTGCAATCAAATATATGACCGACCCACAATATTTTTTTAGTCCAGACATTTTCTCTGAACACACCTACCCCTTATCTTTAACTATTAAGACGGTCCCCATAAAATTTTTTTTATTTTTTGTAAATTTGTTTTATTTAATCAGCTTCTACTGGTCCAATGGTGCGTCCGAGTGCGGTCATTAGTGAGACCGACCCCCATTTATTTTTATACTTCAACATTTTTTTAAAATATACTTACGCCCTAAATCCACTCCCTAAATAGGATCCCATACAAATTACAGTTGGAGCAAATATTTATAAAAATGTAATTTTGAATGGAAGCCCACTTAGGGAGTGGAGATAGGGCGTAGGTATGTTTTGCAAAAATTTTGGAGGGTAAAAATAAATGGCAGGGTCGATCTCACTTTTGACCTCTCTCGGACGCACCGTTGGACCGGTAGAAGCTGATTAAATTAATCAAATTTACAGAAAATAAAAAAAATTGTATGGTGACTTCCTTAATAGTTAAAGATAGGGGATAGTGTTCAGGGAAAATGTTTGGACTAAAAAAATATTGTGGGTCAGTCATACATTTGATTGGGCAGTTAGAGTTAGTCCTATATGTTTAATACTTTGGCCGTGATCACCATTTCCAAAGACGGACAGACAGGCGGACATCGCTAGAATGTCTTAGAATCGATCACTGATCAATAACATATATACTCTATCGGGTCCCAGACCGATATTTCGATGAGTTACAAACGGAATGACAAACTTATATATACCCTCTATTACTAGTATAAAAAGTGGTGAACGAAGTTACAACTTGCACGAAGTTACATCTTACTTGAAAATCTAATGCTGATGATAACACTAACTGGAGTTTTTGAAACCGGTATGGAATACCAGAAATGTCTATAATTTTTAGAAATTCAATTTTTCTTCTGCATTTTTTCAACTTGAACCCTTATAACAAATATAATTAGAGCCCGAGCTCGATCTGTACTTACAGAAAAAAACAAATAAAATTACTGACAAAATATGTCGCCATTAGGCACGTCTCCGAAACAGAATATGCAAATTCCTTCATTTGTGTCTGCAATTTTAGATCATGTTGGTAACTCTTGCAAAATTATGTAAGAGACAAGAAATGTGAAAGAAAGTATTAGGTGAGGTTGCTAGAAATAGAATTTTAGTGTTGGAAACTGTCAAAATTTATTCTGTAGAAACTATAAATATTCGCATGTATAAAAAACAATTTCCAATAACAACACAATCCGACATTTAAAATCCTACTGATGATAACACTAACTGCAGTGTTTGAAACCGGTATGGGAATACCAGAAATGTCTATAATTTTTAGAAATTCAATTTTTCTTCTGCATTTTTTCAACTTGAACGCTTAATGCATTTTAATTGTTACGTCAGAAAAATCTAGCAAGTACTTGTTACTTGATTACTTTACCAGTTGACTAACGAGCCCTTAACTGTGTTCAAATTAAACTGATATCAGTTTAACGAATAAAATCTATCAAATTACTGGATGCTGACATAACTTAGGATGCCCTAACATCGTCACTTTTAACTAACTAACACTATCACAGCAGTTGCTTTTGCTGTTTATGTTGCTGTCTTTGTTGATATTATTGTTTTTTATTGTTGCTGCCAAGCGTGACTTTTGTTGCTTCTATGTACTATAAGCATGGGCGGAGAAAAGACCATTTGTCAGAGGGTATCCCCCCACCGACTCTCATGACAAAAATTTATTTTTATTTTTTTTATCATATATCCATATGATTTGTAATCCCTCAAAAACAGTTTCTGGAGGAGATCTTAACCAAACTCCCCCCACCCAGACAGGCCCTTCTACGCCAATGATTTTCAGTTGCTTATGTGTTGTTCTTTTGTTGCTGTTTTAGTGATGTTGTTTTTATTGTTCTAGAACGCCGGCTTTTTTCAGTCAGTAAGCGAAATAAAAACAAAATATCCATAACAAAAAGAGAAGACGTGCCTCATGTTTTTTTTGCAGAAGTTGCCGCAGGTGAAATACAACTCGTGCAATGATTTTATATGAAATACTGAGTTTTATATGGTCTGAGAATTTTAAGTTGTGGTAAATACAGTGAAAGAAACTATTTGATTGGAAATAGAAATAAAAAGCGCAACAAAATTTTGGAGAGTACAAAGTATTCGGATTTAATGTGTCTCCCCAAAGCCCCACCAATTGTTTTCACTCCAGCACCTTATAATG
The DNA here is from genome assembly GCA_963921195.1 of Pegoplata infirma. Lineage (NCBI taxonomy): Eukaryota > Metazoa > Arthropoda > Insecta > Diptera > Anthomyiidae > Pegoplata > Pegoplata infirma. The sequence goes on along the minus strand of OY992536.1, from coordinate 229,345,458 downwards.
ATGATACCAAAATTAAGCTATTTCGTTCTAGCATTTTTAGTTAGCCACAAAATGCCATATAAATTTTTTATGGATTATTGAGAATTTATAGGGCTGATAACCGAATTCAGCTATTTTTGTTTTAGCACCTCTAGTTAGACTGAAAATGCAATTTAAGTTTTAAAAAAATCCAAATGAAAAATAATTTTTGAAAATTTATATGGGTGATCCCACAATTGAGCTATTTTTCTGTACCACCTCTAGTTAAGCCACAAAATGAAATTTTAGTCTTTTAGAATAAAATCAAATAAAAAATGGATTTTACTAGGGATGAATCCTTTCATTTATTTTCTTCAATTTTCTCTCTAGCACCTTTACTTTAGTCACAAAATGCAATTAAAGTCATATAGAAAAACTTAGATTCATATAAAAATTGATTTTTAGAAATTCAAGAAATTCAAATCAAGCTAATTTTGCTCAAACGCCTCTTGTTAAGCCACAAAATGCAATTTTAGTTTTAAAGAAAAAAATCTCTAGCACCTTTACTTTAGTCACAAAATGCAATTTGGTGATCAGCCATAAACATTTTCAAAGATCCATTTTTTTGTAAAATTAGTTGTGCTAGAGCAAAATTAGCTGAATTTAGGGATCATCCACACTAATGTTAAAAAATAAGATTTAATACATATAAATTTGTTTCTTAACTAGAATATATCAAAAATAGCTAAATTTGAGGATCATACATTTAATTTCACTCAAAAAAATAAAACTGTAAAGTTAGCAAAAAATTTAGTTAAATTTAACTAAAAAACACCTGATTTTGAACCTACTAAATTTCTAGTTAATTTAACAAAAAATATTTAGTTAACTTTTCGTAGAATGAATGTAGCAAAAAAACTGTAATTATAACTAAAAATTCAGCTGAAAATTTCGTAACATTTTTTATTAGTTTAATTTAACTAAACTTTTAAACACTAACACTTCACTTATTTTTTCTTTTTTTTCACAGCATTAAGTTCAGCTTAAGTAGGACTTATGAGATTTGCATAGGAGGCTACACAAGAAATGTTTAAAATTTTCACTTGACAAAAATGTTACAAAAAATCAGCAAATTAATTAGTAAAAATTCGTAAACTCAGTTTTAAAGTCAACAAAAAAAATTAATTCAAAATTTGTACAAAACTAGTATTTTCGTAAATTGAACTTAACTAGAAAAAGTAGTTAAAAAGCTGATTTTAACTAAAAATTTGCTAAAAAGCCAGTAAACACGAGTTAACAAAAAAAATTTTGTTAACTTTACAGTTTTATTATTTTGAGTGTTCAAAAAAAGTAATTTTAATATGATTTTTTTTTTAAATAATATGAATTGCATTTTATGGCTTAATTAGAGGTGCAACAACAAAAATGCTGAATTTAAGGATCAGCATTTAATTTTTTTTCTAAAAAGCTTCAATTGCATTTTGTGGCTCAACGAGAAGTACCACAGCAAAAATAACTAAATATTAAGATCATCCATTAATTTCAAAAAATTTATTTTAACATGATTTTTTTTTATAAAAAAAATGTTAATTACATTTTGTGTCCCAGCTAGATTTGCAAGAGAAAAAATAGCTGAATTTGGGGATCATCCATAAAAAATTTAAAAAATTAGTTTCATATGAATTTCCAAAAACTTTAAAAATCTTTAAAAAAAAAAACTTTAATCGTAGGTTTGGGTTTTATTAGGCTTGCTAGAGCTTACATATTTGAATTTGGGGATCACCACAAATTTTTACAAAATGTTTATGAACTTTTCTAAAAAAACTTTAATTACATTTTGTGGCTTAACTAGAGGTTCTAGAGCAAAACCAGCAGAACTTTTGAGATCACCATAAATTTCAAATGCTTCTTATAAACTTAACAAAAAAAACTTTAATTAACTAGAGTTGCTAGATGATCCCCGAGCTATACTCGGGATCATCCATAAAAATTTTAAAAATTTATTTTTACATGAATATATTGTAAAAAACTTTAATTGTATTTTGTGGTTTATTACATTTTGTGGCTTAACTAGAGGTGTTAGTGCAAAAATAGCTATATTTAGGGAATCATCTATAAAAATTTTAAAAAATTAATTTTTATATGAATTTATTTTAAAAAAACTTTTAATTGTATTTTGTGGTTTAACTAGGGGTGCTAGAGCAAAAACAGCTGAATTTTGAGATCACTTTAAAATTAAAAAAATCAAATAAATTTTTCTAAAAAAGCATTAATTAAATTTTGTTTCTTAACTAGAGGTGCTAAATCAAAAATAACTGAATTTGGGGATCATTACTGTTGCAAACTATTTTTAACCAAAAACCTCTAAATTTCACGAATTTAGCGGGGAAAATTTAAAATTTTCCCGCTAAATTACAAAAAAAAGCGCTGAAAACCGAAAAACTTGGCATTTTTGATTGACAAAAAAGAAAAATTAAAAAAAAAAAACCTCCAAATTATTTTTTCTACGAAAATTTACTTTTTATTAAAAACGCGCAAGAAACGGTCGAAAAAATTTTGGCGGGAAAATACAAAATTCTCCCGCTAAATTTCAAAAAAAGCGCTAAAATTCGACAAACTTGGCGTTTTCGATTGAAAAAAAAGAAAAATTGGAAAAAACCTCTAAATTTGTCCCACTAAATCCAAATAAAAAGCGCTAGATTTTCCCGCTAAAGCATCGTTCCCGCTAAAACCAATTTTCCCCCGCAAAATCCAAACAAAAAGCGCTAGATTTAGCGGGAAAACCTCCAACTTGGCAACAGTGGGGATCATTCAAAAAATTTTGCAATAATTGATTTATATTTGAATTTATTCAAAACAAAACTAAAATTGCATTTTGTGGTTTAACTAGAGGTGCTTGAGCAGAAATACACTCTAAATAAAATGATTTCAGTTTCCTACTATAAATTGGGTAAATTTACACAAATTGCGTAATTCTACTTAAAAATATTGGAAATTTACCCAATTTATAGTAGTATATTTTTTGAATTTATTGAAATTTACCCAATTTATAGTAGGAAACTGAACTCATTTTTTTTAGAGTGTAGCTGAATTTGTAGATCACCACAAATTTCAAAAAAATCATAAATTTTCCTTTAATAACATTTTGTGGCTTAACTAGAGGTGCTAAAGCAAAAATAGCGGAACTTGGGGGATCACCATAAATATCAAATTTTCTAAAAAAACGATAATTACATTTTGTGGCTTAACTAGAGGTACTAGAACAAAAATAGCTGAATTTGGGATCACCCTTAAAAATCATATGAATTTATTCTAAAAAACTTTAATTCCATTTGGTGGCTTAACTAGAGCAAAAATATCTGTATTTAGGGATCACCATAAATTTAAAAAAATTTATTAAAATATAATTTACTTTTAAAAGAAAAACTTAAATTTTATTTTGTGGCTTAGAGCAAAAATAGCAAAATTTGGAGATCATCTATAAAATTTTCAAAAAATGTATTTTTATATGAATTTATTCTAAAAAACTTTAATTTCATCTGGTGGTTTAACTAGAGCAAAAATATATGGATTTTGGTATCATCAAATATTGATTTTTGCAATAATTTATTCTAAAAACCTGTGGTTTAACTAGATCAAATATAGCTCAATTTAGGGATCACCATAAATTTAAAAAAATATTTAAATATGATTTGTTTTTAAATGAAAAACGTTAATTACATTTAGTGGCTTAGCGAGAGGTGCTAGAGAAAAAATTGCTAAATTTGGAGATCATCTATAAAATTTCCAAAAAATTAATTTTTATATGAATTTATTCTAAAATACTTTAATTTCATCTGGTGGCTTAACTAGAGCAAAAATAGCTGGATTTTGGGATCCCATATTAATATTGATTTTGACATGAATTTATTTTAAAAAACCTGTTGTTTAACTAGAGCAGAAATAACTGAATTTGGGGATCACCATAAATTTGAAAAAATGTATTTAAATATGATTTGTTTTTAAAAGAAAAATTTTAATTGCATTTTGTGACCTAATGAGAGGTGCTAGAGTAAAAATAGCTAAATTTGGAGATCATCTAGAAAATTTTCAAAAAATTAATTTTTATATGAATTTATTCTAATAAAATTTAGTTTCATATGGTGGCTTAACTAGAGCAAAAATGGGATCAATATTTATTTTAACATGAATTTATTCTAACAACCTGTGGTTTAACCAGAGCAAAAATAGCTGAGTTTGGGGATCACCATAAATAAAAAAAAATTATTTAAATATGATTTGTTTTTAAAAGAAAAGCTTAAATTATATTTTTTGGCTTAACAAGAGGTGCTAGAGCAAAAATAGCAAAATTTGGAGATCATCTATAAAATTTTCAAAAAAAATTTTTTTATATGAATTTATTCTAAACAACTTTAATTACATCTGGTGGCTTAACTTGAGCAAAAATAGCTGGATTGTGATCATCCATATAAATATTGATTTTTACATTATTCTAAAAACCTGTGGTTTAACTAGAGCAAAAATAGCTGAATTTGGTGATCACCATAAATTTAAAAAAAATTATTAAAATATGATTTCTTTTTAAAATAAAAACTTTAATTACTTTTTGTAGCTTAAAAAAAGGTGCTAGAGCAAAAATAGCAAAATTTGGAGATCATCCATAAAATTTCCCAAAGATTTAATTTTTATATGAATTTATTCTAAAAAACTTTAATTGCATTTTGTGATTTAACTAGGGGCTAGAACGAAAATAGCTGAATTTTGGGATCACTCATAGAAAAATTGATTTTTATATTTTTGAATTAAAAATGGAATTTTCGAATTACAAGTAGAATCTTTGAATTATAATTGATCTTTTTGAAAAAAAAAACATCTGTAAACCTACATGTAGTAGGAGTTTTGCGGTACTCAAGTTCTTAAAAGAAACACATTTCCACAGTGTACAGACTTACAAGTAAAATCTCTCATTTCTTTGTTCTCCTTTTCCTGCCATTCTTCTGTAAATAAAATATGATTTCTGACTCTTTAGTTTTTTTTTTGGTATTTTTTTATTTTTTTTTGTTATTTACTGACTTCATTGTATCACACTAAATACAAAAACGAAAAGAACAAACTTAGCAGACAACTAAAAGACAACAGCAGCAAAAGCAGCCAGCAAACCAACAACCAATGTCAGTTTTAAGTTTCTTTCTTTTTTCTTTTTAAACTTGTGAAAACTTCAGTAAATAAGCTCAAACAATTCATGCAAACGCTTCAGTCTATGACAAGATTTTATCGTGTGCGTACATATGAGATTTGATGCGATTGCGCAGTGCAAAACTTTTTTACTATACTTGAAAGAACATTAAATATTGCGATTTGTTGCATTTATAAATTTTCTTGCTTGCAACTCGTGTCAGTTTAACGGCAACATTACAACAACGTGTTAGTGTAAGCTCGCTCTATCTATTACTTTTTTTTTAACCGTGGCAGCAGATGACTTTTAGGTTGACATCATACTGTAAATTGTTGTTCTAGTTTTTCCGTGGAAAAATAGACAAAAAAAAAAACGTGTTCAAACGTGTTAAAATAAAAACCAACAACATTTAATGCGGTAAAAACAAAAATAAAAAATAAACAAATAGTGTAAAATGTGTGTGAAAATGAAAAATGGATATTAACGTAATTATTGCAAATGATTTACATATGATTGTAGTTCAACATTATGTTATAAATTTTATCACCCATATTTTCGTGCAGCTTTTTTAAAAGCATTAAATAATAGTGTGAATTTGAGATGATCTTAGTCAGGGATGATAAATGATATTGAAATGGATGTATTTTTTTTTAAAACTTACTAAACGATAACATTTTATGAAAATTTTGTGACTTCAAAAACAGATTAAAAATTTAAATTTTTGTTATCACTCACAAATCCAAATATAAAAACGTTTTGTTATGTTGACCCCATATTTTTAACTGAATTATCTCCTATGCAGGAATTTGTAATATCAACTAACAAATTTATTGCTTAAAAAAACTACAAAAAATTGCTTGTGTTGACAAACAGACTTAGCCTTAATTTTGTTTTAAACAATGGAATTTGTGGTATTAACAAACATTAGTTGTTGATATGACAAAAGATTTTTGTAACAATAGTATTTGTTATGTCAAATAACTTTTGTAAATTTTGATTGCTGAAAAATGTATTTAAAACTTTTCGTGAATGAATGGATTTTTAATTAAAATTCTTCCTAAAAGCATTTTAAATAAACATCATTTTCTTACACACAAAAAAAAAACCTTGTCAAATTACTAGAAAAAGTCTCGTAAACCCATTTTACCAATATTTGTACCAAAAAATTTCGATCGAAATTTACATTTTTTGTGTAATTTTACAATTTTTTGGTAATTTTACAATTTTTTTGTAATTTTACAAATTTCAAAGTTTTTTTTACAAAAAAAAAAATAGTAAATTCACGAGATTTCCTTGAAAGTTTTAAAGTTTTTTTGCGTCAAAAAATTTTTAAATTTACAATTTTATTGATAAAAAGCTTGTAAAATTACAAGGAATTGTTGCCAAATAAGAGATAGCAAAAAAAAAAGTTTTTTTTTTTTTTTTTTTTTTTTTTGACTTAACCAACACTCAGGGGATGTCCCCTATAAATGCAGTGCATTGTGTTGATAATTAGGAAAATAGGTTATGGGAGGGAGGATAGAGGGAGTAGTGTTTGTGGATATTTGATTTGAACTTTTCCAAATTGTAGTTGACAGGGAAGACCTCTACAGGAAGTATATTCCACATACGGATAGTTCGGCTTATAAATGAATTTTCTCTGTAATGCGTTGTGCGGTACACTGGGCAATCGACAACAAATGGATGAGCCCTACTAGACAAGCGAGTATTCCGAACAAAAACCCGTGCTCGGGGAATAAGTTCGCTTATCTCAGCAGAACACTTACCATGATCTGAATCTTTTTGTATAGAAAAATTGCCTTAAATTCTGAGACTTTTTCTATAAAAAAAATTACTCAGGTTCTGAGACTTTGTGCATACATAAAAAACCTTGTCAAATTACTAGAAAAAGTCACGTAATCCCATTTTCCAATATTTGATAGTTTCCTTGTTTTTTAACAAATAATTTTCGATCGAAATTTAAAATTTTTTGTAATTTTACAATTTTTTTTTTGTAATTTTTCAGCATTTTTTTTACAAAAAAAAAACAAAAAAGTAAAATCAAGAGATTTCCTTGTAAAATTTTGTAAAGGTTGTAAAATTACAGTTTAATTGGTAAAAATCTTGTAAAATTACGAAACAACTCGTAATTTTTAGTAGGAATTTTCGTAAAATAGGAGATAGCAAAAAATCTAGTAAAAACACGAAACCTACTTGTAAGTTTTATCGCGTCAAAAAATTTGTAAATTTACAATTTTGATGGTAAAAAGCTTGTAAAATTACAAAATTATTTGTAAAAAGCTTGTAAAATTACAAGTTATTGTTGTCAAATAGGAGTTACAAACTTTTCTTGTCGTTTTTCAAGGTTTTTTTTGAGTGTAGAAAAAATTTATTTTTCCATAGAAAAAATGACTCGAAATTTGAAACTTTTTGTATATAATTTTTTTTCAAATCTTTAACAAATTTTTAGAGTCCGACCGAATATTCGGTTTCGGTCTCGGTTTCGGCCGAATAATGGGGTTTCGGCCTCTATTCGGTATTCGGCAAAATTTTGGCCGAATATTAGCCGAAACCGAAACTTTTTGGTATTTTAAAAAATATGTAAAAAAGTCGGTGAATTTTTTGATTTCGTATTTCATTACACTTGTTTCTGTTCAATTGAAGAAAATGTTAGAAGAAGTATGCAATAAATGTAAAACTGTTTTAGATCAAAAATTATTTTCTGCTAATCTGCAAATGAAATATAAAATTTTTTTGTAAGTTTTTTAAAAAACATATTTTTTTTCTCAAAAATACAACAATTTCTATGGTTTAAAAGCATTATATGCTGTATATTAATCTTTAACGACTTTTTAATAATTTTATTCATGCCAGGCGGTAATTTTTTTTAAGTTTCGGTTTCGGTTCGGTTTCGGCCGAATATTACTTTTTCAGCCGAATATTCGGTTCGGTTTCGGTTCGGCCTCGAAAACTGGTTTCGGTCGGACTCTACAAATTTTGTATGCATGTTTCCTTCACAAAATTTCTCATACGTTGAGACATTTTTACTAAAGAAAAATTTTAAGATTCTAAAATATATTTCTTATAGAAAAACAACCCATTTTTGAGATATTTGCATTTAGAAAAATGTTCAGATTCTGTTTAATTCTCATTGTCAGATCATATTTTCTGTAGGAAAATTCTCACATTAAAAATTATTTTGTTTGAAAATGTGTCGGATTCTTGAACTTATTTTCTAAACTCAAAAAAAAAACTTGTAAAATTACAAAAAATGTTTGTAATTTTTTTTTTTGCAACCTCCTATTTGACAAGAATTCCTTGTTATTTTACAACCTTTTTACCAATAATTTTGTAATTTTACAAGCTTTTTACCAACAAAATTGTAAATTTACAATTTTTTTGACGCGATAAAACTAACAAGGAGGTTTTTACGGGAATTCCTAGTAAAAATTACGAACTTTCTCGTAATTTTACAAGATTTTTACCAATAAAATTGAAAATTTACTACTTTTTTGGCGAAAAAAATCTTACAAAAAATTTTCGTAAATTTACTAGATTTTTTTTTTGTAAAAAATCTAGAAAAATTGTAAAATTACAAGAAAACTTGTAAAATTAAAAAACTGTTAATTTCTATAGAATTTTTTTTTGTTAGAAAACAAGGAAAACTGTCAAATATTGGTTAAATAGGATTACGAAACATTTTCTATTATTTTGACAAAGTTTTTTTTTTTTTTTGTGTATAAAAAAAAGGTGTTTAATTCTCAGATCGTATTTTCCTACAAAAAGAAAATTTTCAGATTCAACATTTTTTTGAATGAAAATGTCTCGTATTCTTGAACTTCTTTTCTAAAGAAATACACTAAAAAAAACTTGTAAAACGCCTGGTAAAATGCCTTGTAATCCCGTTCTACCAATATTTAACAATTTTCCTTGTTTTTTAACAAAAATTCTTGTACTTTGCTCATCGAGAACTACAGTTTTATTGGTAATTGTACAATTTTTTTTCGTAATTGTATTGTACCATTTTAAAAGGTTATTTTACAAAAAAAAAAACTGTAATTTTACAACAATTTTTTTATTACGAGGATTCTAGTTGATTTACAAAAAAAAAAAAACAGTTATTTTACAAAAATGATTTTTGTTGTTTAACAAAAAAAAACATTTTTTTTTTTGTAAATTTTCTATTTTATTTAAAAAATTTTTCAAGTCCCAGACAAAACTTTTTTTTATATTGAAAAATATTTAAAAAAAAAAAAGTTGACAAAATTTTGAAAAATTTACTACGAGGATTCTAGTTAATTTACAAAAAAAAAAAAACAGTAATCACAAAAATTATTTATGTTGTTTAACAAAAATTTTTTTTTTTTTGTAAATTTTCTGAGTCCCTAACACATTTTTTTGCGTTTTGGATAGGGCTGTCAAACGGGATCGGTTTTTTAAAGTCCCGAGAATCGGTTTTTTTAAAATCCCGAGAATCGGTTTTTTAAAATCCCGGGATTTTTTGGGATCAAATTTCTTTGATTATAAAAGTAAAAAAATAGTAGACTCTTTATGTTTCAATTTTATTGCGCATATAAAGGGGATACTATGGGTTAGTTGGTAGCGTGCTAGCCTATTAAGCAGGGAGTCGTGGGTTTGATTCCCACGAAAACTTTAGAGTCGATTTCGCTACAACGAAATTATTAAAAGAAATGATTTCTAATTATTCAGATTGTTATTTAAAGGCAATTAAAAAAAGAAGTATACGCCACTTATGCAGTTTTCAAGTAATTATTATTATTATTTGTTATGGAAAATGACAACTTTTATTTGCTTTTGGTTTCATCCCATTCCGATATTGATTGTTGCACTGTTTTATTTTAAAACTAGTTTAAAGAAAATTTAAAATAATAAAAACATTTAGAGCGGATTACTCAATTAAAAGTTAGCTGCTAACTGCCGATTTAACGGGCCTTATGTCAAAATTTGTATAAAAAAGTTTAATTTAACGGAGAGTTATTTTGTAGCGGAGCATTTTTATTCTCCTACGCCTAAAACTTATGTAGTACAAATTTGAGGTCAATCGGATTAAATTTACACGTGGCGCCCTTCGATCAAAGTTTCGGTTTTTTAGAAAATGTTCGCCAAAACCTGCAAACTGAAAACAACAGAAAAATGTTCAGATCCTGAGAGACTTTTCTTATACTTTTCTTATATACTTTCTATAGAAAAACTCTAAAATATTGTTTTAATAAAAAAAATAATGATTTTGAGAAACTTTTTCCATAGAAACATTTTCAAATTCTTAAAAAGATTTCAGACAGAACAAGTAGAACAGTTAATTCCTTTTTAAGTGATAGTAAATTTTCTAACGTGAAAAAATAACATTTTTGATTAGAAATATTTTATTTTGTGTAAATAAACTTTTTTTTAAAGTAATTTTTGAAAAAAAAAAATAATTTACAAACATTTTTTTTGAGTGTAAAATTTTTTTCGAGGGTTTTTTTTAGTGTAAAAATGAGTGACAAAAATACGTTGGAAAATATTTTGTTTGACTTACCTATGTTTTAAAACATGTTTAACGGATTTTCAACACGTGAATTGAAGGTGAAACTAATCTGAAATTCACGGTTTTGCTAATAACTTTTGAACTACACGACCGATTTGGCTGAAATGCAATACGAACCAGGCCAGGGGACAACAAATATATATGCCAAGCTTCAGTATCCTCAGAATTATCTTTCGAAAGTAAGGGTGTTTTTTATCTCATAAATTCACGAAAAACCCTTGCCGAATTTTAGTCTTTTGCTCATAACTTTTGAACCACTGGACCGATTTCGCTGGATTGCAATACCAACCTGACCAGGTAAATGCCCAACATATATGTCAACCTTCAGGAGCCTCCGTAAAGTCTTTCAAAAGTTAGCGTGTTTTCAACAGACAGACAGACAGACGGACAGGCAGACGGACGGACGGACAGACATCGTTAGATCCACTTAGAATCGATCGATGATCATGAATATAAATACTTTATGGGGTCCTAGACCAGTATTTCGAGGTGTTACACACGGAATGACAAACTTATATATGAGGCATTCCACACCAAATGTCCAGCGAAAAAAAACATGTGTACCGTAAACTTCTGAACCCGTTTCATTTTTTAAAAATGTCAATTTATTAAAAAACATGCCACTTTTTTTTCTTTTTTAAATTTTTTTTTTAAGTTTAGATGTTTGTCCATCCACACAAAAAAATTCAGAAACACATTTTTCGTTTTTTTTCGAGAAAATCGCATTTGAATTTTAAATTTCATAACAATTTAGTAATTTGCTTGTATTTTCTTGTTTCAACAGAGCGTATGAGGAATTATGCAATTAATAATACTCATTCGCAACGTTAAAACAAGAAAATACTAGCAAATTACAAAATTGTTATGAAATTTAAAGTTCAAATGCGATTTTCTCGAAAAAAAACGAAGAACGTGTTTCTGAATTTTTTGTGTGGATGGACAAACATCTAAACTTAAAAAAAAAATGTAAAAAAGAAAAAAAAAGTGGCCGGATTTTTAATATAGTGACTTTTTTAAAAAATGGAAAATTTCTGAACGGGTTCTGAAAATTTTCCAAAAAAAAAATTTAATCGATAGCCCATACAAAACTATATAAGAATGTTAATTTTTGACATTGTGGTGCATTCCGTTTTAATGTGATAAATATTTAATCAAGGCAACTTGCCACAAATTTTACAATTTTTCCAATATTTGACCACGCCTCCTAAGCCCAGTTTTTGAAAATTTGAAAAACACAATTTTCTTAGTTTCATATAGGGCTATCCAAACAACCTATTCAGAAATTTACGGGACCCATGTTTTTCTGTAGCGGGACATTTGGTGTGGAATGTCTCATATACCCTCTATCACTAGAGTGGAGGGTATAAAAATTCTCTTGTCGTAAAACAAAAAAAAAAATCTATGATTCTAAAACACATTTTTAATAGAAAAACTATCAGATTGTAAATTTTTTTTTTCCTGTAGAAATTTTTCCTACAGAAAAAGCCTTAGATTCTTAGACATTTTTGCTATAGAAAAAGTCTCCGACTCTGAGACATTTTTCCTAAAGAAAAGGTGTGACACTTTTTCTTTTTAGTCTGAGACATTTTTCCTATAGAAAACGTCTCAGATTCTGACACTTTTTAGAAAAAGTCTCAGATTCTGAGACAATTTTTCTTTTAAAAAAATCTTAGTTTTTATAGAAAAAATTTCTCAGAATCTGAGACTTTTTCTATAGAAAAAATGTCTCAGAATCTAAGACTTTTTCTATTGGAAAAATTTCTCAGAATCTGAGAATTTTTCTATAGAAAAAATGTTTCAGAATCTAAGACTTTTTTTTTAAAAAATGTTTCAGATTCTAAGACTTTTTCTATAGAAAAATGTCTCAGAGTCTGACACTTTTTCTAAAGAAAAAATGTCTCAGAATATAAGTCTTTTTCTATAGGAAAAATGTTTCTGAATCTGAGACACTTTTTTTTATACAATTTTATGTCTGATCCTAATCAGCCGTTCAACGATATTTAAACAGTAGATACAACGCAAATGGTATTTGTAATCAAAAAGTACCAAAAAATAGTACTTTATCATCTCTGATCTAACATCTTTAAAACAAAAAAATATATCTCACAAAAAAAAAAGAAATAGTGATTAAGTGTTGAACATCTCAAAAGTGTCGGATTTTTTTTTTTTTTTTGCAAACGTTCTAATATTACTTTGCGTGTTTTTGTCATATTACAAAATGTAAACTAGTGTTATATTTCCCGTTATTATATATAGCTTGCACCCACTGTCATTTTACTACCACTGACAGTCATTTTTGTAAAAGTTGACATTCCTAACGTGTGTAAACTTCATGTTTGCAGTTGTTTTTTTTTTTTTTTTAAGGAACTTTTATGAACAACATCGATGAGTGTTCAAAAACAAATAATATTTGTTCTTAAAAAAAGTCATCGTTAGAAAGACCAAAACGAAAGAAGGTTCCTCTTCTTCTTGTTCTTGTGATAAAAAGCCATATAAGAACATTACGGAACGTCTCCATTCCAATCAGTGTATTTGTTGACTTCGATTTTGTATGTTTTCATAGTGTTTGCCTCGTTTAACTTTAACTTTAACAAAAAAAAAATAAAAAATAAAAAAAAAAAGTTTAAATTTTTTTCCAACTCCAACTCGCTGTTTTTTTTTAACAAATTCATTCATTCTTTCATTTCATTTATAGTGAGTGATTTCAAATTAATTGGAATTGTTAGCGTGTAAACTTAATAGTAATTGAAGGATTATTTTCTTGTTTTGTGTTACGGTTTTGTAACAAACGACAAATTTGTACAAAATGCTGCTAATAAAATTAATTATAGTCAGGTAAGTTATAAACAACAACAACAAAAAAAACAACATAAAATTGTAAATAAAATGTTTTTTATGGTTGTATACAACTCTGGTCTGGAATATTGTATTCCTTTTAGGGTTAAATTGTGTCAAATGGTATCAGTTACAGCAAAGAATGTTTGTTTGAATTAAAAAAGGAAATAGGAACATAATAAGGAAATGATTTTAAAGAAGTTTATAATTTTTTATTGTAGTTTAAATGAAGATAGGTGTGAGAGAAAGTAAATTTTAACTTAGGGCCAGCTAATTCAAAAATCAAAGAACCTTTGCCACAAAAATTTCAACAACTTATTTTTTAAATAAAACGTGGTCATATTAATAAACAATTTTACTGTCTTGACCAGGCACGTACGAAGGGGGGGCCTGTGGGCCCGGGCCTCCCCAAAATGATTTGGCCATATAAAAATTGTAAGACTTTGCACTGCAAAATATACGTTTGTTAACAATATTACTACTATTTTTTTCTTTTTATCTCTAATCTAACGAAGGTTTTTTCTGAAAATTTCAAAATATTGAAATAATGTTGATTAAAAAAAATTTTGATTTTTTTTTTGGAAAATAATGTTTCAGAACATATGTATGCATTGAAAATTATGTCCTTACTAATTTCAAGTTTATGTAATTCCAAGTTTAACCAAATTTGACAATTTTTAAATCGAAAAATCTTCTCTGAATCTGAAACTTTTTTACACAAAAAATTAATCTAAGTGTTGGTTTTTTTTTAAATATCTAAATAAAACTGAAAAATTTTTATCTACAAAAAATATTGTGAATTTAAGAACTTTTCTTTACAAAAATGTCTCAGAATCTGTAAATTTTCTCATTCAATAAATGGGTAAGAGATTTTTTAAGACAAATTTTTTCCATAGTTTTTCTACAAGAAAAATATTTTAGAATCAAAGAATTTGTCTATACGTCTTATAATCTGAGTATTTTCTATACGAAAAATGACTAAGAATCGGAAAAATCTATACGAAAAATGTATCAGAATCTGTAAATTTTTCTATATCGATTTAAGATATTTTTCTCACAAGAAATTTTTCTGTACGAAAAATGTGTTAGCATCTGAGAACTCATCTATGCAAAAATGCCTCAGGATCTCAGAATTTTTCTACACTCAAAAAAAAAAGTGAACTAAAATCTGGGAAAATTAACTCAATTTTGAGAAAAGGAGGGAATGATTTGGCTCCAAAGATTTTTTTTCTTGGTTTTAGTTCATAATTTTCCCAAAAATAAGGAAAATAAAGTTATTTAATTTTAAGCAAATTTTAACTAGAAAATGGGAAAAATTATACTTAACATTTTAGAAATAGATTGGGTCCAGACCCTGGCCCATGGGTTCGGACCCCATTTAACTCGAGACCCCGTTGGGTTTTTTAAGGGTCCCCATAGATTTTGAACCAAAACTTGTGTCCGTTTCGCTCTAACTTGCTTAGTTTTTGAGATACGGTAATAAGGGGTCTGATAGGGTCTTGAAAATCTTAAAAACCGGATAACTCAAAAACTATTAATCGCAGGGCTTTCGGGTATTTTGCGGAAGTGTTCTACTAGTCAAGAGCTACAAAAATTCCGTTAGACCTTTTCTCGTGTTGGCAGTATTTACCGAGATATTTGCATATATAAAATCTCGGGAATTTCAAATTTTAGATCTAAAATTAGGGTCTTGAGACCCCGACAGATATGCAGAGCTAGGATATTCCATATTTTTATTTGTAGTCTTTCTTTTGAAAATTTCATCCGTTTCGCTCTATCTCGCTTAGTTTTCAAGATATCGCCATTTTGAATTTTTAACTAAATTCTTAGAAGTTATTTACTAAATTCTCAGAAGTCATTAACTAAATTCTAAGAATTCAATTCAAAGAAGAGAAATACGATGATGTTTTTTTTAGTAAATTTTAACTAAACCTGAACTAAATTGTTTTTTAAGAAATATGTCTTAAAAATAAAGATACGATTCTTAGATTTGTGGAAAATTTCTTTGGCAGTAAGAATTTTTTTCCTAGTATTAAAAAAATACGTTTAAAGAAAACTATGAACTAATTATAAGTAAATGAACTAAAATTTTTTCCTCATAGTTAAGAAAATTTCTCATTTTTAAGTTAAATTTAACTAAATTTTAGGAAAATTCATGATAAATTTTGAAAGACATTTTTTCCTTAATTTTAGTTATGTCTTTTTTTTTCAGTGTACACTCAAAATATTTTGTAGGCAAAAACAAATGAAAAACACATTTAAAACCAGTGAATAAACAATTGAAAACCATCCCAGTAATTATTCATTTGATTTAACAAACATCAACATTTATTTTTTACTGTGGACAAAATTTTCTAAAATAAATAACACTAAACATTAAAAAATTACGTTTTTTTCATTAATTTTTACCAACAAATTCGAAAAAAAAAATAATCTACGAAAACATTAAAAATTAACGATAGTTCTGTTATTTTTACCAACAAATTCCAAAAAAATAACCTGAGAAAACATTAAAAATTAATGGTTTCGTAGGTAATTTTTTACAGTTTTCTATTGAAATATTTTTTTCAAAATTTTTAATAAAATTTTGGGGAATCGATCCCACAACCAACTACATTCTGGCCAGACACTCTACCCATCGTGCCAAAGTCACTTGATACAAACATGTTTTTATATTTCTATAAATATTTTTTTGAACTTTTTTTTCTACAAAAAAATAACCTACTTGTGTAGGTGGTAAAAACTAATGATATCTCATTAAAAAATACCAACAATTAAAAAAAAAAAATACTTACACAAATCATTAAAAATTTGAAGAATAATCAGTAGTTTTTACTTACAGAACAAAAATAAATAACTTTGAAAATTAAATGTTATTGGAAGTCTTTATTTTTAGTGTGTTATTTTTGAAACAAAGGACAGAAGTAGTCATTAATAAAAACTGAATACACTGAAAAAAAAGACATAACTAAATTTAAGGAAAAAATGTCTTTGAAAATTTATCATGAATTTTCCTAAAATTTAGTTAAATTTAACTTAAAAATGAGAAATTTTCTTAGCTATGAGGAAAAAATTTTAGTTCATTTACTTATAATTAGTTCATAGTTTTCTTTAAATGGATTTTTTAAATATAATGAAAAAAATTCTTACTGCCAAAGAAATTTCCCACAAATCTAATAATCGTATCTTTATTTTTAAGATATATTTCTTAAAAAACAATTTAGTTCAAGTTTAGTTAAAATTTACTAAAAAAAACATCATCGCATTTCTCTTCTTGAATTGAGGGAGTGTACTTCTTAGAATTTAGTTAATGATTTCTGAGAATTTAGTAAATAACTTCTTAGAATTTAGTTAAAAATTCAAAATGGCGATATCTCGAAAACTAAGCTAGATAGAGCGAAACGGATGAAATTTTCAAAAGAAAGACTACAAAGAAAAATATGGAATAGCCTAGCTCTGCATATCTGTCGGGGTCTCAAGACCCTAATTTTAGATCTAAAATTTGAAATTCCCGAGATTTTATATATGCACATATCTCGGTAAATACTGCCAACACGAGAAAAGCTCCAACGGCATTTTTGTAGCTCTTGACTCGTAAAACACTTCCGCAAAATACCCGAAAGCCCTCCGATTAATAGTTTATGAGTTATCCGGTTTTTAAGATTCTCAAGACCCTATCAGGCCCCTTATTACCGTATCTCGAAAACTAAGCAAGTTAGAGCGAAACGGACACAAGTTTTGGTTCAAAATCAATGGGGACCCTTAAAGGACCCAACGGGGTCTCGAGTTAAATGGGGTCCGAACCCATGGGTCCAGGGTCTAGACCCAATCTATTTCTAAAATGTGAAGTATAATTTTTCCCATTTTCTAGTTAAAATTGGCTTAAAATTAAATAACTTTGTTTTCCTAATTTTTGGGAAAATTATGAACTAAAAACAAGAAAAAAAATCTTTGGAGCCAAATCATTCCCTCTTTTTCTCAAAATTTAGTTAATTTTCCCAGATTTTAGTTCACTTTTTTTTGAGTGTATCAAACAAATGTTTTTTCTTTTAAAAACGACTAAACGTAAAATTTTTAAAATAAACTACAAACAGTTAATGACATAATTTTTTTAGTGTAGACGGTGGTGGAATAAGAAAAGCTTTGTCAAAAAATCTGTAAAATGCCTTTCAATTTGAATAGGCAAACTTTTAGCCGATTTTTCTGCTGAAATAGATATTTTAAGTAATTTCTCTGTCATTCAGTTGTAGAAAATAACAGTATTTTTTTTTGCAATTTTAGTGGTTCTGTTTGCTGAATTTCAAAATATTTTTGTGCAAATTTTTAGCAGAATATTTTGTTATTTTACAGAAAAAGTCTGTTGACTTTCCCCCTGGTCCGATTTGGCCCATTTCCGAACTTAAATTGCATCTACTCTCTTAAAGGTTATGGAAAATATGTTGAATTTTCATCTGGTCAACTTCTTGGAGTCCAATGATCTTCTTAGCGACCGTCAATACGGCTTCCGTAGAAGTCGTTCTACCGGAGACCCATTATCGTTTCTTTCGGAACAATGGACTCGTTCTATTCACAGAGAGTAAAGTAGTTGCTTTGGACATTTCAAGGGCATTTGACCGAGTCTGGCATAGTGCACTTATCTCCAAATTTATTGCTTTCGGTGTCGGGAATAAATTCACCCAATTTATATTGAGTTTCTTACATAAACGGTCTATTCGTGTTGTTATCGATTTTTTTTTCTCCCGTGATTTTATATTAAATTCGGGTGTTCCGCAGGGGTCCGTTCTTTCGCCATCACTCTTTTTGATTTTTTTGAACGATCTCCTGAATATGACGTTTAACCCAATATATTCTTTTGCTGATAACAGCAACATTAGTCATTCATACTCATTTGACCACAGACCAGATCGTAGTGAGATTTATTCAATGAGGCTGAATATGAATGACAGATTTTTTTTACGTTCATTGCCAAAAAAAAAAATCGCCAGAAATCGCCAAAATTCAATTTTATTCTATTTTTTTCAATAACAAAAATATTTTTTATTTCTTAAAAATAATTTTTGTTTAATTTATTATAGCCAGTAAAAAATAATGTCTTAAATCGCCAATAATCTAGAAAATTTTCAAAAAATCTCCAAAAGTCACTTTTGTTTAGTTTTTAATTTATAAATTAGAAAAGGCAGTTTGTTTAATATATAGTGAATTTTGAAGGAATGTAAAAATCGTGCGAAATTAATTAAACTTTATTAGGGCAATCAAATAAATACTTTCAAAGCCAACCAAACATATCCATTTTAGGTTTTTTAAATTTAAAAAAATCACGATTTTTTCGCGAATTTTATTTTCTTCAAAAATTGAAAAAAATCAAAAAAGTATGATATTTTGAAGAGCCATGTTTTTTTTTTTTAAATGCAAATGCAATTTTTACGTTTTTGATGCAAATGCAATTTTTAGATGCATTTTTCAAAACTTTATCCGCCTTAGATTTTTCTGAAACCTGCATAAATCCAAAGAATAACATTTTCTACATAAAACTTTTTTTGGGGCTTTGGTTTTTTCCACCTTTCGAAATTTTTTCAAAAACTACTTATCAGATTTTTCCATACAAAAAATTAATTTATGCACTCTAATCAAAATTTGTTGAAATTTACCCAATTTATACAATCAAAATAATACATTAGTAGATTTTGGACCAAAAACTATGACGATTTTTAAGGAACCCAACTAGGTCTAGGCTCATCGAGGTCTGGACCTATCGGATCCGAACCCAATGGGGTCCTCAAATGTGTATGAACTAAGTTGAAATAAAAAAATTTCAGTTAACTAATTTTTGGCAAAACATTTTTGCTAACTTTACCAAAAAAATTGTGGCTTCAAAATCAGCAAATTTTCTTGTAGGTTTACAAGCTTTTTTTTGCTAACATTACAGTTTTTTTTTTTTGAGTGTATGAAATTCCGCAAATATTAAAATCAAAGTAACTGAAAAAACACAACTAATATAAATTAGTTTCAATCCTTTTCTAATTAATACAAACACTATTATTTAGCAAGACAAATTATGTTATTTATCCAAGTACTCGTATTCAATTTTTTAGTTTCATAATTGAATCTTAATTTCAATTATTCTGTCATTAATAAATATTCAATTTTATGCCGCAGTTAGTAATTATGATATGTTATGATGGTATATAGACGAAGTTATTTTAAGTATAACCAATGTACATAACATGAATACAAGTAGACAATTATAAATAAATTATTTATTGCATACTTACACGCAATTTTAAGATTCTTAAAAGAAGAAAAAATATTTACTTTTTACCACAACTTAAATAAAGTGGTAAACATCAAAAATGTTTGTTTTTTTTTCTTTTGTTCATTCATAATTAACTAGAATTCTATATGATTTTTGTGTTAGGAGATGCATGTAGTAAGTAAAACCAGAATGGAGGTAAAAATTGAAAAAAGTGGGAATATAACGATTCGTAAATGCCCTTCAAAATTAGAGATAACAAACAAAATTTCTTGAAAAATATAGCAAAACGAATCTGCCAAAATCAGCTGATTTATCAAACTTGATGTAAAAGCAGACTTTATTTGGGAATCTTTTGCGCTTCAAAAATTCCAAATTTATTACCTTAAATTAACATGTTTTTTTAACAGAAATCAGCAGATTTTTCAGCAGAAATTAGCAGATTTTTATACCCTCTAAGCACAGTATGGGGGTATGGTTAGATTAGGTTGGATGGGCATCCGCCAATTTGACGAATTCCCTCGAAGGCCTTACGTTATTTCCCTACTCTCTCTCTGATATAAAAAATTGTACTTCTTAAACCACCCCGATTCTCTAAGATATTCTCTTAGAGATGTCAATAAGACACTGTTTAGGCAATCCAGGCCATCGACAGATCTTTGCCCAAATACTTAAGGCGGGGCATCATCAGAACATTTACAAAAAAAAATGCTTCACTGAGTCCTCTCTTTCAGAAATTCTATACGCAGTACTCCCAATAATAAGCTAACCGTCCGTTTGCCAAAAGTAAGAATACTTTTTGTCCTCTTAGGATTTGGCAGTTACCACAGGGTTCGCGATATCCTGCACGTAGTCAGCGATATCCACCCATTATTCAATTCATTCTCTGATATCCTGTCAATTTTGTTCATAAATTCCATTATAGGGACCAAGATATCAAGTTCGAGACGTTCCCCTAGCGACTCGGAGCCATTTCTCGGATATGTATCAGCCAATTTGTGTCCAGCGACCTCACTATGTCCAGGGACCCGGATTAGCATGACTGTTTGATGACTGACAATGAGTCGACGAAGGGTTTGTATACAATTTCTAGCGATTCCCGATTTTACAATGTTGCAAGAGTGTCAACGAAAATGTTAATAGTGCAAGAACTTACACTAAAAAAAACTGTAATGTTAGCAAAAAAAGCATGTAAACCTACAAGAAAATTTGCTGATTTTGCACCCACAATTTTTTTGGTAAAGTTAGCAAAAATGTTTTGCCAAAAATTAGTTACCCGGCTAAAAATAATGTATACAAGCTCATGTACGATCATATGTGATAATTTATGTTAAGGGTGGGCCAATATATGATAGCATATTATCATATGTTTTACCATATATGGTCATATATTGAAAAAGCGCCAATTTTAATATATGTTAATATCTGATCATATATGTTTTCGAATTAATGATGTATGGTCAGATGTGTTCATATATGCTCATATACAATTCATTTTTAGCCGGGTAACTGAAATTTTTTTATTTCAACTTAGTTCATACACATTTGAGGACTCCATTGGGTTCGGACCCGATAGGTCCAGAACCCGATGGGCCTAGACCTAGTTGGGTTCCTTAAAAGTCATCATAGTTATTGATCCAAAATTTGTGTCCGTTTCGCACTACCTTGCTTAGTTTTTGAGATACGTGATTTTAGGGGACCACCGGGGTTTTGAGAATTACAAAACTCGATAACTTTAAAACTATTACTCGGAGAGCTTTTGATTATTTTGCGGTCTTGTTCTACGTGTTGACGATTTACCGAGATATGAGCATTTTAAAATTTTTGGGAATGCTAACTTTTTTGGATCCAAAGTTAGGACCCATTAGGGTCCACACATGTGAAGAGGATCGCCGATACTATGAGAGCCCGAGAACCAAAAATGGCCTCCATTTTGCTCTATCTGGCTTAGTTTCCGAGATAGCGCAATTTAAAGTTTTCTGAAAATAAAAAAAAAAATTACCATTTATTTTTGCTAATATTAGCAAAAAAGGTTGTAAAAATTTGGTCAACTCAATTTTAAATTTAGCAAAAAAAATTAGTTCAAATTTTGTTTAAAATTGCTAATGCGCTAAATGAAGTTTACAAGATATTTTTGCTAACATGCTAATCTCAACTAAAAATTAGCTAAAAGTTAGCTAACCAGCATTAGCAAAAAAAAATTAGTAAATCTACTAATGTATTATTTTGAGTGTACTGTATCACCGATCTATGATCGACTCTAAGACATTCCGATTGTCCGTCTGTCTGCATAAGACACGATGAAGTCCAACATAAATCTAAGATCATTCATCTAAGACATTCCGATTGTCCGTCTGTCTGCATAAGACACGATGAAGTCCAACATAAAAGTGCTAGACTCCTGAAGTTTGACACGAATATGTCTCATGGTCATAGACGGTTTAAGTTCATAACGGACAAAATCGGACCAGAGGAAAAAATTTTTCCCTTGAAGAACTAAACCAACGCACAGTGCGTCATTTGGCCAATCTAGGTGGACAAAAATCTAATTTAAAAGATCCTGGCTTGAAATTTGGTTTGATAATAATGTAGGACATAACTAATATTGACAACAAAATCTGGAACAATCGAACAATTGCCACGCCCATTTTTGGGAAATTAACTATTTTTTAAGAAATTGCTTAAATAACACTGCACAACAAAATCAAATTTTTTCCAAAATTACAAGGTCAGACCAAAAAATTTTGATAGAAGAGACAAAAAAAAAATACACGTGTATCGGCGTTTTGAAAGTTTACATCTGGGTTTCATTTTAGGGGGAGGTAAAGTTTCCCCCAAATGCAGATGTTGTATTGCCAATCGTCTTTGAATATCGAGTAAACCTTACGTTTAAAGTATATGGTGTGTTCAGCAAATTTATGTAAAATGTTACGGGGAACATTTTTGTGGAACATGTTAACCCTCTAACTCCTCAAGAAAAGGGTCTTTTTTGCCCTTCTTTTCAAAAAAAAGCAAAAAACACCATTAAAACAGGGATTTAAGGGGTTTAAATGTTCCGCAAAAATATTCGCCGTGAAATTTTACTATAAGTCCCTGAATACACTAAAACTGAAAACTCAACCAGAAAGTCAGAAATAAGACACAACAAAAGAGATCTTAGGGTTAATTTCGCATTTATTAAGAAAATCGAGTAAAGCTTACGTTTAAAGTATATGGTGTGTTCAGCAAATTTATGTAAAATGTTACGGGGAACATTTTTGTGGAACATGTTAACCCTCTAACTCCTCAAGAAAAGGGTCTTTTTTGTCCTTCTTTTCAAAAAAAAGCAAAAAACACCATTAAAACAGGGATTTAAGGGGTTTAAATGTTCCGAAAAAATATTCGCCGTGAAATTTTACTATAAGTCCCTGAATACACTAAAACTGAAAACTCAACCAGAAAGTCAGAAATAAGACACAACAAAAGACAGTTTAGGGTTAATTTCGCATTTATTAAGAAAATTGAGTTAAGCTTACGTTTAAAGTATATGGTGTGTAAAGCAATTTTATGTAAAATGTTACGGAGAACATTTTTGTAGAATATGTTAACCCTCTAACTCCTCAAGATAAGGGTCTTTTTTGTCCTTCTTTTCAAAAAGAGCAAAAAACACCATTAAAACAGGGATTTAAGGGGTTAAAATGTTCCGCAAAAATATTCGCCGTGAAATTTTACTATAAGTCCCTTTCACGGCAAATATTTTTGCGGAACATTTTAACCCCTTAAATCCCTGTTTTAATGGTGTTTTTTGCTCTTTTTGAAAAGAAGGACAAAAAAGACCCTTATCTTGAGGAGTTAGAGGGTTAACATATTCTACAAAAATGTTCTCCGTAACATTTTACATAAAATTGCTTTACACACCATATACTTTAAACGTAAGCTTAACTCAATTTTCTTAATAAATGCGAAATTAACCCTAAACTGTCTTTTGTTGTGTCTTATTTCTGACTTTCTGGTTGAGTTTTCAGTTTTAGTGTATTCAGGGACTTATAGTAAAATTTCACGGCGAATATTTTTGCGGAACATTTAAACCCCTTAAATCCCTGTTTTAATGGTGTTTTTTGCTTTTTTTTGAAAAGAAGGACAAAAAAGACCCTTTTTTTGAGGAGTTAGAGGGTTAACATGTTCCACAAAAATGTTCCCCGTAACATTTTACATAAATTTGCTGAACACACCATATACTTTAAACGTAAGCTTTACTCGATTTTCTTAATAAATGCGAAATTAACCCTAAGATCTCTTTTGTTGTGTCTTATTTCTGACTTTCTGGTTGAGTTTTCAGTTTTAGCGTATTCAGGGACTTATAGTAAAATTTCACGGCGAATATTTTTGCGGAACATTTAAACCCCTTAAATCCCTGTTTTAATGGTGTTTTTTGCTCTTTTTGAAAAGAAGGACAAAAAAGACCCTTATCGTGAGGAGCTAGAGGGTTAATATATTCCACAAAAATGTTCTCCGTGTCATTTTATATAAATTTGCTGAACACACCATATACTTTAAACGTAAGCTTCACTC
Source organism: Pegoplata infirma (assembly GCA_963921195.1). Lineage (NCBI taxonomy): Eukaryota > Metazoa > Arthropoda > Insecta > Diptera > Anthomyiidae > Pegoplata > Pegoplata infirma. The sequence continues at coordinate 229,321,161 of OY992536.1, read as the reverse complement.
GATATTCAAAGACGATTTACAATACAACATTTGCATTTGGGGGAAACTTTACCTCCCCCTAAAATGAAACCCAGATGTAAACTTTCAAAACGCCGATACACGTGTATTTTTTTTTTGTCTCTTCTATCAAAATTTTTTGGTCTGACCTTGTAATTTTTTTTTGTGTTGTACAGTGTAATTTGAAGAATTTTTATGAGATTTTGTAAAAAAATTATTATTTGTGTACCATTTTGTAAAAAAAAATGTACACAATAACCTCGAAGACTATTATTGATGGGCGGTATACGCCCACTTTTTTTATAACAGACATTTAAGCTGTTTTGGACAACCTTGGGCTAGATTTCCTTTTTTGACTTATGTACATTGTAAAATTAACTCTATACTGTAACAAAAAGGGGCGTGGTCAACCCACTATTTGCAGTTTTATAAATTTATTACACACAAAACGATTTTACAATAGAAATAGAAATAGCAGTACAGTAATTTATTGAAATCGTGTGATTTGTATCACTCATATTTTAGAATTTCAAACCAAAAAATTAAAGTTATTTGGTTTTCATTATTTTAATTCCATTGCGAATTCTACGAATTTAACAATTATTCAATTTTCCCATATTTTATACAAAAACTAAACATCGTTAAAAAAATGTAATGCCGTTAAACAAGGGTTTGGTGTAATAACACATTACATTTTATATTATAATGTATTCTTACATAATCATTCAATTTTATGTGCAATATAAGTGTATTTTTCATATAGTTTAAAACTAAAAGTCTCTGGAATTAAAAAAAAATCAAGCAAAAAGTCCATTTTAGACGTTCACTAAACTTTAAAATTCTCTATAAATCGCAAAAAATCGCCAGCAAACATGGTTTAATCTCTTACTAGAGATATTCCAACACCTGCCACATGTATAGGTCGTGTGAGGGAGCGTGAGGAAACTATAGTTTTATTCCAACGAAGTTTCCGTTTTTTTCTTTTTTTTTTTTTAATTTTTAATTTTTGTTTTTAATAAATTACAACAATAAGTTTTCGATTAAATTAAAAAATGAGCACGGATTTAAAAACTAGATTAAAAATACTGTATTTTTAAAAAAAGAAATGGACCTATAACTACAACAGCAAAAAAGTTATAAGTGTTTGAAGTTGGGATGGTGCTCAAAAATATATTTTATTTATCAAAAGTCTATTACAAGATGTGACTTTAAACTCCTGTATCAAATGAAACAGCACTTTTTTCGTCATATTATGATTATTTCCATAGTATATGGATTGTTTGCTGTCACATTCATTTAAATTATAACAATTCGCCAACTTTTATTTTTCGATTTTTGTCCACCTAGATTGGCCAAATGTCGCACTGTGCAACGTCAGAAAAACGACACTTTTTGGCAGTTTTTTTTTTTGTATTTTTGTTAAGGAAATAAAACAATTTGATGTCGTTTTGTTTTGTTCCGCCCCCTTTAGTGGGCGTGGATATTAACATTTATTTAAATAATTATAAAGATGTATTACTTAAGTGCCAAAAGCATAATTTTAAATTCAGCAAACAGAATCAGTAAAATTACAGAAAAATGTCTGTTTTTTATAAATGTCCGAGAATTTAAGTCAAATATCCTTTACAGCAGATAAATCTGCTAAAAATTTGCTAATTCAAACTAAAAATCGTTTTACTAATTTTTCGATAGAGTTTTTCTTTTTTAATGTAGGGTATTAAAACCTCACTTGTTTTTATGTTTAATCAGAGCAATAAAAAAAAAAATACAATTAACAAATAATATTTTCAACATACATATAAAACAAAACAAAAAAATGTGTAAAAACATATTCTTGAAATTTTCTTGCAAAGATTATGTCTGGTTGTTGACACGCAATCATATTATCATTATGTTGATTGGGCATTAAAAAATAAGTAGAATGTGTTGGAAATCGTCGTTTGTTGTGTTGCTGCTGCAGCAAAATATTGATTGTAGAAGCCACAACTCACCAATTCAACACAACAACAATACTGAAAGAAAAAATTATTAATAATTCAATAGTGGCACATATGTGTGGTCGTTTTAACCCCTTCTCTGCTCCATCCACAACTTGCAACCAAAGAACATAAACCGAAAAAAAAATCAAAGTATCCATAGACTTGTTTATTATTGTATCCTTTTGTATTCCTTTATTAATTCTTAATGATTTTTCGTTTAACGTGTGTGGACGGACTGACTGTTGTTTTGTTGCAGGCCAACGTGAAAAAAAGGGTGCATCATCGTCGGTTATTTTGTAATTTTTCATTAAACTTTGCTTTTCGTTAAAAACTTGTATTTATATATTTTGCAAAATAAATATGTGTGTAATAACAAAATTCCCTCTAAATGGCTTTAGGGTTGTTATGGAGTTGTGTGTTTTTGGAGTAATGTAGACATGATTTTTTTTTTCATAAATTTTTGAAAACCAAATTAGTAAATGATTTAGCGATTATGTAGCCGGGCAATGAAATTCCATATGTTGTCAAGTTAGAAATTATAGTTTCGAAATAATTTATTACAGCAAATAAAATTTTAATTTTCAATATTACACTTAACAACAATTTAAGGGTAATTATTAAGGCTAGGGTGCATCCAGGTCTTGAGAAGCTTTTTTTTTAACTCAATATCCATTTTTTTAGAAACACTTCTGTAGACAAGGTTACAGATATGTTTCATAACTAAAATTTCAGATATAACTGTTTTTAAACTTTTTCCAGAAGAACTCTTACACTTGTTTACAGAGTTTGATAAACAACATTTTGCACTTATTTTTCATGTAAAATCTGAAAATAAAGTTCAAAGTTTCAGAAGTAGAACCGTTTCCGAGATATTGCTAACTTTTCAAATTTTCATCTTTGTAAAACAGTGTCGGGCATTTTTGTAATTCCTATTCCCACGGGAATAGGCTAAAAAATGCTGCTTGTGCGCAGTCGTCACACGTACACAATAAAATTCTGTTCCTTGCTTGACTTTTCGCTTGCTACTACGACACAAGCATAAAGGTTATAGTATGTGTGTGCCCCCTCACTGTTTTAAAAAGTGGTTTTTCTTAAACCAAAATATCTCCGAATGGATTAAATTTTTATACCCTCCAACTACAGTATGGGGGTATACTCATTTTGTCATTCCGTGTGTAACGCATCAAAATATAGATCTAGGATCCCATAAAGTATATATATTTATGATCAGTGATCGATTGTAAGACATTCTAACGATGTCCGTCCGTCCGTTAACACGATGCAGTCCAAAATAAAAGAGCTAGACTCCCGACATTTGGCAGAAATATGTCTTATGTTCCTAGGCAAGTTAAGTTCGTAAATGAACAAAATCGGACCAGGGGAAAAAAGGTCCCCTTTTTGTGTTTTTGTTTAACAAATGCAAAATTTTTATGCTACAAGAAATTCAAAGTCCTGCTTTTGGACCCAGAGAATTAGATAATGTCGTTTTTTCGGTCCGCCCCCCTTTTTTGGGCGTGGAATAAAATTTTTAAATAATGATAAACTTGTATTTCTTTAGTGTAAAAAGCATAAGAATGTATTTTTAAATATCGTGAACCTATATTCAAAATATGCCAACTCAAATTTGACGGAAATTAGTTTCCGATGGCAAATAGCTCCCCTATGTAATACCTATCTGCCATAAAAATTTCAGAGCAAAAAAATAATTTGTGGTCGTTTTACATCCATTTTTGTTATTCTGCTAACTCAAAGTACATATTTTTTTGGTGGAAATAAATGCCAACTCCCATTGTAAATTTCCAAAAATTTTTCAAAATTTTTTTTTAAAAAAATTAGACAACATATCTTATTGCATTTGCCATGCTAAACACGAATCTTGTAAAGATTTTGATATCTAATGACTGGTTCTCGAGATATTGGCATTTTGAAAATATCGGTAAATAGTGTTTGCCAAAAAAAAAATTCCTTATATTTATGTAACTTTCAAACTATTTATCAGATTGAAACATTATGAATGGGGCAAATAAAGTCAATGATATAAGCTTTCAAAATAGCTAGTTTAGAGTGACTCTATTGCAATACAGCGTGAGTTACAGAGTGCCAAAGTTGACCACCCTGAGATTAAAAGGCTTCCGGAGCTAGTAAGTTTTAAAAATATGCAAAGATTTTTAATTTTTTGTTCAGTTTTTGCAATTACCGTACTAAGGATAACAAAAACCAAAAAAAAAAAAAATTTTAAAAATTTTTCCAAAAAAAATGTATTTTTATTTTCCGACAAAATATGCCAACTCTAAAAAAATATTTGTTTTTTGATATAGTAATTAATGCCATCTCTGAAAAATACGCAAACAAGTGCAAAATATGAAAATTTTTGCATAGGTAAAAATTGTTTAGAATATTTAAACCATCTTGTGGAAGGTACATTGTTTATTTTTGCAATAATATGCGAAATAACTAGTTTTTTAGCTCTCCTGAACAGTAAGCTTTTTCGAGTTGGCATTTATTGAATATAGTTCGACGATATATATTTCGAGAGGAAATTTGCCCCCCCCCCCAATTACCACTTCCGACCCCCCAAAAGAAAAAAGATTCGGCACAGCCGAATTCAACATTCTTGTTTTATTTTAAATTAAATATAACTAAATGCTTTATCAAAAATCTAGCGCAAAAAAACTGTAAATTTACAATTTTATTGTTAAAAAGCTTGTAAAATTACAAAATTATTGGTAAAAAGCTTGTAAATTTACAATTTTATTGGTAAAAACCTTGTAAAATTACAAAATTATTGGTAAAAAGCTTGTAAAATTACTAGGAATTTTTGTCAAATAGGAGGTAGAAAAAAAAGTTACAAGTTTTTCTTGTAATTTTATAAGGCTATTAATTAAATTGGAATCAAAATTTCAAGTTCGAAAATCGAACTTTGAAGAGTACTACAATACAATTGTTTATCCTATTTCACCAGGTGAAATTCACCCTCTTACAAGGGAAGTATCTCAACCCTTATGAACCGATTTGCCTGAAACTTAAAATATATATTAAGGAGACGATTTTAAGGTTGGGGTGTCTCGGCATATCGGCCATATCGGTGTTTAAAAATTTTGTTGTTCCCTTATGAAACCATGTGGACCTTTGGGAAAATTTTGATAACTTCCGAACTAACGGGAATATCGTCTAGGGCAAAAATACGGGTCGACTTAAATTTAATAAAGATTATTTCTTATCCATATGGATATCGTAGGTCTATGTCTTCATATAAGTACCCCCCAAAATTTACACATTTTCCTGAAAAAAATATTTAAAGAAGCAGAATTTTTACAAGGTTATGCCACCATTAAATAGGCATTAAAAAAACCTTTCTTCTCATATGCATACATCATATAGTTTCTTAAAAAGAAATGGCTGAAAAATCCAAAAAACGATTTTTTCGCCATTTTTTGACCCATGTTTTGAACCCCTAAATCCCCGATATGGCCGATAAGCCGAGACACCCCAACCTTAGAATTGTCTCTTTGATATATATTTTAAGTTTCAGGCAAATCGGTTCATAAGGGTTGAGATACTTCCCTTGTTAGAATAACCTTCCAAATATTTTCCCATATACGAGGCATTCCACACCAAATGTCCAGCGAAAATAAACATGTGTACCGTAAACTTCTAAATTTTTTTTTTGGAAAATTTTCAGAACCCATTCTGAAATTTATCATTTTTTAAAAAAGTCAATTTATTAAAAATCCGGCCACTTTTTTTGAATTTTTTTAAAAGTTTAAATGTTTGTCCATCCACACAAAAAAAATTAAGAAACGCGTTTTTCGTTTTTTTCGAGAAAATCGCATTTGAATTTTAAATTTCATAACAATTTAGTAATTTGCTTTAATTTTCTTGCTTCAACAGAGCGTATGAATAATATTTATGCAATTAATAATACTCATTCGCAACGTTAAAACAAGAACATCCCAGCAAAACTTTGGTAATGGGTAGTGATTATATAACACATTACCAGGTAATGTATATAACTTATTTGTAGCATTATTTTATGATGTCTTACCAAACATTTGTTCCACAACGTATTATTTTCAAGTGAAAAATAATGCATTACTAATAATTTGCTACGTAATGCATTATTATTGGAAAAAATGTATTTCATATTTATTATTTCTAAACATTAAATCATGGATGACTTATATTTGGTTACATTATGTATTATTTGAAAGTTTGAAATAATGCATTATTTATAATTGGATGCATAATGCATTATAATAACATAAAAAATAATTATTTTATAAAAAAATGCATAAGTTTAAACTAGAGATTGGCGCACGACAGGAAATTTCTAACGACACACACTCACGAGCATATTTTATCTACTTACACTCACTTACAATCACGTGAGTAAATTTAATATAAAATTACTTTTTCACTACTCGTAACACCTTATATATTATCTTCTGGTATGCTTTATTCTTTCATTTCTCGTAACCTATAAAATATCATATATTTTACACCTTACTCGTATTCTTCGTTATAAATTTATGACTTATTTTATACCTTACTGGTATTCTTTGTGATAATGTGGATGCATTACTTTGAGTCTCATCGCCTGTTAAAATCATCAATGCTGCAATGTATAAAATAAGAGATCCTATACCTTATTTTATACCTTATTTGGTAATCTAAGTTTTGCTGGGATACAAGCAAATTACACAATTGTTATAAAATTTAAAATTCAAATGCGATTTTCTCGAAAAAAACGAAAAACACGTTTCTGAATTTTTTGTGTGGATGGACAAACATCTAAACTAAAAAAAAAATTAAAAAAGCCCGGATTTTTGATAAATTGACTTTTTTAAAAAATAAAAAATTTCAGAACGGGTTCTGAAAATTTTCCAAAAAAAAAAATTTAATCGATAGCCCACACTCAAAATATTTTGTAGGCAAAAATAAATGAAAAACACACTTAAAACTACCCAGCAAAACTTAGATTACCAAATAAGGTTAAAATAAGGTATAGGATCTCTTATTTTATACATTGCAGCATTGATGATTTTAACAGGCGATGAGACTCAAAGTAATGCATCCACATTATCACAAAGAATACCAGTAAGGTATAAAATAAGTCATAAATTTATAACGATGAATACGAGTAAGGTGTAAAATATATGATATTTTATAGGTTACGAGAAATGAAATAATATAGCATACCAGAAGATAATATATAAGGTGTTACGAGTAGTGAAAAAGTAATTTTGTATTAAATTTACTCACGTGATTGTTAGTGAGTGTAAGTAGATAAAATATGCTCGTGAGTGTGTGTCGTTAGAAATTTCCTGTCGTGAGCCCATCTCTAGTTTAAACTCATGCATTTTTTATAAAATAATTATTTTTTATGTTATTGTAATGCATTATGCATCCAATTATAAATAATGCATTATTACAAACTTTCAAATAATACATAATGTAACCAAATATAAGTCATCCATGATTTAATGTTTAGAAATAATAAATATGAAATACATTTTTTCCAATAATCATGCATTACGTAGCAAATTATTAGTAATGCATTATTTTTCACTTTAAAATAATACGTTGTGGAACAAATGTTTGGTAAGACATCCTAAAATAATGCTACAAATAAGGTATATACACTACCTGGTAATGTGTTATATAATCACTACCCATTACCAAAGTTTTGCTGGGTAGTGAATAAACAATTTAAAACCATCCCAGTAATTATTCATTAGCTTTAACAAACATCAACATTTATTTTTTACTGTTGACAAAATTTTCTAAAATAAATAACATTAAACATTAAAAAATTACGGTTTCTTCAGTCTTTTTTACCAACAAATTCGAAAAAAATAACCTACGAAAACAATAAAAATTAAAGATATTTCTGTTATTTTTACCAACAAATTTCAAAAAAATAACCTACGAAAACAATAAAAATTAATGATTTCGTAGGTTATTTTTTACAATTTTCTATTGAAATATTTTTTTAAAAATTTTTAATAAAATTTTGGGGAATCGATCCCGCAATCAACTACATTCTGGCCAGACACTCTACCCATCGTGCCAAAGTCACTTGATACAAACATGTTTTTATATTTCTATAAATAATTTCTTGTACTTTTTTTCTACAAAAAAATAACCTACTTGTGTAGGTAAAAACTAATGATATTTCCTTAAAAAATGCCAACAATTTAAAAAAAAAATTACTGACACAAATCATTAAAAATTTAAAGAATAATCAGTAGTTTTTACTTACAGAACAAAAATAAATGACTTTAAAAATTAAATGTTAATGAAAGTATTTATTTTTTAGTGTTTTATTTTTGAAACAAAGGACAGAAGTAGTCATTAATAAAAACTGAACATCAAACAAATGTTTTTTCTTTTAAAAACGACTAAACGTAAAACTTTTTAAATAAACTACAAACAATTAATGACATAATTTTTTAAGTGCACAAAAAATATACAAGAATGTAAAAATTTGAGATTATAATGCATTCTGTTTTAAATCAATAAATATTTCTTCAAGGCAACTCGGCACAAATTTGACATTTTTTCAATATATAGCCTTGCCTACTAAGCTCAGGTTTTGAAAAGTTTAAAACCCCAAAATCCCAATTTTCTTAATTTCATATAGGGCTATCAATACAACCAATTCAGAAATTCATGGGACAAGGGTTATTCTGTAGCGTGACATTTGGTGTGGAATGCCTTATTTGGGACAAACCACTTTAGATGTGCTTAACTTTTTGTTCGAATTCTAATTAATTGTTATTATAAAAAAAAAAAATTGTTTTATTTGACCTTTAAAATATTATATTTTAAGAAGAATTATTCTAGCTCGAGCCTTGAGGTCATTTTTTCAAAAAATTTTAGACAAAAATCATCGATTGTGGATTGTTTAGTAGAATCGATTTCAGGATAATATAATTCTTTCTGGAACCAATTGTTTGGTAAGGAAAATGTTGGTGGGTAGTGTTATTATTTAAGTGTTATTCAATATTTTCTTAAACTATAAACATTTTTATCATGTCTGACCATCTAAATATGCAATTAGATACATAATACTTACTAACAACAGATTGGCAATACTTTAGCATAAAATTGGAACACCTTGAGTGGAAATAACAATAGCAATATGAATTTTTTTTTATAAAATATCAGTATAATGGATATTTGTAGTATAATGGATATTAGATTACCAAATAAGGTATAAAATAAGGTATAGGATCTCTTATTTTATACATTGCAGCATTGATGATTTTAACAGGCGATGAGACTCAAAGTAATGCATCCACATTATCACAAAGAATACCAGTAAGGTATAAAATAAGTCATAAATTTAAAACGAAGAATACGAGTAAGGTGTAAAATATATGATATCTTATAGGTTACGAGCAATGAAATGATATAGCATACCAGAAGATAATATATAAGGTGTTACGAGTAGTGAAAAAGTAATTTTGTATTAAATTTACTCACGTGATTGTAAGTGAGTAGATAAAATATGCTCGTGAGTGTGTGTCGTTAGAAATTTCCTGTCGTGAGCCCATCTCTAGTTTAAACTTATGCATTTCTTATAAAATAATTATTTTTTATGTTATTGTAATGCATAATGCATCCAATTATAAATAATGCATTATTTCAAACTTTCAAATAATACATAATGTAACCAAATATAAGTCATTCATGATTTAATGTTTAGAAATAATAAATATGAAATACATTTTTTCCAATAATCATGCATTACGTAGCAAATTATTAGTAATGCATTATTTTTCACTTTAAAATAATACGTTGTGGAACAAATGATTGGTAAGACATCCTAAAATAATGATACAAATAAGGTATATGCATTACCTGGTAATGTGTTATATAATCACTACCCATTACCAAAGTTTTGCTGGGTTTTGCAAAATAAACACCCATAACTCGTTTATCTAGTTTTGAATTAAAAAAAAAAAAATGGAAAATAAAATTAATGCAAAATATCAATCGATTCTTTTTTGAACCTAAAATCTCATTTTGAAAGTAAAGTAAATTCATTTCTAAAGTTGAAAGAAAGTATGTAGGTAGAGATTGCTAGAAATAGAATTGTAGTGTTGGAAACTGTCAAAATTTATTCTGTAGAAACTATAAGTATTCACATATATGAAAAACAATTTCCATTAACAAGACAAACCGATATTTAAAATCCTGCTGATAATAACACCAACTGGAGTGCTTGAAACCGGTATGGGAATACCAGAAATGTCTATAATTTCTAGAAATTCGATTTTTCTTTTGCTTTTTTCAACGTGTGCTGTCACTTATACTTGTACATTTTCAATGCAGTCCGGATTGCATACAACTATGTACTGTGGTTTGTAAATAAAATCAAGTAGCCGTTTATCTAGGGAGAGCTGTCCATTCTATTATCTTACAAAGTATAAATATCAAATGTATTTTTAATGAAATTTAATATTATAACAAAAGAAATTTTAAAGTAAATAAATCTATTAAAAAATAAATCCTATCGATTCATAAAAAGTTGTAAAAGAAAACACCCACATTAACAAATTTGTTTATGGTCACAACAAATCAAACAAAATGTTAAGAAGACATGTTGAAAAACACAAATCAAATAAATCAATTTTGTATTGGTTAAAAGCCTATAAATAGTTAAGTAAAGTTAATTCTAAAAAATAAATGTTTTAAATATACCAAGAATATTACACAAAAGAAGACAAATAACTCTTTTTTCCACAAAAAGGCACGTTCTGTTTGGTATTGTATTGGGAATACATGGGTTATTGAACAAATAAGTTACAATACATACACTCAAAATAATATCTCTGTAAAATACTCTGTAAAATGATTGTAATCTCAATTCAACAGATATTTGTTGAATATTTCTGTCAAAATACAGATTGAAAGAAAATACTTTGTCCAAATTCAGACAGGGCAATTTTAATTGCCGCAATTCTCATTTTATAGTGTATCGGAGAGAGAGGGAAGAATCTTACCTCTCTCTCTGATACACTAAAAAATCAGAATTGCCGCAATTAAAATTGCCCAATGTAAATTCGGTCTTTGTATTTTGTTGTGACAAAAAAACAGAGTTTCATCTGTTATATTACTTTTAACTTTGTAATTTTCATTTTACAGATAATTAACAAAGTTTTCTGCTAACATACAGATTTAAGAGAAATATTCTGTATTTTTTATAACCAAAAAACTAAGATTTTTCTGAATTTTTACTTATTTATGTGTATACATAATTTCATTGCTAAAAACAGAACTTTCTGTAAAAACACCAAAATTTTACCTGTATTTATTTTGGAGAAAATGTTAAAAAAGTACCAAAAAAAATATTTTCAAAAATCTTATAAATTTTTTTTTTTTTACGTTGAACCAACACTCAGGGGATGCCCCTATTAATGCAGTGCATTGTGTTGATATCAGGAAAATAGGTTATGAGAGGGAGTAGTGTTTGTGGATATTTGACTTGAATATCTACATTAGGGTGTTCAGTCGATTAATTCTTGTTCGATTAATCGAACAAATTTAGACGAATAATTGTTCGATTAATTTAAAATTGCTAATTTCGATTAAAGGATTAATCGAAGAATTTATGCCGATTAATCGAATAATATTAATATATGGGTTTTCTGGAAATATGTATAATTTTTTAAAAGTTTTAAGTCCAATAAACAAACCAAATGTATGTTACCGTTGGAACTAAAAAAATACGGTCATGTTTACTTAAGTGGTCTTTATTTTAAATTTGTTTTCGGATTTTCGCTGTTCCTGAATCTTGGATTTGTTAAACGACATAAATAAGTAAGATTTGTTAAACGACATAAGATAAACTTTTAGGCCAAATCGGTTAACTGTATGACAGCGCTAAAATCGGTCAAAGTTTCGAGTTTTGGGCAAAACGAACTAATTTATAAAAAAAATAAAATTTAAAATTTAAGATTTTCCCAAATGTATTCAGATTATAAATATATATTTTTTTGTGATATTGGTAATCCAAAAAATTTGTAAAAAAACTTGTTTTTGAATTCTACACATTTTACAAATCTCCAATATGATTTTTTCTTAAATTTTCTCAAACAAATTAGCAGAAATCTTAAATTTTGATACATTTTGAAATGATATTAATTTTGTTTTTTGTTGTTAATAAAATGTTAAATTACTTGTAATTAATATTGTTTATTTACTCAAGTACCAATTTTTTCAAAGATTTTCGAAAAAAATCTTGTAATTTAGAAAATTTCTGAATTTGTAATTATTCGATTAATCGAACAATTTTAAAATTTTATTCGTTTAATCGAATAATTTAAAAATGGCAAAAATCGATTAATCGTTTAATCGAACAATTAAAAAACCCGATTAATTGAACACCCTAATCTACATTGAAAGAAACTGGGAAGACCTCTGCGGGAAGATTATTCCACATACGGCTAGTTCGACTGATGAACGAACCTTCTCTGTAATGCGCTGTGCGATCCACTGGACAATCGACAACAAACGGATGTGATCTACTAAACAACCGAGTATTGCGAACAAAAACTCGGTCTCTAGGGATAAGTTCACTTATCTCAGCAGAACACTTTCCATGGTAATATCGATAGAACAGAGTCACACAACCCACATTCCGACGATGCTCCAATGAGTCAATAGAGTTATACACACTTGTCATTGATTAGCATCAACGCCCTTCTTTGCACACGGTCCAAGAGCTCCAAAATAGACTTTGAAGCCCCTGCCCATATATGGTAGTTGTATTCCATCTTCGGTCGGATGTAGGTGGTATAAATAGTAAGGAGATCTGATGAGGTGAAGTACTTCTTACACCGGTTTAAAAAACCGAGACACTTGAATGCTTCATTCGACACTTGAAAAACGTGCTTATTCCAACGGACATCACACTGAATTTTCATGCCCAGAACATCAAGAGTGTCAGATTCCTCGATACTTATACCACCCATATGTACAGATGACACTGTTGATTCCACATTCCTGTGGGTCAACATACAACATTGAGTCTTGCGTGCATTAAACTTGACCCTATTCGCAAGACCCCACTCCGAGATTGTCAACAGGTCTTGATTAAGTGTGTCATTCATAATGTGCCTTTTGCCCTCAACCTTAACAAGGCTTGACCTACGATCAAAGGAAAATGAATGACAAATGTTGCTGTCATCTGCAAAAGAGTAGATAGGATTTGAAGTTTGACTTAGAAAGTCGTTAAGAAAAATAAGAAAAAGGGTAGGAGAAAGAACAGAACCTTGCGGTACCCCTGATCGAAGCCGAAACTCATCAGATGAGAACCCATCTATAACAACACGTATAGAACGATCCCTGAGGAAACTCGAAATAAATCGAGAGAATTCATTACCGACACCAAAGGCATTAAGCTTGGATATGAGCGCACCGTGCCACACACAATCAAATGCCTTGGAAATATCCAGAGCAACCACACTCAGAAAATTATGTAAGTTACTACATGTTAGTTGTTTGTATATTTTACAGTAGTTAGTTGGTTTCAACTACAAAGTCAGTTGTTTTTGTATGAAAAATATCAAACAACTATTTCTGTTAGTTATTTTAAGTCGTTTTTTTTTGAATAACTAACAAAAAAGTACTGTAATGTAGTAACAGTTATTTAAAGTAGTTAATTTTATTTTTTTTATCTCTGAAAAATTTTCAAAGTTTTTTTCCAAAAAATAAAAATAAATTTTCGTTTTTTTACAACTTAAAAAAAAAATTTTTTGAAAAAAAATAAAAATATATATTGATTATTTTATTTTTACTACATTTCAAATGTTTTGACTACAAATGTAAGTAGTTTTTACTACATAAGTCAGTTGTTTTTTATCAGTTAAAATAACTACATTGTTACAAAGTAGTTATTTAAACTGACATTTTCAGTTGATTTTACTAACATAATTTTTTTAGTGCACCTTACTCTCACCAAAATGGTGGATCGAACGACTCCAACGTTCGGAAAGGAACGCCAACAGATCCCCAGTAGAACGAGTTCTCCGAAAACCATACTGTCGATCGTTTAAAAGTAAGTTAGCCTCCAGATACCGAACAAGATGGCAATTTACCATACTCTCCATTACCTTCGAGAGCGCTGAGCATATTGCGATTGGGCGGTAATTAACAGGGTTATTAGCCGCACCCTTTTTAGGGATTGGCTGCACATTGGCAACCTTCCAACATGATGGAAAGATTCCCTTACGGAAGGACAAGATAAAAGGGTTAGCCAGTGGACGTGCTAACGTCGAAGCACACTGCTTCAGCACCAGTGCTGGTATACCATCCGGTCCCGTTGACTTATTTACGTTAAGATCTGCAAGAAAATGTTAAAAAAGTACCAAAAAAAATCTTTTCAAAAATCTTATAAAAATTTTACAAAATAACATGTATTTTACTAAACTCTGTAAATGTACAGAGTTTTTTCTGTAAAATTTTGGTTGCATCAAATGAATTTTACAAATATACGTAAATTTACAGAGTTTTTCTTTGCTAACTGGTGTTTTATTTAACGAATATTTTACTAGAAACTCTGTAAATTAACAGTTTTTTTTTTGTCAAAATCATTTAATAGAGTTTTTTTAGTAAAATTACCAAGAAATGTTGCTAGCTGAAAAAGTATGGTGTACTCTGTTAAATTAGCAGAGTTTTTCTGTTATTTATTATTTTGAGTGTATGAATACTACACTCAAAAAACTTGTCAAATTACTCAAAAAAGTCTAGTAATACAATTTTACTATTATTTTACAGTATTCCTAGTTTATTCCAAAAAATTTTTTGATCGAAATTTGTAATTATAATGGTTTTATAATGATTTATTTAAATTTTTTTTACAAAATTTTTTTTTTTAAACGCCTGGTTTGCTCAAGGGTCCGAATTTCAATAGCCCGGTGCGACCTTAAGAACCTCTCTGAAAATTTTAAAAAAATTTTGGAATAACTTTTTCATGAATCTTAATAAACTGAGGGGGCGTCCCGTGCAGAAATTCAACTTTTTGTTTTTAAGAACCACCCTACTGTGCAGTAGGGAAATAACTTTTTGCAATTTTTGCAAATATCAAAAATATCACCGCATAGCCGTGAGGGGCATAAAAAAATATTAAAAAATATGGTGCCACTTTTTCTCTATCGTGAAAAAAGTTTCCGCACCGAAAGCGTTAAAGTTTTGTCTTTATTTATTAACTTTTTCATACACCCAGAAAAGTTTTACAGTAACTTTTTTACGGTTATTCAAAAAGTTTTTAGTTAAAGTTGTTTTAAACGTTTTATCGTTTGCTTTTCAACGAAAATAAAATATTGAATGATTTATACAGTTGTTAAAACAATAAACTACAAAAATTTACGGAAAAAGATTTTTATCAGTTAAATTATTTTTGACTGATTATACCGTATAATTTTACAGAAGTACGGTTTTTGTAGTTTGTTATTCAAAAAAAAAATATTTTTACTCCACAAAATAAAAAATTGTAAACAGTTAAAATAACTGAAATATCATTTGTTTTACGGAATGTCTGGTCATTTATTAACGTTTAAAAATAACTGAAAAGTATGTTGTTTCAAGTAAAATATAAGTAGTCCGTTTTTTAAAAGGAAAAACGATTGTTTTAAACGTTTTTTTCAGTTAAATTTACTTACAAAATATTTTAAGTGTACACTCAAAATATTTTGTAAGTAAATTCAACCGAAAAAACGTTTAAAACAATCGTTTTTCCTTTTAAAAAACGGACTACTTATGTTTCAGTTGAAACAACATACTTTTTAAGTTATTTTTAAACGTTAATAAATGACTAGACATTCCGTAAAAACAAACGATATTTCAGTTATTTTAACTGTTAACAATTTTTTATTTTGTGAAGTAAAAATAAAATTTTTTGAATAACAAACTACAAAAACCGTACTTCTGTAAAATTATACGGTATAATCAGTCACAAATAATTTAACTGATAAAAATATTTTTCCGTAACTTTTGTAGTTTATTATTTTAACAACTGTATAAATCGTTCAATATTTTATTTTCATTGAAAAACAAACGATAAAACGTTTAAAACAACTTTAACTAAAAACTTTTTGAATAACCGTAAATAGTTACTGTAAAACTTTTCTAGGTGTAGCATTTACTTAAAATACGGGGTAATCAAAATGGTTTCAAGGTCTACAAGGTCAAAAAAACTTCAAAGAAGGCTAAAAATAATAATGCAAATGGACCACACCAAAAAGCTACGTAAGTAAACCCGAAAGTTGAAACCCGAGAGGTTTTTTTTTTTAAATAAAATTTTTAAATTTTAAAAAATAAAATTTAATTTTAAAGAACTTTAGAAATCGCTTTCGGTGCGGAAACTTTTTTCACCGAATCAACCTAAAAAACAGTTTTTTATTATCAGAACAACATTCCCCACATGGTACTGGAGTGGTATTTTGCACTTAAAAAAAAGTTATATCCCTACTGTGCAGGCTTTCAAAAAAGACAAAAATCGTTTTTTACCCATTTTCAACCGCGAATAACTAAAATTCTAGACGTGATTGAAAAATTTGGAGTAAAGATTTGAAATCAGCGATTCAAAATCTTTAAAAACCTTGATTTACTGAGCAGTGTTATTTTCCATTGACAATTTTGTTGTGATTACCGTAGAATATATTCCAGAATCTATTGCAATAGAAATCTGTTAAAAGTTTCTTGGGCTTGTAAATGGTATAGTTTCGTAGCCGGTTCGTATATTTTTAATATTGGGTTGACCAAACATAATATGATTAATTTTTTTTTGAGTGTACGTTTATACGACTTAAGCCATGATGTGAGAAAAATTATGAAGAAATACGCTATTGAAAGAAATTATGTTCTGTACTATTGACCGCCTAAGATGTTTGATAATGATTACAATGTATTTTATTTATAAGTTTTAAATTTTATTTTTTCTTTCTTTACTGCAATACAATTTTTATTTCATGTTAATATATTGTTTAACTAGAATTTTTTCTTTTTTTGTTGCAACATAAAAAAAACGCTAGATGCAACAACAAGTAAATGAATTTATAAACTGAAAAATTGCATAAAAATCAAGAATCAACCGACAGCAGCAATAGCAGCAAAAAACTGAATATGAATAAATTTTATATGCAGTAGCATAAAAAATGCCGCATATTATTGTACGTGTTTAGCATTTCAAAAATTTTTGTTAAAGAATTATTTATAAACTATGTTTAAAAAGAGTGGGCTGAAATTAGTTTTAGGATCTGAAATTGATCTATAAAGGAAACACAACCTAATGAGGAAAAACCAAAAATATTTTAACAAATTTATTTATTCAGACTTCTCTAATGTACTTTCAGGCTCTAATATAAAAAAAATATTGTATTTATAAAATAATATTTATTAAGTTTCTAACCAGAAAAGGAAGTCAGTCTCCATTATGGTGAAGTTTTTTTTTTCATAGAAAAAAAGTTCAAAAATTTTTACTACCATTTTGTTTTACCATAAGAAACTACAAAAACTATGTATTGGAAATTAAACATAATAAATTTTGCAACATATGTATAAATGTTTCTTTCTACGTAAGATATTGTACATGAGAATTGACCACCAACCAGCTGTCTAAAGAAAATATACGATGTCCTGTTTATTGAAACGGAAGAATCACAGACTACAAAACCCCAAGAATAAATACATATTTCAGGATTTGTTGGTTTGCTTTATAAAGTTCTTAAGAAAATTATGTTTTTATAGAAATTAAATATGCCGATTTTTACAAATTGGTAAAAAAGGCAATCATTTCGAAAATTTCGTAAGAAATAGTCACCGGTTCTGAGACATTTTTTTTCTTATAGAAAAAGTCTAAAATTCTCAGATACATATATGAGGCATTCCACAGCAAATGTTCAGCAAAAAAAAGTTATGTCGTGTCAATATCAAATCACTTCTAATGAAAACAAGTAGGAAAGCTAAATTCGACTTCGCCGAATCTATGAATACCCTCCACAATGCCTTTTTTAAAGGATAGTATATTTTTAAACGTGAAAAAAATTAACAATTTTGATTAGAAATATTTTATTTTAATAAGAAACTCTTTTTTGTAATTAAAAAAAAAAAAAATTACTATTTTTTTTTTCGAGTGTAATGCTTTTTTTACTGTAAAAATATTTCTGAGTGAATGCATGTACGTATGTACACAAAATATTGTAATTTTTGTAAAAAAAACTAAATTTTTTTTTTAATGAAAAATTTTTTTAAGTGTAATTTTTTTTTGAGTGTAATCTTTAAGTTACCAATGCTTTTTAAACCAAACATGTTTAAAAATCATTGCTTTAAAGCTAAACAAGTTTGAAAAGCATTGTTAAGTTGCCACCAATGCTTTTAAAACTTGTTTAACATGAGGCATTTAAGATGAAACCAATCTGAAATTCAGGGTTTTGCCACTAGACCACTAGACCGATTGAGCTGAAATTCAATACCAAATAGACCTAGGGAACGGCAAAGATACATGCCAGGTTTCAGTAGTCTCATTATTGTCTTTCGAAAGTTATCGTGTTTTTATCTCGAAAATTCGCGAAAAACCCTTGCCGAAATTTACTCTTTTGCTCATAACTTTTGAACCACTAGACCGATTTGGCTGGATTGCAATACCAACCTAACCAGGTAAATGACCAACATATATGCCAAACTTCGGTAGCCTCTGTAAAGTCTTTCAAAAGTTAGCGTGATTTCTACGGACGGACAGACAGACGGACGGACGGACATCGCTAGATCGACTTAAAATCGATCGAGGATCATGAATATATATACTTTATGGGGTCCTAGACCAATATTTCGATGTGTTACAAACGGAATGACAAACTTATATATACCCTCTATCACTAGAGTGGAGGGTATAAAAAAAGTTGATTTATGCACAAAATTGTATTTTACTCACGCTTACGCTTACGCGTACATCGTGACCGTGACTTAATATTTTCTGCTCACGGGAGCATGCACGAGTCGAATTTTTCTACGGAAAATTGTCTTTCAGAAGTTTTCTATAGAAAAATTGTGTTTGAGAAAGTTTCCATAGAAAGATTGTCTTTCAAAAATTTTCGATAGAAAACCTGTCTTTGAGAAATTTTATATAGAAAAATTGTCTTTGAAAAAGTTTCTGTAGAAAAATTGTATTTGAAAAAGTTTCTGTAGAAAAATTGTCTTTGAGAAATTTTCTATAGCAAAATTTCCTTTCAGAAATTTTCTATGAAAAAATTGTCTTTGTGAAATTTTCTATAGAAAAACTATCGTTAAAAAATTTTCTATTAAAGAATTGTCTTTGAAAAATTTTCTGTAGAATAATTGTCTTTGGGAAATTTTCTATAAAAAAAATAATTTTTAAAAAAATTTTCTTTTAAAGAATTATCTTTGAGAAATTTTCTATAGAAAAATTGTCTTTGAGAAAGTTTCTGCAGAGAAATTGTCTTTAAGAAATTTTCTATACAAAAAGTGTCTTTAAAAATTTTCTATAGAAAAATTGTCGTTCAGAAATTTTCTGTAGAAAAATTATCTTTCAAAAATGTTCAATAGAAAAATTGTCTTTCAGAAATTTTCTATCGAAAATTTTTCTTTCAGAAATTTTCCATACACTCAAAGAACTGTAAAACAATTTGTCATAAAAATTCGTCCAATGAAACTTTTTAATGAAGTTTTCATAAATATTATGAAAATTTTCATAAATATAATGAAATGTTTCATAAATACTATGACAATTCTTCTATAGGGCGTGGGTATGCTTTAAAAAAATGTTGCAGGGAAAAAATAAATGGGGGTCGGTCTCACTAATGACCCCTCTAGGAAGCACCGGTAGAAGCTGATTAAATAAAACAAATTTACAAAAAATAAAAAAAAATGTATGGGGACCGCTTTAATAGTTAAAGATAGGGGGTAGGTGTGTGCAGAGAAAATGTTTTGACTAAAAAAATATTGTGGGTCGGTCATACATTTTATTGCTCTAAGGGCACTTTTAGGGCAGTTAGAGCGGTTGGAATTTTAAAAAAAAAATCATTTTTTGTGGGAGCCCCCTTAGAAATTAGAGATAGGGTATTAGGTCTGTTCCGAAGAAATGTTAAGACGTAAAAATTAATGAGGGTCGGTCTTGGAAACGACCCCTCTATGACGCACCATTAGAGCAGTAGAAATGATTTTAAGATTGGAAAATTACAATAAAATTTTTTTAAAAAATTTAAAAAAATAGTACTAAGCCTTATCCGATGTGTGCGCATTAGTATCCGGAAAGTCACTTAACTTGGTATGCAAGAAAATGCAGACCGTTATTGACTTGATGGACAACTGGTGCAATCGACATGGATTGTCTGTCAATCCAAATAAGACAACACTCGTGTTGTTCACGCGAAGAACCAAACATAAGGGTCTTCGGCTTCCTACGTTGAGGGGCATAACTCTTCAACTGTCCACAGAAGTTAAGTATTTAGGAGTTACCCTAGATAGTAAACTAATGTGGACAAAACATGTTGAACAAAAAGTTTCACGGGCACTTCGGATTTTCTGGCAGTGTCGACGAGCTTTTGGAAAGACATGGGGTCTAAGACCTGCTAATGTACATTGGATGTACATAGCTTTAATTAGACCTATTGTGACGTATGCGGCGGTAGTCTGGTGGCCGAGAACGATGGTGAAGACTATTCGATCCAAGCTAAACGGACTACAAAGAGCGGCTGCCTTGGGAATTACTGGTGCCATGAGCACCACCCCAGGCGCTGCTCTGGACGCTATGTTAGATATGCTTCCCTTGGACTTACATATTCAAGGAGAAGCTATGAAATCTTTGTGCAGGCTCCGCAAAAGCGGAACATGGCATGGGGAGTACAATGTGGGACATGGTCGTCTGTTCAATAGGCTATCGGAACTTTGTCCGATGTTTTCTATGCCTTTGGACAGTACAACCTCTTGCATCGAGTTTGGTAGGAAGTTTACTGTAATATTTCCGAGTAGGGAAGACTGGGGAAACCCAACAGACCTACTGGAAAATTACACGGATACTTTCTACACGGATGGATCCAGTAACTTAAATGGCTCTGGGTCTGGCTGGTATTTGGACGATGCGACCAAATGCTATATTGCTATGGGAAAAATGGCTACAGTATTTCAGACTGAAATATTTGCTATTTTGGACGTAGCGACCTGGATAATTGGGAACGGATGGATTAATAGGAGAATCAGTATTTGCAGTGACAGCCAGGCTGCGCTCATTGCACTTGAATCTCCAGTCACTTCATCCAAAATTGTCCAGGAATGTAGACGCAGACT
This sequence comes from Pegoplata infirma, assembly GCA_963921195.1. Lineage (NCBI taxonomy): Eukaryota > Metazoa > Arthropoda > Insecta > Diptera > Anthomyiidae > Pegoplata > Pegoplata infirma. The sequence continues at coordinate 229,299,874 of OY992536.1, read as the reverse complement.
CAATGAGGTCTCATGTGGGAATAGCGTCAGTCTTCTGTGGGTTCCGGGTCATAGGGGAATACGGGGAAACGAGATTGCCGACTCTTTGGCAAATCTTGGCTCTGATACAATTCCTTACAATCCGGAACCTCAAATTGGTATTGGCTTGACATGGCTGATGCGTTGGATCAACTCTCATATGAAAGAAACTTTCATGGAAAGATGGTCAAATGAGTTGGCATGCAAGAATACCAAACGTTTTGTGATTAAGCCAGACAGGAAAGTGGCTAACTATCTACTCAGCCTCAGTAGAATAGACTGTCGCAGACTTACTGGCTTAATTACGGGACACAATGCCTGTGCTCGTCATATGACGAGATTAGGTGTTTTATCAGACCCATTATGCGTGGCTTGTCTTGAGGATGATGACACAACTGAACATTACGTCTGTTGTTGTCCAGCGTTCTCAAGGGCTAGACTGCGGATATTGGGTTCTGATATTCTGTCTATGGACACGGTCCATGGACTTCCCTTGTCTGATTTTCTCAAGTTTGTGAAAGCAACTGAGAAATTCTGAACAAGCACTTTTCTTTCTTTTTCTTCTCAGCCTTTTATCACCTTTACTTAATCTTTCTTTTCAGGGTACGGTACAATGGACTATTTTAAGTCTGAGCGCCATGGACTTGCCTGGAAAAAAAAAAGAAAATTACTTATTTTTTTTTTTAGGCTTGTACAACCCACCCTCAACTCAACTCAACTCAAAGCCTTATCCACGATGCTACTGGACAAAAAATTTGTGGAATCGATAGAGGTTTTATATAAAACAAGTAGAAAAGTTAAATTCGACTTGGCCGAATCTATGAATACCCTCCACAATGCCCTTTTTAAGTGATAGTAAATTTTGTAACGTGAAAAAATAAAATTTTTGATTAGAAATATTATATTTTGTGTAAAAAAAATAATTTACTAACTTTTTTTTTTTGAGTGTAAAATTTTTTTTGAGTTTATTTTTTTTTTTTTTTGTTTTGGTATAAAAATATTTTTGAGTGACGAAAATACGTTGCAAAATATTTTTGTGACTAACCAATGTTTTTAAAACAGGTTTAACGGGTTTTCAACACTTGAATTTAAGGTGAAGCTAATCTGAAATTCATGGTTTTGCTAACAACTTTTGAACCACTGGACCGATTTGGCTGAAATTCAATACGAACTAGGCTAGAGGAACGACAAATATAAATGCCCAGCATCAGCATCCTCAGAATCACCTTTCGAAAGCTATAGTGTTTTTTATCTCGTAAATACACGAAAAACCCTTGCCAAAATTCAGTCTTTTGCTCATAACTTTTGAACCACTGGACTGATTTCGCTGGATTGCAATACCAACCAGGTAAATGCCCAACATATATGCCAAACTTCAGGAGCCTCCGTAAAGTCTTTCAAAAGTTAGCGTGTTTTCAACAGACAGACAGACGGACGGACGGACGGACGGACGGACATCGCTAGATCGTCTTAAAATCGATCGAGGATCATGAATATATATTAGGGCGGGTCGATTTTTTTTGTCAAAAATCGTATAGCAAAAACATAATTTAGAAGAAATTCTAAGAACATTTCCCAAAGAAACCATATTTCTAAAATCAAACCCTATACCGCGCCTAACGACATGAAGATTTGTCCGTCCGTCCTTTTTTTCATAAGCAAAACATAGAACTTGACTCTTTTTTGGTGTTTCTGTTCATTTTTGGGCTTTGGTGTACTCTGAAGTATATAGTAAAATTTTATTGGCAACATTTTTGTAGAACATTTCATCCCCACCCTCCCCCTCTTTCGGGGTGTTTTTTGCGATTTTTTAGAATATAGCCAAAAAATACCGTTATGAGAGGGAGTTAGAGGGTTAATATGTTTTACAAAAATATTTGCCATAATATTTTCTACAAAGTTGCTGAACTTACCCTACACCTCAGATGTAAAGAAAACATAGTTTTATATACCGATATGCTGCAAGAACATATCCAGCGGCAATGTTTTACTAATTGGCGCTGGATATAATGCATATCATTGTGTTCGATAAAATTTTTTGATAACTGAATATTTTTTTTACATCAGTATTTGATTAATTTGAGTAAAATTTTTTTTTTTCATTTCTGTAAAAAAAAAAAAATCGAGTGTAAACTTTTTTGAGTATACTTTTTTTTCTTTTTGAGTGTAATATTTTTTTTTAGTTTTTTTGAGTGACAAAAATAGTTTCTAAAATATTTTGTTTGGCTTACCATTGCTTTTTAAAGCGTGTTTAGCGTTTTTTTCAACACGGGAGTTCGGGTTAAAACCCATCTGAAATTCCACATTTTGCTAATAACTTATGAACCACTAGACAGATTTCGCTGAAATTTAGTACTAATCTGACCGGAAGTATAACAAATATATACACCACGCTTCAGCAGCTTGCCGTATATATTTTTCATTCTTCCGCTAACATTTGAAAGTTAGCGTGTTTCACACAGACAGAAAGACAGACGGACGCACAGTGGGAAAAAACACCAATCTGGCAGGAAAAAAATCATATCTTCTAAACTATTGGTCTGATCCGATAACAATACTTGGAGATTTTATAGCTAAGGATATGAGCTTTTTGTATAATGAATAATAAGAAACTGTTTTTCAATACAGGGTGCTCCAAAAGGTGTTATATACGACTACCTCAGGAGTATTTTTTTTTGTACCTGTTAGCTGTGGAAAATTATGTTTAAAATAAGAATTTTATACTTTTTGAAAAGTAAATGGGGTTATCAAATATTGTAAGTAAAATCTGATAACATTTGGACATATACCCTACATCCAGCATATAACTAAAATAGGAGTCTTAGCACCTGATTGCATAAGCATATACGAATTTTAATCTTTTGTCAATGTATAGTGCCATTGCCTCTTCTGGTGTGTATTGTGTCGGTGCTTCAGAGGGGTAAAATACGGCTTTTTTCATCTTTGTAGCCCTTTTTGGTGTTTTTTTAATTTCATCTAATAATTGGGCTGCATCTCTCTTTCCAGATTTGTACAGACTTACTTTCGTAGCGACCAATAATTATTCCTTGATGTTATTTTGTACAAGATCCGAAACACAACTCCTCTTGGATTTTTTTGTCGTTTCCAAAAAAGTCTTCAAATGACGCCCTCGAGGTTGTCACGGTCCTGGTTCTTCGTCTTCTACTAGAAAATCTATATTTTCATTCAACCATATATTGTAATGATTTTCAAAACTATATAAATTGCGAGAAACACTGGCCTATCTACATTTAAATTTACTACACAAATCTCGCACACTAACAGTTAGTTTTTTATAGCTATCATTCTCGTTGCAGATGTTTTTTCCAAGTTTGGACAAGATATAATTGATAACTGTTGAGTTCCGATCAGAAGCACTGTCGCATTTACGCCAAACTTCAAATAAGTATCTGTCTCCGTTGAAATGACATGTCAAACAAATTTAAAAAAACCAAAGAGTTTATTAACCAATTCAAATGACAGTATTAAATTTATTATTATTTATAACAATATTTTTATTAAGAATTTTTTCACCAACTGAATGGGACTTAAATCGGTTATTTAAAAAATCATAAAATCAAAAATAATTTTAATTCAGCACGAACTTTTTTCAAGATTTCGACGCTCTACTATGTTAAAAACAAATTACTAACAATCCTTCGCGATTCTCAACATATACGTGAGTCGCATTCATCGCTGCCTAGGTTTAGAATTATAACACAGTGATACAAAATCGAACTTTCGGAATCGAACTTTCGTTCATCGCTGCATAGGTTTAGAATTATAACACAGTGATACAAAATCGAACTTTCGGAATCGGAATGGGATGAAACCAAAAGCAAATGAAAGCTGACGGTTTCCATAACAAAACCCACAAGGCCTTTTTTTTAGGTCAGAGCTAGATTTTATTTTACACCCATTTAAAGTTGGTGATTTTAAAGCATTTAAAGTTTGTGTGTACTAAACATATCCTACTTTAAAGGCCCCTGGTTGTGCCCTTATTGAACATGTAGGGTCCAGTTTCCAAACTTAAGCTGAAAATTACTTCAGCTATGACTGGTATGAATTTTGCTGCAATCGGTTCAGTACCTATTTACTGAATAGCTAAATTATTAAAATAAACCACAAAACACCGTTGCGTATGATTGCTATTTAAAGGCAATTATTAACATAAAACACTGGACACCGTTGCGTATGATTGTTATTTAAAGGCAATTACAATATTAATCATTCGCCACTAATACAATTTTCAAGCATTTATTATTATAATTATAATAAAAGTGCACTAACTTTAAATGCGTGTAAAAAAAAATCTAGCTCTGAACTGGAAAAAAGCCTTGAGGGGTTTGTTATGGAATATGTCATCTTTCATTTGCTTTTAGTTTCATCCCATTTCGATTTTTGGTGTTGCACAGTGTAATTATTGAAAGACCAAAATTACAAAAATAATTTTAAAAAATCGCTACGCAGGCCTACGCAGCTAATTTTTTGAGTAGTAATACTTCATTATATGTAGAATAATCTATAATTAAAGATTAAGCAGCATCTGACAGCGTTTTTTTTGTAGCTCCATAAGATTTTTAACAAGTTAAAAAAAAACGTTGTTTATGTAATTCGTTACGAGGGAGCCTTCGCAAAACAGATAACGTATTTAAAAGAAATCAAACACTTGGTAGGTAACGGCTTACCCCTTCCGATACACGGCGATGACAAGTTTACTATTATAAACAATTAACTGTGAGAGCCCAATAAATTGTCAACATTTGATAGTGTGTAATTCCATAATGGGTTAACTAAACTTTAAGTTCTTAACGGATTAAAACGCAGTCACTATCTCACTTTAAAATCGCATTATAACTTTGTTAAAATCTGTTAGTTATATTTTGAATTATTTCCCGCTAGATTGGCAATTTTTCCCACTGTGGGACGGACGGATTTTCATGTCGTTAGGCGCGGTATAGGGTTTGATTTTAGACCAATGGTTTCTTTGGAAAAGTTTCTTAGAATTTCTTGTAGATTTTGTTTTTGCTATACGATTTTTCAGTTTTTTTCGATCCATACAAATCGACCCGCCCTAATATATATACTTTATGGGGTCCTAGACCAATATTTCGAGGTGTTACAAACGGAATGACAAACTTATATATACCCTCTATCACTAGAGTGGAGGGTATAAAAATTTCAAAAAAATCAAACAGTACATACATTTTCAAAAATGAGATTTAAATTTTAAAACCTTAAAATCGCATCACATTGTTTTTTGATACTCAAATGTTTACACTAAAAAAATAAAATGAAAAAAAAACAAGTAGAAAAGTTAAATTCGACTTGGCCGAATCTATGAATACCCTCCACAATGCCCTTTTTAAGTGATAGTAAATTTTCTAACGTGAAAAAAATAACATTTTTGGTTAGAAATATTTTATTTTCTGTAAAAAAACTTTTTTTTTATTAATTTTTGAAAAAAAAAATTTACTAATTTTTTTTTTTGAGTGTAAAATTTTTTTTGAGTGTTTTTTTTTTGTTTTAGTGTAAAAAAACTTTTTTTTATTAATTTTTGAAAAAAAAAATAATTTACCAATTTTTTTTTTGAGTGTAAAATTTTTTTTGAGTGTAAACTTTTTTTGAGTGTATTTTTTTTTTGTTTTAGTGAAAAAATATTTTTGTGTGACAAAAATACCTTTTAAAATATTTTTCTGACTTACAAATGTTTTTAAAACATGTTTAACGGGTTTTCAACACGTGAATTTAAGGTGAAACTAATCTGAAATTTACGGTTTTTGTTTGATGAGTTTATTTTGGCTTGAAGTTATGGGGTTTTATATATAAAATAAAAATTCAAAAAATTTTTTATGAAGTTTTTATTTAAATATATTTATTTTTTCCAATATTTCTATCAGCATCGCTGATCATCTTCAGGGATCTGACAAAGATATACATATAACAATAATTAAATTTTATAATTTTATAAACAAAAATATTAACACAAATATCACACAAAAAAATAAATAAAACACAATAAAATATAAAAAAACAATAATTACATTTAAAATATTTTTAAACCGACGCACAGTGGTCAATTTCGCGAGATAGCGGTCAAAACTCTATAACTTTTGACCGGATTGGTATTTTTTTACGCAATTTGCTTTGTTCAATAGGAGGGACTTTAAGCTTCAATTTGCGTGTTCAAACGTAAAAATCGACTGATAGGAACGTAAGTAATGTGGAGTTAAAAATGCATTTTAATTTTTTGTTGAGTTTCCATGTAAAAGTTGAATATTTTGACATTTTAAATAGGTATTTTTTTTATAATTTCTTATTTTCTTCAATCGTATTTTACAACCAATACTTATTTATTATTCCTAAACTTAATTTTGGTCAGAAACTGCCAACATTTGGCCCCTGACATTTATTTAGTCTCAATATTCACAGGGGCCAAAGATTGGTTTTTTTTTTGGAAGAAAGCTAATTCTTGTGAGGATTAAACTGAAAAGTAACACTGAAATTCCCAACAATATCAATACACTAAAAAAAAAAAAAAAACTACCAAAAAAAATGGTTAAAAGTAGCAAAAAAATTAATTTCAATTGGGCTTTTCTGAATTTCAATTACAACTTCTGAACTTCAATTGGTCTTTTCTGAATTTCAATTGTGATTTTCTGAATTTCAATTGGGCTTTTCTGAATTTCAATTGTGCTTTTCTGAATTTCAACTATGATTTTCTGAATTGCAATTGTGATTTTCTGAATTTCAATTGGGCTTTTCTGAATTTCAATTGTGATTTTCTAAATTTCAAATGTGATTTTCTGAATTTCAATTGGGGTTTTCTGAATTTCAATTAGGATTTCTGAATTTCAATTGTGCTTTTCTGAATTTCAATTGGTCTTCTCTGAATTTCAATTGTGCTTTTCTGAATTTCAATTGTGCTTTTCTGAATTTCAATTGTGCTTTTCTGAATTTCAATTGTGCATTTCTGAATTTCAATTGGGCTTTTCTGAATTTCAATTGTGATTTTCTGAATTTCAATTGTGATTTACTAAATTTCAATTGGGCTTTTCTGAATTTCAATTACGATTTCTGAATTTCAATTGGGCTTTTCTGAATTTCAATTACGATTTCTGAATTTCAATTATGCTTTTCTGAATTTCAATTGTGCTTTTCTGAATTTCAATTGTGCTTTTCTGAATTTCAATTGGGCTTTTCTGAATTTCAATTACGATTTCTGAATTTCAATTGGGCTTTTCTGAATTTCAATTGTGATTTTCTGAATTTCAATTGTGCTTTTCTGAATTTCAATTGGGCTTTTCTGAATTTCAATTGGGATTTCTGAATTTCAATTGGGTTTTTCTGAATTTCAATTGTGATTTCTGAATTTCAATTAGGCTTTTCTGAATTTCAATTATGATTTCTGAATTTCAATTGTGCTTTTCTGAATTTCAATTGGGATTTCTGAATTACAATTGATCTTTTCTGAATTTCAATTGGAAAAGGTGTAGTTGACGGCTCTGAACCAATATAAGTTTTTGTTAAACGTAATGGAACGAAAGAAATCATGAATAAATTGGCATCTGATGAATTTTCCGCATTACATTGTTTGTATTTTTTCTGGCCAGAGGACCCATCACATCCCCATTTAGAAATTAAAGTCATGCTGCAATTTTTAAACTTCTTTAAATAGTCAGCATCAAATGTCTTTAATAATCGTTCTGCAGTGTGTTCAAGAAGATCCTGCAATTTTATTTCTGCTGAACTTGAAGTTACACTAATAGCAGTAGGTGAAGGTAAGCAATCTTTTTTGGCAGAAACTATATCTCGATATGATGGAAAAATTCCACAATTTTTTTCATTGGTTCGCTTCCGCAATTCTGCATATTGGTTTTTAGTCATTTTCAAATCCAAAAATAGTGCAAATGCTTCTTCTGGAGTAAATTTATTTTCTTCAGTTGGTGTCGGCATACTTTCTAAAATCCTTTTTGTGCGTCTGGGGCTTGCTTCCACTATTTTTTCAATGATAGCAATTTTACTCTTTTTAGTTTTCGATGGTTGAATTTGATGCAGAAATGAATCCTTTATGATGCTACAAGAAACTTCTTCATTGATATGTTTAAGCTTGCATCTTCGTGATCTTTCACTACAATTATCAATTGGCTTTGCTGGTCGACCACCTTTTCCAGTTTCCGTGGTAGTTACTGATGGCTTTTTAAAAATAAGTTTATTTCTTAGCCATTCTTGGTTGCGTGAGTAAAACAATTTCTTGTTTCTGGAACATTGATTGTACCGTTTTCTTAAAGTATTTAAAAAGTTTTTATTTTTAAGTTATGAATTTTAATTTCTTGTTTGTCGCATATTTTGAAGAATGGATTATTCATTATATGTAAAATAATGTCGTTTATATCTTTCCGTTCAAAATATATATCAGATAGAACACTATAACTGAATTTAGCCATTGTTTAAAAAATAATGAAGAAAAAAAATTAATGCATGGATTAATATACTATTGCTCGAAGTTTCAACATGATCTTTTTTACCTCTTTGAAACATAATATAACAGGTACTTGGTTTTACCAGTTATTTCCATTGGTTTTAAATTTATTTGCAATTTTCAGGTATTTAAGTTATGTAATATTAGATGGCAATAAAATCATTTTTTACCTTTTCCAAATGAATTGCCAGATACCACATAATTTGAGAGTTCTATTGTCATTTTTGTCAAAATTTTGATACACCCTTCTATGTGGACTAGGTCCAAATATGGGCCAACTTCTCCTAATTTCAACAGAATTATTTTTTGGGTCAATAAGAACTCTTGTACAAAATTTCATCAAAATATATGCATAATAGCCACTTTCACATACAAATAACTTCTCAAAAAATATGACGTGCATTTGTACCGAATATCTTACCTTGGGTCAGAAAAATTGCTGTAGCTCAAAAAGTGCAGTCCCGATGCATGGACATGTATATATAGGAATGTTGGGGAGAGTTAGGACTACAAAATAGTAAATTTGTGTTTTGACTCAGCTTGACCACAGGAGTTGTGCTCTATAAAGTAGGAAATTTCCGAGAAATTTGACCTTTTTTAAAAAAAATATTTAAATTGTTCTGAAAACAGTAGAGCTTCAATTTTTTTACCAGTAATAGAAAATAAGTTAAGTTACAACACAAAATTTATTTCGTCCAAAAATCTTGAAAAACAAAAAAGTAATGATCATTTAAACTTTAAAAATTAACTAAAAATATCATAAATTTACTAAATTCTGAAAAAGCCCATTTTGGACCACCCTGTTCTCAGTGAAATAGTTGAAATAGAGTTCTAATTTTTTGGCTCCCGAGGTTTACTACTGTCTACTTTCATATGAGTCTAATAACTTTAAAATCGGAGAACAAAAACCAAAAGGAGTTTTGGCCGCTATCTCAAAATATTGACCACAGTGCGACGTTGAGTTGAGGACTTCCTTACTCCTTTGTAAATTTTTGTCAACTAATTTTTGTTTTGTTTGTCTGTGCTTGTCAACTATGTGTCTATATATTGGAGCTATTCTCTCTGTATCTGTTTTAAAATTCAATCTCATATTAATAGGGGTATTGATGATGTGGAGCATCTCCAGCTTGTATCTTTTGGTGTAATGCCTTTCTTCTTGTAAAACTTTTACGCCTTCAAAATTTGGTTTATGACCAGTTTTTACACTGTGTGCAGCTAGAGCCGTTTTTTGTTCCAAAGGTTTGTCTACTGCTTTATGATCTGACTTATGCGAAGAAATTCTTGTCTTTAATTTTGTTTTTGTTGTTCCAACATATACTTTGTTGCATATGTTGGATCCGTCTCCGTTACAATTTATCTGGTATACCAGATTCGACTTGTCCTCATTATTTATTTTGGATTTAGTATTGCTAAATAGTTGATTTAACGAATTATTAGTTTTAAGCGCCATCACAAACTTTTCGTTGTCATAAATATTTGAATTTTTAAGTCTCTCAGACAATCCAGGTATATATGTTACCGATTTATAAATTTTCTGCTGATCTTGTTTTTCAATCGGATTTTGCGCTCTCGTTGTGACATGTTCAATCAAATCGTTAATTGTCTTTTTAGGGAAATCATTTTTAATTAAAGTATTTGTTATTTTATTTATGTTTTCCTTGTGAAACATCGAGTCGCTTATACCTAAAACTCTTCTAATAAAATTCGTCGCTGTATTTATGATTATACGTCTGGGATGTTTAGATTGAAAATTGATTAGTCTACCAGAAGCTGTGGGCTTTTGGTACCAATCCAATTTTAAAACATCATTTTGTCTTGTTACGATCGCGTCCAAGTATGGTAACTTTTTGTCTTTTTCCTCTTCTTTGGTAAATTGTATTTGTTTATTAAAAGAAGTTTTTCTAATAACTTTTGAACCACTGGACCGATTTGGCTGAAATTTAAACGAACCCGGACCAGAGGAACGGTAAATACATATGCCACACTTCAGCACCCTCATGTATTGCACCCTCATGAATTGCCGTTCGAAAGTTACCGTATATTTTATATCGTAAATTCCAAAAAACCCTTGCCGAAATTCACTTATTTGCTTATAACTTTTGAACCACTCGACCGATTTCGCTGGATTGCAATACCAACCTGACCAGGTAAATGTCCAACATATATGCCAAACTTCAGGAGCCTCCGTAAAGTCTTTCAAAAGTTAGCGTGTTTTCAACAGACAGACAGACAGACAGACAGACAGACAGACAGACAGACAGACAGACAGACAGACAGACAGACAGACAGACAGACAGACAGACAGACAGACAGACAGACAGACAGACAGACAGACAGACAGACAGACAGACAGACAGACAGACAGACAGACAGACAGACAGACAGACAGACAGACAGACAGACAGACAGACAGACAGACAGACAGACAGACAGACAGACAGACAGACAGACAGACAGACAGACAGACAGACAGACAGACAGACAGACAGACAGACAGACAGACAGACAGACAGACAGACAGACAGACAGACAGACAGACAGACAGACAGACAGACAGACAGACAGACAGACAGACAGACAGACAGACAGACAGACAGACAGACAGACAGACAGACAGACAGACAGACAGACAGACAGACAGACAGACAGACAGACAGACAGACAGACAGACAGACAGACAGACAGACAGACAGACAGACAGACAGACAGACAGACAGACAGACAGACAGACAGACAGACAGACAGACAGACAGACAGACAGACAGACAGACAGACAGACAGACAGACAGACAGACAGACAGACAGACAGACAGACAGACAGACAGACAGACAGACAGACAGACAGACAGACAGACAGACAGACAGACAGACAGACAGACAGACAGACAGACAGACAGACAGACAGACAGACAGACAGACAGACAGACAGACAGACAGACAGACAGACAGACAGACAGACAGACAGACAGACAGACAGACAGACAGACAGACAGACAGACAGACAGACAGACAGACAGACAGACAGACAGACAGACAGACAGACAGACAGACAGACAGACAGACAGACAGACAGACAGACAGACAGACAGACAGACAGACAGACAGACAGACAGACAGACAGACAGACAGACAGACAGACAGACAGACAGACAGACAGACAGACAGACAGACAGACAGACAGACAGACAGACAGACAGACAGACAGACAGACAGACAGACAGACAGACAGACAGACAGACAGACAGACAGACAGACAGACAGACAGACAGACAGACAGACAGACAGACAGACAGACAGACAGACAGACAGACAGACAGACAGACAGACAGACAGACAGACAGACAGACAGACAGACAGACAGACAGACAGACAGACAGACAGACAGACAGACAGACAGACAGACAGACAGACAGACAGACAGACAGACAGACAGACAGACAGACAGACAGACAGACAGACAGACAGACAGACAGACAGACAGACAGACAGACAGACAGACAGACAGACAGACAGACAGACAGACAGACAGACAGACAGACAGACAGACAGACAGACAGACAGACAGACAGACAGACAGACAGACAGACAGACAGACAGACAGACAGACAGACAGACAGACAGACAGACAGACAGACAGACAGACAGACAGACAGACAGACAGACAGACAGACAGACAGACAGACAGACAGACAGACAGACAGACAGACAGACAGACAGACAGACAGACAGACAGACAGACAGACAGACAGACAGACAGACAGACAGACAGACAGACAGACAGACAGACAGACAGACAGACAGACAGACAGACAGACAGACAGACAGACAGACAGACAGACAGACAGACAGACAGACAGACAGACAGACAGACAGACAGACAGACAGACAGACAGACAGACAGACAGACAGACAGACAGACAGACAGACAGACAGACAGACAGACAGACAGACAGACAGACAGACAGACAGACAGACAGACAGACAGACAGACAGACAGACAGACAGACAGACAGACAGACAGACAGACAGACAGACAGACAGACAGACAGACAGACAGACAGACAGACAGACAGACAGACAGACAGACAGACAGACAGACAGACAGACAGACAGACAGACAGACAGACAGACAGACAGACAGACAGACAGACAGACAGACAGACAGACAGACAGACAGACAGACAGACAGACAGACAGACAGACAGACAGACAGACAGACAGACAGACAGACAGACAGACAGACAGACAGACAGACAGACAGACAGACAGACAGACAGACAGACAGACAGACAGACAGACAGACGGACAGACGGACGGACGGACGGACGGACGGACATCGCTAGATCGTCTTAAAATCGATCGAGGATCATGAATATCTATACTTTAAGGGGTCCTAGACCAATATTTCGAGGTGTTACAAACGGAATGACAAACTTATATATACCCTCTATCACTAGAGTGGAGGGTATAATTACACATTTTTTTTTTACAAAAACGGCTAAAAAAAGTTTTTTACCCAAAATACGATAAAAAGTACAATCTAAAAATCGTGTTCGTATTCAATAGTTTTATGTAAATGTAGGGTGTTCATGGATTCTGCCATGTCGAATTTAAATGTTTACTAGTTTTTTAACTATATTTTTTTTTTCAAATAAACTATTTTGCAATAATCTTTTTAAAATACACTTAAAAAAACCTTGTAAAATTACAAGAAAATTTTTTAACTTTTTTTTTTGTTTGCTACCTCTTATTTGACAAAAATGCCCAGTAATTTTAAGCTTTTTACCAAAAATTTTGTAATTTTACAAGGTTTTTAACAATAAAATTGTAAAATTACAATTTTTCGACACAATAAACTTTACACGGAGGTTTCGTAATTTTACTAGATTTTTTGCTACCTCCTATTTTACGAGAATTCCTAGTAATTTTATAAACTTTTTAGCAATAATTTTGTAATTTTACAAGCTTTTTACCAATAAAATTGTAAATTTATAGTTTTTTGGCGCAATTGAAATAACGAGGAATTCTCGTGAATTAACTAGATTTTTTTTTGTAAAATTATCTTGGAAATTTGTAAAATTACCAAAAAAAATTGTAAAATTACAAAAAAAAAATTTAATTTCGATTTCTTAAAAATCAAGGAAAACTGTCAAATATTAGTAAAATGGGATTACGGGACTTTTGCTAGTAATTTGACAAAGTTTTTTTTTTTGTGTGTAGAATATTTGTCAATAATCTTTGTGGAAGGTATCAATATATTCGACAAGACCGGACTTAGCTTTTTTTACTTTGTCCAGCCACTAAAACTGCAACTTAACACTTCTTTAAATAATTACAAAAAATACCGGAAATAAGTATTATTGCATAGTAGAAAAAAACAACAGATCTAATATATCAAGGATATCAAATAATACTCCATGACTTTGTTGTATACAATTTGTATAAAAAAGCATTAATTAACTAATTACAAACACAATATTAAAATAATTACAATTCCCTGCTTTTTATCCTCTTTTTCTTTTTTTTTGTTTCAATTTTATCCTTACAGTTTATTATGCCTTATAAGTTTCACATACACAGTCCAGTGTGAAAAGTCTGAAAATACAGCTGAACAAAATAATCGTAAGGATACTACAACAAAATTTACAGCCGCACAATCAACCATTTATAAAATTAAAAGACTGAATCCATCAAAGGATAAACAAAAGTTACATAAACAACAGCGAATAGATGAACATCAACTGCTCCATACAACAAGACAACAACAGGATGTCATACATCAGCAGGAATTCAAAGGAAGTTACAAAGCAAAAGGAGGCGAAGATGCCATGTCCTCGAATAAACATAGAACAAAAAAGTTTAAAAATAATGGAAAAAATTCGCATGGTTTAAATAGGAAGTTATTAAAGTAAGTGAAATTTAATTTAAAATAACAGTACACTCAAAATAATTCTACAGTAAAAGGTTTAGTAAGTGATATTGTACCAAAATCTACTAATTCGTTACTAATTTTAGTATCTTCAAAGTACTAACATTAGTAATTTTTACTGGATTTGACTAATATTAGTTAAAAATTTTAGTATTGGTTACCAATTTCTGCACTAGGTCCTTTTGGACTAAAATTAGTTAAATTTTTAGTATTGAATACCCACGTTTTTTTTTGGGTGTAGAATTGAATCGTTAAAAATCGTTGTGGATATTTGTAATTTCTCAGCAAAAAGAAACAATGATCCCGTCTCGTTCAGAGATTTAGGAATTTAAATTTGGGATTTTTAAAATTTTTAAAAATTTTTTAAGGGCTTTTTAGAAAATCAGTTATGATTTTCAAAATTTTTATTTAGCTATTAATACCTCCCTAACAACAATATGGGGGTATACTACATTTGTTATAACGCATCGAAATATCGGTCTGGGAATCCCCCGACGGGGATTCCATTAAGTACCTATATAAATTACACATCCCCACAAAATATAAAAAAAGGTTCTGAGACAGAAACTACACCATTTACAGATGTAATTCGATCAATTCTAATTCAAAGATTCTACTTGTAATTCGAAGATTTCATTTGTAATTCGAAGATTCCATTTGTAATTCGAAGATTCTACTTGTAGTTCGAAGATTCTATTTGTAATTCGAAGATTCCATTTGTAATTCGAATATTCCAATTGTAATTCGTAAAATATCAATGGAAATTTAGTTGATATTTTTCGAATTTCAACTGGAATCTTCGAATTACAAATGGAATCTTTGAATTACAAATAGAATCTTCGAATTACAAGTATAATCTACGAATTACAAATGGAATCTTCGAATTACAAATGGAATCTTCGTATTACAAGTAGAATCTTCGAATTACAATTGATTTTTTACGAATTACATCTGTAAATGGTGTAGACCGATCATATAATACCCTACACCAGTGTTTTCCGGAAAATGGATCCCAAGAGCAAACATGGACCGATTGGATCTATCTTTTGTCAAATATTTAATAAAAAGTAAAAAATACAAACCAAATTTGAGAGAAATAAGCTTCTATTTGTTGCCAATAAACCGCTTAAACTGAATATCGGGCGAAATTTTCATATGGGGCCTTGCAAGGCCTTGGTCCAAAAGTGGTCTGACTAAAATCCGATTTGATTAGGTTATTAAAGTACGCGTTAAACACACACAAACAATATTTAAATTAAACATTTTTTATATTCATGAAATTTGAGAGATTTGTGTGAATGTCGGGAAGGTGGTTTGTATGGGGGATACAAGAAGAACTGGTCAGATTTCTTTCGGAATGGTTGTTAATGAATACGAAACAGGTTTACCTGCCAAATTTCGAAAGGATACCTCTTATAATGCGGTTGTTAGAGTCATTTAAGTCAAAATTTGAGCCTCTTTGTATGGGGGCTAGGTCTACACCATTTACAGATGTTATTCGTAAAAGATCAATTGTAATCCGAAGATTCTACTTGTAATTCGAAGATTTTATTTGTAATTCGAAGATTCCATTTGTAATTCGAAGATTCCATTTGTAATTCGAATACTCTTATTGTAATTCGAAGATTTCAATTGTAATTCGTAGACTCCAATTGTAATTCGTAAAAGATCAATTGTATTTCGTAAAAAATCAATTGTGATTCGTAAAAGAATTGTAATTCGAAAAAGATCAATTGTAATTCGAAAAAGATCAATTGTAATTCGTAAAAGATCAATCGTAATTCGTAAAAGACCAATTGTAATTCGTATAAGATCAATTGTAATTCGAAGATTCCATTTTATTTCGTAAAAGATTAATTTTAATTCGTAAAAGATCAATTGTAATTCAAAAATGATCAATTGTAATTCGAAAAAGATCAATTGTAATTCGTAAAAGATCAATTCTAATTCGTAAAAGATCAATTGTAATCCGTATAAGATCAATTGTAATTCGAAGATTCCATTTTATTTCATAAAAGATTAATTGTTATTCGTAAAAGATCAATTGTAATTCAAAAATGATCAATTGTATTTCGAAAAAGATCAATTGTAATTCGTAAAAGATCAATTCTAATTCGTTAAAGATCAATTGTAATACAGTGTAATTAACAAAACTAAAAAAATCAGTAGAATATTGATAATTTTTTTTAATTTAAATTTAAACAAGTGAGAGTGTTAAATTCGGCTATGCCGAATCTATGATACCCTCCAACATGTTAAAACATATAAAAAATCCAGGGTCGTTTTTTTTTGGGGGGGGCTCCGTGGCGGTGGCGGGGCATACTTTCCCCATCGCGATAAATGTTAACTACTTAAATTATTATGCTTTTTGCAATTTAGTAATACCATTTTCTCATTATTTTAATGATTTTTTAAAACCACGCCCACAAGAGGGGGCGGGCAGAAAAAAACTAAATTTTCCAGCCCCCTGGGTCTAAGTGCAGGAGCTTAAACCCCTTCTGACATAAAAAGGTTTCATTTGTTTAACAAAAATGGCAAACAAATATGTAAAAACGTCGTTTTTTAAGAGGTTTTTTTAGTTCGTTAAGGGGGAACTTTTTTCCCCCTGGCCCGATTTTGCCCATTTCCAAACTTAACCGGCCTATGAACATAAGACATATTCTTGCCAATTTTCAGGGGTCTAGCTCTTTTATTTTGGACTGAATCGTGTTTTATACAGACGGACGGACGGACATTCATAGAACGACTTAGAATCGATCATAGATCAATAATATATATACTTTATGGGGTCCCCGACCGATATTTTTATGCGTTACAAACGGAATGACAAAGTGAGTATACCCCCATACTGTGGTTGGAGGGTATAAAAAAAAAATACATTGCGCTAGTCTCAAAAATTAACAAGCTGGTCACCCTGCTAGTAAAGCTAATTCGGGTAGGCTAAATTCAATGGCGCTAGCCGTTTTTCGAAGTTAGCACTCGTATTCGCAATATTCGCGATTTAAAATTGTAAAGCCTAGGTACTACAAAAATTAAATTTTTATGCTTTCGGGGTAGTTTTTAAATGTAAATTTTGAAGATGCATTGTATTTTTTCGCGAAAAAAAGATTTTACGCGAAAAAAAAAAAATTCCGCGAAAAAATTTATTTTTTTCGAAAAATTTTGTGTATGTTATGTTTTGTATTCTACTCATTTACATAAATTAATAGCAAAATAAAAAAACAATTGGAAAAAAAAAATCGCGAAAAAAAATTTCCGCGAATAATTTTTTTTTTTTAATTTTCATGAATATTCATGAAAACAAATTTTCTAAAAACAAAAATTTTCTAGAAAATGTCTTAGAAGATTTTTCTGCTGTTTTGACAGATTTCTCTGCTAATTTCACCGAATAATCATGACAGATTTTCAGCAAACCGTATCTGCTAAAATCAGCAGATTTCTCACATGACTCAAAACGGGTGTATTTTCAGCAGATTTTTCTGCTGATTGGATTTATTTTAAGTGTAGGAAAGAGTTCTCAGAATCCGAAACTTTTTCTATAGGACAAATGTCTCATAATCTGAGACTTTTTCTATGAGACAAATGTCTTAGAATCTGAGACTTTTTCTATGGGACAAATGTCTCAGAATCTAAGACTTTTCTATTAAAAAATGCCTCAGAATCAAAGACTTTCTATTGGAAAAATCTTTAAGAATCACAGTTTTTTCTATAGGAAAAATGTCTCATAATCTAAAACGTTTAATGTAAGAAAACTATCTCAGAGACTGCGACTTTTATTATAGGAAAAGTATTTCAGAATCTTAGACTTTTTCTTTAAGAAAATATTCAGAATCTGAGACTTTTTCTATACGACAAATGTATTAGAATCTGTGACTTTTTATTATAGGAAAAATTTCTCAGAATCTGAGACCTTTTCTATACGAAAAATGTATTAGAATCACAGCCTTTTTTATACGAAACTTTTTGTATAGGAAAAATGTCTCAGAAACCGAAACTTTTTCTATAGGAAAAATGTTTCTGAAACTTTTTTAATACGAAAAATGTTACAGAATCTGAGATTGAAAATCTGAGACTTTTTCCATACGAAAAATATCTCAAAATCTGAGAAAAACGTCTCAAAATCTGAGATTTCTTTTATACGAAAAATGTCTCAGAATCTGAGACTTTTCTATATGAAAAATGTCAGAAAACCTTAAACTTTTTCGATACGAAAAATATTTTAGAATCTAACGTTTTTTTCTATTCTAAAAACATCTCGTAAATCTATACATATAAAATGTCTAAGAACTTGACGTGGGGAAATCGGGAAAGTTCATATGTTTCAGGCAGCCCCTTTTTGGAGGCGTTGATATAAAAAAAGAAATTTAAATAATGATAAAATCGTACACCCAAAAATAAACGTGGGTATTCAATACTAAAAATTTAACTAATTTTAGTCCAAAAGGACCTAGTGCAGAAATTGGTAACCAATACTAAAATTTTTAACTAATATTAGTCAAAATCAGTAAAAATTACTAATGTTAGTACTTTGAAGATACTAAAATTAGTAACCAATTAGTAGATTTTGGTACAATATCACTTACTAAACCTTTTACTGTAGAATTATTTTGAGTGTATAAGTTAGTAAAAAATCATAATTTGTCTATTTGTCAACATTTATCGCGCCGAATTATATTTTTTATACTTTGATTAAAAATTAGACTTTCCTAATTTTGACTTAAGATTTCTTGAATTTCAATAAGATATAGTGTAAATCTTACTGATTATATAACCAGCGAAATCCGTTTTAGTAACTTTTTTGTTTGTTTAAAAACCAAAAATTCCACAAAAAAGTTCATCAGCAAAAAAAATCTTTTTACAATTTGTGATGACATTGAGGAAATTACCTACTCCTAAAAAAATTGTTTTTCAATGTAGCTGATTAAGATGATGTAATACCAGTAGATAGATGGTACGTACGATAGAATTAAACCACAGAAAAACACGTTTTCGTGCCTCATTATGCTTGAAGTTTTTGAAGTTTATATTTTTTAATGAATACGCTTCTAATTTATGGTTGTTAACACTCAAAATAATAATTTTGTAAAATAAATCTGTAAAACTACCTAAAATTTCGTTATAAATTTTACAACTTCCAACTATAGTATGGGGGTATCATCAATTTGTCATCATTCCCTGTGTAAATACGCCTTTTTTACCTTGGGTCGTCTGAACTTAACTTAAGTTTTCAGTTAGGGGAAATTATAAAAAAATATTTTGAAATATCAAAAAAAAAAAAAATGGAAAATATAGATGACTTTGTAAACAAATACCTCAGGCAACTCTTAATGGATATTTGCTCAGACATTCTAGACATTCTAGCGATGTCAGCCCGTCCAAACCAAAAGAGCTAGGTCCCTGCAGTAGTGATGTAAAAGTATTGAGTATTTGGATATTGAGTACTCAATACCGCCTATTTTTTCGGGTACTCAATAC
The DNA here is from genome assembly GCA_963921195.1 of Pegoplata infirma. NCBI lineage: Eukaryota > Metazoa > Arthropoda > Insecta > Diptera > Anthomyiidae > Pegoplata > Pegoplata infirma. Next base: position 229,279,970 of record OY992536.1, on the reverse strand, counting down.
TCATAAGTAGTACCTACTCAATACTTTCAGGGTTGCATTTTTGAGAAGAATGTAGAAAAATATAACCCCTGCAAGCAAAACGATACGACATCGATTCGCCGGTTGTATTGCCGATACGATAAATGTTGTATTGGCGATACGAAGGCAATACATCCCGGCGATACGAAAACGATTCGTCTTGGCGATAAAAGGGCAATATCGCCAGATAATCGTATAAACGAAAAATAATAGATTTGTCTGTATCACCAAAATACCATCGAGAGATTGCTTTCGGTAAAGGAGTACACTATGGTGGCCTTTCTTGATATTGAGGGGGCTTTTAATAATGTCATTCCAGAATCAATAATTTTGGCATTGTCTGGTCTGGGAGTAAAGCGTGAAATCGTTTTAATGGTGAAAAACCTACTTGCCAATAGACGTATAACGTCTGAATTGGGAGCGTCCGTCATATCTCGATTTGTCAATAGGGGCTCACCACAAGGAGGTGTTCTTTCGCCGCTTCTTTGGAACCGGACACTGAATTCAATGCTTCTATCTCTAGAAGCACGCCTATTTTTTCGGGTACTCAATACTCATAAGTACTACCTACTCAATACTTTCAGGGTTGCATTTTTGAGAAGAATGTAGAAAAATATAACCCCTGCAAACAAAACGATACGACATCGATTCGATGGTTGTATTGCCGATACGATAAATGTTGTATTGGCGATACGAAGGCAATACATCCCGGCGATACGAAAACGATTCGTCTTGGCGATAAAAGGGCAATATCGCCAGATAATCGTATAAACGAAAAATAATAGATTTGTCTGTATCACCAAAATACCATCGAGAGATTGCTTTCGGTAAAGGAGTACACTATGGTGGCCTTTCTTGATATTGAGGGGGCTTTTAATAATGTCATTCCAGAATCAATAATTTTGGCATTGTCTGGTCTGGGAGTAAAGCGTGAAATCGTTTTAATGGTGAAAAACCTACTTGCCAATAGACGTATAACGTCTGAATTGGGAGCGTCCGTCATATCTCGATTTGTCAATAGGGGCTCACCACAAGGAGGTGTTCTTTCGCCGCTTCTTTGGAACCGGACACTGAATTCAATGCTTCTATCTCTAGAAGCACGTGGTTGTCATGTTGTCGCATATGCTGACGATGTCGCGATAGCGGTAAAGTGGAAGCACCTGCCAACATTGTGGGACATTCTTCAGGGTTCTCTGAAAGATCTGTCTAAATGGGCAAGAGACTGTGGTCTAGGAGTTAGTCCTAGTAAAACAGAGCTTGTTTTGTTTACAAGGAAAAATAAGATTTCTGCTTTTGATCCTATTTCTTTGGACGGCACTGAAATCACCTTCTCAGATGGAGCCAAGTATCTTGGAGTAGTAGTAGTAGTATTTATTTTCATAAAATTTGGAATATAGAGTTTAACAATTTGAATATAATAGCAATATACATAATTACAAAAATAAAAATTTTGTTTAAAAGTACACGCAACTATGACATGATGTCGTCAGTCGCTACACTGTTTCAATATTATCGATATACATACATTTTTTTAGTAATTAAATTCAATAATTAATTGGTTTCTATAACTTAAACAAGTTTTGATATATTTGACTAACAATTTCCAATCTATTACTTTACCATTTAATACGTTCATAATTTCAGTCTCTTCTAGTAAAACCTTTTTGAAATAAATCATTCTAATATCTTGAAAAATTGGACAACGGCCTAAAAAATGAGAGATGTTTTCTATTTGACTCATGTTACAAAGAGAGCACAATTTTATTGCTGTTGCTGGAAATCTGTTACCGTTTAACTTTATCAGATCACTTCTCGCTTTAAATATCCACATTAATTCATCTTGGCTGTAGCCATTTATCATATAACTTTGACTTGCTATTGGATCTAACATTTTGTAGAATCTTTCTGAATGTGATTTTTTTAATAGAGAATCTTCGTAGTACTTATTCTTCAGTGTTTGTAAAAGATTATACCGGTTTTGTATCCATGTTTGTTTAGAAAGAATGTTCATCGTAAATTGGATTCCGTTGTTTGAACTTATTTTGTCAATCTCTTTGACCCAAAACAATTTGCGATGCAACAGTATTTTTGACAACTTATGCGGGAGGCGTTCATCTGAATATTCAAATATTGTTTTAATTACATATCTTAAATGTAGGTCTAGGGTAAATAGATGGCCGCTTTCCATACCGGTTTCGAGCATTAATGCGTAAGTTGGCGTAAAATTTGGAAGCCTCAAGATTTTCTTTGCAAAATAAATTTGCAGCTTGTCTACTTCCTCAAACATTGAGTGACCCCACACCTGTGCTCCATACGTTTGTACTGATCTGCACACAGCTAGAAAAAGTTTCCACTTAGATGTTATAGAGATGTCATTTGTAAAAAGTTTTTCCAAGTTGAATTGATACAATTTTTTGCTGTTTGATTTCTGTTTTCTATATGTTTCCTGAAAACCATCTTTGGCGTTATTAAAACTCCCAAATAACAATATTCGGAGACAATCTTTATCTCTTCGCCATTAAAGAACCATTTCTCATTTCTTGCCAAAATGCCTCCTTTTCTAAAAACCATGATTTTAGATTTGTTCAGGTTGACCTCTACGTTCCAAAGGTTGCAATAATCTTCCAGTCTGTATATCATTTGCTGCAACGTTAAAACGTTATCTGCCAGAATCACAATATCATCTGCATACATTAAGAGCCGGATGTTTAACTCATCAATGAATATTCCACCTTTTAAATGTTCATGTAGGTCATTGAGGTAAAATGAAAATAACAATGGGGAAATCAGACAACCCTGTTTCACACCAGATACTGTAGAGAAGCATTCAGAAAGTTCCTGTCCCGTCCAAACAGACGACTTCGTATTATTGTAAACGCTTTCTATAAATTGGACTGCTTTAGAAGACACTCCAATTGTGTGCAATTTGTAAATTAATGCTTTTCGGGATACTTTATCAAACGCAGCCTTAAAATCTACGAAAAATGCATACGTTTTTTTGCCCTTATCAAAATTAATATGAATGATAGATGATAGATTATATATATTATCCATAGTTGAATAATTTCTCCTAAATCTTGGAGTATTTCTAGATAGAAAGTTGAATTTCAGGCGTAACATTGAGGAACGGGTAAAAAAAGCAACGATTGCTTTATATACCTGTAAAAGGGCCATTGGAAAACGATGGGGTTTTAGCCCTCAAGTCGTTCATTGGATCTATACTGCAGTGGTGCGTCCAATTTTGCTGTATGGAATCATTGTCTGGTGGCCTGCTTTAGAAACAAAAGCGAACTGTGTCTTTATCACGAAGGTACAGAGAATGGCGTCAATGTGCATCACTGGTGCTCTTCGTACTACACCTACGGCTGCATTAGAATCCTCCTTCACCTGATACCCTTGGACATATTGGGTAGACAGTATGCGGCTGCGTCGGCAATTCGACTTAATAGCACGCTGCAATGGAGGAGCAGCGATTGTGGCCATAGCGCGATCTTGAAGAAGATAAAAATACCACAAAATGTGGACTGTGCTCCCTCTTTGAGCCTCTTTGAGCCTCTTTGAGCGCCACATTACCACTATGATACCATCCAGGGAGTCTTGGAAGGGGGATACTCCGGGTAGTGGAGCTACCATAAATTTTTACACAGATGGATCGAGGCTGCACGAACAAGTGGGCTTTGGAGTCTATTCGGAAGAGCTTGGGTTGAGCCTGGCTGGTAGATTGCCAGATCATTGCAGTGTTTACCAAGCAGAGATGCTGGCAATAAAGGAAGTGGCTGACTGGTTGAGCTACAATGTCTTGTCTACAACCGCAGTCAACATCTATACTGACAGTCAAGCCGCGGTCAAGTCCCTGGATTCAATGTTTCTGAAAACAAGATCTGCCCTTAACTACCGCACGTCTTTAAATGAGATGGCCAAGCAGTTTAACATACGAGTCATATGGGTACCAGGGCACAGAGACATTCCAGGGAATTGTAAAGTCGATGAGCTTGCAAGACTAGGAACTACCTTACAGGTTCCAACAGAATTGGAATGTGTTGGTATGCCTCTAGAAACTTGCAAGCAAAACCTACGGCTTTGTTCTGCGACGGAGACTAATCAAAGATGGGCAAATGGATGGACGTGTGAGACAACACGACTGATTTGGCCTTCTCTTAATCAGAGGCGCACAAGTGAGCTGATATCACTTCCAAGAGAAGAGATTTCGACGGTGGTTTCTGTAATTATCGGACACTGTCTTATAGGGAAGCACACAGAGCGGTTAAATGTGCGGTCGAATGACTTTTGCCGAAGTTGCATGGATGAAGAGGAGTTGGAAACTACCGAACACTTTATGTGCCATTGCCCGGCACTTTCTGGTCAGAGACTTCAGAGGCTTCACAGGGATCTAGGGAGCTGTATGATCTTTCTGATTTGTCGGATGTCAAAATTTAACACCCAAGGAGTTTCATAAGAAGCTCAAACTGGTTTAACGAAAGGGACTAGTAGGGAAACCTATTACGGTCCCGTGGTATCACAATGGACCTCAGAGTCTACGTGTGTTGACGTAAAACGTCAGCAGCCACTTACAACCTAACCTAACATAATCGAGTCTGATTATATTTGGACCATTTTTGGACTTAGTCTTCATTTGAAAATTTCGGCCGATATTCAGTTAAATCGATTATTGGCCACAAATGGAACCCTTTTTCACTCAAATTTGGTTTGTGAGTGTTTTTTTACACTTACAAGGGAAGTATCTCAACCCTTATGTACCGATTTGCCTAAAACTTAAAATATATATTAAAGAGACGATTTTAAGGTTGGGGTGTCTCGGCTTATCGGCCATATCGGTGTTTAAAAATTTCGTTGTCCCCTTATGAAACCATGTGGACCTTCGGGAAAATTTTGATAACTTTCGAACTAACAGGAATATCATCTAGGGCAAAAATACGGGTCGACTTAAATTTAATAAAGATTATTTCTTATCCATATGGATATCGTAGGTCTATGTCTTTACATAAGTACCCCCAAAATTTACACATTTTCCTGAAAAAAATATTAAAAGAAGCCGAATTTTTACAAGGTTATGTCACCGTTGGATAGGCATTAAAAAACCTTTCTACTCATATGAAAACATCATATAGTTTCTTAAAAAGAAATGGCTGAAAATCCAAAAAACAATTTTTTTCGCCATTTTTTGATCCATGTTTTGAACCCCTAAATCCTCGATATGGCCGATAAGCCGAGACACCCCAACCTTAGAATTGTCTCTTTGATATATATTTTAAGTTTCAGGCAAATCGGTTCATAAGGGTTGAGATACTTCCCTTGTTAGTAAAGATTTCACAAAAGATACATCAAATCGGTCTATGTTTGTACTTGGTACCCATTTTCCGGGAAACACTGGTGTAGGGTATTATATGACCGGTCTTGACCGCCCATAACTTTCTTACTTGTTTTTCTTTTTTGAGATATTTTATAGAAACAAATAATGGCAACCCAGACTCGGAACTTTTTTTTAAATTTGTTACATAGTGTAATATGCAACCGTGGCAAACCCCACTTTCTACCATGAACGTGTCGGAAAGTGTCGATAAGAACAAAGCATTAAACACAACTCTTGATTGCCGTAATCAGAGATATTATTTTCTGATGTATATTTCTTTTTCGTTGAGCTGACCAAATTCTTTCTCGATTAATTGAATCAATCGCTTTTTCAAAATCTGTAAATAGGAGATGTAGTTTGGAATTGAACTCAACGCTTGTTTTTAAAATAATTCTCAAAGAATTACTATGATCTGCGCACGAGGAACCACTGCAAAATACGGCTTGGCATAAACTGATAGTTTGTTCCAAATGTTCTCTAATGCGGTTTAATATTATATTTGCCACAATTTTAGCTACAGTTGCCATAACACATATACCCCGCCAGTTTGTACAATTTTTAAGATCTCTTTTTTTTTGCGATTTTAACAATAACACCATCTTTCCATTCTTCCGAAAAGGATTCTGTTTCCCAGGTTTCGGTGATCAGAGGGTGTAAAAGTTGTATAGAGTCCATGTATAGCAAGTGTTATCTCTACTTCTTTCAGTAAAATCATACAAGTCTGGTCCATATTGATCTAAAAAACTAGTTTCTAAATCTGTTGATTATATCCTACACCACACTGTGGTACAGGGTATAATGAGTTTGTGCTGATGTTTGTAACTACCCGAAATATTGGTCCTAGACCCACTTTTAAGTATACCGATCGGCTTAGAATCAATTTTTGAGTCGATTTAGCGATGTCCGTCCGTCCGTCCGTCTGTCCGTCCGTCCGTCCGTCCGTCCGTCTGTCCATGTAAACGGTGTAAACACGATACAGGTCGCAATTCTTAATCAATTGACTTGAAATTTGAAACTTAAGCCTCTTTTGGTCCAAGGACGAAGCCTATTGAAATTGGAAAAAATCGGTCCATATTTAGACCTAGCCCCCATACAAAGGTCCTCTTTAGTTTTGGCTCAAATGACTCTAATAGACGCATTTTAACAGGTATCTATTCGAAATTTGGCAGGTAATCATGTTTTATCAACACAAATCACCATTCCAAATTTTAAAGAAATCGAACCAGTTCTTATTGTAGCCCCCATACAAACCACCTTCCCGATTTTCACATAAATCTCTCAAATTTCATGAAAATAGAAAATATTTAATTAAAATTCTGTTTGTGTATGTTAAACGCGTACTTTAATAACCTTATCAAATCTGATTATCATCGGACCATTTTTGGACTTAGGTCCCATGTGGAAATTTCGCCCGATATTCAGTTGAAGTGATTTATTGTCAACAAAAAGAAGCCTATTCCACTCAAATTTGATTAGTGAGTGCTTTTTACACTTATTAATCTACAAACTTTTCATATGTCTCAAATTTTATAAGATTTTCAGAATCGTAAAATATTTATTTTCTAACTCCATAGACATTTTGTTTTATGTGTACAAAAATATTTTCCAATTAAATAAAATTACTTGTTCATGTCTAATAAAAGAATATTAAAGTTTTGACTCATAAAAAATATAGAAAAACAACCTACATAGTTTATGTTGCAAAATTTGTAATTTTCTTACTTTAAACAATTTTTTAACAAGATTTTTCATGTAACAATATAACGTTTTTGTAAAATTCAATTTTCTTTCTTAGTATTTGAGTTTTTTTTCTATTTTTCTAGCAAATTGGGTTTTACTAAAGTCAAGGCACCTAACAGTCATAACCGGAAACGTTTGGCCATTGAATCACGACGTCATGCTTCACCAGATGATTCACACATGTTTATTATAAAATTACCACCAAATATGTACTATTACAACAATCCAACGTCTGGAAAAGCAGCAGCATCAGCATCATCATCATTGTCATCGTCATCATCATCCTCTCCAAATGCTTTAACCTCCTCAGTGGATATAAAAAATTCTTTAATACCGCATGTACTTAAGGATGATACAAGTGCTACTAAGGATGCTAACGGAAAAAAGGTAAACAAGTTTCTATATTTAATAGGTCTTCTTTTTAGAATTCTCTAAAAAAACATAAATAAATAAGTAACTACTCGTACGCAAAGTATTTTTATACAATAAATGGTAGACTTTTTTTGACATTATATATTTTAGGCAAAACTAACATAAAAAGGGTCAGTTTTTAAGTATAGTTGTTAAACCATGGTTAAAAATATTTCACTGCAATCATTTTGTTGAGAAATGGAAAGATTCCAAATAGACTCTTAATAAAAGTTAAGGCGGTTGAATAAAGAAATTCCAACGATATCCTTCACTTATAGTAATCGAATATTTGGTGGTGGCAACCATCATTTGATTGCGGCAATCACAGGTTCGGTAAGAACAGTCAAATGTTCGTTTGTAGCAACCGATCTGTGGTTAGAAGTTAATGTGCTTTTTTTAATCTACTTTTTTAAAATCTTTAATTAGTGTAGAAAATATTCTCAAGTCAAATTTGATAGAAATAGGCCTATTTTGCGGTTAGACCGATTTAACTGAATATCGGGCGTAATTTTAATATGGGGACTGAGTCTAAAATTGTCCAATTATAATCAGATTTGAAAAGGTTACCAAAGTACACGTAGGCAACTGCAAACAAAATTTTACTCAAATATTTCTGACTTTTATGAATTTTGATAGATTTTTGAGAATATCGGGACGGTTGTTTGTATGGGGACTACATGTAGAACAGATCCGATTTCTTTATCAAAATTTAGAGAGTATACCTACTCAAATGCGGTAATTAGGGTCATTTGATCTTAATTTAAAGAAAACGTTTGTATGGGGGCTAGGTCTAAACATTGACTGATTTTTCCCAATTTCATGGTTAAAAATATTTCACTGCAATCATTTTGTTGCGAAATGAAAAGAAATATGTAGACGCTTCATAAAAGGTAAAGCGGGGTTATAAAAAAGTTCCAGCAATAGCATTCGCTTGTCGTAATCGAATATTTGGTTGAGGCAACCATAATTTGATTGTGACAACCAAAGGTTAGGTCAGAACAACTAAATGTTTGTTTGTGGCAACTGATCTGTGGTTACAAGTAAATGGTTATGATACACAAAAAAAAAACGTGGGTATTCAATACTAAAAATTTAACTAAATTTTAGTCCAAAAGGACCTAGTGCAGAAATTGATAACCAATACTAAAATTTTTAACTAATATTATTCAAAACCAGTAAAATCGACTAATTTTAGTACTTTGAAGATACTAAAATTAGTAACTTATTAGTAGATTTTGGTACAATATCAGTTACTAAACCTTTTACTGTAGAATTATTTTGAGTGTATATATTTCTACATACAATCGAAATAAAAATAATTTCCGATTTCACTAAAATTTGGAACGATGATTTACGAAAGTCCGCAAAGTGAACCTACCTTATTTGTAAATTTACAGGAAAACCCAATGATAGAATTCAATTCTTATGGCGGAATCGAATTCGGGAGGTCAAAATACATATGGATTAGTGGGTCTAATTTCTGGGTCAGAACCTTTTGATATTTTTTTGGAGCTGTGTAATGAATTAAAATTCGAAAAATATTTATATTGTAAGACGTAGATAATCATTTAAATTAGTAAAATATCAATGGAAATATGTGAAACATAAATTGAAATTCGAGAATTTCAATTAAAATTTAAAGACTCCAATTGAAATTTAAAAAAGATCAACTGTGATTCAAAAAAGGTAATTATCAATACTCAGAAGATGCCTCCTATAAATCCATTCCATTGGGTTGAGATCGGAAAATATAAGTATGGGAAGGAGGAAAACGAGAGTAGTAAGTATATGCTGGTATTTGACTGGAATTTGTAGATGTAACAAGTGTCAGGAAAGACATATGCGGAAAGTCTGTTAAACGAATGGTTCGGACAAAGAAAGAATTGTCTCTTTAATGAGTTGTGCGTTCAGCTTTCCAATTAATGACAAACGGGTGAGCTCTGCTAGAGAGGCGCGTATTACGACCAAATACACGGCTGTCTGGGATGAAGTCAACTATCTCAGCAGAACACTCCCCTTGAAAGTATTGACATAACAAAGACACACAACCCATACTCCAACGATGCTCTAAGGATAGGGTTGCCAGACGGCCTGGAATGGCCTGGATTTTCCAGTTATTTGAGGTCTGGTCCAGTTTCCAGTTAAAACATAATTTTTCCAGTTGAAAAAGGATTTTCACAATTATTTTTTTTTATTAAATATTTTTTAAAATTTTTTGGGACTATTTTTTTTAATAAAACACGAATCATAAATATAACATAAATGCCTCCTTTGGCGGAAAATGTGCTCTTTTTTCTGCATTTTCGCCAATTTTTTTACAACTTTTTCGAGAATCTCGGGCAGTCTAGAGTTGATTTTGCTCGTCGTGATTTAAGGATTCTTGGCGTACATTTTTGCTTTTAAAATAACCCCACAAAAAAATGTCTGGATGGGTCAAATCTGCAAATGATGGTCAATTGTTGTCGCCCTTTTTAACTTCGCACTTCCGGGAAATTTTAACTGTCCTTCTTGATTTAAAGATTTGACCACTTTGAACTTATTTTTGTGGGGTTATTTAAAAAGAAAAATATACTCTAACTATCCTCAGGCCAATGACGAACTAAACATCAGCATTTCGAAATGCTCGAAAAGGTAATAGAAATGCTTAAAAAAGGCACATTTTGCCGTGGTAAATAGAGACGCCCATTTAGTCCAAAATAAGAATATGTATCTCACATATGAAAATCGGTTGATTTTTTTTTCAAATTATTGAAAAAAATATATGTATGTATGGGTCCAGTTACTTTTTAAAAATCCAGCTGAAAATTTTCCATTGTCCAGTTATTTGACTTCTAGTATCTGGCAACCCTATCTAAGGAGTTAATGGAGTTAGATATCCCATTATCCCATATTAGCATAATATCCCTTTTCTGTACGCAGTCTTGGGATTTGTATTCTATTTTTGGGACGGATAAACAGATTCTCAACAGGTCAGGATTAAGAGAGATGTCCATATTCTGGCTCATGAGTATAACTTCGGACTGACCCGGTCTATGGTCAAACGTTTTACGTCAGCACACGTAGACTCTGAGGTCCATTGTGATACCACGGGACTGTAATAGGTTTCCCAACTGGTTCCTGCCGTTAAACCAATTTAAGATTCTTATGAAACTTCTAAGATATTGAATTTTGTCATCTGACAAATCAGAAAGATCGTGCAGCTCCCTAGGTCCCAGTGAAGCAAGTCATTGACCAAAAAGTGTTCGATAGTTTCCAACTCCTCTTCATCCATACAACTCCGACAAAAGTCATTTGACGGCACATTTAACCGCTCTGCGTGCTTCCCTATAAGACAATGTCCGGTAATTACAGCAACCACTGTCGAAATCTCTCCTCTTGGAAGCGATATCTGCTCACTTGTGCGCCTCTGATTAAGAGAATACCAAATCTGTCGTGTGGTCTCACAAGTCAATTCATTTGCCCATCGCTGATTAGTCTCCGTGGCGGAACAAAGTCGTAGATTTTGCTTGCAAGTTTCTAAAGGCATACCAACACATTCCAATTCTGTTGGAGCCTGTAAGGTAGTTCCCAGTCTTGCAAGCTCATCAGCTTTGCAATTCCCAGGAAAATTTTTTGGAACAAATTCCTGGTTCAATAGATTCTTGAATATATTCTACTGTAATCACAACAACATTTTCTATGTAAAATTATTTTTCAAAAAAACTACTTGCTCTAAAAAACGATTGCTTTCGGGACAATTTCAAATAAAAATCATTGATTCTGGAATGTTAAGTAGAACCGGTTGCAGGGTAATTTGATGCGTTCTGGAACCGATTATTTGGAACAGAAAATTTTGCTGGGTTCCCTGGAATGTCTCTGTGCCCTGGGACCCATATGACTACTATATCAAACTGCTGGGCCGGCAGTTAAGGGCAGATCTTGTTTTTAGAAACATGGACTCCAGAGACTTGACCGCGGCTTCAATGTCAGAACAGATGTTGACTGCGGTTGTAGACAAGACATTGCACCTCAACCAGTCAGCCACTTTATTTGCCAGTATATCTGCCTGGTAAACATCTGGCAATCTTCGAGCTAGGCTTAATCCAATCTCGTCAAATATTGCTGGCATCCCCAAAAGATTAATATACCCAGCAAAAAATGTGCGGAGTACTTCTATTTGGAGTGCTTTAAAACTATAACAAATGTAATGAAATACAACAAAAATAACAAAAAATACAAGGAAAAAACGCAAAGGCATTCTTTTCTACTCCATAAAAAGTTGATATTCAGCTCTTAACTCATTACCTTCCGCGACACTCCCATACAAATGTAAGTAGATATTCAGTAGATAAGAAGTACTCCGAGTTTTCAAACAACTTCCAACTACTTCCTGGAGTACTTCTTATCTACTGAATATCTACTTACATTTGTATGGGAGTGTCGCGGAAGGTAATGAGTTAAGAACTGAATAACTATGAATTCTGGAGTAGAAAAGAATGTTTGTGTGTTTTTGTCTTGTGGTTTTTGTTATTTTTGTTGTTTCGACACAGCCGAAAGTAAGGGTATAAAAGATTCGGCATAGCCGAATTTAACACTCTCACTTGTTTTTTTCAATTACACTTCTCGACAAAAAATTTTTTTTTTTTAGAGATTGAAAAACTTTCAAAAAATAAGTTTTTGCATTTCATATTTTTGTTCTGCATATAAACCATTTTTGTCATTAATGAATTACTGAAATTAAAAAAAAAAATAAAAAGTTGTCGATTAGTGTAATCGACTTAGAAAAATTTAAACATGTTTTTTGAACTCAGCGACCCCAAAAACATATAAAACGGTGATAAAATAATTTTGTCCAGCTAGATTTGGACTTGGAACCACTGTGCTCCGTCCGGAGTAATGTTGCTTCCTAGGTAGCAAAAGTTGTTGAAGTTTTGGATTGGCACGTTGTTTAGCAAAAATGTTGGCGTTTGGTGGGATTTAACAGCTATACATTTTGTTTTGTTTGCGTTGATTCGCAAACCGTATTTCAGTGCCGTTGAAGCTAAGTCATCTATCTTCTTTTGCATATCATGTTTGTTTGATGCTCAAAAGATTAAACAGGGTTCAAATTAGGTAAAGTTTAGTAAGTCGTTGGTAGTGCTTTTAATCGAGATTGCTTTTCCCGAATATCGGGATTGAAGAAATGCTTCTGGGACTATCGGGACAAGTTTTAATACCGTGTTTTGTGGGACTTTTTAAAAATTTGCGGAATTTTTAAAAATTGTCGGAATTTTTTGGCACTTCAAATCCACGCCATTGTAAAGATTTTCGAAGTTCCGCCGAGAGCAGTCATCCGGTCAACAACTGCAGGTAGAAAGTCCTCCTGCAAAAGATAACCGTTTTCAATTATCTTTCTTACCTCTTGTCGTGGCTCATCGTTATCAACTTTTTGCAGCTTTACTTGCTGCATTTTTTTCTTTGTTCCACAAAATTAATTTATACATTTTATGTAAAAAGTATTAAAATAATTGGGATCCTAAAAATCTCGGGTTTGAAAATCAGAAATTCCGGTAATCGGTAATTCAGGATTGCAATCCGTAGTCGTTGGTAAAAACTAAAAAAAGAGATGTAGAAAAAATATATGAAGTTTCTGCAGAAAAAACATCTACACCACGCGAGTAGAACTTTCATTTAGAAAGCTTAAGATAAAACGAGCAAAACTATTACTAACACCAAATGCTGTCGTCTTCCAGATAAGTGCATGGTGCCAAACTCGATCAAACGCCTTTAAAATATCCAGACCGATAACCTTACTTTCACCAAGGCGGTTAATAGATCTACTCCAAGAGAAACGCCAACAGGACTACCTTTACGAAAACAATACTGACGACCACTCAACAGGTCAATAAACTACAAATAATTCACAAACTGGAAGTTAACCATAATCTCCATAACCTTTGAGAGCGTAGAGCATATGGCGATTGGGCGAAATTTGGGATGAGTTGGATATGGGACACTTTCCATCAAGATGGAAATTTATCCGTGTAACACGAAATACTAAAAAGATTTCGCATGGACTAGCCAGCCTCGTAGAAAACTTCTTCAAGATAATTGTTGGACCACCATCCGGTTCCAGAGATTTGTTCACGTTGAGCTCGACAAAAACCTTTTTTACCGCTCGTGTTTTACGAATAATATGATACCTAGGTAGCACAGAGGGTGATTGGTTACTCTTAGGTACTGAAGAGTTGTTGGCAAAAATTTCTGACATAAGATGTCTGGTAAATAATATTTAAATATTTATCTGAAAATTATTAAATTTATTTAAGTTTGATAAGAGTTTAAGTTCAAAAAATGTGAATGCAACACCGTCAAACTGTTCCTAAATTTCCTACAAGAAAAATCACAAAACTAAGACGCATTTTATGCTGTATAGTTTTGTAATAGTGTCTGCGCATCAAGTTTTAAGATAAGCATCAGACCAGTTCAATTCTTTGTTCAGAAAACAAAAAAAAAACACGAAACGAATTGAAAAAAAAAGTGTGCTGTTTCTGCTGCTCTCACCGTCAACAAATTGCAAACACACGTTTCTTGTGTTGCAAATGTTCCTGCTACTCGTAGTACCGTACTCGTATCTCTATTGAAGACCTTTTTTGGTTGTTGTTTATCTTTAACATCAGTAACACCATCTCATCTTCAACTACACTTTGATTACAAATTTGTGTTTAGTTTTCAACCTCAGCTCGTGAGAAGAGAATGAATGAAGGAAGAAATGGAATAGGTTTAACGTGGGACTGACATATATTTATTTTTAGTTTATTCGATTGTTAACGCATTTGAAATAAATATAAAAACGTAAGTCATGATCGTGTTAAAGTTAAATTGTGTGAAGTGTGATAATTTTGTTAACTCCTAGACTTGATATGAAAGTAGCAATATTTGTGGAATAATCGATTATATAAATTGATTTATTCGAGATTCCATAGAGATCGTTCTATACTTGTTGTTATAGATTGGTTCTCTTCGGATGAGCTTCAGATTCAATCAGAGGTATCACAAAGTTCTGTTCTTTCTCCGACCCTTTTTCCTATTTTTCTTATCGACCTTCTAAGTCAAACTTCAAATCCTGTCTAATCTTTTGCAGATGACAGCAACATTTGTCTTTCATTTTTTTTTGGTCGTAGGCCAAGTCTTGTTGAGGTTGAGAGCAAAAGGCAGATACACTTAATCAGGACCTGTTGGCAGTCTCCAAGTGGGGTCTTGAGAATAAGGTCAAATGCAATGCACGCAAGACTCAATGTTGTATGTTGATCGACAGTAATGTGGAACCAATAGCATCATCTATGTGTGGTATAAGTAACGAGAAATCTTACACTCTTGAAGTTCTGGGCATGAAAATTCAGTGGCATGTTAGTTGAAATAAGCAAGTTTTTCAAATGAAGCATTTAAGGTTTTCTTAACGGGGTGTAAGAACTACTTCACCTCATCCGATCTCCTTACTTGTCATACCACCTACATCCGAAGATGCAGGAGCTTCAAAGTATATTTTAGAGCTATTGGACCGTGTGCAAAGAAGGGCGTTGATGCTCAATGACAATAGCATAACCAGCTATATTGACTCATTGGAGCATCGTCGGAATGTGTGTTGTGTGACCCTGTTTTATCGATATTACCATGGAAAGTGTTCTGTTGAGATATGTGAACTTATCCCTAACGCTCGAGTTTTTGGTCGCAACACTCGGTTGTCTAGCACATAACATCCGTTTGTTGTCGATTGTCCAGCTGATCGCTCAGCGTATTACAGAGAAGGTTCGTTTATCAGTCAAACTAGTTGAATGAGGAATAATCTCCCCGCAGACGCCTTTCCAGTTTCTTTCAATGTTGAAAAATTCACGACAAATATCCATAACACTACTCCCTCTTTTCTCTTCCTCATAACCACAATACACTGCATTAATAGGGACATCCCCTGAGTGTTTGTTCAACTTAAAAAAATTAAAAATAAAACAACAGCCGAAGTGGTTACACATTCTTAAGACAAACTGCACTTAAAGGGTCTGATAAAACCTCTGATGTCTTCATATGACGAGCATAGACAGGCATTATGACCCGTAATTAAACCAGTAAATCTGCGACAACCTCTTCTAATAAGTCTGATAAGATAGTTAGCCACTTTCTAGACTGGTATTATCACAAAACATTTAATATTAATGCATGTCAACTCATTTGGCCATCTTTTTATGAAAATTAATTGCATAAAAGAGGTGATTTGACGCATCATCCACATCTAGCTTATTCCAATCTAAGGTTCCGGGTTATAAGAAATTGTATCGGAGCTAATGTTTACCAAAGAATCGGTAATCACATTTTCCCTTATTCCCCAACAATCCGAAACTTACAAAACACATAGCCTGTTCCCACATGAAACCTCATTGTGTCTGCGCCTACACTCCTACACAGTCTTAAATAAAGTGACTAAAGCGCAGATTGAATGTCACCGCAGATACTGATTGTCCTAATCCTACAACTATTCTTAATTGTCCAAGTCGCTACATCCAAAACAGCAAACGCTTCAGTTTGAAAGAAACTAACTTAGTTTCGAAGCCTTGTCAACAGAGGAAGTATAAAAACTGACACGAAGAATTACGGACAACTGCAGTAAGGAAGGACCTTAAGGGTCGGAAATAATAATAATTGTAAAAATATTGCAAAAATAAAGTCTCAATATATTTTATATGAAAGTTAATTCAACGCATTATATACGTGAGGAATTGTAGAATTGTTTTAAAGCCAACATTTGCCAAAGAATCGGAATTCACATTTCCCCTTATTCCCCTACAACCCGGAACTTACAAAAGGCATACCCAGTTCCCACATGAAACCTCATTGAGTCTGCGTCTACACTCTTAGACAAACTAAGATAAGTGTGCCTTGAGCGTAGCTTGACTGTCACCGCAGATACTGATTGTCCGATCCCTACAACTTTTCTCAATTATACAAGTCGTTACATCAAACATGGCAAACACTTGAGTTTGAAAAAACGAACTTAGTTTCGGAGTCTTATCAATGGAACTATGATAAAAACTGTCTTAAAAAATTCTGAAAAACTGCAGTTAGGGAGGTACTCCAACAAATTCCTCAAAATTTTTCATAAGTATGAGAGTTGATTCAACTTATCATCTACGTCAAGCCTATACAAATCTGAGGTTCCAGGTTGTGAGGAATTGTAGAATTGTATCGAAGCCAATGTTTGCCATAGAATCGGCAATCTTATTTCCTCTTATTCCCCTACAATCGAGAACCCACATCTTTTGTCTCATGTTCCCACATGAGACCTCAATGAGTCTGCGCCAATTCTCCTGGACAATCTTTGATGAATTTATTGGATACTGATTTTCCTTCCCCTTCGTCTGTTCTCAATTCTCCAAGTCGCTACACCCAAAATAGCAAACACTTCAATATGGAGATACAAATTTAGTTTCGGAATCTTATCAAATGAGCTAGAATAAAAACTGTCACAAAAAATACCACACTGCAGTTATGGAGGTACTAAGAGAGGCTGGGAATAATTTATATTGAGAATATTTGACTGGTATAAGAATGCCTTAATATCTCAGAGTCTAAGTAATTTTCTAAATAAAAAAAAGCAAAATCGGAAATTTAAAAAAAAATATATTATTCAGATTTTGGTTTAAGAAACTGGTCCGATTTTACCAATTTAAGAGCTTTATCAGCCTATAACAAAAAAATGTATTCGTGACAAACTACGGGAGTCTTACTCTTTAAGCTTGGACTGCAGTGTGCTTTTTATAGACGAACCGACAGACATTCATAGAAAGTCTAAGAATCAATTATGGATCAATTCATGGGGTCCTAGAACGATAAGTGTTCCACATTTTTTTATATAGGAAATTTGGGCCAAAATTTAAGAATTATTATTAAGGAATAATTTCTCAGAATTCTAAAATTTTTCTAAAGGAAAAATATATCAGAATCTCAAAAGGAAAAATGCTTTAACATCTGAAACATTATGTGAAGGTCAAATATCTAGTAAAGATGTGTCATAATCATTTTCTTTAGAAAACCTGCTTTCAGAGCCGAAAACAAATTGGGGGGGCATTTGAAATTAACACAGATTTAGAACCCTGTCCTTCAGACATCCATATTTTAGCTTGTATTAAGTTCCACACACAGAAGAATAAATTTCCAACCGAATTTTTCAGTTGTATCAATTCATAATTCGGTTGTCGCTACTATTTTTGGATGTGCCAAAAGAATTTTGTTATTTTTTCCATTAAATGTATGTTGTATCAACCGAATTTCGTTGAGACGACCGATATTTAATTTTGACGACCTATATGCAAATGTATGAACAGTTTTTTAGTTGTACTAACTAAATTTCAGTTGAAAATTTGCAAATTTGTTTTCTGTGTGCAGTTGTCAATGGCTTTAACGACTAGCGATTAGGTTTTTAACCATTTTATCATTTTGTTGTTAAATCGTTAATTATTCAACAATTAAATTAACGTCTCATTACAATTTTGCATTTAACAACATCATGCAAATTTGTTAATTGACTCAGAAAACTTTTTATGTTGGCAAACTTCTGTTTAAATATGTATGCAATAAGTTGACTTTAGTCAAATAGCCATATGATTTATATGAAAACATGGTGTTTAATTGCCATAATAAAAATTAGAAGATAATTTGTTGCAAATGGTAGTTAGTTCCAGTACGAAAACTTAAATGAATGTTTATGATGACTGCATTAAAACTGATAAACTACTACCAGATGTTAACTAATGTTTATAGCAAACTACAGACTATTTGGAATTATGTAAGCAGTTCTTAAATATAGTCCAGTTAGAAAAGAACTTACTGCTGACATACTGATCCCCATTGTCCAATCGTGTCCATTTTATAGAGAGATTAGCAATAATAAAGCAACATTCTGTTTCAAATTTCGTTAGCTTAGAAAGTTAGAATTTAGAGCCCCCTTACGGTGAAAACAAAAGGCTATGCATTTAAAAAGTTTTCTAAAAAAGTTTTAGAAATTTCCATTGTTCGTGTCTGAAATTGTGCGATTTGGCATGGAATAAATATAAATTTTATCGTTTAATTCCCTGCGGAACATAGGTCCGCAACAAATGTTTTCCATCGTATTCAATTTTAATTCACTGCAGGATGCACCATGCTCATGCAATTCGTTCTCCATTGTTATCTCTAAGTATTTGCAGGTCTACCAGGTCTTCTAGAACCTTGAGGGTTATATTCAACAGACTGACGAGTAATCTCGTTCGCTAAATTTTTCATCGTTTGTCCTAGCCAACTAAATTTAAGTGAACGTATGTATATTCATACGGAAAGGAACTTGATTAGCTACACACAAAAAAATAAATTGCCAACTGAATTTTTCAGTTGAAGCAACTCCAAATTTGGTTGTTGCTCTTTAAATATGCTGTGACTAATATATTTTATGATTGCTTCAACTAAAAGTCAGTTATATCAACGTTATTCAGTTGTAACTACCGATATTAAATTGCGACAGCCTATATGTGAGTGATTCAACCTAATTTTAGTTACATTAACTGACTTTCAGTTGGCAATTGGCAAATTTGTTTTCTGTGTGTAGGTTCCACAAATCTTGATTTGATATAGTGGCTGGGCAAAATTTTCTATGAGTACGCCTGAGACAGTGGTTTACTAAAGCTTGCATACTCATTTCCTGACGTTATATATTCCATGTTTTATAGCCATATAACAGTACCGATTACACGTTGCTTTTAAAAATCTTGACTTTGGTGTGATCTCCAGAATTTATTAAGTGAGACATACGCTTGTCTGGCTTTTCAAAGTCTATTCTGTAAAGCTTTCTTGCTGCCCCCAGTTTTTGAAATTATACTCCCCAGATAGCAAAGGTTTTCAACATCATTAATAGGTTGGCTTGAAAGCTGGAAGTTCGTGAAGCATGATGAATCTATACGCATTGATTTTCTTTTGTTGACATTAATTTTGAAGTCAAAGGCTTGGATCTTGGATTGCATGCTAGAGAAGCGGTGGGATAGAAGACAGACATCATCTGCATAGTCGATTGTATCTAATCTGTCATGGAGTCCCCATGACAGGTCGGACATCCGAGACGTCAGAGTTAACTCTGGCCAGGTAACTATTCAGCTCCCTACAGTAACCTGAACTGATTGAGGAGAATGTCGGAAATAGGGTCACCTAGTACGATATTGTCCCTCATTCTCTCTATGGACTCGGAGTGGAGACGGGCCTGCGTCTCCTCTAGGTTGCCACTCTCTACATGATTGGTAAGGTGACCTACGACCGATTTCTGGGAACGTAGGTCAGACCTCACCTTCTCACCTCCGGTGCTACGTACACGTAAGTATGCAGCAATGACACGTAAGTAGGCAGCAATGTCTCCGAACTGGCAGAATTTTGATCTCCTCATGTAGGTGGTATTGAGATGCCATTGAATGACACCCTGTCACCACTCTAAAGGCCGTGTTCTGCGCCGTTTGGAGTTTTCTCCACTGTGTATCGCTAATAGAAAGCGGCATAGTCGATAAAGGGACGACCTATGGTTTTGTACGTTGTCAAGATTGTCTCCTTATCTTTGCCCCAGCTGGTAGCCGTTAGCGCTTTCAAAATGGAGTGCTTCCCTTTCACTCGCCTGGTCTCTTCTCAGCGTGCCTGGCAAACATAAAGAGGCTATTAAAAATCTTAAGGCTTTTTACTGTGGGAACTCTCTGTTCACTTATGTGGATATTAAGCTCCCTGATAACCTCTTTAGTGGTGAAGAGTGTATTCCTCCAGGACTTCGATATCCCTGCCATGTGCACAAAATTGTGCAGTCATCGGCATAAGGTATAAGTTTCAGCCCTGGTGTTGGGGTCTGGATTTTGGAGATCTAAGAGTTGAACAGGATGAGGGAAAGAATCCCGCCCTGTGGCACATTCTATTTATTTCACCTTAATGTGAACTATGTTGAACGCCGACCTAGAACTTCATAATTTTACATTTGGACTCCCAGCCATGTAGTTTGCCAACCATCGTTTGTAAGCGTTTAGAAGCGAAGAGTCATAAAGGTCTTGCAAAAGCTTCATGTGGTTGACCGTGTAGGCTGTCGCTTCCATAATCTTTCTTCAGATGACTCGATGGTCCCTAATGGGTCTGGTCGGATGCTCAACAAAACGTCGGTTTAAGGCTGCACCTTTGGAAGTAAAGTGGCGTGCCACTCTCGAAAGTCAGAGTGGATCTTTAGGGATTGGAAACGTTCTTTATCGTCGACCAAAGACGTTTAGAACCTTTATTCGACATGCTGTTGTAGAACTCCTTTATGAGTTTAATTATCTTCTCTGGAACTCCTTTGCATCTTGGAGCTTCTGAAATTGCATTGTGTTGTTGCGTGTCAAATACAAATTTGAAGTCTATAGCCCTCTAGTTGGAGCAATCTTGCAAATTTGAAATTAAGGGTTCTAGTTACTTTGTTGTAAGCGTGATGTCTATTTTCAAAATTTCGGGAGGTATTTTTTATTTTTTATTTGGTCATAATGATTTGAGATTACTACTTCATCCCCTTCAGCAAGTGTGATGGATAGTAGAATTATTTCGCAGTCTACAATACCAGGATTAAGACTCCATTCACAATTAATTTTATTTTTTACTAGTTTTCTCAAATATGGTAAAACAAAAAAGAATAACAGGAGATCCCGTTATCTATGATGACGCCACGCTTAAGCTGAAACACTCAAGTTGACTCTGCACACAAAACACTTCTATTGGCTTTGCAATGGAGACAGTGAAAAAATGCTCCCAAGTGCCGACAGGCATATAATCAGACCACAAGTGTCTGACGCAATGTCGAAAGAACCAGCAGGCTAAACATATATTTTGCTGTGGGTAAATTGGAAGAAGATCTGCTCTGTTCCTCAAAGCGTTGGAAAACTGAGCAGAGACCTTCTGGTTGCTTCATTTTTTTAGATCGAATCTTATTCTGCTGAGGGCCGGTTTACGTTTTATAACTTTTAACTTAAGTCGGACTTAAGAAATCATCAGGTTCTTAACGCCCTGCAGTGACCCTCTCCATATCCTGCTTATCGCAAAATGCTTGATCTGGTTTTGGGTTATATGATCAAGGAACAAATATGTTGCCTTGTGCACATTGTTGTGAGGAAATATACCAAGGTTGTCATTCAAAAAAGGTTGGGAAGCACCTCCATGATGCATATGAACTGAGCAGCATTATAGTCTATGTTACACAGTTCATATGCATTATCAAGAAATGTGTTTAATGAAGTTGGGTGCTGAAAAATAATTTTTCTTAGTTTTTTTTTTGATACCACTATCTTAAAAAGTAGCTAAGGAAGCAGTAGAACATATAAATGTTTAAGAAAATTACTTTAGGAATACCAAAAACAAACTAGAAGCCTATTAACAGACATTAACGAAGAAACCGTCTTACAAATTACATTTTTAATTGGTCACTCAAATAAAATGAAAAAATTAACTTAAAGAAGCTGCAAGAACTATACAAAGTTATATTACAAACATTTTTATGGTTCATGAAAAAAAAAAAATGCAAAAAAAAAAGAGTAATGAAAGATCATGTATGGAAGTAGCCTTGAATATTAATTTTGTTTTCTTTTTGAAATCAATTTTTTAGCACATACAAATATACTTTGGTATGTGTCTGTTATACGAAGGTCCCTTAACAGACCTGCATGGAGTAATGAAAATTCTTTAAATGGACTGCAGCGAGACACGCACGCAAAAGCCTAAATATTTTCAGCATCTTATAGATTCTTTGGAATAAATATATGTAGTATAGTTACTGGTATATATGACACTTGTTTGTTGATGAGGTCCATTGTGGTGGCGGTGTTGAAGTTTATTGTTAATGATAGTTACTTAGAAGTGTTGCTGAGAATTGCTTTTAATACTGCAAAGAACCTTGACTTATTTATGTTTTTGAGAAAAACAGAAGAAGTTATGGGATATTTTTTTTTCTAAAAATAAATTTTCTCTAAATTTAGATACTGTAAATAGAAGGATAAAAACTATTTTTAAATAAGTTTTATATTACAAACCTACGAAAAGAATAACAATACTGAACAACTCTTGGAAATATACCAACGCAATTTAAATCCACTCTGTAACATAAAAATTGTAGTATTTGACTTAGCAAATCCACAAAAAGCTCTACAACAAAGCTCTAAAGCCCGCAGTTACCCCTAGATGGATAAAGTGTAAAACCGACCCCCATTAATTTTTTAGCCCTAACGATTTTTTCAAACATACCTTTGCACTGTCTCTACTCCCTAAGGGGGCTCCCATACAAAGATTACATTTTGTGTAAAACTACTACTACCGCATTAACTGTCCCAATGGTCAAATGTAGCCGACCCTCAATATATATTCTACCCCAACATTTTGTCAGAAGATACCTCCTATCTATCTTAAACCCTTAAGCCGCCCGAATACGTATTTTTTTTTTATTTTTGTACTAATTTGTTTTATGAAATCAGCTCCTTTTGCTCCCGTGGTGCCTGTTAGAGTGGTCCAAAGTGAGACCGATCTATTAATTTTTACCCCTCAAAATTTTTTCCAAACAATCTTACGCCCTATATCCACTCTCTAAGATGGCTCCCATACAAAATGTCATTTTTCTAAAGTCCCCCCCCCCCCCCCGCTCTAATATCCCATGGGTGCCTAAACTGGCATTTTTTGTATTTTTCTCCTACACTCAAAAAAAAGTGAACTAAAATCTGGGAAATTTAACTCAATTTTGAGAAAAAGAGGGAATGATTTGGCTCCAAAGATTTTTTTTCTTGGTTTTAGTTCATAATTTTCCCAAAAATAAGGAAAACAAAGTTATTTAATTTTAAGCCAATTTTAACTAGAAAATGGGAAAAATTATACTTCACATTTTAGAAATAGATTGGTTCTAGACCCTGGACCCATGGGTTCGGACCCCATTTAACTCGAGACCCCGTTGGGTCCTTTAAGGGTCCCCATAGATTTTGAACCAAAACTTGGGTCCGTTCCGTTTCGCTCTAACTTGCTTAGTTTTTGAGATACGGTAATAAGGGGCCTGATAGGGTCTTGAGAATCTTAAAACCGGATAACTCAAAAACTATTAATCGGAGGGCTTTCGGGTATTTTGCGAAAGTATTCTACGAGTCAAGAGCTACAAAAATGCCGTTGGACCTTTTCTCGTGTTGGCAGTATTTACCGAGATATGTGCATATATAAAATCTCGGGAATTTCAAATTTAAGATCTAAAATTAGGGTCTTGAGACCCCGACAGATATGCAGAACTAGGCTATTCCATATTTTTCTTTATAGTCTTTCTTTTGAAAATTTCATCCGTTTCGCTCTATCTCGCTTAGTTTTCGAGATATCGCCATTTTGAATTTTTAACTAAATTCTAAGAAGTTATTTACTAAATTCTCAGAAGTTATTAACTAAATTCTAAGAAGTACACTTCCTCAATTCAAAGAAGAGAAATACGATGATGTTTTTTTAGTAAATTTTAACTAAACTTGAACTAAATTTTTTTTTAAGAAATATGTCTTAAAAAAAAAGATACGATTCTTAGATTTGTGGAAAATTTCTTTGGCAGTAAGAATTTTTTTCCTTATATTAAAAAAATCCATTTAAAGAAAACTATGAACTAATTATAAGTAAATGAACTAAAATTTTTTCCTCATAATTAAGAAAATTTCTCATTTTTAAGTTAAATTTAACTAAATTTTAGGAAAATTCATGATAAATTTTCAAAGACATTTTTTCCTCAAATTTAGTTTTGTCTTTTTTTTTCAGTGTAGGCCCAAAACTTTTTAACCCGTGGCACCCGGCAATCAAAGTTTTGGATTTTTAAAATGTTTTTCTTTAAATATGTCTTGAGACACATCATGCTTATTAATTTTGATGCGCTGAACACGAATATCAAAAAAAAATAAATAAAATCCGTCGAACGGTTTCAAGAGATCGCTATTTGAAATTTGCAAAAATGGCGTCTTTCCTACGTTTAGGAAATTTGTTTAAAAAAATTACAAAATAACTTTCCCTTGACCCTTTCATAGAGCTTAAAACAGTCTGTCATTTAAACTTTATTTGAGACAAAGTTTTGGATTTTTGAATTTTTTAAAAAATTTCTACAAACGATGGTTTTTTTCCTACGTTTAAAAAATTAAAAAAAACTCAAAATTTTTTCCACTAACTATTTTATAGAGCTTGAGACAAACTTTCATTTAAACTTAACTTGATCTAAGTTAGAACATTCTGACCCATGGAGCTCTTCAATCAAACTTTAGAGTTGTGAAAATTTTGCTCAAATTAAAGACTGTCTCAAACTTTACGAAATGGTCGAGGGAAAATAATTTATAGACTTTTTTTTAATTCTTGAACGTAGGAGAAACTGCAATTTTTTACAAATTTCAGAATCACTTTTTGAGTCGATTTAGCTATGTCCGTCCCTCTGTCCATCTAAATTTCTGAAATTTAAAAATTAACCTTCTATTGGCCCAAGGCAGAAGCCTATTGAAATTGGAAAAAATCGGTCCATATTTAGACATAGCCCACATACAGAGGTCCCCTTTGATTTTGGCTCAAATGACTATTATAGCCGTATTAAAATATATATTATTTCGAAATTTAGCAGATAAATGTATTCACAAATCACCATTACAAATTTGAAATTAATCGGATCAGTTCTTCTTGTAGCCCCCATACAAAAAAATAATTAAAATTTTATTTGTGTGTGTTTAACGTTTACTTAAATAACCTTATCAAATCTGATTATAATCGGACCATTTTTGGAATCAGGCCCCATATTTCGCCCGATATTTAGTTAAATCGGTTTATTGGCAACAAATAAAAGCCTATTTGACTATAATTTGTTTTGTGGGTGTTTTTTACACTTTTTTAAGATTTGACAAAAGATAGATCCAATCGGTCCATGTTTAAATTTGGGATCCATTTTCCAGGAAACTCTGATGTTGCACTCAAAAAATTTCATGCATAAAAATACGAAGTATTATTTCGTAAAATTTTTTTCGTACATATTACGAAATTTTTGTACATATTACGAAATTTTTGTAATTTTACGAAAACTTGGAATTTCGTAAAAATACAAATTTCGTTTATTTTACGAAGTACATTTCGTAGCCAAAAAAATACGAAATACTTCGTATCTTAACGAAATATTTCGTAATTTAACAAAATATTTCTAGGGGTTTGATTTATTTATCTGAATTACTAGATTTAACAGATTTAACAATTAAAAAAATGGAGTAACAAAAATTTGTTCCTTCTGTTTTTAATTTTTGTTTACGGTTTCTAATTTTAAATTATTTTCAGCATAACACAAAGTCAAATCACCCAAGATATATTTTTCAATGCAGTCTGTTAGGTGGTGCGACATTAGTGAAAAGTTATACGGGCATGTCACCGAGTCAATTCCGTTTAGAAATGAAATTGAATGTTTGCTCGGGAACTATTTTTTTCGTAAAGAAAACACTTTAAATTACAGTGAATATTTGGAAGTGTTTTGATTCCGACAAAATATTTTGTTTTACGTTTTTAAAAAATATTCGATCCCACTTCCGGACGGAATGTACTCAATGACATGTCCCATAAGATGATACAATTTAAACAAAAAAATGTCGTACATAAAAATACAAATAATTTTGCATACAAATACAAAACAAATATATCGTACCATAAACTAAGGGGCATGTCACAGACTCAATTCCGTTCGCATTTGAAAAAAGTGGTTTACTCATAAAACGCAAAAGAAATATTATTTTTTTCGGAATGAAATCACTTTCAAAAATCAAAGTGGAATTGAATTGTACAAAAGTGGTTTCATTCCGAAAAAAAATATTCGCTTTGCGTTTTACGGGTAAACCACTTATTCCACTTCCGAACGGAATTGAGTCTGTGACAGGCCCCTAAATGTGTGTACATACTACATAATCTTTTACGGCCGTATTCAAAATGAAATTCTAAACACTGTCTAGATACAGTTTAAGGATTTCTTATTCAAAACACATTTTCTTAAACTATGAACATACGCTGAACATCTCTTGCCTAACTGGCGCCATATTGATTTTGTAAAATGTCAACAACAAAATAAATGCCAAAGAGTTTAAGTTATTTTAAAACTCTCGCTTTTATTAAAAACAATTTCCACAACTTGCTTTTTTACTTAAAGCCATTTTTAGTAAAAAATTAATATATTTTTTTGGGGTTTTTCATAATTTTTTTTTTTTTATGTGATTTACTAAAACAGGGATGGTCAACTTTTTGTTAAGCAGACTTAACTAAAATCATTTTGAATAGACTCTTGAACAAACAGTGAACAAGCCTTAAAAACATTTTAGTTACGAACTCGATGTTCAGGGTGAACAAACCGTGTCTAAAACTTCATTTTGAATACGGCTGTTAATTTTTAAGAATACCTTAAATTTCGTAAAAATACAAAATTTCGTTTTATTTCGAAATATTTCGTAATTATACAAAATATTTCGTATTTATACAAAATATTTCGTAACTTTACGAAATATTTTCGTTAAACTAAACATAATTCGTATTTACAAAAAAAAACTTCGTAACATGTACAAAAATATTTTGTATTTTTACGAAATATTTCGTAATTATACATAATATTTCGTAGTTATACGAAATATTTTCGTAAAAATAAACATAATTCGTATTTACAAAAAACAAACTTCGTAATATGTACGAAAATATTTAGTATTTTTACGAAATATTTCGTAGTTATACTAAATATTTCGTAAATTTACGAAATATTTTCGTATTTATTTCGTAAATATCACTAAAAAAAACTTCGTAATATTTACGAAATGCCATAGGTAAATATTACGAAATATTTCGTTCCGGCAAAACCACGAAATATTTCGTACAATGTACGAAGTATTTCGTTCATTTTACCTATGAAATTTTTTGAGTGTGGGTATTATATGTTCGGTCTTGACCGACTATAACTTTCTAAATTGTTTTTTTAAATCGGTCCACATCTTCCGGGTGAAATTTTTCTTCAAATATGTGGATTCTGATGCTAAATTAAAATATATTTGTCAAGAGCAGGGTTCGAAAAAAAAATACTAACGAACGGTACGTTAGTGTTCTGTACTGAACTATGCCGATGGAAATACGCAAACACATTCCCAACAAGAAATACAAAAACACTAAAAATTATTTGAAGTGGTTGTGTTCGTGTACGCAAACAGAATACCGAACGTTATGCTTGCGACTTGACGAACACAATCTTTACGATTATGTACTGTGATATGCACGCAAACAAAATAAAGTACTTTTAGTGTACTGTTTGCGTACTTAGCAGATTTTTTCAAAAACTTAAAATGGCGATATCTCGAAAACTAAGCAAGATAGAGCAAATCGGAGCATATTTTTGGTTCTTAGAATCTCCATAGTATCGCCGGGCCACTTCACTTGTGTGGACTTCGTTTTGCTCTATGGACTTCGTTTTACTCTATATTGCTTAGTTTTCGAGATATCGCCATTTTAAGTTTAAAACAAAAATCTGCTAAATACGGAAACAGTACACTAAAAGTTCTTTATTTTGTTTGTGATTTTTTCAAAAACACACAACCACTACGAAGTAGCGTTTCTGTTTATAGTGCAGTACATTATCGTAAAGTTTGAGTTCGTCAATTCTCAAGCATAACGTTCGGTATTCTGTTTGCGTACACGAACACAATCACTAAAAAAAAATTTTAGTGAATGTGTTCTTTGGAAAAACCCGTACGTTATATAACGTACTGTTTTTATTCGAACACTGGTCAAGAGAGTGGTGTGGATATGGGAAGGACGTAGTATCGAAAGGGGGTTAAGTGGGGATCGAGAGGATTTGGGTTTTTATCGACATAATTCGTACTTTTTATGTCAAACATTAAAGATATGGGTCAAGAGATTGGGGCTGATATGGTTATGACGTGGTTTCGAAGTGTGGAAGGGAAATGGGGATCTAGCTGATTCCCAGCAAAACTTAGATTACCAAATAAGGTATAAAATAAGGTATAGGATCTCTTATTTTATACATTGCAGCATTGATGATTTTAACAGGCGATGAGACTCAAAGTAATGCATCCACATTATCACAAAGAATACCAGTAAGGTATAAAATAAGTCATAAATTTATAACGAAGAATACGAGTAAGGTGTAAAATATATGATATTTTATAGGTTACGAGTAAGGTATATAATATAACATACCAGAACGTAATATATAAGGTGTTACGAGTAGTGAAAAAGTAATTTTGTATTAAATTTACTCACGTGATTGTAAGTGAGTGTAAGTAGATAAAATATGCTCATGAGTGTGTGTCGTTAGAAATTTCTTGTCGTGAGGCCATCTCTAGTTTAAACTTATGCATTTTTTTATAAAATAATTATTTTTTATGTTATTGTAATGCATTATGCATTTAATTATAAATAATGCATTATTTCAAACTTTCAAATAATACATAATGTAACCAAATATAAGTCATCCATGATTTAATGTTTAGAAATAATAAATATGAAATACATTTTTTCTAATAATCATGCATTACGTAGCAAATTATTAGTAATGCATTATTTTTCACTTTAAAATAATACGTTGTGGAACAAATTTTTGGTAAGACATCCTAAAATAATGCTACAAATAAGGTATATACATTACCTGGTAATGTGTTATATAATCACTACCCATTACCAAAGTTTTGCTGGGTTACTGTTTAAATCAATGCAAAACTGTTTTTTTTACCGACAATGTAAGATATATCGCAAGAGAAAACTGTGGTTATGGTAAGGACGTTGTATCAAAGGGGGATGAGGGGGAAACGGGATTTTGTTTTTAATCAACTAAAATCGTGTTTTTTTTTCACCAAGCGTTAAAGATGTGGCAGCGGAGGGTGGTGAATACAGTAAGTACATGGTATCGGTGGGGGTCATTTAGATTTATGTTTTTATCTATTTAAATTGGTTTTTTGTATCGAACGTGATGTGATTATAACATTGAATCAAAGGAGGGTCGATGAAAAAAAATCCGATTTTGGTCGAGTAAAACCCTTAACCTTCAACACCTTTCTCTGATACGTCCTTACCATATCCACAATTCTCTATTGCCACATATATTTTACTTTCGGTAAAAAAATAAGATTTTATGGATAACAACATTAATCAACCCCCCCCCCCCCCCAAACCATTCCACCCTTTGATACCACGTCCTTATCATATCTACCCCACTTTATTTACCTATATCTTTCATGTCTGACATAAGTACGAATTAAATCGATAAAAACTCAAATCCTCTCGATCTCTTCTCCCCACACCCACAGGGAACGAATTGGAATGGGATACGACATGAAATTACATTTTTTTACGAACAATTTTTCTTTTTCACTCAATATTTTTTAATTCAAAATTTCAGAACCTGACTTCATTGGTTTTATTACGATATGACGCCACGACAGTTTTCAAGAAAATTTTTCATCGGAACGAACATGATTACGGTCAAAACGAGGTTATGTAAAAAATTGCGTTATTTAGAGATTGGTTTAGTTTTTTAAAGAGCACATTTTTTCCTCCTAGTCCGATTTTGCTCAATTTTGAACTTAACAAACAGGATTCTGGCTCTTTTGGTTTGGACTTCATCGTGTCCTTCACAGACGGACATCGCTAAAATGTTTTACAATCGATTACCTATTTATAACACAGTGCAACAACCAAAATCGGAATGGGATAAAACCAAAAGCAAATGAAAGTTTTTGGCATAATCCATAACTGAACCCTCAAGGCTTTTTTTAGTTCAGCGCTAGATTTTTTTTACTCGCTTTTGAAGTTGGTAAACTTTTATTATAATTATAATAATAACTGCTTGAAAACTGTATAAGGCGTATGCTTAATTTTGTAATTGCCTTTAAATAACAATAATACACAACGGTGCACATTGCATTATTTTAATAATTTGGCTATTCAGTAAGTAGGTACGGGACCGATTGCAGTAAAATTCATACCGGTCATAACTAAGGTAATTTCGAGCTTAAGATGGGATACTGGACCCCACATGTCCAATAAGGGAACCGCCAGGGGCCCCTAAAGTAGAACATATTTAGTACACAAACACTTTAAATGCTTTTAAATCACCAACTTTAAATGCGCGTAAAAAATAATCTAGCGCTGAACTAAAAAACGCTTTGAGGGCTATGTTATGTAAAATGTTAACTTTCATTTGCTTTTGGTTTCATCCCATTCAGATTTAGAAAGTTCGATTTTGTATCACTGTGTAATATTTTTACTTCATGGGGTCCTAAGCCAATATTTCGGTGATTTACATAAGGAATTTGAAAATGTGTTTTTTTTTTTTTTTGGTGGGTATTTTAAAAATTCGTCACAGCCATATATAGGCTCCAACTTGCTATAATTTAAAAACTCCTCAGCACACAACAAACCAAAATATATCTTTAGGATACATTTCACACAAAATTTATGAGATTTTTTACAACATTTTAGTTTGAATATCACATTTTTTTTATTGCATGCAACATGTTTCTATAAAAAAGCCACAGTAATTTCATACAGTCTTTCTCGTTCACTTTAAAACCATATTGATAATGAATACTGCCCTTAAGTGTACACATAAATCCTTATGACAATTGATGGTTATCGGTGGAAAGCTTTAATTAAAATTTGTTACACCACTACATCAATATAATTGAAAACCATATTTTATGAACAGAAACATTTACAAAAGTAAAGAAAAAATATTGAAAACATGCATGACCCAGCTTAGGGGTTGCTGGAACGACACTAATTAGCATTTTAGCATCAAACAACATAAATTCCATAAACAAAAGAACCCTTTTTGTGTGAAGAGTTTCTTTAGTCTTTTGTTATTTTTGCAAAAAAATAATAATTTACACATATGGGGTAGTCCATATTTTTAAATAAGCTTTTGTATTGAAGCAACACTTATAAGAAAAAAACTGTCGAAAAATCAGTTTGAATTAGCAAACATTTAGCAGATTTTTCTGCTAAAATATATATTTAAACTAAATTATTTGTCATTTAGTTTTAGAAAAATCGGGCAACCCTAAACTTTCACCATTTTGTGTAGGGCGCTATAAGCAAGGAAATGGCAAACGACGCGACGCCATTTTTAAAATTATCTTTAACCGTTTTTGTGGGTGGCGCAAGTGACTATATCAAAATTTCAAAAATCTTGGTTTTCTTACCTTATTCAAAAAAAAAAAACTCAAAAACAAATGCTCAGACAGCTTTCTGGTATTCGGCACGAAATTTCTCGTATTGTGGCCCACGTCACTGCTGGCAACCCTGAACTTCCACAATTGTGTGGAGGGCATTATAAGCTACAAAATGGTCGAAATTTTTTCGATCTTTTTTTGGTTTTGGTCCCGAGAGATTTGTGCAAGTAGTTGTTTATTTTTTTGAACAGTGTCCCCCAACGTATTTTTGGAAGGTGTCCCCCATCGCCTCCCCCCAATTTATCCACCATAACAATTTCAGCTTTCTTAAAACGATTTTAAATTTGTCAAATTTTCGGACAGGCAGCTGACCGTTATTCCATCGGCGGTGATTCAGCTGACTAACGATTTTGGAATATTTTTTTCATTATTTATCCAACATAACAATTTCTGACGCTGTCTCCTAAACTATTATCTTAATAGGCAAAAAAAAGAGTTTGAAAGTATACTTTTCCAGAATATAAATAATCTTATGATAAAGAGAAATTATCGTAGAGGGTTGTTCCAACCAAATATTAGATTAACAACAATTTTACAGCATTTACGTTTTGTATCCTAGCCTTACCAAATCTTTTCAAAATAAGACATTTCGAATGTACTATCTTATATAAATATTGAAATACACCTCCCTGCACAACATTGGAAATTGGTGCATGTAATGCGTATGCCAGGGATGGGAAATTTGATGAAAATGTCCTTTTTTGATACTTTATGAAGTTCAAAAGTACGTTGATGCGCCCGCATTTGATACTTTTTTACAATAGACCGGATTTTAAGTATTTTTTATTTATAAAACATTTTACTCATTTGCACATATTTTTACTCATGTTCAATAATTTATTTGAGTAAGCTTTGCAAAAAAATATTTTAATTTTCTATTCAGATTTACATTTGAGAGTTTTGAGCAAAAAAAATTTATTATTATACACTCAAAAAAAAGACTTAACTAAAACATTGGAAAAATTTTCTTCAAAATAGTTTATAAATTTTCCCACAGTTGGGAAATTTTCTTAACTGTTGGGAACATTTTTTAGTTCATGTACTGTGAAATATTACATTATTTCCTTTAAATGGAATTCCCTAATACATGGAAGAAATTCTTACCGCCAAAGAAATTTTCCCTATAGGGAAAACGTTTTCACGCATTTTTATTATACAAGACAATTTAAATTGCCGTGAAAAAGTAACATTTCAGTTTTGTTATGAATGTTTCTTTCTTATAATTGTCAAAAGTTCAGTAAAAAACAGAGTACTATGCTTTAGGAGGTAATTTTGTACCAATTAGTTCATCTTCTTAGATTTGAGGAAGTTTTTTCCACTATTTTAGTAAAATTTTTAAGACCCCACTGGGTCTACACATATCCTGAACATTTTTAAATGCTCATATCTCGGTAAATATTGCTAACACGACAAAAAGTTCGATAGCATTTTTGTAGCTCTTAACCCGTAAATAAAGAACGCCAAATATCCAAAAAGTCTCCGAGTAATAGTTTTAAAGTTATCGTTTTTAAAATTCTCAAGACCCCAGTGGTTTCCTAAATTCACGTATCTCAAAAACTTAGCAAGGTAGAGCGAAACGGACAAAAATTTTGGATCAAAAACTATGATGATTCTTAAGGAACTCAACTAGGTCTGGGCCCATCGGGGTCTGAACCTATTAGATCCGAACCCAAAAGGGTCTTCCCAAAATGAAGTTATCAAATGTGTATGAACTAAATAGAAATATAATTTTTCCCATTTTTTAGTTAAATTTTTTTCTTTCCTTATTTTTAAGAAAAATATGAACTTAAAAGAAGAAAAATATGGCAATGAAGTTTAATCATTATCAATTTTCATTGAAATTAGTTAATTTTCCTATCTTTTAGTTCATTTTTTTACTGAGTGCACTGTTAAAATCGGTAGAGCAGTTTTCAAAATATCGCCATTTGAAATTTGTCAAAAAAAATGTTTAAACAAAATCTCAATTCATTTGTCACTGACTTTTTCATAAAGCTGGAGACGAACTTTCATTTAAACTTAATTTAAGCCAAATCAGAACATTTTAACCTATGGCGCCCTTCGACCAAAGTTTAGAGTTTTTGGTGAAAATTTTTTAAAAAATTAAAACTTTGATCATGGAGCGATACAGGTTTAAAAGATCGGATTTGACTCAAATTAATTTAAAAAAAAAATTGTCTCTAGCTTGAGATGGGCGCTTGAGTGATTTTTAACTCACACTCACTCACGTTTACGACAGAAATTTTTGAATCACGCACACTCACTCACGAGCATAACTTTTCTACTCACACTCACTCACACTCACTCACAATCACGTCAATAAATTTAATACAACTCACACTCACGTGTTCTCACGCAAGCTTCACACTCACGTTGACTCACACTCACGAAACTCTTATTTATACAAAAAAAAAATTAAAAAACTAAAATTTCAAAAATCTTTTAAAATTTTTAAGCAAAATTTGAAGTTTAGCGAAATTTTATTTATTTTTTTGGGATTTTTTCACAACGAAATCTTAAGTTAAGCTAAATTTTACAATTCTTTTTGTTGCTTTTTTTGGTACGAAAGGAAATATTAAGAGAAAATAAATCACGCAAACTCACGCAAAAAAAATCGACTCACGCACACTCACTCACGCAAAAAATCTTTTTGGTACGAAAGGAAATATTAAGAGAAAATAAATCACGCAAACTCACGCAAAAAAATCTTACTCACGCAATTTTTTTATCCACTCACTCACACTCACTCACAATCACGTAAGTAAAATTGAATTCAGTCACAATCACGCGTGATCACGCGTGAATCACGCTCTAATCTGCTCATGTGCCCATCTCTATCTCAAGCTCTACAAAAGGCTCAAGGGAAAGAAATTTTGAGATAATTTTTTTAAATTTTCTTGCAAATTTCAAATACATAGCAATATCTCGAAAACCGATTTTAATTTTTTTTATATGTATTTGTGCTCAGTGCTTCAAAATTAATAAATATGCACTAAGAAAATTATGTCATTAACTGTTAGTAGGTTATTTTAAAAAGTAATCAGTAAAGTTATTTTAAAAGAAAAATCATTAATTTTATTAAGGATTTCACTTTTTTTGTAGTTTAAAAATAATAATTTACTGTTTTAAAAATGAATTGTCTGTTACATTCAATTTCGGCTGTAAAAAATTTCTTCTATAGTTTTACTGTTTTTCAATACAAAATAAGTGAATATTCATTAGTTTTTTAACGTTTTGGTAAGTCATTAAATTAACATTCAAAATTGACTGTAATGTGATTTTATTTTTAATGAAAAAACAGTGGAATGGTTTTTAAATAAAATTTCATTTGTTTTAAGTGAATATTCACTGGAATTTACCTTCATAATTCTTTGAGTGTGATGTGTCGCAAGTAGGGATGTGCGATTAATCGATTATTCAAATACCCTGATTAATCGAAATCCTGATTAATCAATTATTCGATTAATCAAATATTTTGATTAATCAAAATCATGATTAATCGATTAATTTGTATTTTGATTAATCAGAATTCATGATTAATTGATTAATGTATTGAAATATTCAAAAATTTGAATAATTGAACAATTTTGTTTTGTTTATATTTTGGTATTTTTTTTTATTGGCTTTCATATTTTATTAAAATAAAACATTTACTACATTTCTACCAATTTTAATTTTGAAAAATTTTGTTTGCAATTTCAAAAATGTTAATACAGGCGGATCTACCATAAAATCCTTTCATAATATGCGGCCTTTTAAAGACGGTACAAATCTTAAGGATGTAAAATAAAATCCAAATTAAATATCTAATCTAATTGTGTTCAACATGATCTCTGGCACAAAATATCCTAGTGGAGTCGCAGTGCCGGACATAAACATTTCTTGACTTAAGCAATATATTGACTAATGGTTCACATAATTGGCCCCTTTTATTAGTTGTTTAATACGAGCATGGTTGGAAGCATGTTTGTCATATCATCTCCAGTCTTTCAAGCATGCACTTTGACAATGTAGGCCAAAGCATGGCCTGAAGCATTGTTGGAAGCATCTTTTTCATATCAGGCACTTTTGTCTAAATTTTTGAAGATGAGATCGAATTTAATGCTAGACTTTCAACTACTACTAATTCTCTTTTTTATTTCCAATAAATTTGTTTGCCTTTGCACATACATAATTTTTTATTTAAATATCTTTTTGTTTAAATTTTTAAAAATTGAATAAAATTATTCAAATTTGATTAATCAAAATTCAAATTATTTGATTAATCATAGTTCTGATTAATCAGAAAGTATGATTAATCGATTAATCGATTAATTAAAAAAGCGATTAATCAAAAAATTGATTAATCAATTAATCGCACATCCCTAGTCGCAAGACATTTTTTTTTTAATTTTGTATACCCTCCAACTACAGTATGAGGGTATACTCTGTTTGTCATTCCATGTGTAACGCATCAAAATATCGGTCTAAGACCCCATAAAGTAAAAATCGGACCATTTATTTTACATTATTTTTTGTGTTTTTGTTTAACAAATGCAACATTTTTATGCTACTAGAAGTTCAAAGTCCTGAATTTGAACCCAGAAATTTGAAAATGTCGTTTTTTTCGGTCCGCCCCACTTTTTGGGGCGTGGATTAAAAAAAATTGTTTAAATAATGATAAACTTGTATTTCTTTAGTGCAAAAAGTATAAGAAAGAATTTTTACACATATATTTCAAGAAGAAATCCCCCCCCCCCCCATTTTCCACTACCACCCTCCCTTTCCCCAAACAAAATATAACGCCCCTCCAATATTTTGTTTATGCCCTCCAACCACAGTATGGGGTATACTCACTTTGTCAATTCGTGTATAACACATCGAAATATCGGTCGGCGACCCCACAAAATATATATGAATATGATCCTTGACAGAATCTAAGACATTCTAGCGATGTCCTTCCGTCCATCCGTCTGTAGAAACCACAATGCAGTCCAAACTAAAAGAGCTAGAGCCCTGAAGTTTGGCAAGAGTATCTCTTATGTTACTGGTAACATTAAGTTCAAAGATGGGCATAATCAGGATAGGGGGAAAAAAGTTCCCCCTTGAAGAACTAAAAAAACCCCTGAAAAACACAATTTTTTACAAGATTTTTTTATTTTTGGTCAACAAATGTAACATTTTTATGCCCAATTATGTTCATAGACCTGCACTTGGACCAACGGGACTATGAAACTCGATTATAGAAAATAATTAAAAATAACGATAAAAATGTATTATTTAATCGTAAATATCATAAACAAATTATTTGTAAACATTTATAGCAGGGGAAGTGGTGTCCTCCACCGAATCCGCCGACCCCCCCCCCCCCCCCCCCGCAATAAAAAGACGCCCCACATTTTTTTTTTTTTTTTTTAATTTTTAACGTGTTGAAGGGTATAAAAGACTTTTACTTGTTATTTTTTTAAAGATCCGAAACTTTTATCGCCTGGCGCCACGGGTTAATGTAATCCGATTGGGGTCAAATTTTTAACACATAATTTTAAAATCTAGCGGCCGTATTCAAAATGAAATTCTAGACACTGGCTAGATACTGTTTAAGGATTTCTTATTCAAAACACATTTTCTTAAACTATGAACATTCGCTGAACATCTCTTGCCTAACTGGCGCCATATTGATTTTGTAAAATGTCAACAACAAAATAAATGCCAAAGAGTTTAAGTTATTTTAAAACTCTCGCTTTTATTAAAAACAATTTCCACAACTTGCTTTTTTACTTAAAGCCATTTTTAGTAAAAAATTAATATATTTTTTGTGGTTTTTTATAAATTTTTTTGTTTTTTTCTTATGTGATTTACTAAAACAGGGATGGTCAACTTTTTGTTAAGCAGACTTAACTAAAATCATTTTGAATAGACTCTTGAACAAACTGTGAACAAGCCTTAAAAACATTTTAGTTACGAACTCGATGTTCAGGGTGAACAAACCGTGTCTAAAACTTCATTTTGAATACGGCTAAGAATACGGAATAAGAATTTGCCCGGAAACTTGAAAAAAAAAAAAAATCAAAAGTTATAAAAATTTTTAACTGGATATTTCCAAGACTTTGCTGGGACATTTGAATCTTTTTAATTCTTTTTTTTTGCTTTAATTTTCTCTTTTTTGTTTGCAGGTCTCATTCCCATTTAACTCGAATGGCAAACCAGGACGTATCTATCATTGGAATTTACCGGTAATTAAAAAAATGCTCGAAGATAAGCAACGTTTTCCCAATGTTGCCAATATCGAACCGAATAAAGTGGATGAATTGATTGATATAAAAAATATACCAACATGGTCAAAGCCATGGGAAAATGATTCCATTGAAAAATCCTATAATCAGGACTCAATGATGAGCTATAAAAAATCTTTAAAACGTAAATCACCAACGTATTATGCACCAGCCAATACGGTCAATAAAAATAGTTTTAATAAATACTTTTCGGGCAATGGCAAACCAAAAGGATTTTATGTGATTAAAGAGAATCAAAAGAAACCATTATACTATAAAAATATTGTAGCGTAAAAAGAATTTTAGAGGACGAGACGATTTTTAAGAAGATTAAACACACAAAAGAAAAAACAAGTTAAATTAATACACTGCAAAAAAAAGGAATCAATAAAAGTTTTACGAGAAATGTTTAAAAAGGCAGTATGATGTTGTCTTTTGAAAAAAAAAACTTTCTTGATTTTTTTAAAATGTTTCAAAACATTGAAAAATGCTCCAAAAGAGATAGTTTTTTTAAATAAAAATGAATTAGATAAATTTTATTTTTTTATATTATTTTTCTTTTTTTTCATATTAAATTTTATTACTTAATTAAAAACCAAAAATTTTTATTTTATATTTGAAAAATGTTGACTTTATTTAAATTTTAGTAAACAAATTTATGAAAACGTTTTATTGATTCCAATTTTTTGTTCAGTGTAATATTGGTAATTCATACTTAAACACACTAAAAAGCCATAAAAATAATTCTTGAAATAAAAAAAAAATAACAGTGTAGGTGTTGATACGAAAATTAATCGAAAATAATAATCTCAAAGAATTATTCAAAATTATCCTACTAATATTATAACCCAAAAATATAAAGTAAAACTTTAGCATTATCAGAAGACTAAAAAAAAACTACTCAATATAATAGATTTTGTACTTTTATATCGAAATTAAAATGGAATATTTTCACAATGTTTTGTTAAATTACAATTGCAAATTAAACTTTTTTTATTAAGGAGAGATCGCTAAAATCATTAGCAGATCCAGGAAGAGTAGGGAAGATAGGTGTGGTATAACCTGGCATTTTTCTATATGGCCAAAAAAAATTATCTCCAATTTTCAAAGTCCGGGCATTTTTTTATTCTACTAGGACTAAAATGGATTTTTGAATAAGTAAAAAAATAAAAAATTTAAATTTTTTTCGACACATTATATCCCAGCAAAACTTAGATTACCAAATAAGGTATAAAATAAGGTATAGGATCTCTTATTTTATACATTGCAGCATTGATGATTTTAACAGGCGATGAGACTCAAAGTAATGCATCCACATTATCACAAAGAATACCAGTAAGGTATAAAATAATTCATAAATTTATAACGAAGAATACGAGTAAGGTGTAAAATATATGATATTTTATAGGTTACGAGAAATGAAATAATATAGCATATCAGAAGATAATATATAAGATGTTACGAGTAGTGAAAAAGTAATTTTGTATTAAATTTACTCACGTGATTGTAAGTGAGTGCAAGTAGATAAAATATGCTCGTGAGTGTGTGTCGTTAGAAATTTCCTGTCGTGAGCCCATCTCTAGTTTAAACTTATGCATTTTTTTATAAAATAATTATTTTTTATGTTATTGTAATGCATTATGCATCCAATTATAAATAATGCATTATTTCAAACTTTCAAATAATATATAATGTAACCAAATATAAGTCATCCATGATTTAATGTTTAGAAATAACAAATATGAAATACATTTTTTCCAATAATCATGCATTACGTAGCAAATTATTAGTAATGCATTATTTTTCACTTGAAAATAATACGTTGTGGAACAAATGTTTGGTAAGACATCATAAAATAATGCTACAAATAAGTTATATGCATTACCTGGTAATGTGTTATATAATCACTACCCATTACCAAAGTTTTGCTGGGATTTGTTAATTTTGATGCGGTGAGCACAAATATCAAAAAAAAAATAAAATCGGTCGAACGGCTTTCGAGATATCGCCATTTGAAATTTGCAAAAAATGGCGTTTTTTTCCTACGTTCAAGAAATTTTTTAAAAAACATCACAATTTTTTTTTCCTCGGCCATTTCATAGAGCTTGAGACAATCTTTCATTTAAATCTAATTTGAGCCAAATCCGATCATTTTAAATCAAAATCCAAAACTTTGACCGAAGGGCGCCAAGGGATAAAATGATCGGATTTGGCTCAAATTAGATTTAAATGAAAGATTGTCTTAAGCTCTATGAAATGGCCGAGGAAAAAAAATTGTGATGTTTTTTAAAATATTTCTTGAACGTAGGAAAAAACCACCATTTTGGGCATTTTTTTGAAAATTTCAAATGGGGATATCTCGAAAACCGATTCAAGAAATTTTATGACATTCGTTTTCAGCATGCCAAAATTAATTAAAAACATGTATCAAAAAAAAATTTTTTTTTTAATTTTTAAAAAATCGTTTTTTTTTTGGTGGAAATTTTTCAAAAATCCAAAACTTTGACCGAAGGGCGCCACGAGATAAAATGATCGGATTTGGCTCAAATTAAATTTAAATGAAAGATTGTCTTAAGCTCTATGAAACGGCCGAGGGAAAAAAATTGTAATGTTTTTTAAAAAATTTCTTGAACGTAGGAAAAAACCGCCATTTTTTGCAAATTTCAAATGGCGATATCTCGAAAACCGTTCGACCGATTTTATTTTTTTTGATATTCGTGCTCACCGCATCAAAATTAACAAATATGATGTGTCGAAAGAAATTTAAATTTTTTATTTTTTTTTTTTTAATTTTTCAAAAATCCAAAACTTTGACTGCCGGGCGCCACGGGTTAATTTAATCCGATTGACCTCAAATTTGTACCACATAGGTTTTAGTTTTTAGTTTTAATTTTTTAAAATTTTTCAAAAATCAAAATTTTTTTTTTAATTTTTCAAAAATCTAAAACTTCGATCGTATACTGCCATGGATGAAAAAAAAACCGTTCTAAAAGCACTGTAACAAAAATTACTGTCAAAACGCTATTTTCAAACGCTTTGCAAGAT
Source organism: Pegoplata infirma (assembly GCA_963921195.1). Lineage (NCBI taxonomy): Eukaryota > Metazoa > Arthropoda > Insecta > Diptera > Anthomyiidae > Pegoplata > Pegoplata infirma. The sequence goes on along the minus strand of OY992536.1, from coordinate 229,238,877 downwards.
TTTTTAAAAAGCGTTGTAAGAGTACTTGAGTTACAAAATAAATGATTGCTCCAAAACATAAATGGTTTTAAGCCAGTTTAAAAGTCCTATCTGAGAACGCTTTAACAACGATTTCCAATAGGGTTTTTGCATTGCTGATTACAGCAACATTTTTTTAAAGCGTAAAGTTTTAAGAAAAATGTCAAAAAAGTCCAAAACAATTTTTTTGGCTTTTTATACCCTCCACTTAGTGATAGAGGGTATATATAAGTTTGTCATTCCGTTTGTAACTCATCGAAATATCGGTCTGGGACCCCATAAAGTATATATATTCATGATGCCCGATCGATTTTAAGACATTCTAGCGATGTCCATCTGTCCGTTTGTCCGTCTGTCTGTCTGTGGAAAATGCTATCACGGACAAAATATGAACGAGTTATGAACGAAAATGTAAGCACACCTCAAAAATTTCAGTACATTCAACATAACCTAAAAATACAAAATGCTTTAATTCGGCTTCTGGTTGACATATGTGAACATAATTGAACACCAAATGGTATTTAAACAAGTACGAACATATTTTTTGACAAAAAAAGAAAAAAATCGCGGATTTTTTTTTTACCAAAATTTTTTTGTCGCGGAAATTTTTTTTTCAAAAAATTTTTATTTTTTTTTTAAAGTAATTTCCTTTTTGAATAAAGTTTTTTGCAATAATCTTTTTTAAATTGTGGAGGGTATCACTACATTCGGCAAGGCCGAATTTAACTTTTTTACTTGTTTTTAGTTAAAATTTAGATTAAAAATTATTTTAGAAAAATTTTCGAAATTCCGATACAAATTTAGAAAATTATCTAACAAGGAATGTTAAAATAAAAAATTTCAGTTTTTTTTTTAGGGGTGGGGGTCCAACCTTAAAATTGTATTTTTTTATATACATTTTAAGTTTCAGGGAATTCGGTCCATAAGGGTTGAATTACTTGTAGAACTCGGACACAAAAATAGATTAGAGTAAAAAAACATTAAAAATGCTTTTAAAAACACATTTGTTTGGAAACTTGTTTGAGTTCCGAAAGTTTTTTTGAAGTCCCGTACACAACAATTTTTATACCATTCACAACTCTGTGGTACAGGGTATAATGAGTTTGTGCTGATGTGTTTAACTACCCGAAATATTGGTCCTATTCCAACCTTCTCGAAAACTGATCGAATCAGTTTTTGAGTCGATTAAAAAACGTCCGTCTCAGAACCTGAGACCTTTTCTATACAAAAAATGTCTTAGAATATGAGATTTTTTCTATATGAAAAATGTGTTAAAATATAAGAATTATTCTATAAGAAAAATTTCTTAGAATCTGAGACTTTTTCTATACGAAAAATGTCTCAAACTTTTACGATACGAAAAATGTCTCAAAATATCGATTAAAAAACGTCCGTCTCAGAACCTGAGACTTTTTCTATACAAAAAATATCTTAGAATATGAGATTTTTTCTATATGAAAAATGTTTCAGTATCTGAGAATTATTCTATAAGAAAAATTTCTTAGAATCTGAGACTTTTTCTATACGAAAAATGGCTCAAAATCTGAGACTTTTTCTTTTGAAAAAAAATATTTTAGAATCTGAGACTTTTTCTGTACGAAAAATGTCTCTGAATCTGAGAATTTTTCTATACGAAAAATGTCTCAGAATCTAAAACCGTTTCTATATGAAAAATGTCTGAGAATTTGAGACTTATTCTTTACGAAAAATGTCTCAGAATCTGAAATTATTTCTATACCTCAGAATCCGAAACATTTTTTATACGAAAAATGTCTCAAAGCTTGGGACTTTTTTTGTACGAAAAATTTCTCGCAATCTGAGACTTTTCTATTGGAAAAATATTTTAGAATCAGAGACTTTTTCTAAGGAGTGAGATCATAAAAATGTTAACACACATAAAGTTAAATAAAAAACAGACTACTGAATTTTAAGACTTCAAACCAAATTTTTATTAAATAAAATTTAATACAAAATCATAACAAAAAAACCGCATGGAACTCTAACCACTACGAACAAAGTTATCCACTTTTTCCGGAAACCCTCCCATTAAGGCTTTTATGGTAGTTTCTGTCACCTTTTTAGAGCAGGTGGTCCATCTACGTTTGAAATCTTGCATGTCCTGGGAGACCTTTTTTGTGCCCTTTAATTCTTTTTTAACAAGAGCCCAATATCTCTCCACTGGCCTGAGCTCCGGGCAGTTTGGTGGATTTGCCTCTCTTGGTACAAAAACCACATTATTATCATTATACCACTCCAGCGCTTTCTTGCTGTAGTGACAAGATGCTAAATCGGGCCAAAAGTAAGTGGATACATTGTGCTGACTCAAGAACGGAAGAAGTCTCTTCTGCAAACACTCCTTGATATAAATTTCGCTGTTTATAGAGCCAGATGTCACAAATGACTGGCTTCTTTGGCCGCAGCTACACAGAGAAAACAGTTTAATTGTGCCAGCCGAATTTAGATCCAACTGCATGATTTAATTACAACAACCGAAATTTTCGGTTGCGATTACCGAAATTTATTTGAACTAGCAGAAGTTAATTTTTCAAAACTAATTTTGGTTATCGCAACTGAAAATATCGGTTGTTGTAATTAAACTATGCAGTTGGCTCTAAATTCGACTGGCACAACTAAACTGTTCTCTCTGTGTACATATGGCTTGCCATACTAGGAATTTTTTGGGGAATTTCGTTTGCTTTTTTGACCGAAATTTTTCCGCAACATTTCCTCGAACATCGGAAACATAAAATTCTTGACCAGGGAGCTGCGCAAAATCAGCCAGGACATAAGTTTCGTCGTCCATTACACAACAGTTGTATTTTTTTATAAAATTTGATTTCAATTTTCTAGCTCTGGTTTTGGCCTCCAAATTTTTAAAAGCGTTTCTATCGGGAACTTTTTGAACTTTGTAGGACTTTAGTCCCGCCTTACGTTTCACTTTACGTACAAAAAAGTCTGAGCATTGGGCTAACCGAGCTGTTTTTCTGCCAGATGTGTTAGGAGCTCTCTTAAGGATGCTTTTAACTTTATATGCCTTACCAATGTTACGATAACCAGTCGTTGTTCCTGTTCCCGGCTTCCTTTCAATTGTTAGGTGTTCCAGATACCTTTTTACCACTTTTGAAACTGTTTGGCGGCATACATTAGTTTCTTTGGCAATTTTTTTGTATGTCCATTAGGGGTATAACCAAAATAAGAACCTATCATAACGGTATGGGCAATGTTATACTGATAACAAAAAACGTTATACGGGGTCATTTTGGTCCAAAAACCTTCGGCACCGATTGCAATTTCTAAAACACCTCAAATTTTAATTTTTGTATGTTTTATGGTGGGAATCCGTCCCTTTCAACGTTATTTTGGTTTTCGTCGTTTTACAACAAAAATAAAACAAGAAAAAATTAGCAGTATGATTTTCAACATTTGAAACATGGGTTGAATGAATATTTGAAAAAAAATATTAGCAAAAACTTCATCGCGATCGGTGCCGAACCTTTTTTAACATTCGCGAAAAAAAGAGGACGCATTTCTTATTGATTTTCTATGTACTTTCTCACTATGATAGGCCCTTTTTGATATTTTCAAAAATATGCAAATGGTTATATCCCTAATGTCCATGTTTGGTTTTGTTGAAAATATTTAATTATTTTTGAACGCACTTTTCTTTCATCGTCCATTGTGTAAAAAATTGCAAATTAAAACTCATGATGTAAATTAATTTATTAACTGACATATTTTTAAAATGTAAACTGCCGAAAAAAAAAAAATTTGGAAGCTTTACACCAAAGTTGTAGGCAAAAATGTGTGTTAACATTTTTATGATCTCACTCCTTATATGAAAAATGTCTCATAATCTAAGAATTTTTCTATACGAAAAATGTCTCAGAATCCGAGACCTTTTCTATACGAAAAATTTCTCAGAATCTGAGATTTATTCCAATCGAAAAATGTTTCAGAATCGTAAACTTTTTCTACTTATACCAAAAATGTATCAGAATCTGAGACTTTTTTTATACGAAAAATGTTTCAGAATCTGAAATGTTTTCTATACGAAAAATGTCTCAGAATCTGAAACTCTTTCCATACGAAAAATGTCCCAAATCTTAGACTTTTTTATACGAAAAATATCTCAGAATCTGGGACTTTTTTTTTATTTTCTATACAAAAAATGTTTCAGAATCAGTTTCTTTACGAAAAATGTCTCATAATTTGAGACTTTTTAAATTTACCAAATTTCTCCTATAGAAAGAGTCTCAGAACTAGACTATATGAAAATTGTGTTAGAATCTGGCCTTTCGGGGGCCCCTGAGGTCAGGGTCCTGGGCACGTGCACCGTGTGCCCTTATTGTTAAAACGGTATTGACGTTGACCCTTTTATAAGCTCGAGACAATCTTTCATTCAATTTGAGCCCAAACCGATCATTTTAAGTCGTGGCGCTCTTCTATAAAATTTTGGATTTTCGGAAAATTTCCACAAAAAATTTTGGATTTTTGAAAACATTCATTATTTTCGGTTTTCGAGACATCGCCATTTGAAATTTGTCAAAAAATGGCGGTATTTGCTACGTTCAAAAACTTAAAAAAAACTCAAAATTGTTTTCCATTGAACATTTGATAGAGCTTGAGACGAACTTTCATTTAAACCTAATTTCAGCCAAATCAGACCATTTAAACCCATTATCGCCCTTAGATCAATGTTAAGAGTTTTTGATGAAAATTTTCTAAAAAAAAACTAAACTTATGTAGATCGAAGAGAGCCAATGGTTTAAATGATCGGATTTGGCGCAAACTAAATTTAACTGAAAGTTTGTCTCAAACTCTATAAAAGGTTTAAAACAAAAAAAAACGAAAATTTCGAATTTCAATACCTCAAAAACCATTCGACCGATTTTAAAATTTTGTTTCAGCTAAAAAACGCTGATAACTTTTAACCTAACATTGTGAAAATTTTCCATTATTATAAACAAAAAAAAAATTGATATCCCTAATTATAAAATTTTATGGCTTTTGCATATCGTAATGTCAAAATTAAAATATTTTTTTATAAAACATACTCACTCAAAAATTGAAACAATAATATTAGATGTAATGCATACAAAATTGTATTTGTAGAAATTTTAGTATTAATTTTTTTATAATAGTTTAAGTTTATTAATAAAATTGGATTTATTAATTGAAAAGTTTATTGAGAAAATATGCCAAATTGGAATAAGAAACGTTTTTTAATAAAAAAAAAATGTTGCAGTGTTTAAAGCAGAATCTGACAAAAGAATTAAAAATATATTAAATTTATTTAATATTTTTCTACAAACAAAAAACAAATTTGCGCAATTTCTTAAATATAATCTACTAAGGGGTTTTTAAATACATTGCCTAAGTTTTTACGCTAGAAAACTTGGGCAATTAATCCAACAGCACTTTATTGATTGAGTTAATCTAAAAACTTGCACATTTTATATTTTTGGTGTAGATGATGATACAAATTTGTATTATTCTTTTAAGAAAATAAATCGGTTTGGTTAATTTTTGTTTTATAATAATATCGAAATTATTTAGGTGGTCTTAAATATGTAAATAATAATGAAGTTGTTCAAGCTTAAGATCAAGAATTTGTTAGGTTCTTTGTTGTCTATATTTCGCTACACTTTGTATAGCATCTTCAGGGCTTATAACAAAACATATTTACAATAAAACCAAAAAATAAATAATTTTAAATTTCAACGCTATAGCTAGGGCTCTGCTGTATTATTAAACAATGGAAGATCCACAGCTATAGCGCTGAAATTATAAATTATTTATTTTTTGTTTTTAATGTAAACATTTTTTAGTATAAGCCCTGAAGATGCTATGCGAAGTATAGCAAAATATAGGCAATAAATAAATTTACAAACACTTGACCTCGAGCTTGAATAACTTTATTTTTTAAACATTAAATCTGAAAGGTCGAATAAACAACAACTTTAACTTATTCTTACTGGCAATAAATTAACCCCCTAATTTTGTAAAACGCAACGCACCGCGTTGTCAAAATTTCTGTGTAATTTGTTTTTGTTACAACAATAAATTGCTTGAAAATTTTGACAACGCGGCGCGTTGCGTTTTACAAAATTAGGCCATAAATGTTAATAATTTACTAATAAATTCAATAAATTTTAGAATTTACTTACTGATTTGAATAAATTTAAAGCCGCAAAGATCTAAAAAGAAATTAAAAGAAATTAGAGATTTAATACACCTGATTTTAATACATAATTTTTTTTAATTGTAATCAATTCTTAAATTTTTATAAGTAATTAAAAAAAACCCGTCCACTTAAAAACAGAAAACACTCACACATTATTTAATTTTCTTTAATAAACTTTTCGATTCTATAAATCGATTTAAATATTTATTTTTTAAGAAAATACAAAATAAAAATATTAAATTAAAAATATGTTTATGTTACTTGAATTAATATTAAGTAAAATTTTGTTTTATTTTTATATCTAATTCATTAAAAATATTTTTTATTTTATTACAAAACCCAGCATTTTTATTTAAACGGAAAATTGAAAACTAAATTCAGAATTTAAAATAAACAACTATTTGGACTGATAAAAATAAATACAAAAAAAATCTTTTTTAATAAATCTAAAAAAACGTATTTTTTTGTAAAATATCCTTGGATATTCAATGGGGTAGAACTTATATAAAATTACTAAATTTTTGCGAGCGTACACTCAAAAAAAAACCTTGTAAAATTACAAGAAAAACTTGACAAAATCTGAACTACTTAAGCGGAAATTCAATACCAAACAGACCTGAGGAACGGCAAAGATATATGCCACGCTTCAGTAGTCTCATTATTGTTCTTCGAAAGTTATCGTGTTTTTTATATCGTAAATTCGCGAAAAACCCTTGCCGAAATTTACTCTTTTGCTCATAACTTGAACCACTGGACCGATTTGGCTGGATTGCAATACCAACCTGACCAGGTAAATGACCAACATATATGCCAAACTTCAGTAGCCTCTGTGAAGTCTTTTAAAAGTTTGCGTGTTTTCTACGGACGGACAGACAGACAGACAGACGGACGGACGGATGGACATCGCTAGATCGACTTAAAATCGATCGAGGATCATGAATATACATATATACTTTATGGGGTCCTAGACCAATATTTCGATGTGTTACAAACGGAATGACAAACTTATATATACCCTCTATCACTAGAGTGGAGGGTATAAAAACAGCGTGTCAAAATTTCTTATTTTGAGCTTCCCAACCTCATCGAAAGATGACCTGTTTTTAACAAAAATTTCAACTATACCCCCCTGGGAAAAAAGTGCACGCCTGTGACGGGCCTTCCAAAGCAAACACAGATTCTTTAATATGTAATTAGCTTACAACATGAATAGCTAATAATCCCCGCCTTTAATATAGGCGTGGCATCAAAAATTGCAAAAAATCAGGTTTATTGGAAATTGTTAACAAACAAATTGGGAATTGGGGGATTGCCTTTTATCAGATCTTTCAATTCAAACAACGAGTTGACCTCACACCTTCCAAATATAATGAAATTTTGTACTGGGTTTTACTTAAATAAAAAAAAGAGATTGTGCAAATTTTTTAGGCTTCTGGTCATTCCAGTACTCGAGATATGGGGTCTTGAAAATTGGAAAATCGTATATATTTTACAAAAGTGTTATGACATATATAAAAATATCTCAAAAAGTAATAATAATGCGCGTCTCGTTTAGGTTTAAAATAATAGGTAATAAGACTGCCTTTA